>CM040128.1:139445181-140645181 GCA_022559845.1 Amorphophallus konjac | reverse complement strand
TTATTTTTTTCACATGACCACCATCCCATTCACCATGACGGATGAAGGTGACCATCCACACCTTCAAGAATTTCACAATTGGGACCGTGTCATATGGGAGCCCATCTCATGGGGTCATACCTTCTTTGACCCTTTTGACTCATTCACTAGTGAACCTCCCGAGCTATCATATTCACTCCACTTCTTCGAGAGAGATCACTATCACCCCCTTTCCCCACGGGCTGGGCCATCTACACCCACCAAGCCCATTCACGATACTCCTACATCCAACTCTCCTAGCCCTTACAAGTCTCCCAAATCCCATGGAAAGATAATGCATGACTGGGTCATACTTGGACGTCTAGGTATTCCCCATTCAGCCAACCACCGGTTGCATCTAGTGTATGCATGGCACACATTCGGGTGTCCTGGTCCACCTTTGCATATGCATGAGTCGGACTAACCTTAGGTGTGTCTAGGGTCGTGTGCCAATCATTGTTTCGTACAGTTTGTCCATCGAGTGCATGTGCATACATCGAGTCGAGTCAATTTTGTACGCTTGCATTGTTAGTCCCTTTCGAGTACGAGACTTGTCGGACTTTGAGTTTGGTTCTACTTCACATATCGGATCTAGTCACATAAGGGACCCAACGGTGATTCCTAGTGAGTCTTTGAGCCACCTCACTTCATTTGAGAGAGACCCCACCCTAGAGTGTCCACCTCTAGCCTCATTCCCCAGCAGCGTGTGCATATCGAATCTATACGGGATTAGCAGGTGTCGATTACTTGGAGTGGAGCATACTCCGTGCTTCCAGGTTAGGTGATGGATCCGCCGGAGCTACTCGAGCAGCCGCCCCCTTACTCGACGGGGTCGAGTTCTTCTCACCCAGGGAGAGTTGATGGGAATCGACGCCGAGCACTGATATTTTTAATTTGCATTTGTGTCTTTTTAGTTTACTTTTATATCCTTGGGAAATACATGTGCAATTGTAAGGTTTTATAAGCCAAACTGTGAGTCTTTAGGTTTTAGTGAGTTTTTGTGCAAAAAGTCCAGTAAGACAAGCAAGGGGCCCCCACACTCTTTTTCATTGGTCCACCTAAGCCCTAGGGACCCATGTGGGGTTGGTCAACTATCCTAGGTGGCTTCTAGATGGTTTGGCATTCAAAGGGGGACAAATGGACTAAAAAGTCCAAGATGCCACCAACATAGTCAAGGGCCCCCCCTCTTATTACTTGTTTAATGTGGTTCCAAACCACATGGGAGAAATACTTATGATCTCCCCCATTTACCCCTCCCCAATTTAGATCTGAGGTTAATTATGGTCAGTTTGCATTTCATACAAATAGATTGAAATTCACATTTTAATAGAATTAATGAATGAAAAATTATGAATTTGATTGGAGCACCTTGAAGGGTGCGCCCCTCTCCCCTCTCTCCCTGCTGTGCTTCTTCCTCCTCCAGCCTTCCAGGGTGTGAGACCCATTCTATCTCTCCCTCTTATCCTCTGATTTCTGTTTCTACCGCCGCCGCCATCGCACCGCCATCGCGCCGCCGCCACCATCGCCGGAGTTCTGTCCAAATCAGGATAGAACCTCAACTCCAGAATTTTATCTTTTGTTCTTGTTGTCTGATCGAGCACAAACTTTGAGGGCTTGTTCTACCTGTCTCCGCTAGTCTCCAGTTTAAATTTCGTGCCATTTGGACAGCGTTTAGTATTTTCCCCATATTTCTTGTTTTCCCCCTGTAATCTGCCATTTTACAGATCCACGGGATAGTGTTTCCTTTTCATATTTTTCCCACCCCCTTATAAAATTTCAGAAAATCCATAAAAATTCTTAAATGTTCCTAACATCCACCCCTTCCACCAGTAATTTTCGTAGCACCCATAAAATTTCCCTACCCACCAGTTAAAGGTCAGTTTTAGGCAGATCTCTTTCTGTCCTGAGTGTCAGTAATCAGATCCACAGAAAAAACACAGTGTTGCAGAGCCTCCCATTTCTCATACCTTCGTTGGATCGACCTACAAAAATTATATGTTGTAGATCTGGGAGTCCTCTTTTCAACGCCGCTGTTCTCACCTCGATTTGATTCCTGATATGAGAGAATTATGTCTTGCCGCCGAGGCGCGTAAATCTGTTCCCTGTGCAGGTCTGAAATAGCAGTCCGGGAGAAATTCATAAATAAATACCAAAAGTCAACTTCAGCGACTGCCACTTCAGAGAGTCATTCAGGGACGTCCAGCCATCGTCCCAGCCAAGCAGCGCCTTAAGAAGATGTCAGTAAGGCGACATTCTTTTGGAGGCAACGGCTTGCTGGCTAGCGAGTCAGCACCGAGTCGGACCAGCAGGCCGAGTTCGCCCGAACGCACCTCCAGCTTGCTGCCCGTCAACCCAGGGTCGATCCTCCCGGGCCCCACTTGTAGCCCTTTACCTCCCTACGTGGAGTGGGCAAAATAATTCACTGCTATAATTATATTTTAACCGTTGTTACGGGGGGTTACCGTACTTGGCCGGGATCGCCTTCCCCACGCCCGGAGCGTGGAGGTAGATTTGCCACTCTCTTTATTTCACATTTTGCTTATCTCATATAACTTTGAATGCCACTGCATGAGTGATAGATTATCTAGCTCGTTATCATTTTATCACCGCTACGAGAGTGAGTGAGTGACCCGTCCCGTGACTCAATCCGAGTACACGCGGAAAGCCGATACCCGATACTCACTGCCAGTTTCTCAACCGCGCACGGTCCAACGTTTCCCTCGCATAGGGACGATCGCGAGCTAGAGTCCCAGGTCGCGTGTCCATCCCGCATCATCGATCGATAGCGATCAGGCTCTGTTGACTAGATCGTTAAGCCTTAGAAAATTTGGAAAAGTGGGCCTCTTGGGTGCCAAAAATAACCAGGAATGGGCTCAAAATCCATCGATAAATGACCCGATGGCTAAAAACAATCCGAGACATCAATATAGTGGATAAGAAATCGACCCAACTTTTGGGCATAAACTAGGTGTCTACAGATGCCCCTCCTTGATATCTGCTTTGCAAGGGAGCGAGCGGAGATGGAGCGAAGGTGTTATGAAAACAGGAGATGAATCGAGAGAGAAGGGGAGTGGACTAAAAAATGGGTATTAAGGCGAAAGACACCCATCAAGCCCAACGAGCGATCAGAACTCTCAGGAAAACTCCGAACTAACGACAAGGGCTGGCTAGCGCAGATGACACTTGTCTGGAAGGGAATGAACTATTTGAAAGGAAAAGAGACACAATCGACCTCTTGAGATGAAAGAGGCACCCTGGCCTTACTCGGTGTGCAGGTTACTCATCAACATGAGTAGATAAACTAAATGAAACATTAGAGAATTCAGACAAAGATCGAGCTGACTAATAAGTACAAGCGATCACTTAAAGAAAACCTTCAAATTCGGAATGGAATTAGACTTCTTGTCCAGGATTTATGCACGATTGAACAAAGCCAATGGGAATTGCAAGATGAATTATGAAAAATGCAAAATGCAAAATGCTCAAAGTTATATGATGCATGCTAGCCTAAAATAAAATAAATCATAAAAACAAATGCAAATAAAAGGAAAATACAAGATACTCAAGGATAATATTGCTAGACTGAACCAACCCAGGATCAGGAATCCCCCTGTACCCACAGCGTGCAGGGTAGGCTCTGTTGGATGGTATGAGAGGATCTAGAGGGGGGGGATAGGTCCTTCACTCAATCTATGACCTTTTTAAAGAAGGTTAACAAAAACAGAAATGCAGTGATGCCAATCGAGCGCAATACTAGAATAATGTAGAAAAACATTGCCAGCGGAGTGATGTAAAATGCACTAACTCAATTGAAGGACCTGTGAAGAGAGACAGAAGATATGGATGACACGAGCAAACCACAACACAAGATTTTTAAGGTGGTTTGGCTGCCACCAGGCCCGCCTACATCCACCCCTCACCAACTCAGTGAGGCTTCCACTCTTTGGCCAAAAGAGACACACACACACGCTGGAAACCCAGCAGAACATGGGGACAAGCACCCCCCCCCCACACACACACGAGGACAAGTCCTCAACACACACGGGGATGAAACCCAACAAAGGAGAAATAGAAAACAAAACAAAGAGACAACCACACACGCTGCAACTACAGCTTACATGGTGACAACACCCTACACATAGACTAATTTGTTGTAGGAGAACAAAGACAACACAAGAAACCAAAACAAGAATCTGTAAATGCAGCAATTCCAAACGAAGAAGCACTACGAACGGTGGTGCAAAAAGAAGGAAGCAAAGGAACCAGGGCTGGCTGGTTAGGCTGTGGATTCTTCTCCTCTCCTTCTCCTTTCCCTCTGTTGGAAAACTGAGCTGGGACTCCTTTCTCTTTCCTTTTCTTTATTTCTCACGTTTAGCTCTTCTTTTTGGCAAGCTTGCACTACAGCAGCAAGGGCAGCATAAGCATTGAACAATAATAGCTCCACCAATAGCTTCTTCATGCAAGAAGGGGCATCCAATTTATAGGCTCAAGCAGAGAAGCTTCCCTCCGAAGATCTACAGGTTAATTGGTTGGAATAAATAAGAGTTCTTTGAATGACAAGACCTGCAGCATCTTCTTCCTCATTGGCTGGCAGCACTAAGGATGTCCTTCTGTCCTAGAAGATCTTTTGGGCAACATTTCTGATTGGGTGGAAGCAAAAAGAAGATAGTCTTGAAAGGCAACCTTTCCCCCAATTGTAAACTGACAGATCCATTGACCAAAAATGCTGATATGGTAACCCAATGATGACAAGGATAGTTGCCTGTCCTAGGATCATTTTCCAGACCTAAAAAATCATGTTTTTGGAGATTTACGGTTGCTATTTTTGGTTCCTAGATGGTTTGACGTGTTTGACAGAAATAGCCGGAAAAGCTTCTAGTGAACAACATGAGGTTGACCTCTTGTGAAGGTGAGGTCGACACAGCCTTGGAGAACCATGTTTACAACGGCTTCAGGGAGGAGCCTAAGGTTGACCTCCTGTGAAGGTGAGGTCTATGCAGCCTTGGAGAACTGCGTTAACAATGACTTCTGGGAGGAGCCTATGGTCGACCTCCTATGAAAGTGAGGTCGACGCAGCTCATGCTGATCGCCTATCAGATTACTGGTTGAGGGTTGTGAGGTCGACGCGTCATGATGGTGAGGTCGACGCAACCCTTGTGACATGCTTCTACAGTCGACGCCCTGAGAGCCTGAGGTCGACACGGCTGGAAGTGACAGAACACTGGCGAAGAAGTGTGGACACCGAGGGTCGACACTCTCATTCCCCATGCTGGAAAGGTGTTCATGAGGTCGACGCAATGCGCTACGAGGTCTACCTATCTTTTAGGTTTTGTTAAACTTGTTCACACCTAGCCAATAAAAGGATGCATCATGAGTTTCTAAATTAAATGACTTATAGTGAGACATCATCAAAACATTATTTATACAACATTCGCCCCTTTTTGATGATGGAAACTATAAGTCATTGTGCTCACAGTCTTGTCAGCAAATTTTGGCACGTGGCGCACAATCAAACAAATTTGAACATAATTATCATGAAGCACAACACGAATACATGAAGGACTCAACATGATATGCAATGAACACATGTAGACAACAATGAAGGCTGACTCCCCCTTTGACATACAAACAAAATTCTCTCTCCCCCTTTGACATTAGCGAAAATGTGAGGGGTGCTGTAGAGAGAGCAGTGTAGAGTATGAGATGTGGAGAAAATCTCAGAAGAGAGATTCAAGACTAAGACACATTGGAGAAAATGACTGGATTAGCTCCCAAAACAGATATCTCCCATCATACAAGCATGTCATGGTAGTAGAGTATGAATTGATGGATTAAAATAAATAAGTTTTAGAAGAATTAGAATTCAAGCAACGAACAGGAAAGCGCTCACTCAGGATTACTAGAGCTGATGCACAAAAGGTGAACCGAAGTCCTATAAAATCCTTGTTCAGTCTAACTCATTGAGATCCAGTGACCTTTCAAGATTAACTAGCATGAGTATTGAAACCAAACAAGCTGGAATTATGAGAACTTACCTGAACATACACCTCTGATTTTCATAGTGGATGAACTGACAATCAAGTTTAACTAACACCTTTTTACATGAGGATTCATATCTGTTAGATGCAAATGCCCCAGTTACTCAACGTCGTTAACTGTCATGCCTCATTTTGATCAGAGATAGCTTGCCACATCATGCTCTACCCTTGATCACTTCATTGGTGAAGGGTACAGTTTCTCAGCATACAAGAGCCATTGCTCTGTGAGTTCCTTATTGCTCATTTTTTAAAAATACTTCAACCAGATCAGAGTTAGTCAAGACATTACCTTTTGACACGAACCATCTCACATCTCAGGTGAAGTGCATCTGGTTACTCAGTAAGCCCTAACCATTGCTCTACAATGAGTGCTTTGGATAAATCTCACTTGATACGGTCGTTTGATCACAATACTCAATAGAAGTACATCAACCAAAATTGCCAATGCAAATGCATAAGCAGACCATGGAACATTAGAACTTATAACATGAAGAGCATCAATAGAAGTAAGCCTATGGAGTCCCTCCTCCAATTTGCCAGTTTTTAGTCTTTAGGAAGTTGTTGACTTTTAGCCTCAATTCATTTAAACAACCATGATAAAAGGAGATTCAAGAGATTGCTTTCAGAGAAGTCAGTCAATAAAAATAGTCTTAGAAAGGAATCTCCCCTTGAAACATTCCACAAGGAAGTGAAGAGTTGACAAATGAATAGGACACACTCCCCCTCAGCAATTGCTAGGAATGTAATGACTGAGTGTACGCACAAACAATGTGTGGCAATGAGGAAAGACTCAGAGTTATGGTATGAAGATAAGATTGCAGTGCACAGGAAAATAAGAAGATGTGCGTCGACCTATCTTTGATAGTGAGTCGACGCAGAACTGTCTCACGGAACTCAAGATTTGGGTGATTTGAACTGCAGCATCGACGCAATCTTATCAGTGCGTTGACGCACTGGAGCCAGACAAATGAAAAGCTTCTAATGTATCAGAATGAACTAGGAACCTGTTTTAAGAAAATTCTATCAACTCCCCATTAATCAATGGACACTAAGATGCAATATGGGAGGACTCTTGGCACTTGGCGGAGTATCTTCTCTCACATAGTGAGTGCTCCCAGACAGACTATGCCTGCCCTTTCATATGTCACCATTTTATATACCATTGAGTCATGCAATGAGATGAAACAACCTACAACTTATGAACAATGCAACTAATCAATCACGCATGATGGAGTCCCCCTAACCATAGTAACCAGTGAACCCTTGGACTTAGATGAACAACGACATGCAAATGTAATCAAGTAGGAGGTCTACATAGACACAATTCTCTCCTTAAAGTTGAAAATCTGTCATTGCTCAGAGGTTTAGTAAAAATATCCGCAATTTGCTTCTTAGTTTCAATGAATTGGAATTGAAAATTCTTTTTGCTTACCTCATCTCAAAGGAAATGATGGCTTATTTGAATGTGTTTTGTGCGGGAATGCTGGATGGGGTTCTTATCTAAATTGATGGCACTTGTGTTATCACACAATATGGGTGTGCATCCAAGATCTACTCCATAGTCCCGAAGTTGGTGCTTTATCCATGGCACTTGGGTCCCACAGCTGCCTGCTGCTACATATTCTGCTTCAGCAGTAGATAGGGCAACCGAGTGCTGCTTCTTGGAAGCCCAAGAGACTAGGCACCCACCCAAGTATTGGCAATACCCACTAGTGCTTTTTCTATCAAGTTTACACCCAGCATAGTCAGCATCAGTATACAAAATTAATTCAAAATAGCATGATGCTGGATACCACAACCCTAAGTCATGTGTGTTAGCAATGTATCTTAAGATCCTTTTTATAGCAATCAAGTGAGATTCTTTCGGATTGGCTTGAAATCGAGCACACATGCACACACTGAACTGTATATCAAGCCTAGAAGTAGTGAGATATAAAACGGATCCGATCATACCTTGATATGTCTTAGGATCTATAGATTTACTATTCTCATCTGCATCTGGAGATGTGTTTGTTCTCATGGGCGTGGATATGTGTTTGGCATCCCTCATTCCAAATCTCTTCAGGACCTCCAATGTATACTTGAACTGATTTATGAAGAAACCTTCTTTAGTCTGTGTGACCTACAATCCAAAGAAAAATTATAGTTCTCCCATGAGGCTCATTTCAAATTCCTTTGTCATAAGTTCAGCAAATTGCTTGCACATATACCTGGATAATGATGATGTAGCCATTCATTACCTTTGTAAAGAGTGTTTGGTCAATTTTACCTCTGATGTAGCCTTTCCCAGTCAGATGTGTACTGAGTCTATCATACTAGGCCCGTGGAGCCTGCTTTAGCCCATACAGTGCCTTGTTCAATTTGTAAACATGGTTAGGAAAATCAATATGTTCAAAACCAGGGGGCTATTCTACAAATACCTCCTCTTTTATCAGGCCATTCAGAAAAGCACTCTTGACATCCATTTGTTGTAGTTTAATGCCTAGGGAGCATGCAAAGGCTAACAAGATTCTGATGGCTTCTAGTCTTGCTACAAGGGCATATGATTCTTCAAAATCAATTACAATTTCTTGATTATACCCCTTGGCTCCCAACCTAGCCTTGTTTCTAGTGATAGCCCCATTTTCATTTAGCTTGTTCATAAAAACCCATCTAGTCCCAATAACATGCTGGTCGGTGGGTCTGAGAACCAGATTCCAAACCTGGTTTCTTTCAAATTGACTAAGTTCTTCATGCATGGCATTAATCCAATTTTCATCTTGCAAGGCATCTTCAATGCTTTTGGGTTCAAATTAAGAAACTAAAGCAATGAGGTCTTCATTATGCAGATCTTTATGAAATTACCTGGTCCTAGGGGGATCATAAATGTTTCCTATGATGTTTTGGACAAGATGATCTTTTAATGTTTGAATGTTTGTAGAGGACTTATCGGGCAGAACCGAGTGTGCAGGGATTTTGGTCGACTGACCTGTCTCTAGCTCTATGGGCTATTGTAGGCTCCATTCTCCCTGTTCTTCTTTATGCTCCAAAAATATTTCTTCATCATGCTCGTTTTCCCTATCAACAACACATTTATCGGAATCATTAGATATTTCAGCAAACATAACATGTGGAGTTTCCTCCATAGTTTGATTCTTCACATTGAGAACCCTATATGCCTTTGATGCTTCAACATAACCCAAGAATACTCCAATATCACTCTTGGCTTCAAATTGGTCCAAATCCGATTTATCATTGTTATGCACATAGCATTTTGAATCAAATACTCTAAAGTAAGCCAAGTTGGGTTTCTTACCTTTTAACATCTCATAAGGAGTTTTCTTACTTTTTGGCCTTGCCATGGCTGTTGGCCCGATTAGGAATGCAAGCAAGAGGGGGGGTGAATTGATTGCACCCCCTTTTGAAAAACAAAATGCAGTGAAGTTTAGATGATATTAATAAACACTCTAATCGCAGAACAAGGAGAATAAAAAGAGTAAATATCAAGCAAGCTCTCACAGCTCTCCAACGATAATTTGTATGAACCACTTGGATAAAGTGTGAAATGCGCATAGATTATATATATATATATATATATCTCCACTCACCGCATCACACACGTAATCGAGAACGGACAAGATAATACAACAATCACACAAATAGAAAACCACAATGTGAGAATTTTTTAGGTGGTTCGGACGCACCCAGTGCAGTCCTACGTCCACCCCTCTCAACCTGAGAGGATTCCACTAACCACGCTGCACAACGGTAGCAAAACGATTACAAAGATCACACATGGGCACAACGGCCCCATACACACGCGTGTTCTCGCGCGACTACGAGAAACCACGCACATAGAGACGATGCTCCAAAATCGTATATGGATTAAATATATAAAGAAATACAAATCCCAGTTCAGATTTAGATCTATGCTTCAAAGAGAAATATGGGAGAGAAAGAACAAGTGATCCCCCTTCAGATCTTCAACAAATCCCATAGATAGGATGGTAGGGTGCACTGGAGAAGTTGATTCACGGAGTGGGAAGCGGCCAGCCTTGTAGAGTGAGATGCCCAAGACAACCGACCGCGAAGAGCAACAACAACAGCCTTCAGATCGAAGCTCAGGCTCATGAATGGCATCTTCAGCGGCTTCTTCTTCCCCCTCTTACTATGTACGTCACCCTTCCTCCTTCTCCTGTAAGAATAGAGATATTAGCCCCAAAAAGATTCATCATCGAATGCAGTTCGCAGCCTTCATATACCCAAAGAAACAAGATGTAAAAAGACATGAAAGCCCAGTAGAAAAACCCTTCACTACAACACCTAATCAAGTGGTGAAACCCTAAGGGTAAAGGGGGTAAAAACCCAGCCAATCGGATCACAAAATGGGGGGTTCGAAACATAAACCGGAATCCCAATCCGGACGCGTCTGGACAAGTGTCGACTCTTGGAGTCGACACTTTTTCCAGCGAGTGCTATCCCGTTCAAAAAAATAGGACCCCAGTCAAAAGTGTCGACTCTCAAAGTCGACACTTGCAGCCTGCTGCACCCAGGCAGTAGGCTGGGCTACAAGTGTCGACTCTGAGAGTCGACAGTTGCAGTTCTAGAGCCGAATAAGTCCTTATGCAATAAAACCAACCCAAAAATATTAAAAATGCATCAAGTCCAATCTAGCCACATTGAAATACATTCAAACATAAATTCTTACCATGACTTCAAAGATTTGAGAGCATTATAGATCCTGCACTATTAGAAACATAATTCTATCATTCTTTGTTCAATGCAAATGAAGAAACCAACTTCAATGCATTTCTCCACAAGACTGCCTCCTTTAACCTGCAAGTGAGTATTCTGAAATGCAACTTCACATTTGAGTGATTCAGAGTTTTTCAAACCATAATCTTCATAAGCTCACATATCCAATATGATTCAAGCAATGCATTCATGAGTTTCAAGTTCAGTCAAAGGCAAGCTCAACTCATTCACATATTGAGACCCGGTTGAAAAATCATTCGACATTAGTAAATATCATGCATAGCTCCTTGAAAACCATTCATGGAACCTATCAAATTGACTCACATTTATCGAAGGATATGCAATGCAAATTACACAAAACAACACATTTTGTCTTCGTTAAAATACGCCGGGGCACAACAATCTCCCCCTTTTTGACAAAGACAAAACTTCTTGGATTACTACAAAGATTTGCATGAATGAGATGAGACCAACATCACCCATTTGAAGTTCTCGATAACCAAAGCTTTCAAAACAACTTTAAAACAGTTTAAAACATGTTTTCAGCATTCATTCACCTTGTCATTGCAAAGACAAATTATTTCTCCCCCTTTTTGTCAAAGTCAAATAGGGGACCAATAAAGATGGAAATAACATGGAATGCCTCATATAGAATTATCACGCAAGCATATATGCATCCATAATAAGATAGAGAATCAAGCAAGTCCTGTATGGACAGGTTAAGAACAATGCTTTTGATTTTTGAACATGATGATCATGAACACTACTGAGAAGGTCGTGCTTACAAAATGATGGTACTGCATAAGACGTGGAATATGACTGATTCATAAGATACATTCACACAATCGATCCGAAGTGTGTATGTGAAAGATGAGACATGAGATCCATAGCAATATGGATTATCAAATTTTTTGAATAACAATGGAAAGAACCTCTCCTCCCTACACTTTCATACACAGTGCTCGACTTTTGGTAGCTTTGCACAACCCACAATTTTTTTTTATAATACTACTAAAAAGATGACTAACCTTTTGACACGAGTCGTACCCTTTGTTACAAGGGCACTTCTCAGTTACTCAGTTTCGTCATTTATTTTTGTTGTGGATTTGTTTTCACTTTTTTACGCGAGTTTCCTCCTTTGTTTCAAGGGGGATTCTCGACTACTCGGTTACTCAGCTTTTTCCTCACGAGTCATGCGACTACTCTATAGGGAATCAAGTGCCCTCAAGAGTGTTGAGTGCAATGACCGAAATCCTTATTAAATAGAGTCATTTATCTCAAAAGTGCAAATTGTGTGAGAGATTGTACTGAATGTAAGAGATGAATTAGTCTAATCACTGTTATGTCTCCCCCTAAATGTATGCACAGTTATGAATTGAACCTCCCCCTTAATATGTGCCATGTAACAAACAAGTCTAAATCAATGAAATTTTGTTTAGCAAGGGAAAAGGTCAAAGGAGGAATCAAAAAGAGAGGTGATATGTTATATACACTCAAACATGCATTGATATAAAATTTTCACACATGGTGATTACCGGTACGTGGTGGAGAAAATAGTTCCGAAGACCACCGTCGCGCAAGAGGAAAGCTTCCAGCTGGACATAATCCAACCTTCCACAATCATCATTTGATATATCGAAAATCATGGCATTCAAGCGCACAAGTTTAAGATATATGAAGATATGTACATGCGGATGCAAGAGAATATGGATATGCATGAAAGTTAGATGTTTTTCAGTATGTTATGCACATTAAAGAAAAGATTGAATCCTAAATGCAATGGAAAACTCCTTATGTGCAAGAAAGTAAACCAGTATGCACAGATGGTTTATGAAAGATTTGTGAGTGAAAATATGTAATACCCAGGTTAAATAATAAAATATAAAGGTAAAATTTTGAAATATGTATTGGAATTAAAGTTAATTCCTTGCAATTTTTATGATTTTCTTAATTGAAGAATATTATTTATTTTTTAAGAAAAATAGCTAAATTATGTCAATCAAAAGAAATAATTATTTTTTTGCAATGACAAAAAAAAGAGAATTTCATATTTCACAATGCAAATGAAGTTTTCACAATAATCTGAATTTAATATATATATATAGATTTAATTAATGCGATTTCACCCGTAGGTTAAAGTTTCGACTAATTTTTAAAAATGTGAAAAAATTATATTCTTGTAGAGAACGAAGTGTTTAACAATATTGTCAACTGGGCCGACCCCTAATAAAAGCTTAATTAGGATAAATTAAGGAGTTTTTAGCCAAAATCGTTGCTTTTCATAGACCAACCTTAATCGACCAAATTAGAGCCCATTTCTTAACCATTTGAGCCCAAACCAGACCCAATCGAAAGGTTAACCCTAGTAGATCGATTCACCCTTCGAAACCCTAACCCTAGACCCACAGATTGGCGGCGGCGGTGGCGGATTAGGCTTCATCCTGGATTTTTCGCCGGTTTTTCTTCCTTGGACTCTCGAGTCCAATTCGACCTCTAGAAACCTCCTTGGACGTCATAAATAGAGAGCTTTCGCAGCCCTAGACCTCTTTTTTGTTTTTCAACAGGTGATGCAAGCAATCGTGGTCGATCGAGGGTGAATTAGGACGAGAACGGTGACGTGTTCGCGATTAGGGTTTAGCGCATCTTCCCTTTCTTCTTCCAAATCGGTAGGTGTCTCTCAGGCTAAATAAAAATATAATATATCAGCTTGTTCGTCTTCCAGAGCCCATTCTTTTGATACCTAATTGCCTAAATTTCATACACTATGCTGCCCTAATTTAATGTTTTACACCGAGGTATACCCGAAAGAATAGACTTCCATGTTAACTTGTTTATGTTTAATTTAGACATGTTAAAACTAAATCAAAGCATGTGATCTTATGCAGATTTGAGTACTCTTTCAGATGACATCTTTTTCCCCAATTTTTGTTCACCTTATCGCATGAAATCGAAGTTTTATCATGACGTGTCGAGGCTCGCCGTCGGTGAGATCTCGGGCTTATTGACGGTCCTTCCAGTGACTGCTAGTACTCTGGCAGTCTTACGATAAACCGTCACCAGGGTCTGGCGGCCCCACGATAAACCACCACAGGCCCTATGTTTCTAAAAATTATAAAATTTATGTATACTTATTTTCTGATATGAAACGGCCCTACGATAGACCGATTTATGATTTTGGCGGCTATTATATCGACCGTTTCTGTTCTCTGGCAGGGTGTTTTAAACTCTATTTCATGTGTTTTTACTAAGAACATACTATGTTTTAGTATGACATCTTGACCTGTAACAACGCAGAACGTGATGATAATCTAGTATCATGGTTATAGACATTAAATTTTCATTTACATGGAAGTTCCTTCGACAATCCTAAGTTAAATGATCATATGAAATTTGATAAAAGCTTAGTTAATAATCGGATAAATTCTGAACCATGCTATTATAATTGTTATGTTATGATCTTAGTATCATTGTTTGACAGTCATACCACTCCGGTGGGATTGACTGACAGCATTGTCTCGTTTTCCGTGTTTTATATAGCCTCAATCTTGTAATAGTTGGGACTCTCCATCGGATATTCCTTCCGTCAGATTAGGACCACTATTATGAGACCTCCGTAAGCCCCCGTGAGCCTGGGATTCCCACCAGGATGCCGGGCGGGTTGTACCCCAAGACCTGAACCCTTGGACGTGTTTTGATTCGTGTTTGGGCCAGTCCAAATCTGGACTGCTCGGTGACCGTAGCGGCCCAACATGAGACCGCTAAGCGACCTTGGCAGCCCAGGTTTAGACCGCTATCATTTTCTTGGCATGGTTAAGTAATGGTCTTGGGTTTAGTCTGATTCTTTTAAGCCCAGTCAATTTTAACCTGGCCCAATCCGTTCTATTTGACTTTAGCTTCGTGTGCTGAACTCTTATTTGGACCCATTCTGATTTGGGCTAAATTGAGGACCTTTTTGGGTTCACTTAAAGAGCCTATTATACTTAACCGTACGCGGTCCAAGGTTAGATCGTCAATATCACCTTAGCGGGCTAGTTATTGACCGCTAAAATCAAGATTTAATATGATTCTCTGTGTTTTGTTATTGTGATAGCAGTCATATCAAGGTTGGCCTTGAACTACAAAATCCTGCTTGATCATTGTTCTTCCACTTGATATCCATTCCAATTCTATTGAAATATCATTTGATCTTAGTTGGTAAGTCACATAGCTTAAACCTTGGAACTCTTGGCCATTAAACATTGTGGATGTCTAGATTTCATGGGATCTATGATCCAAAGAAATCAATGCCAAGGCAAACATATTAAAGGGCCCAGTTTGGTCCTGGGAGGCGCACCCGAAAAGTACTTGATCTCCGGGGAGGTGAATGACTAGGTGTGGTATTTGGCACCGGTACTATCTAGCGTGTTGGGTCTATGACATTCCACACTCTTGTGATACTTGCTATACTTGCTTGAAAGTAGAAAGTGCTTGCTTGCATGACTCGACTTGACTTGACTTGATAAATGACCATTCACTTATTATCGTGCATGATGTATTGACTTGACTTAGCATGTGGCCACTCACGTGAAATTCGGGTTATTTATTTTGCTACCTCGATTTGAAATGTGCCTTTCCATCTATCTATCAATTATCTTCTGGTCTTATTGGTTACCAGCTTGTTTTATTGAAATTCTCGCTTTATTTATACATTCATGAAAATGGCTAATTACTTAAACTTCGCCTGATGATAGAATATAATTCCTACTGAGCTTTTCATTCACCCCCCTTTATCTCCATCCTTTTCAGGTAACGTGGTAGATGGAACGCTTGAAATTGGGATCGGGACAGTGTGATCGAGTGAACCTGGAACTTAGAGACCGAGTCTTTTTATTTTCTTGAGTCTAGTTGTATCGTGGTCTTACTATCTTATCTTCTTTATTTCTTTTATTGAGTCCACATTGTATTTAAATTTTAAATATCAATAAAATCACATTTTTCTCAAATTAATGGCCTCCATATGTTTGATATTACTTATTGTGTTTATTTATTTTCTGCTCTAATTATCATGACTGTATCGCTGCCACGTTCCGAGCATCGCTTCCGCTGCTATCGGTTTGGGGCGTGACAGAAGTGGTATCAGAGCCTCAGTTGTTGAGTCCTAGGTTCTTGTCAGTAAGTTAGGTTACCCTAAATAATAGGACGTGTCATCCTTGTCATCCTTTTGTCATCTGTGAGATTGGGTAGTGCTTCGGGTTAAGTAATAAAATATATGTAAGATTGCGTAACACGAGTGTAAGGATAATAAAATTTTAACCTTCTAATTATTTTGCAGGTATCTAAGCTCCTTTTTGAAATGAAAGCAAGAGGGTCTACGAGTAAGCTAAGGTTCGGTTTCGCTAGAAGGTGGCGAGTCCATCGTAAAAAGATTCGAAGTAATAAGAATAAAAGGAATAACCTTTTATAAATGAAATGTTTTCACTGTCACAAATTTGGTCATCTAATCAAGGAGTGCTGGCGAAGGAGCGGAGCGTGTCTTCATTGCGGAAATAAAGATCATGTAATGGCTAGTTGCCCTAAGCTACTTCTACAAGCAAATTGAAACTAATTTCTATCAAATGAAGAATTATATAAGGTATCGTTCTCCCTCATCATTAACTCTAGTTAAATTCTTTTGCATTCCATTAGTTATATGATTACCATGTTATTTTGTAAATAGCTAATGGCGATTGAGGAATTTGGGGACCAAATTCCTTAAAGTGAGGGAGGATGTAACACCTCGGTGAAATAATAAAATATAAAGGTAAAATTTTAAATTATGTATTGGAATTAAAGTTAATTCCTTGCTATTTTTATGATTTTCTTAATTAAAGAATATTGTTTATTTTTTTAAAAAAAATAGCCAAATTATGTCAATCAAAAGATATAATTATTTTTATGCAATGACCAAAAAAAGAGAATATCATATTTCACAATGCAATTGATTTTTTTACAATAATCTAAATTTAATATATATATAGATTTAATTAATGCGATTTCACCCGGAGGTTAAAGTTTCGACTAATTTTTAAAAATATGAAAAAATTATATTCTTGTAAGGAACGAAGTGTTTAACAATATTGTCAACCGGGCCGACCCCTAATAAAATCTTAATTAGGCTGAATTAAGGAGTTTTAAGCCAAAATCGTTTCTTTTCATAGACCAACCTTAATCGACCAAATTAGAGCCCATTTCTTAACTATTTTAGCCCAAACTAGGCCCAATTGAAAGGTTAACCCTAGTAGATCGATTCACCCTTCGAAACCCTAACCCTAGACCCATAGATTGGCGGCGGCGACAGATTAGGCTTCATCCTAGATTTTTCGACGATTTTTCTTTCTTGGACTCTCGAGTGCAATTCGACCTCTAGAAACCTCCTTGGACGCCATAAATAGAAGGCTTACGTAGACCTAAACCTCCTTTTTGTTTCCAACAGGTGGCGCAAGCAATAGTGGTCGATCGAGGGCGAATTAGGGCGAGAACGGTGACGTGTTCGCGATTAGGGTTTAGCGCATCTTCCCTTTCTTCTTCCAAATCGGTAGGTGTCTCTCAGGTTAAACAAAAATCTAATCTATCAGCTTGTTCATCTTCCAGAGCCCGTTCTGTTGATACCTAATTGCCTAAATTTCATACACTATGCTGCCCTAATTTCATGTTTTACACCGAGGTATACCCGAAAGAATAGACTTCCATGTTAACTTGTTTATGTTTAATTTAGACATGTTAAAACTAAATCAAAGCATGTGATCTTATGCAGATTTGAGTACTCTTTCAGATGACATCTTTTCCCCCAATTTCTGTTCACCTTATCGCATGAAATCGAAGTTTTATCATGACATGTCGAGGCTCGCCGTCGGTGAGATCTCGGGCTAATTAACGGTCCTTCCAGTGACTGCTAGAACTCTAGTGGTCTTACGATAAACCATCACCAGGGTCTTGCGGCCCCACGATAAACCGCCACAGGCCCTATGTTTCTAAAAATTATAAAATTTATGTATACTTATTTTCTGATATGAAACGGCCCGACGATAGACCGTTTTATGATTTTAGCGGCTATTATATTGACCATTTCTGTCCTCTGGCAAGGTGGTTTAAACTCTATTTCATGTGTCTTAACTAAGAACTTACTATATTTTAGTATGACATCTTGACCTGTAACAACGTAGAACGTGATGATAATCTAGTATCATGGTTATAGACATTAAATTTTCATTTACATGAAAGTTGCTTCGACAATCCTCAGTTAAATGATCATATGAAATTTGATAAAAGCTTAGTTAATAATTGTATAAATTCTGAACCATGCTATTATAATTGTTATGTTATGATCTTAGTATCATTGTTTGACAGTCATACCACTCCGGTGGGATTGACTGACCGCATCGTCTCGTTTTCCATGTTTTATGTAGCCTCAATCTTGTAATCCTTGGGACTCTCTGCCAGATATTCCTTCCGTCGCACTAGGACCACTATTATGAGACCTCCGTAAGCCCCCGTGAGCCTGGGATTCCCACCAGGATGTCAGGCAGGTTGTACCCCAAGACCTGAACCCTTGGACGTGTTTTGATTCGTGTTTGGGCCAGTCCAAATCTGGACTACTCGGCGACCGTAGCGGCCCAACATGAGACCGCAAAGTGACCTTGGCCGCCCACGTTTAGACTGCTATCATTTTTTTGGCCTGGTTAAGTAATGGGCTTGGGTTTAGTCTTATTCTTTTGATCCCAGTCAATTCTAACCAGGCCCAATCCATTCTATTTGACTTTAGCTTCGTGGGCTGAACTCTTGTTTGGACCCATTCTAATTTGGGCTAAATTGAGGATCTTTTGGGTTCACTTTAAGAGCATGTTATACTTAACCGTATGCGGTCTAAGGTTAGACCATCAATATGACCTTAGTGGCCCAGTTATTGATCGCTAAAATCGAGATTTAATATGATTCTCTGTGTTTTGTTATTGTGATAGCAGTCATATCAAGGTTGGCCTTGAACTACAAAATCCTGCTTGATCATTGTTCTTCCACTTGATATCCATTCCAATTCTATTGAAATATCATTTGATCTTAGTTGGTAAGTCACATAGCTTAAACCTTGGAACTCTTGGCCATTAAACATTGTGGATGTCTAGATTTCATGGGATCTATGATCCAAGGAAATCAATGCCAAGGCAAATATATTAAAGGGCCCAGTTTGGTCCTGGGAGGCGCACCCGAAAAGTTCTTGATCCCCGGGGAGGTGAATAACTATGTGTGGCATTTGGTACCGGTACTATCTAGCATGTTGGGTCTACGACATTCCACACTCTTGTGACACGTGCTATACTTGCTTGAAAGCAGGAAGTGCTTGCTTGCATGACTCGACTTGACTTGACTTGATAAATGGCCATTCACTTATTATCGTGTATGATGTATTGACTTGACTTGACTTGGAATGTGGACACTCACGTGAAATTCTGGTTATTTATTTTTCTGCATCGATTTGAAATGTTCCTTTCCATCTAGCTATCAATTATCTTCTGGTCTTATTGGTTACCAGCTTGTTTTATTGAATTTCTCGCTTTATTTATACATTCATGAAAATGGCTAATTACTTAAACTTCGCCTGATGATAGAATATAATTCCTACTGAGCTTTTCGTTCACCCCCCTTTATCTCCATCCTTTTTAGGTAACGTGGTAGATGGAACGCTTGAAATTGGGATCGGGACAACGTGATCAAGTGAACCTGGAGTCTTGAGACTTGAGTCTTCTTATTTTCTTGAGTCTAGTTGTATAGTGGTCTTGCTATTTTATCTTCTTTATTTCTTTTATCGAGTCAAATTGTATTTAAATTTTTAAATATTAATAAAAGTATATTTTTCTCAAATTAATGGCCTCCATGTTTTGAATATCAATTTTTGTGTTCATTTATTTTTCTGCTCGAATTATCATGCCTGTTTCGCTGTCACGTTCCGAGCATCGCTTCCCGCTGATATCGGTTTAGGGCATGACAAAAGTGGTATCAGAGCCTCAGTTGTTGAGTCCTAGGTTCTTGTCTGTTACCCTAAGTAATTGGTCGTGTAATCCTTGTCATCCCTCATGTCACCTGGTGAGATTGGGTAGTGCTTCGGGTTAAGTAATAAAATATATGTAAGATTGCATAACACGACGTGTAAGGATAATAAAAATTTTAACCTTCTAATTATTTTGCAGGTATCTAAGCTCCTTTTTGAAATGAAAGCAAGAGGGTCTACGAGTAAGTTGAGGTTCGGTTTCGCTAGAAGGTGGCAAGTCTATCGTAAAAAGATTTGAAGTAATAAGAAGAAAAGGAATAACCTTTCACAAATGAAAGGTTTTCACTGTCACAAATTTGGTCAACTAATCAAGGAGTGCTGATGAAGGAGCGGAGCGTGTCTTCGTTGCAGAAAGAAAGATCATGTAATGGCTAGTTGTCCTAAGCTACTTCTACAAGCAAATTGGAACTAATTTCTATCAATGAAGAATTATATAAGGTATCGTTCTCCCTCATTCTTAACTCTAGTGAAATTCTTTTGCATTCTATTAGTTGTATGATTACCATGTTATTTTGCAAATAGCTAATGGCGATTGACAAATTTGAGGACTAAATTCCTTAAAGTGGGGGAGGTTGTAACACTCCGGTTAAATAATAAAATATAAAGGTAAAATTTTGAAATATGTATTGGAGTTAAAGTTAATTCCTTGCTATTTTTATGATTTTCTTAATTAAATAATATTATTTATTTTTTAAAAAATGGCCAAATTATTTCAATCAAAAGAAATAATTATTTTTCTGCAATGACAAAAAAAGAGAATTTCATATTTCACAATACAATTGAATTTTCCATAATAATCTGAATTTAATATATATATAGATTTAATTAATGCGATTTCACCCGTAGGCTAAAGTTTCGACTAATTTTTAAAAATATGAAAAAATTACATTCTTGTAGAGAACGAAGTGTTTAATAATATTGTAAACTAGACCGACCCCTAATGAAATTTTAATTAGGCTGAATTAAAGAGTTTTTAGCCAGAATCGTTACTTTTCATAGACCAACCTTAATCGACCAAATTAGATCCCAATTCTTAACCATTTGAGCCCAAACCAATCCCAATCGAAAGGTTAACCCTAGTAGATCGATTCACCTTTCGAAACCCTAACCCTAGACCCATAGATTGGCTGCGGCGGCGGCAGATTCGCCTTTATCCCAGATTTTTCGCCGATTTTTCTTCCTTGGACTCTCGAGTCCAATTCGACCTCTAGAAACCTCCTTGGACGCCATAAATAGAGGACTTTCGTAGCACTAGACCTCCTTTTTGTTTTCCAACAGATGGTGCAAGCAATCGTGGTCGATCGAGGGTGAATTAGGGCGAGAACGGCGACATGTTCGCGGTTAGGGTTTAGCGCATCTTCCCTTTCTTCTTCCAAATCGGTAGGTGTCTCTCAAGCTAAATAAAAATCTAATAAATCAGCTTGTTCGTCTTCTAGAGCCCGTTCTTTTGATACCTAATTGCCTACATCTCATACACTATGCTACCCTAATTTCATGTTTTACACCGAGGTATACTCGAAAGAATAGACTTCCATGTTAACTTGTTTATGTTTAATTAACTTGTTTTTGTTTAATTTAGAGATGTTAAAACTAAATCAAAGCATGTGATCTTATGTAGTTTTGTGTACTCTTTCAAATGACATCTTTTCCCCCAATTTCTGTTCACCTTATCGCATGAAATCGAAGTTTTATCATGATGTGTCGAGGCTCGCTATCGGTGAGATCTCGGGCTTATTGACGGTCCTTCCAGTGACTGCTAGAACTCTGGCGGTCTTACGATAAACTGTCACCAGGGTCTGGCGGCCCCACGATAAACCGCCACAGGCCCTGTGTTTCTAAAAATTATAAAATTTATGTATACTTATTTTCTGATATGAAACGGCCCTAGATAGACCATTTTATGATTTTGGCGGCTATTATATCGACCGTTTCTGTCCTCTGGCAGGGTGTTTTAAACTCTATTTCATGTGTTTTAACTAAGAACTTACTATGTTTTAGTATGACATCTTGACCTGTAACAATGCAGAACGTGATGATAATCTAGTATCATGGTTATAGACATTAAATTTTCATTTACATGGAAGTTGCTTCGACAATCCTAAGTTAAATGATCATATGAAATTTGATAAAAGCTTAGTGAATATTCGTATAAATTCTGAACCATGCTATTATAATTGTTATGTTATGATCTTAGTATCATTGTTTGACAGTCATACCACTCCGGTGGGATTGACTGACTGCATCGTCTCGTTTTCCATGTTTTATGTAGCCTCAATCTTGTAATTGTTGGGACTCTCTGCCGGATATTCCTTCCGTCGACTAGGACCACTATTCTGAGACCTTTGTAAGCCCCCGTGAGCCTGGGATTCCCACCAGGATGTCGGACGGGTTGTACCCCAAGACCTGAACCCTTGGACTTGTTTTGATTCATGTTTGGGCCAGTCCAAATCTGGACTGCTCGCGACCATAGCGGCCCAACATGAGACCGCTAAGCGACCTTGGCGGCCCAGGTTTAGACCGCTATCATTTTCTTGGCCTGGTTAAGTAATGGTCTTGGGTTTAGTCTGATTCTTTTTAGCCCAGTCAATGCTAACCTGGCCCAATCCGTTCTATTTGACTTTAGCTTCGTGGGCTGAACTCTTGTTTGGACCCATTCTGATTTAGGCTAAATTGAGGACCTTTTTGGGTTCGCTTTAAGAGCCTATTATGCTTAACCATACGGGGTCTAAGGTTAGACCGTCAATATCACCTTAGCGGCCTAGTTCTTGATCGCTAAAATCAAGATTTAATATGATTCTCCATGTTTTGTTATTGTGATAGCAGTCATATCAAGGTTGGCCTTGAACTGTGAAATCCTACTTGATCCTTGTTCTTCCACTTCATATCCATTCCAATTCTATTGAAATATCATTTGATCTTAGTTGGTAAGTTACATAGGTTAAACCTTGGAACTCTTGGCCATTAAACATTGTGGATGTCTAGATTTCGTGGGATATATGATCCAAATAAATCAATGCCATGGTAAACATATTAAAGGGCCCAGTCTGGTCCTGGGAGGCGCACTCGAAAAGTACTTGATCTCCGGGGTGGTGAATGACTAGGTGTTGCATTTGGCACCGGTACTATCTAACGTGTTGGGTCTACGACATTCCACACTCTTGTTATACTTGCTATACTTGCTTGAAAGAAGGAAGTGCTTGCTTGCATGACTCAACTTGACTTGACTTGATAAATGGTCATTCACTTATTATCGTACATGATGTATTGACTTGACTTGCCTTGGCATGTGGTCACTCACGTGAAATTCTGGTTATTTATTTTGCTACCTCGATTTGAAATGTTCCTTTCCATCTAGCTATCAATTATCTTCTGGTCTTGTTGGTTACTAGCTTGTTTTATTGAATTTCTCGCTTTATTTATACATTCATGAAAATGGCTAATTACTTAAACTTTTCCTGATGATAGAGTCTAATTCCTACTGAGCTTTTTGCTCACCCCCCTTTATCTCCATCCTTTTCAGGTAACGTGGTAGATGGAAAGCTTGAAATTGGGATCGGGACAGCGTGATCGAGTGAACTTGGAGTCTTGAGACTTGAGTCTTCTTATTTTTTTGAGTCTAGTTGTATAGTTGTCTTGCTATTTTCTCTTCTTTATTTCTTTTAACGAGTCAAATTGTATTTAAATTTATAAATATTAATAAAATTATATTTTTCTCAAATCAATGGCCTCCATGTTTTGAATATCAATTTTTGTGTTCATTTATTTTTCTGCTCGAATTATCATAACTGTTTCGCTGCCACGTTCCGAGCATCGCTTCCCGCTGCTATCGGTTCGGGGCGTGACAAAATATATACAGACCAATGCATTAAAAAGATTTTAGATGTCTAATTTGCACACACCTAATTCTCTCCTAAGATAAGCAACCTGATCAGAATTCAAAGGCTTTGTAAAAATATCTGCAAGTTGATGTTTTGTATCTACAAATGTTAACTCAAAATCACCTTTATTGATGTGATCTCAAAAAACGTGGTGTCTAACTTCTATGCGCTTTGTGCGAGAGTGTTGGACAAGATTTTTGGACAAATTTATTGCAGAAGTGTTATCACACATGATGGGAGTGTTTTTCAAGCAAACACCAAAATCTAACAACTGGTGTTGGATCCAGAGTACTTGGGCCACACAACTGATTGCAGCCACATATTCGGCTTCAGCAGTTGATAAAGCCACACAGTGTTATTTCTTTGAGGCCCATGAAACAAAGCAGCCCCCTAGAAACTAACAGTGACTGCTTGTACTCTTACAATCTATTTTGCACCTAGCCTAATCAGAATCAGTGTATGCAAGTAAATCAAATGAATTATTTTGAGGATACCACAAACCTAGGTCAAGTGTTCCATTCAGATATCTAAAAATTCTCTTCACGGCCGACAAATGAGATTCCTTGGGACAAGATTGATATCTTGCACAGAGACACACACTAAAATGAATGTTAGGAGTACTAGCAGCAAGATAGAACAATGAACCTATCATACCCCTAAAAAGCTTTTGATCAACGATATTACCTTTCTCATCTTCCAATTTGAGTGAAGTGGACATTGGTGTAGCAAAAGGTTTGGCATTCTTTAATTGAAATTTTTTTAGAATTTCTTGAGTATACTTCTTCTGGTTTATAAAAATACCATCATCCAATTACTTTATTTGAAGCCCCAAGAAGAAGTTTAACTCGCCCATCAAACTCATCTCGAATTCTCCCTACATAGGTTGGGCAAAATCATCATTCATTTTAAGGTTCGTGGCTCCAAAAATTATATCGTCTACATAAACTTGCACAATTAAAGCATGTTCATCACAAGTTTTTGTAAACAACGTTTGATCTATATTACCTCATTTGAAGACATTATCAATTAAAAATGAACTTAAACGATCATACCATGCCCTGGGAGCTTGTTTTAACCCATATAGTGCCTTGTCCAATTTGTAGACGTGGTCCGGAAATTTTTCATCTTCGAAGCCCGGTGGTTGCTCCACGTATACGTCTTCCTTGATGACTCCGTTGAGGAAGGCACTCTTGACATTCATTTGAAAGAGCTTGATGTTCTTGTGACATGCATAAGCAAGAAGAATTCTTACTGCTTCTAATCTAGCCACAGGAGCGAATGATTCATCAAAATCAATGCCAAGTTCTTGGGAGTAGCCCTTAGCTATTAATCTTGCCTTATTCCTCACTATCACCCCATCTTCACTAAGTTTGTTTCGGAAAACCCACTTAGTTCCAATTATGGGATGATCATCAAGTCGAGGCACAAGGAACCACACCCGATTCCTTTGGAATTGGTGCAGTTCTTCTTGCATGGCGAGAATTCAAGAACTGTCATTAAGAGCATCATCTATAGATTTGGGCTCAACAGAGGAAAGTAAAGCAAGATTATCGTAATGTTTGACTTCCTTGATTGAGGCCCGAGTTCTTATCCCTTCCTCCACGCCGCCGATAACATTGTCCAGGGGATGATCTCTGTGTGTGGTCCATTGGCGTGGAAGGATCTATTGTGTTGACTCCTCTTATTGTTCCTTTCAACTCATCCACTTCTTGATTTTTTGCCTCACCTTGATTGCTAGACTCTCCTTTCTCATTCTCATCTTCACCTGAAAAAATAAAGTGTTCATCATTATTAGGCCTCCTTAGAGTAAATTCATCAACTACAACATGAGGACTCTCCTCGACTATAAGTGATCTAGAGTTATACACTCGGTAAGCTCTAGATGTCAATGAATACACAAGGAAAATCCCTTTATCACCTTTTTCTAGATTATCCTTAGCATTATTCATAATATAGCAAATAGATCCAAACGGCTTGAAATGAGATATATTCGGTTTCTTACCTTTGTATAGCTCGTAGGAAGTTTTCTTAAGGATCGGTCTTACCATAGTTCGGTTCGTGATATAGCAAGCAGTGTTGACTGCTTCAGCCCATAAATACCATGGTGGACCATTTTCTGCCAACATGGTATGCGCTATCTCCATGAGCGTTCGATTCTTTCTCTCAATAACTCCATTTTGTTGTGGGGTCCTTGGTACTGAAAATTGGTGTTCATACCCCTACTTCTTGCAAAAATCATCAAACTCAGAATTATCAAATTCCTTTCCATGGTCACTTTGAATTTTCTGAATATGAAAGCCCTTTTCATTTTGAACTCTAATGCAGAAATCAACAAATTCTTTGAATGCTTCACTTTTGTTAGCCAAGAACAACACCCATGCATATCTAGAGGAATCGTCAACAATGACAATTCCATATAGTTTTCCTCCAAGACTGTGTGTCCTGGTGGGACCAAACAAGTCCAAATGTAGTAACTATAGGGGTTTTTCGATAGAAACACTGTTTTTGCATTTGAAAGAGACTTTGATTTGTTTTCCTTTATTACATGCTTCAAAGATTTTTGAAGTTTCAAAATTTAAGCATGGAAGACCTCTAACTAAATTATTTCTTGTTAGCTTTCTAATGACATTAAAACTAGCATGCCCTAAATGGCGATGCCACAACCACACATCATCATTTTTGTTTGTAACCAAACACAAGTTTTCAGAGCCAAGCTCACTAAAATCAACATGATAAGTATTTTCACTTCTCACTCCTATGAACTTAATTTCATGAGTGTTTGCATCAATGATAGAACAGTGAGAGGATTCAAAAATGACTTTGTGACCTTTGTCATAAAGTTGACTGATGCTCAACAGATTATGATTTAAACCTTTAACAAGCAAAGCATCTTTAATGCAGTGGTTGAGATCCTTACCAACTCTCCCAATACCAACTATTTTACCTCTGTCCTGTCCACCAAAAATTACCACACCTCCATTTTTGTCTGCCAGGTCTGCAAAAAGTTCTTTATTCCCTGTCATGTGCCTGGAGCATCCACTGTCCAGGTACCATTTATTTTTTCTTGCCTTCATGCAGACCTGCAAGAACAAACATCAAATCTCATTTTGGTTTAGGTACCCAAGCAAGCTTGGGTCCCTTAGTGTTAGCATTCACAGTGGTGTGACTGAATTTTCTCAAAAACAAGTCATCATCAAATTTCATAAGCTGGCATATATACATATCATGTCCTATTCTCCCACAGTAAAAACGCGTGGGTTTTCTTATACCAAAATTGTTTCTTCTATTTACACTGTTAAAAGGAAAGGGGTGTTGAGTATGGACATTCTGGGTTTTAAGGTGTGTGTGTGAACATTCTCCATGATTTGATGAATTTTTGATTTTGTAATGAAAAATATTTTTGTTGCCAAGCAAGGGACTTGAATTTTTCTTAGCATGATTTTCTTTAAATTTAAGAGGTTTTCAAAAACAACTTTCATCTCATTCAATTCAGTGGTGAGTGATTCAACTTGGTTTTCTACCTTGACCTTGACTTTCTCACACTCACTCATTTTCTCATTCAGTTGATCCAGTTCCTTTTTTAAGATGTCATGCTTTTCCTGAACTTCCTCTTTGAGTTTAAATGCACTTAGTTTTTCTACTTCTAAACAGGAAATTTCATCTTCAAACATAGCCAATTTTGATTCAAACGTTTCATTAGCATTTTAAAATTTTTGAACTTGAATTTCAAACAGACTACATTTTTCACAAGAGTTGGGTGAATGAACAATTTCATGAATGTTCTTCCTCAAAGTTTTATTTTCAGATTTGATCCTTTTGTATTTCTCATACAAATCTTCATATGCTAACTGCTATTGATCATTTGTAATAAGCTTGTAATCAGACGTTACCTATTCATGGTCCTCTTGTGCATGTGCTGTGTCGGCAAGAATTTCATTCTTTTTCTTTCGATGGAGAAGAATATAATTACCCGGAGTAAGCCCTATAGCTTGTTTCCAATACTCAGCAGCTTGATCGGACCAAGCCTCTTAACCAATCTTGTGGAAATTCTGTTTCTGATATGTTAATGGTCCCACATTATTAGTTGATAGAGAATCAAAGTCAATGTACCAATGAATTACGAAATGGCCTTCATGGCCCTTGGCTTCTTGCCCTTGTCTTTCTTTGCCTTTTTCTGTAATTTGGGACATTCACCTCTCATATGCCCCATCTTCTTACATTCATAGCACATGATCTCATTTGGCTTGGATGGCTCACCTTTCTACTTGAATTGCTTCTTCCTTTTTCTAAATTTCCCAGAAAATCTTCTTCTTTGCTGTAGAAATTGCCTAACTTTTCTTGTGAGCATGACAACTTCTTCATCATATGTATTCTCCGTAGAGTCCTCCTAACTTGAGATTGGGTCTGGTTTGCTTTCAGGGCTATTGACTTGTTTTTCTTTGTGTCCTCTTCCGTCCTCTTGATATTTATCTCATAGGCCATTAAAGACTCTATGAGTGCATCCAATGGAAGAGTTGTTAGATCCTTTGAGTCCTCTATCATAGTTGCCTTGGTGTGCCAACTAGGTGAACACGACCTCAGCACCTTTCTGACCAAGTCGGTATCCTTGAAATCCTTTCCAAGTGACTTCAGTCCATTTGTGATCTCCATAAGACGTGCAAACATCTCAGAGATCGTTTCGTCATCCTTCATATGAAACAGCTCATAATCCTGGATAAGCATACTAGCCTTCGTCTCCTTGTCCTCTGAAGTACCTTCATAAATCAATTTCAGCTTATCCCACATTTCCTTTGCACTGCTGCACATAAAAACACGAGCATCTTCAGTCGGGTGAATCACACTGAATAATATTTAAAGTATTGAAATTCACAGTAGACTTCTTTATATGATCATCATTCCACTGCTCCTCATCTGGGGGTAAGGTGTATGGACCATTCTTAATAACAGTACATATTTCATGACTTTGAGTACGGAGGAAAACCATCATTCTATTTTTCCAATAACTATAGTTATTTCCATCAAAGTAGGGAGGCCTGTGTATAGAATGTCCTTCGAGCATCAACCCCTTGTTAGCCATTCCTAACAGATCACTTTAAATCACGAGGCTTCAAGATAAAATAGAGGCGAGGCTCTGACACCAATTGTTGGCCCGATTAGGAATGCAAGCAAGAGGGGGGTGAATTGATTACGCCCTCTTTTGAAAAACTAAATGCAGTGAAGTTTAGATGAGATTAATAAACACTCTAATTGCAGAACAAGGAGAATAAATAGAGTAAATATCAAGCAAGCTCTCATAGCACTCCAAAGATAATTTGTATGAACCACTCGGATAAAGTGTGAAATGCACACAGATTATATATATATATATATATATCTCCACTCACCGCATCATACACACAATCGAGAATGGACAAGATAATACGGCAATCACACAAATAGCAAACCACAACGTGAGAATTTTTTAGGTGGCTAGGACGCACCCAGTGTAGTCCTACGTCCACCCCTCTCAACCTGAGAGGATTCCACTAACCATGCTGCACAACTGCAGCAAAACGATCACAAAGATCACACACGGGGACAACGGCCCCACACACACGCGTGTTCTCGTGCGACTATGAGAAACCAAACACACGGAGACGATGCTCCGAAATCGTATATGGATGAAAAATATAAAGAAATACAAATCCCAGTTCAGATTTAAATCCATGCTTCAAATAGAAATATGGAAGAGAAAGAACAAGAGATCCCCCTTCAGATCTTCAACAAATCCCATAGATAGGATGGTAGGGTACGCTGGAGAAGTTGATTCACGGAGTGGGAAGCAGCTAGCCTTGTAGAGTGAGATGTCGAAGACAACCGACTGCGAAGAGCAGCAACAATAGCCTTCAGATCGAAGCTCAGGCTCATGGATGGCATATTCGGCGGCTTCTTCTTCGTTCTCCTGCTATGTGCGTCGGCCTTCCTCCTTCTCCTATAATAATAGAGATATTAGCCCCAAAAAGATTCTTCATCGAATGTAGTTCACAACCTTCATATACCCAAAGAAACAAGATGTAAAAAGACATGAAAGCCCAGCAGAAAAACCCTTCAATACAACACCTAATCAAGTGGTGAAACCATAAGGGTAAAGGGGGTAATCGGATCACAAAATGGGGGGTTCGAAACACAAATCAGAATCTCGATCCGGACGCGTCTGGACAAGTGTCGACTCTTGGAGTCGACACTTTTTCCAGCGTGTGCTGTCCCGTTTAAAAAATAGGACCCCAGCCAGAAGTGTCAACTCTCAGAGTCGACACTTTTTGGCAAACATTCTGCCTGTTGCTAAAAGAACACCTAGGCCTGCAGGTGTCGACTCTCAGAGTCGACACTTGCAGCCTGCTGCACCCAGGCAGCAAGCTGGGCTACAAGTGTCGACTCTGAGAGTTGACACTTGCAATTCCAGAGCCTAATAAGGCCTTATGTAATAAAACCAACCCAAAAACATTAAAAATGCATCAAGTCCAATCTAGCCACATTAAAATACATTCAAACATAAATTCTTACCATGACTTCAAAGATTTGAGAGCATTATAGATCCTGCACTATTAGAAACACAATTTTGTCAGTCTTTGTTCAATGCAAATGAAGAAACCAACTTCAATGCATTTCTCCACAAGACTGCCTCCTTTAACCTGCAAGTTAGTATTCTGAAATGCAGCTTCACATTTGAGTGATTCAGAGTTTTTCAAACCATATTCTTTATAAGCTCACATATCCAATATGATTCAAGCAATGCATTCATGAGTTCCAAGTTCAGTCCAAGGCAAGCTCAACTCATTCACATATTGAGACCCGGTTGAAAAATCTTCCAACAATAGTAAATATCATGCTTAGCTCCTTGAAAACCATTCATGGAACCTATCAAATTGATTCACATTTATCAAAGGATATGCAATGCAAATTACATAAAACAACACATTTTGTCTTCGTTAAAATACGTCGGGACACAACAATGGCCCTATTGGTTATGTAGCAAGCCGTATTTGCTGCTTCAGCTCAGAATTTTCTTGGGAGCTTGCTCTCAATCAACATGGTCCGGGCAATTTCTACAATTGTTCGATTTATTCTCTCCATAATGCCATTTTGCTCTAGGGTCTTGGGAGAAGAAAACCTATGTGTTAGACCTTCCTGATTACATAGTTTAGAAAAAGATGAATTTTTGAACTCGCCTCCATGGTCGGATAGCAGGTAGAATTTCTAAACTTACCTTCTTGTTTCACTTTTCTGAATAATTTTTGAAATTCATGAAAGGCATCATTCTTATTAGCAAGGAAGAAAAACCATGCGAAATGAGAGAAATCATCAACTATCACATATCCAAACCTTTTCTCATTTAGGCTGGCTATTCTGGTTGGACCGAAGAGGTCCATGTGCAGAAATTCAAAGGGCATGGACGACAAGGGCTCACTTCTAGATTTAAAGATTCTTTGAGTTTGCTTACCTAGAGAGCATGCTTCACAAACCTGGTCAACCTTTGTATAGGTCAGTTTTGGAAAACCTCTGACCATTCCATGCTTGGATAGTTTATGCAATGTACCATAGCTGACATGTCCCAATCGTCTGTGCCACAGCCCTAAATCACTGAGCTGATTGGCAGACAAGCACAGATATTCTGAAAGTGAGGTGTCAAGGTCTACCATGTAGACATTATTTACTCTATGACCTACGAACATCACAGAGTCAGAGTTCTTCTCAAATATCTTACATTCATTAGCATCAAACAGAACCTTGTGCCCTTTGTCCCACAATCGGCTTATACTGAGCAGATTGTGCCCAAGGCCTTCAACAAGCATCACATTTTCAATGAAGTTGAAGGAATTCTTACCCACGATGCCTGTGCCAATGACTTTTCTCTTATCCTTGCCTCCAAACCTCACTTGGCCTCCTTCCTTCTTGATTAAATGGCTAAATTTCTTCTTGTCTCCCGTCATATGCCGTGAGTAGCCGATGTCCAAGTATCATTGGTTGTGATGGGCTGCTAGACAATCCTGCATGGAAGACATTAAGCAGAAATTTTTGGAACCTGGTGCGGACACACGCCACAGTACACGCCGGTGGACGAGGACACATCGAAGCCCCTTCAGCTCGAGGAGGACGTGGATGCATCGATCAAGCTTTCACCTTGATTCCACGTTTTTTTAGCCTTGTGTTGGCCCTATTTAGTCCATGTGGACAATTACTATTGTAATGGGTCAAGAGTGGACAAGTGTGAAAAGGGCATAGTGTGAAAGGGTTACCAGTGTGAATGGGTAATTAGGTGTGAAAGGGATCAAGGCTTGGTGTGAAAACAAATGGTGGCTAGGTGTGAATGCTTGGGTGGAAAGTGGCTAGTGGAAAGCCCCCCCCTTTTTTTCTTGGTCCAAGGGTGGAATTCCCACCTCCCTTCCTTGACCATTTCCATTCCAACTTGGCCACTCCCCCTGCCAATTCAAAATTGGCATCTTTCACCCCTCCCATTGCCTTGGTCGACCAAGACTCCTTGACAAGGATGGGAGGCCTCCCCTCCCCTCTCTCCCCCTCTCCCTATGCTATTCTCCAACCCCCTCTCCCCTTGCCATCCTCTATATAAAGCCATGTATAGTGTTCTTGAAGAATGGAATGAAAAATTGAAGTTTTGAGAAAAAAATTGCAGAAGTGAGTGATTCCTTCTTCCTTTCTTGGGTGTGAAGCTCAGGATCCCTAGATCCCGCGATAGGATCTAGTTGGGGTGTGACTCCCCTTCCTATTGGTGCGACGCCGAAGTTATCGTTTGATTCACGCTCGTGTGCAGATCCAGATTTACCCGCCCAAATCTCATCCCTATCTTCTGAGTCAACCACGGCCTCTTCCTGAGTTGATCTGAGTCTAGTGATTTTACCAGAGGTAGATCTGCCAGTCAGGAGCAATTCAGCGCTGGTTTCATCACAATCAGAGTTCGGGATCTCCGATAACAATTCTGACGGTAAAGCCATGCAAATTTGTCCAAGCTTGCTGTCCAGATCTGACCAGATCTCAAATTCTCTGATACGAGAATTCTACGGATCTACTCTCAGATCCTAAAAATTTGAGATTTTCATTGATCGTAGATCTTCCTGTGTTCTTCCCACCTCCGCAGAGCACGTATAATTCTGAGATCCGTCCTGGGTGTGGCTTTGCTTTTGGTGAGACTGCGCAAGCTAACCTGTGTAGATTCGATCCAGAACCAGTGGTGACTTGCAGAGGCAGCCTCGCCTTCCTCTTTGAAGATATGACAACACCCCTTGGTCAGATCCTTCCTCCAAACGTCTTCGATGATCTCCAACAAGCGGCGATCCATTCAGACACCGGAGCTATTTATTCTGTAATTTTTAGTTTTCCTGTGCAGTTCTGTGCCAGCAGAACCAGAGCCCTGGTGCAGGTGCTGTCACTCCCAGATCTTATCAGATCTGATTGCGCCATTTGGCCGAGGTGTTATTCATCCATTCACCAACATTCTCCAATAAACGGCATCCTGATCGGATGTCGGATACATCCGTACCGACTTTCGCAAGTTTTTTGCGCCGGGTGACCAGCGCAGGCAGAACCACTCAGCTTCCAATCGGCTCACCCGATCGGCCCCGACTCGCCTCCCTCGTCTCCTACGAGTGTGGCCCATCAACCCATGTTCCAGTAGCCCCAAAATTTGCTGTTGTAGCCCTTTACCTCCATTTGTGGAGTGGGCATCATGTTCTAAAATTGTACGGTTAATATTTGTATGTATCGGGGTTTGTCAGAATCGGCCGAGATTTCTTCCCCACGCGCTAGTCGTGGAGGTACGTGCAACGTTCCTACGCCCACATAGCTTATTTAGTATATTTTCTATCATGCTGCGTTTGTGAGATCAGGGCTGTAGCCAATTTACAAATCATCGCGCTTGTGAGTTTGAGAACCCGTCCCATAGCCAGTCGAGCACTGAGCTTGAATTGAACACCCTAGGCGACAGTGGTTTCTTAATCGCTGCGATCCCGCGTTTCCCTCATAGGGACGATCATCAGACTAGAGTGAGTTTCTTGTTGAGAGACGTCTCCACCTGGAGAACGCCACAGAGGTCAGCCGCCCGGCTTGCCTTTAGCGTGCTAGTGCTGGCCGCACTCCGAGTCGGTCGTAGGTCTAAGCCCGTTCGAGTCTCATTCCACATCGAATTGGTCTCGAGTCTCACCCGTCCCGCATCAGAACCCAAACAAATTTGGGTCCACAATCATAATTCATGGCATGCAATAAATTCTTTGGAATCCTAATCTGCTTAAAAATCCTCATTCTTTGACCGGACCAACACTGGTTGATGGTGTGTCCAAGTCGGTTGCAAGTATCACAAACATATTTCATGAAGTGTGAATTAGGTTGATGTCTGGTTCTTGGGTTTCCAAATGTGTTGAATTGGGTATGGAAGGTACCCAAGTTTGGCTGGTAGTAGGCCCTTCTATTATCATTAAGCCCGTTTCTCTTTTCATAGTGGGGGAATGAATTGCGTCGACCTGTGTGGCCATGGCGTCGACCTTGTGGGCTAACCACTTCTGGCTGCATAGTGTTGCGTCGACCTGTTCGGGAGATGCGTTGACCTGTGTACGTAACAGGTTTCCTATGATATGTTTGAAATTTTCCTTTATGCCTTTTGGTATTTTGTCCTTGGGTTTGAGGGTTTTGAGTGTTGAGGGTTCTAGGCTCAAAGATGCTCTGTCTTGTTGGCTCTTCAACAATTAGCTTACCCTTCCCCTTTTCAGGACAAAAAGATATGGTCTTGAATTCAAATGGCCTTTTTTCAGAGGGGTTAAAACCTAACCCTTCCTTTATAAAATTCACCCGAGTACCTAAGATAGCATCTAAGTTGGATTTACCTTGGGTCATTCTCTCTAGAATGAGCTGTTGGTCTTTTAATTCCTTTGCAGCCTTCTTGAGGCTTTTATGTAGCTCAAAATTAACAACGTTTACGGCCTCATATTTTTCAAGATTAAGTTTGTTCTCTTTCTCATATTCTTCAAATTTCATACTGGCCTGACTTAACTGAGTTCTGAAAACATCATTTTCTTCCTTTAAGCCTACCAGTTCTGAGTGGGTGGTTTTGAGAGGTTCAACTTGTTTCTTGAGTTCTTCGTTTTTAGTTTTTAGTGTTTCTAGCTTATGGTTAATAGGATTATCATGATCTAAGGCATTGACCTTCCTTTTCAGATGCTTGTTCTCTTTCTTAGAGGCTTCATGTCTTTCAAACAAAGTGGTGTATGCCTCTTCCCAATCTTCAAGAGAAAAATTGTCAAACAGGTTAGTTGCCTGATCTTCTTCTTCACTGGCCATTAGATAGAAATCTTCCTCATCTTCCAGTGCTGAGGAGCTTTCATCTTCCTCCTCGTTGATGTCACTCCAAGTGCAGACCATTGCCTTGGGTTTCTTTCCCTTGGCCTTGAACATTTGCTTGAGCAACTCAGGAAACTCTCCTCACATGTGTCCTGCCTTCTTACATTGGTAGCAAATAACATTGTCAGATTTCTTAACTTGAGTAGGTCTGAAATTGGAGTTTCTACTTACCTGTGGGGTTTTCTTCCTTCTTTGAAATTTACCTTTGCCTCTTAGAAATTTTTTGAACTGTTAGGTGAGGCGTGCATGGTCAGCTAGGCTTGCTTCTGGGATGTTATCTTCATCATTCTCATCCGAGCCGTCTGTGCTCTCAGCAACCTTCAGAGACATAGTCTTCTTTTGCTCTGTGTCTTCCTCATTCATCTTCATATTTAGCTCGTATGTCATGAGCGAGCCAATCAACCCGTCAACTATCATCACAAACAGGTCCTTTGAGTCCTCAATCACAATGGCCTTAGTGTGCCATGCTGGGGTGAGGGATCTAAGAATCTTCCTAACCAGTTCACGGTCAGGGTATTCCTTTCCCAATGATTTTAAGGAGTTAGTTAGCTGGGTGAGCCTGGCATACATTTCAGAGACGGATTCGTCTGGTTTCATTATTGTTGACACCCGTTTTTTGTCGATAAGTTGAGTCATTTCTCTTACCACCATTTGTTGATGCCTCGAGTTGTCCATTAATCATTGGGTTTTTTCCAGCCAGCTTATTGAGCTATTTTATGGGTACCTTCCTCCCTGACTCGGTCTGCTTCAATTCAGGGCTTAGTGGGCCTTGATTTTGCTTGATTTATCACATTTTATTGGTTTTCAAGTGTCCAGCCATTGAGCAGTCTATCGTTTGACCGTTCCGTCCTTGAGCGATTGATGATGAACTGTGTACCTATTTATTAGATATTAAGGTGATTTTTTTGAATTTCCACCGATAAGCTTTTGCACGGTCTTTATGTAACCGTCCAATCTAATGGAACGGTAGGCATATGACCGTTCAGATCTAAGAAGTCCCAGATTCGCTGGTTGTTCAGATAATTATCTAATTATCTAACTTATTCTGATTTATCACCAACAGGCGTTGGACGGTTGGTCTATGGCCGTTCCATGGTATGAGCGGCTCATTAGTAACCGCCTAATTCATGAGAGTCCAGCGATGAAATCGTCGGTCAGTTCGATGGACGTTTGGATAATATTACTTATTTATTTAATTTCCACCGACAGGTTGGACGGTCTGATGACTGACCACTCAATGGACTGGGCGATCTATCGCACGACCGCGCAATAGTTTGATTGCTGAAAAACTAAGGGTTTTCTCTCTCCATCTGTGGTTTTATCCTTTATTTGTTCCAACTATTTCTCCGTAGATACTGAACCAAATGGGATGCCATTTTTTCTGGTTGGAAGATAACCCCATTATCTACGGATTTTATGTTGATATCTCGAGCTGAAATTTATTGGAAACCCTAATTTCGGGGCTGGGTTTAAGGCTCTATAAATAGGACCATAAGGCCAAGCTTTGAAAGGGGGGGAGATTTTAAGGTCACGGCGAAGCTCTGCCTATTTCTCAAGCGACCTACAGTCAGGGAGGGAGGCTTTCCACGTCCATACAAGCCTTCGGTTCAGGGAGTACGCAGTGTTTTCAGTCTTTGTTCTCATAGTCTCACCATTTGTTTGTCATCGCATGCATCGTTTTCCTTTGTTCTTTGTCCACATTTTTCATCATCACATTTCATTACACACACCCTCCTATCTTTTTTGACGCCCCCTAGGGGTTTAAAAACTCCCAGGTATCCCCCACTTCATGTTAGTTAGTTCACTTCTTGTGGTCCTCTATAGTTGCAACACTTCGCAGTGTTGATCTTGGGTTTCTTTGTGTGTTCTACACTTTGTTTTACAGGTCAGTAGCATCCTAACACGAGGCCCATCCTTTCTGGCCGGCCAGAAAGGGTGGAGGTTAAGATCCTACGTCTTGGGGGTTGGTGCCACCGAGCGGTCATGTTCTGTCCATTCGAGGAATAGGGCGGTTTCATCAGTGCCGTTCATCTTCTTCCAGCGGCTAGTTTTGAACCGTTTGGTAATCCATCGCTCTTCATCCCGTGGTCGTCCCAGCGCTGTTGAGCGGTCTATCAAGCGACCGCGCATCATCAGGGCGGTTCTTCCAGAGCTGCGTACTTTCACAGTGCTGATTCAGGCGAGTGTCTCCCTCTTTGCAAGGTACGTGTGTATTTATTTTACACTTAGGTATCACATACCCACGTTTGCCTCCCTTCCCCCCTTTGTCATTTACACTTCGTTTGTTTCTCGCATTAATATAGTAGAGGGATTTGGAAAAGATACAAAAGGGAGTGAAGGGGAAAAACATGTCAACACCCTCTTTTTTAGCGATCATGGTGGGACCCCTATTGCTCATCGTGTTAGTGTTTTGCGGACCTGTTTGTGTGTTTTGTTAGTTCCCTTCTTTGAGTATTTCAGATTGCTCTTTGGCCCATCTTACGTTTATTTCCCCTGGACTTTACGCGGTTCTCTGTGAGCCGCATGTTTGCTTGAACGGCGGGAGATTGGCCGTCCCGTGATCATCACCGAGCTGCTATCGTGCCTGCTATTCAGCGGTCTTTAACAGACTGTCTACTTCATTCCACGATTTTATATAGATCGTTCAGAACTGCTGGCTCAGGTACGTTTCTATTCTTGCACGGGTTTTTTGCGCTAATATCCAGCGGTCTTTTCAAGGCCATTTCATCATTTGCGCGGTCTATCGACGGACCGCCCCGTCAGGTATGCTTCTGTCCCCATCCCTTTCATCCATTTCAGGTTCTGTTTGATAGTTTCATTACTCCTTGCTTTCCCACGGTCCATCTCAGACTGCGTACACTCCCTGAACGGTCCATTCCAGACCGTCTACACACACTGAGCGGTCTTCCTCAGACCGTGCTTTACTGCTACAGTGCACCCAAGCCTCATTTTGATTTCTCTGTTATATCTTGTTCATGATATTTGGTGTTGATTTTTGTCCCCCTTGATTGTTCCTTTCTGCTGCATCATTTAGAGTTCTATTCATCATACTTGTTTGCCATTGCTTGCTAGACCTAGGCTAGAACTTTGCATGCACTCCGGTGCGCATAGGGGCATACATACTCTTCACAGTAGTTGCATTCCTACTGAGGTGGGGTTTCCTCTCGTCTCCATATTCCTTGGAGCTGTCTAGGTGACCTTGCTGAGGGCCTCCGTAAGTCCCCATGAGCCGTGAATTCCCACACGGACGCTGGGCAGGTTGTACCGTACCCACCCCAGTCTAGGGTTTGCATCAGAGTGAGAGAGAGAGTCCCCTAGAGTCAGGTAGTTCCCCATCTCCTACCCCTGTTAGGCACCTTTGTGGTTGAGTGAACTCACATCTTAATTAATTCACTAAGGTTCTAAAAGGAAGAATTCAAAAAATCTGGCGCGCATCATCCATAATTTGGGTGTTCACTTGGTTGTCTCTTTCCTCATCTCTTCTCACTCTTGTGTGCATCGCTTGGTTGTTATTTAGATTTTGGTTAGGATTGTTTGCTTCTTCTTCCTAGGTGCTCTAGTGTATGTGGAGTTGCCTCACAACCTCAGGATCATCTCCTCGGGGCAGCTCGCATTTCCATTCCTATCTTAATCCCCTGTTCGACTCATCACCCACCATGTCATCCTACAACTTCTCCCATTCTCATGAGGATTATCTCCCTTAGGGACTTCTCGAGGACCCGCCTAGGGTCACCCAAGTGCAGGGGGGAGAGGGGACTGCCCCCCTCTTCCGACCATTGTCATCGAGGGCTCTCAGCCCTCCCTTTCTGGTTCCTCTTCACAGAATTTGGCCAATCAGATTCTTAAATTGATGGCCCAGCTTGATCCGACCCAGCTTCACCTTATTCGACAAGCTCTGTAGGGGGCGTGTTGTGTATGTGATTTTGATGATTACAAAATGCCTTTGTTGCTTGTCCTTGTGCGTGAATGGTTATTCATGTCTTTGTTGCTGACTTATCCTCTAGCTATGAAGTATGAAATGCTTGTGAAAATGATTACAAACTGTTTCTATTGGGATATCATCATGTGGATGCATTGTGATTCTATAAGGCTCATACGTGCTTTGAGGTTAGCACAAACATTGCATATACATTGTCTCTACACTTGGTGGGATTGCTTTGTATTTAATGAGAAAGCCTCTGTGAAAAACATACTTGGATAAATGTCATACTGAGCCTCATGTCATGCATGTGTACTTTGGTAATGATTGAGATGCAAATATCATCGCTTGCCCCCAAGGGAATGATGTGTGGTTTGATGAGCTTGGAGATTGATCAAATGGAATGTGACTCAATATTGTTTTACATGCCATGATTCCAAATTTGTTCATCATGCAATGGTAAAAATTTATATTGGAATCCATGGTGATACTCTTCTAATCTTGAGTTGGAAAATTGGGTTCTCTAGTGCTTTCATACAGATCTTTCATGGAGATTCTCATATGCCTCATGCTAATGATTTCGTAATCATATTTCATGTCATTTAGGTCTCGGTCTCAAAACTAGCTTCATATGTTAATGCATGACCCATATATTTTGATCTTGATCTAACCTCTTGCTTTATCATATTTTTCAAGATGAAAAATCATGGTTGATCTTCATGGGATTTTGATAATATTTAATCAATTGTTTCCCATTGATTTGATGGAGGTTTTAGCTCTTTTTCAGACCCAAACAAGAAGGGGTTGACCCATCGGGTCGACCCTCTAAAGTTCTGTTCAAAACAGAACTATTTTTGAACCCTGCTGAAAGGGGTCAACCCTGGGGTCGACCTCTGTAACCCAGAACCAAATGTGGTTTTGGTTGGGTTCTGGAAACACGAGGGTCGACCCTAGGGTCGACCCCTGTAACCCAGAACGAAATATTACTTCTGTTTGGCTTTTGTTTGCCCGAGGGTCGACCCTGGGGTCGACCCTTTCCGATTCGACCTCTAGCCATGATTTTTGACCGCCGTTTTCTTGCTCCTAAAGTCTTCCAATCCGAGTCCAACTTCCACAAATCACTCCATGACTTGTGGATCTTGTCCCAGGGCTGTCTCTTGACCGTCCAAACACATATATACATCTCTTGGGTTACAAACTCTATGAAACAAGAAGCTAGATCTGAAATTTGGGTGTTTTCTAACCCTTGTGAGTACAGGTCGAAGGTAGCAGCTCCATGGCTTCTTCCACGTTGTTCTAAGCTTGTATGTGAAGGGAAGAAGGAGGTTTCAAGTCTCCAAACAACCATCTACTGGAAGCTGCGTGGAAAAATAAGATACAAGCCCTGTCCATGCAAGAATCGATCATCTTCCTTCAAGAACGTTCTTCATCTTGCAGAGAAGCTTAAGCCTATTCGATGAAACAAAAAGGGGGAGCTCTATCCACTGAAAAATCCATTTGCTTTTAGTTCTCCAGCTGCTCTTAGTTCTGTTCTAGACATTTGCTATAAACATTTTCTCCTTGAACTTGGCATCATGTGTCTTCTATCCATTCTCTCTTACAATATATACATGAGTTGTGATTTTTGTGATACAACATTTCTAATACTCATATATTCTTTCGTATAGGTGAAAAAGAGGGGGATCTCTAAACCATTCATTTTCACATTCTTTATTAGAGATTAGCTTAAAGGTTGGGCTTATTATTTCATCTATATATTCTTTCAGGTGAAGAAGAAACTGGAAGAAGGAAAAGAGGAATGTCTTGAGGAGAGGAAGAAGATGATGTCTAAATCATGATCATCCGTCAAGAGCCAAAGAGAATCAGATTTTGTTGAAGAAGGGGGAGCCTTTTACTTGATGCAACTTTCCAGTTTTCATCTATATAATTTGTGTGGAGGGTCTTAGCATATATTTGTCATTGCTTCATAAACATTTGAGAGAATACTTTGTGTGGGTGTTCGGAGAAAGGGGTCTCTGAGTGTGTGTGTTGTCATATGTGAGTCGATTTGTGCGGAGTATATCCGCGTGTGTGGTTGGGAGTTTTCTCCCGTGTGGTTGTGTAGGCATTGCCCTACGTGTATGTGGATGGAGTTGTGTCTCCGTGTGAAGTATTCAGTTCGGGGTGTGTTCCCCAACGTGTGTGTGTGTATGTGTGTGCGTGCTGCTGTGGCAGGAGTTTGAGGCAAGGCCTCGTTTGTGGTTTGCTGCGAAAGCAGCGTGTGTGTTGTTGGGGTTCGTCCCCGTGTTGCTACTTTTGTAGCGTTTAGTAAATCCTCACCGGTTTGGTGAGGGGTGGACGTAGGGAGCCCGTCGTGGTCCCGAACAACCTTAAAAATCCTCGTGTCTTGTGGGTTGATTCTTGTGATTGTGTGTTCTCTATCCTATCTGTTTGTGCAATCGTGTGAGCTCGGTGAGATTGAGTGAATCTAGTTTAAACCTGTTTTGATTAAATTACTCAATCTTGTATATTCAACTGTGTGCTAGCTGTGTTTTTAATTGGACATAGTTTTTAGTAAAAGGATCTATTCACCCCCCCTCTAGATCCGTGTTCCTGCACTACGGGACCCAACAGGGCGGATGCTCCATCTTCAGTTCCTTCTCATGGTGTGACTACTGCCGCCACTACATTTCCGGCTGTCGAATAAGGGGCCACCTCTTCGGCCCCCATTGATCTCACTCCGATCCATCTTCAGGTTCTCCGGTTCCCCACTACGGAAGTGGGCCATGCTTCTACCTCCACCCATTAGCCACTTGATAAGGGGAAGACTCAGATACCCTCCAGTCCTTATGTTGATCCTTACACCACCATCTCTCCAGCGCCGCAGGCCCTTGTGGCCCCTGCTGATTTCGTCCGTCTGCAACCAGGGGCCGCCAAATTGCCTCGTGCGGATATGGGCCCTTCCCTGGCCCATTATCCATCTTATGGGCTGCCCCCTCAGTAAGTTTATCCTTCGGCTCCATACTCTGGATCTACCTTTCCAGCTGTATCTCCTCCTTCCCGGGAACGGGAACTTCTTGAAAAATGGGCTGCCATGCAGCAGCAGATTGACCTCCTCCACAAGCGGGTTGGCTCGCAGTCTCTAGCTGATGTCCCCATTCCTAACTTCAGGGACATTTACTTTCCTCCCCAATCTGAGCTCCCTGTGTACCGGAAGTATGACGGGAATGGCAACCCGTTTATTCATGTCAGGGAGTTCCTCTATGAATCGGCACAGTTCCAACACGACGACCGCTTGATGGCATATTTGTTCCGTCGATCCTTGGACGGGGTCGCCCTTGAATGGTTCTACACCTTTTCTCTGGAGGAGGCAGAAAGTTTCAAGATAGTGAAAGAGAAGTTTATCCAGAGATTTCAGGATTGGGTTGGTCCCGAGTATTCTTTTACAGACTTAGTTGCATAGATGATGAAGACGGATGAGGACTTTGCTGCATATGCAGATCGATGGAGACAGATGGCCTCACGTGTGCCCGAGCAGATCCCGGAAGAAGAAAAAGTCAAGTTGTTAATTTCTAACGCTACTTCGACGTTCCGTAATATCCTGGCAATGAACGACATTTCTAACATGCACCAGTTGTACAGTCGGGCCCAGTTCATCTAGACCAAATTCAAAGACTCTCCCATCCATTCCCTTTTCGAGGCCCAGAAATCTAAAACCACCCGAAAGTCCCAAGGCCCAGTTACCGAGGGAGTTCAAGTCAATGAGTAAGTCTAGGCTGTTCAATTCCCTAACCAGCCCGCTTCACCCCGTTTCCAGCAACCCCCACGCAACCCCCAGTTCCCCGCTCCGCAAGCTCCCCGACCCACTTTCCAAGCTCCTCAGCACCCACAACAACCACCTCCACCACAACAGCCTCAACAGCCACCCCAGTACCATAATGTTCCTCCTCCCGCTGGTTATGGGCCTGCTCGACCGGGACCCAAGAGAGTCAATTACCCGCCACTTCCAGAAACACTCCCTGACATCTTTTCGGCCTTGATGTACACTGGTGACATTCAATTGCCTCCGGAGCGTCAGAATTGGAATCCGGCAGCCGACCAGTCAAGGTATTGCATATACCATCAGCAGCCTGGGCACACCATAGAGAGATGCAACCAGTTCAGAGATTTGGTGTATGATCTGCATGAGGGTCAGAGGATTGATTGGGTCCAAATGCACAAATTGATTGAAGACATAAAAGAAAGAAGAAGACAAGCCAGGCCATAGCAGGTGGTGCCTCAGGAGTAGTAGTTCCAGCAACCTCTCCAACAAAAACAACCTCCACAGCAGAAACAACAACACCAAGACCTCGAGATTCATCAGAATCCCATGCCAGAACATCCGCCCGCTCCTCAGTAGCAACAGCAACAACAGCCACTGGCACCGGCTCAAATGAATGTAGTTCACCACCCAGCCCCTAACACTGGGTGGTCTTTTGATGATGAGACCCCGGCTCACCTCTTGGCCTTCCACCATGCCAACTTCCCCGCGCCTTCTGTTCCTTCCATTCTCCGGCCCACCACCATGGCCACCGCTCCACCCACTATCCTCTCCCAATCACCTATTGCACCCCCCACGTTCCCCACCATTCTGCCAACCCTTCCACCATTACCCGCCATGCCCTCCATCATCACCCCTCTATTTAACCCTTCACCGATCATCATTCCGCCAGGGCCCGCCAGGCCAGCCTTCGCCATCCTCACCCCCATTTCTACCCCTTCCCCTTACCCTGCTTGGCCAATCGGGAGTCCACCTGATGCCGTGCCGGCATGACAATGCGCCCTCCGGAGCGGGCGTCCCTTCCACAGAGTTTACCCTTCCTCTGGTGCATCTGCACCCAACCCTCAAGTCCCATTCTCGACAGCAGAAGCAGAAGAAGTAGACCCCGTGCCGGGCATGAAATATGACTTGCTACAGCACTTGGACAGGATGCCAGCCAAGATATCAGTTCTAGAGTTGATTAAAAGGTCCACGCTAAATCAAGATGCCCTAAGGGCTTTTTTGTAGAAAGTTATGGTCAGCAAGGACGTAGCGGTAGACAGTTTGCCGTCGGTGTTGGCAACAATTACAAGGGGGCCTTCCATTTCATTCTCTGAGTCAGAATTGGCAACCTTAGCGGCACGGCATATGTCACTCTGCATTACTATTTCTTTAAACAAAGTGGCAGTTGAGTCAGCCCTAGTGGACACGGGAGCATCGATAAATGTGTGTCCACTAAGTACACTGTGTGCTTGCAATATCTCCGAAGACATGCTTAGGCCAACGCCGACCACAATTGCAACATATGACAACTCCAGACGAGGGTGCCACGGGGTCGTGACAGTCTAGGCCGAGCTAGGGCCTTTCGTAATGGATGTGGAGTTTTACGTTCTGGACATAGACCCAATGTTCAAGGTGATTCTGGGTCATCCATGGATAGATAGTCTGAATGATGTGCCTTCAACTGCCCACCAATGCCTTAAGTTCCCATTTCAAGGCCGGGTAGTTAAGGTCAAGAGTATCTCCACAGTCCAGTCAGTTGATGCGATTGTAGATAAGATTCTTCCCACTTTGTGGCCGAGTAACAGGCCAGTTCTTTCTGTGATTGACTTAAATTATTCATGGGCATATGCGTCACGCAAGCCCGCCACTGCACCAGTAAATGTGAAAATTAAGTCCAAGATTCGAGATTCAAAAGGGTGGCATATGATTTTAAAATTGGGCTACCAGCCGGGCTTGGGCCTCGGTGCACATTTGCAGGGGTGGACTAAGCCCGTCCCTAAAGGCAGGAAAATGAGCTGGAGAGGCCTTGGCTACCAAGAGTCAGCATTGTCCATATTGGGAGACTCTGGGCCACTGACGTGGGACTACCGTCAACACTTTGTGAAAGGCCCGTTGCAGCCCGGTACCTTGAAGAAGCCGCTGCCATGTTCTGATGTGAAGACCGAAACCACCTATGATGTTGTTGACCCACCGCCGCCACTAAAGGGGCTGGTGGGTGACATGGAAGACTTTTGCAGTTGTCTTGAGAAGCTGTTCCCTGAACAGGAAGCTTGTCCAAAAGAGATGGAGATGTAGTTGGTGAAGCATTCTCCGACTCAGCTAGTTCGCCGGAGGCCACAGGAAGTGGGGAGCTCCATCACTACCTTTTCTTTGTCCCCGTCCTGTCTTGCCTCCTTATTTCAGCAATTGGGGTTTGCTCCCCGTTCCCCTCCGATCATGGTCGACCCGTACTTTACGGAAAGATCATTTGAAGTTCTATTTGTTCCTTGCGCATGTGGGCGCTGCCCACCCGTTGACTTATCAACTCTGTTTACTCCTCCTTCCCCCACTGCCCAACTCCATAAAATGTGGTTTCCATCATCCGACCCATTCTTCGATTGCATCTTCCCCGATTTGTTTCCCATGCAACTCCCTCCTCCCCCATTTTCTTCTTCCTGCTACGTGATCTCCTCCGACTTCCAAAAAAAATGCCAATTTTAAAATGGAGGTTTCAATAGAGGATTACGCTATGTTCTGCCCATCTCCCCAGGGGGATGAGACCCCTGCTCCTTTTCCTGTAGACTTCTTATCTCCTAGGTTGGATGTACATTCTGCAGAGTCTCCTAGGTTGGTAGAGTCAGTTAGGGTAGAGTCTAGTTCTAGTGTTGTCAGCCCATCCACGTCTGCGGCGCTCCCTGTAATGCGCCATTCTAAATCCATTTCAGATAGGTTCCTCCAAGATTTAGCTCAGAGATGTCATGCCCTTCTCAAATGCCCTGAGTTTGTAGAGACCGCCATAGTCTTGGAGGATGATGAGGAATTAGAAGGGGTGTGGAGTAATGACGGGTTAGGTGTATATGAAATAGATGAGAAGGACCTAGCCGATGATGAGGAAAGCGAGGTGGATGACACTGCCGATCTGTACGCGCAAGGTTTAAAGAGATTTGATGAACCGTCAACAGCAGTGGATGAACCCACTAAAGAGATTAATCTTGGAACCGAAGAGGACCCCAGGCCCATAATTATTTCTGCTAATCTCCCTCCTCAGGTTGAAGAGGAGTTGATCAAGGTTTTGAGGGAGTACAACAATTCTTTCGCCTGGACCTATGAGGACATGCCGGGTCTTGACCCCTCTTTGGTTGAACACCGACTTATTCTTAAACCAGGGGCAACACCCGTTAAGCAAAAAGCAAGAAGGTTCCACCCGCAAATGGCCTTGAGAATCAAGGAAGAAGTCGATAAATTGCATAAGGCTAGAATTACTAGAGTTGGTTTATATCCGCAATGGGTGGCGAACAAAGTCCCAGTAATGAAAAAGGACGAAAAATCTGGATTTGTATTGATTTCAGGGACTTGAATAAGGCATGTCCGAAAGATGATTTTTCGCTTCCTCACATTGACGTGTTGGTGGACAACACGGCTGGGTATGAGGCCCTCTCATTTATGGATGGGTATTCTGGTTACAATCAAATCCGTATTGCTCCCGAGGATCAAGAGAAGACCTCTTTCACCATGCCCTGGGGCACGTACTGCTATGTCGTTATGCCATTCAGATTAAAGAATGCAGGTGCCATATACCAACGGGCAATGATGGCTATTTTCCACGACATGATGCATGTGTACTTGGAAGCTTACGTGGATGACATCCTGGTAAAGTCGAGGTCCAAAGAAGAGCATCCCGCTATTTTAGCCAAGGTGTTGCAGAGGGATAGGGAGTACAAATTGAAGATGAATCCAAAGAAATATGTATTCGGAGTTGCATCAGGGAAACTGCTTGGGTTTATAGTTAGTAAACGGGGTATCCAGATTGATCCGAATAAAGCAAAGGCCGTTATGGAAATGCCACCGCCTAAGAACACCACCGAACTCAAAGGTTTGATTGGGCGCTTGTAATTCATTAGAAGATTTATATCTCAACATTCGCAGAGGTGCCGCCCATTCTATGAATTGTTGAAGGCGGGAGCTAAGTTTGAATGGAACGAACAATGTCAGAAGGCCTACGAGGATCTTAAGGTTTACCTTTCTAATCCCCCGGTTCTGTAACCACCTGTCCCTGGAAAACCCCTGATCCTATACATTTCTGTTATTGAGGACTCCCTAGGTGCTGTCTTGGCTCAGGTGGATGATGAAGAAAGGGAAAGGGCATCATACTACCTTTCAAGGTTGTTCAACCCTGCTGAATCCAAGTATACTGCCATGGAGAAGACCTGTGCAGCATTGGTATGGGTAGCTCAGAAGCTCAAACACTATTTCCTTGCCCACGAGGTTAAGCTGATCTCTAGAATGGACCCCATTCGTTACCTCTTAGAAAAGCCTATCCTTTCTAGCCGATTAGCTCGCTGGCAGAGCTTCCTTTCCCAATTTGATATCACCTTCGTTGTTCAGAAAGCGATCAAGGGATACGCGATTGCTGAACATCTTGCTCATTCTCCTATCCCTCGCACTGATTCAATCCAAGACGAATTTCCTAATGAACACTTGACTGTAATCACTCATCTGCCATTTTGGTCTGTTCATTTCGACGGTGCTCTCAACTCTCAGGGACGTGGAATCGGCGCCGTTGTCCTCACTCCGGAAGGGGTGACCATCCCTATTGCTTATCAACTCTCTTTTCCTACCACTAATAACATAGCCGAGTATGAGGCTCTCCTTGCCGGTCTGAAGCATGCCTACCTCATGGGTGCGTGATACCTTAACATCATAGGAGACTCTCAATTGGTGCTGCGTCAAGTTCTGTCAACTTATCGCACCCGTGAACCCAAACTCAAGCCTTATCAAGATTTGATCACGCTCCTGGCTAGGCAATTCCGAAAGCTCAGCTACATTCATACTCCGCGTTCTCAGAACATTCTGGCCGATGCACTTGCATCGCTTGCCTCTTCTCTTAATTCCCCCTCAGTCGCGCCACTGAGACCATTGTGGTCTAGCGGATGGATGCTCCCTCGCTTTAGGATCCTTGGTTCGACAACCTTAGGAAGGCTGTAGAGAAGAAAGTAGAGAAGGAAGGTTTGAAAGAAGTTTCATTGACTGAGCTTGAGGAAATTATAGAAGAAGATGAGTTACCGTGGTATCATGAGATAGAGCAGTATTGCCGGGATGGTTCCTTTCCCGAGACGGCGAATGCCGAACAGCGCAAGGCCATTAGAAGAGTTGCCTCCAGGTACATGATTATCGCAAGAGAATTGTACAGGCGAGCTCTCAATGGAGTTCTAATGAGGTGTATGGATGATGATGAGGCTTGGAAGGTAGTAGAAGCCGCTCACTCCAGTGAGTGTGGAGGGCACATAAATGGGCAGGCATTGGCGAAGAAGATTCTTAGGCAGGGCTATTACTGGCCAACCCTAGAAGAGAACCGTTCCACCTATGTTCGTAGGTGTCTTCAATGCCAGCTTCATGCCGACAAAATCCATGCTCCGGCTTCCTCTCTTCATCCTCTTTCTGCTCCTTGGCCATTCTCGATGTGGGCCTTTGATATCGTTGGACCACTTGGTGACCCCAATGCTCAGGTTAAACAGTAATCCTTCATTCTGACGGCTACAGAGTACTTCACTAAGTGGGCGGAGGCTGAAGCTTATGCAGAAATCAAAGCCACCACAGTATGCCGCTTCATCCTTAAGAACATCATCTCGCGGTTTGGAGTGCCAAGTGATATCATCACCGACAATGGGCCTCAATTCGTTTCTCAAGAACTTCGGGACCTCTCTAAGAAATTTAATATTTCATTGCATCACTCATCGCCATACTACCCTCAAGGTAATGGCCAAGCTGAGGCCACGAACAAAACCCTTCTTAAACTCATTAAGAAAACATGCGAGTCGCACAAATTTATGGATTAGGCCGACAAACTGATAGAAGCTCTATGGGCTTATCCCACCTCCGTCCGTACTCCCACGGGGCAAACTTCTTTTGCTCTCACCTATGGGATGGAGGCGGTACTCCCATACGAGATCCGATCCCTTCCCTAAGAGTGCAGTTGGACAAAGAACTTAATCTCGACGAGCGTCGAGAGGCGTTGCTAGTCCAACTGGAACTCTTAGACGAGAAGAGGCTAAATGTGGCCAATCACGTCTCAGTTTATCAAAAACGTATCTCACGATATTTTCAAAAGAAGGTTATTGAAATAAAATTCCAAGTGGGTAACATGGCTTTGAAACGCATATTTATTTGATCAGCAGGTCCTAGGTCTAAGTTGCAACCCAACTCAGAAGGGCCATTTGTAATTAAGGAAGTCTATCCAGGTAACGCATACCGTTTAATTAACGCTGAAGGTGAAGAATTGCCAAATCCGTGGAATGGGTTATATTTAAAACATGTTTATCCATAGAGTCAAACCAACAATGGCCTGGCGGTGGGGTATGCCTCTACTTCATCACGAAGGGAGACCCCCGGTTCAACATACACACACTACAAGACCCCCTGTGGTTCGGTTCTCTACTTTTGCGCAACGCCGTCTCTCCCTTGGCCATGCTTTGGGGAAAGTGAAGGTCCTTATTTTTTCTCCTCTCTCGACTGAAAATAGGGGCAAGTGGTGAATAAGGGGGTGAGAACTGATCTAGACCCCCCCGATAAAAGAGGTCTCAAATAGGGGCAGTCTGTTATGACCGTATTCCGCAGATATAAGAGCAAAGAAAAAAGAAAGAAAAGAAATGGAGAAAATGGGCAAAATCAAAGACACAGCTAAAAGCTCATCCAAAGCTCGAAGCTAAAAAATCTAAAAGTCCCCAAAATAACGAAACTAGGCATGGCAAGTGTGGCAGTACAGTTTCCCCGTGGGTCGTTATGAGCCCAGTCGTATGCGTGCCTAGAGCGGATGTAGGTTCGATGACGGACGCAAAGCCCCGGCGCAACAGACCAAATTCTTTGAAAAGGGATGTCGTGAGAAGGACTCAAGCCCTAAAAACCCCTATACCTATTGCCAGCCTTTCTATCAAATTCTTTTTTATTTTTCAAGGAATGGATCCCACCCCGGGTATGGCCTCGGTAGAGACACCATTAAGCGAAGTTGGGCCCCAGCTATGGGCAGTCATTTATAACACACGTTGAATCTAGGAGACCCCTAGTGAGATCTGAGGCTCCCCGTCGTCAGGTTTGAGTTGGCTTTAAATCCAAAAAAATGAAATATTTTAAAATCCAAAAAAATAAATATTTCAAAATCCAAAAAAATCAAATATTTCAAAATCCAAAAAAATCAAATATTTCAAAATTCAAAAAGATCAATATTTCAAAATCCAAAAAATCAAATATTTTAAAATCCAAAAAATCAAATATTTCAAAATCTAAAAAAATAAAATATTTCAAAATCCAAAAAAAACCAAAATATTTTAAAACCCAAAAAAAATCTGAATATTTTCAAAATCACAAAAAGATTTTCATTATCGTGATTTGCATTCATGGCATGCATTGAATTCATTTTTCATTTGCTATTTGCCTATTTAATAAGGCTTACCCCCTTGACCAAAAATCAAGAACCGGTCGTTTCCTAACTTGCTACAGGTAAGGGGTTAAGCCTAAAACAGATTTAATATGTTCTCCTTGATTGTGTGTGTGCAGGGGCAGATTGAGGCTCAAGGTTCAGCACTTCAGGCAGTAAATGGTCCTTTGGCGACCGTCCTACTCCTTTCAACAGCTATGATCAGACCGTCCAACCATTCACACCATTTCATATAGATCATTCCAACGTCAAGCTTCTCCAAATATCTACAGTCTATGTGTGACCGTGTGCATTCTGAGGGCATACCCAAACTCTTTCAATTTCGCATAAGAAAAAACCAAGCTCAAATCAATCAAATCACCAAATTTATTCATTCACATGCCAAACTCTCTAAGCATAAGTCTCTATATCGAGCATCATGAAAGAAAATAAAAATCACTCAGCCCTCCGCTGGGCATCCCGACGGGGACGTATCTCTCTCAACTCTCTAACATTGGCCCGGCGTGTCACCGAAATCTCTGCAACCTCCGCTGGAAGGGTAAGCACCCTGCTCACCTCCCACATGATCAGGGCACTCCTGACCGCCTGCTCGTCCTCCGCTGTACCGATCCTCCTCGCCTGTAGTGCAGGAAGGTGGGGTAGTGCTGGTAGAACAGTCCGAGATAGTCCAACCTGTAGATAGCACCGGTGCGGGCTGTACATCGCCAGTGCAATGTCGCTCACAAGCCTCAGATCCAAGCCCGACCTCCTAGGCACCCTGACGGTGGTGTCGGGGAGGAAGTCAGGGTGCATCACGAACCAATCCAGGGGCAATCTGTTAATGTGCAGTCGCCACTCGTCCTTGGTCTTCTTCTCTGCTATCCTGCACTCTACTTGTGGAGAGAACTCGAAAGCGCAACCTATGAAGAAGAGGGGGTGGCTCCCGAAGATCCTGTTGGCTGAAGTGACATCCTCCTTATGAATGAATTTCATCCTGACACCCATCCAGCACTTTAAAAGTATCATGGAACCAAAGAGAGGACCCCCTAGAGCTGCTGAGGTAAGACCCTCGTACAAGTAGGCAAGGATGGCCTGGGAGATGGAAAGACCCTGCCATAGGCCACTGATGGTACTAAGGAGGGGAGTCTCTAGCACATGGTCAACTGAGGGGAACAAGATAGCCCCGCACAGGCAAATAGACGCGGCCTTGGCTATGGCCTCATCCCACCCACACCTATTCCGGTAATGTTCAACTACCCATTGGCTAAGAGGAAGAAGGTGGATCTGACGTGGGCCTATGAAGGTATGGATGTCCCTGCTATCTGGTATGAACCCTCCCAAGATGAGCCTAGGGTCTACAGGGGCAATAGTGTGACACACTAAGTTCTCCTCACCCACCTTAAACCTAGGAAAAGAGAAGTAGGTATCTACCTCCCCTAGTAGGATAGTGGCCTTAAAAGATGGAAACATGAATGTATGGGTCTGAGGGTGCCATATTTATTCCAAGGCTGAGATGCTGTGCCAGTTAAGGGAGAGCTTTGGGTAATTTTGGCCTAATACCAAGAGTGGATGTAAGTGCCAAGACTTCAGGATAGATATCACTCCTAGGGGCAATGCACGGATCATGGGAGCCATCCACTTTGAAGTGGAATAGCGTCTAGAGCCAGGGAGAAGCTGAGATGGAAAAGGGAGAAGAGAAAAGATGAAGAACGTGTAAGTGAATGAATGGATAGATTTGAATGAAATCATGCTAACATACTTCTCTCAAAAGGCTCGAGCTGAGATGACGAGGGATCGTGGTCAGCCGTTGGAGCACTTCACGCTCCTTCCTGGCCGGCTTTGGCCCTTCATAAGCTGCCCCCTCCATGGAGCTCCCCTCGAAGGACCTTTTCATGATGATTTGATGAAGAATAGCAAAGGTTTGAGGCCTAAAAAGAGGAGTGGGGTGTGAGTTACGAATTTAGAGGTCCCTCCTACTTATAGGGCTTGGTTAGAGGCCTAAACCCATTAAAATTGAGGTTGGATAAGTCTAGAATGGGTTAGGATGTGGTTTGGATCAGGTTGAAGCACTCTATCCTTGGTTTAGGACTATCCAAGAGAGTCCCGTTCGAATGCTCAGGGCATCCATTTACGTGGTCCCTCGATAGACCATCTCATTCATTGGGCGGTCTACTTATGACCGTTCCGCATCTTCTAGATAGTTCGAATGCTGGCGTTTGGGCGGCCTAACACAGACCGCTCGTAAAATAGGCGGTGAAGATGGAACTGTCCTATAACCTAAACGGACAAATGTCGACCGTTTGCTTTCTCATCTGGGTGGTCAAGAGAAGAGCGCATGTTTCTTAGGGCGGTCTAATGGGTGACCATTTAGGAGGTCTGAAGCCTTGTTTTAACCTATTTGCACTTGTATCACTCAAAACATGTGGCGTCCCTCCTCTCACTCAGTTTGGCGTCTCTCCTCTCACTCAGTTTGGTGTCTCTCTACTCGTAGTTGGCCCACTCGTGGTCGTGTCGTCTCTCCTCTCACTCAGTTTGGCGTCTCTGCTCTCACTCAGTTTGGCGTCTTGATAAGTGTCCATTTTCTATAGTAATTCATCGCATGTACACCATTTTATGTGCATATAATTATGCATTTATGTCTATTTCATAGTTAACCTCAACTCCACATTTAAATTGGAACTTTCACGTAAATTGATTAATTTGGTGGTATTATTTAATAAATTAAAGTTGAGGGTCATGGGCATTAATTCTCCATTGCATAACTATGAGCATTTAAGATTTATGTGCATATTATGGTAATTTTTATGGACTATATTGTAATTATGTGTGTGCAGGACACCGAAGGTAATTGCAAAAGAAGCCGGGGGCAAAACTGTCATCACCACTTTGACCAAGTCAAATAAAGAATTTAAAATATTTTTGTTGGAGGGAAAAGAAAGTTCAAAATTTTGAATTCAAAGTTTGAAAAAAGGAATTCAAAGTTTAGGTTTGAAAATGAGGAAAAGGACATTCAAAGTTTGAAATAAAGGAGAGACATGATGAGCCTTGGGAAATGGGGTGTCCAAAGTCTAAGAAAGGGGCTGCCCACCTCCTTTTTCTTTTCCCCATACATCATCTTCTACCTAAATCCCAGCCATCCATCTCCATTTGATATAATCTCCACCCTCCATTGACCCAACTTTTCCTATAAATAGCCCATGACAAGGAGGAGAAGGGGAGTTCTTCTTTAGGCAATTTCTCTCCCAACCTTAGGTCACCGAGTTCTCCAACTTCCATTCATTTTCTGTTCATACACTCTTCATGCAATTTCTTTTTTTAAGTCCTCCACAACTTTATCTTCTACATCATCTTCTAATTCCTTCTGGTTTGCAAGGTAGTTCGTGTTCTTTACTGTTCTATCCTGTGCATTTTCAGACTACATTCTTCTCTGTTCTTCCTTATTTTCTCCTTCCTCAGTCCATATTCGCCTCTTACATTTTTCACAAAAGTTCTTTATTTTTAAGGTTTATACAACTTCTTCTTCTACATCATCTTCCAAATCCTTCTGGGTTTCAAGCTATTTCTTATTTTTTAATGTGCTATCCTGTTCATCTACGAATCAATGTTCCTCTATGTTCTTCTAATTATTTATCTATCTTCCTTCCGCTTTCTCCTCCTACTGTCTTCATGAAAGTTCTTTTTTGTTACATGTTATACAACTTCTTCTTCTGTATCATCTTCTAATTCGTTCATATTTGTAAGTTATTCTCCATTTTTCACATTGCTATTGTGTGAGTTTACTATTCATCCGAAGTGCTAGAATATGTTATTCCTTTGTTTTGAAGCCTTTATTCTCTTCTTTTCTCTCTGAGTCTTCATAAACGTTCTTCCTCTCTTCCTCCTCTTCAACTTCTTCTTCTTGGGCATCCCCTAATTCATCTTGGTTTCAAAGTTATTCACCCTCTAAAGACGGCTTCAACGATGAAGGTGACTTCCTCCCGGCGTAGACGATATCTTCCGCAAGGTGGTTCGTGATCCAAGGCCAAGAGAGGACGGCGTCGTCATCACCATTGCTGCTACCATCTTCACATCTCAGGCTCCTCTTATTGTTATTACTTTTGTGTTATTTTACTTCATTGTAATCTTGTCACCTCTTTGTTGTAATCTTATCTTGCACTTCATGTACTCTTTCTTTTAAGTTAATGAAGAGAGTTATTTTTTTTGATCTAGTTCTTGATCTTCTTTTCTCTCTGCCCCCTTCTTCTATCTCTTCTTTTCAGTTCATGCAATTAATTTCTATCGCGTAGGCGTATAATCATAGGTGTTTTTAATTAAGTGTTTGGTTTGTTCTTCATTTCACTATTTTCTTTAAGCAAAGTAAAATCATAAGTGTTTTCTAAAGGACTCTAAGGTTTTTAACTCTAAAAATCTCTTCTTCCCTGTGGATTCGACCCGTGCTTGCCATAGTACTATGTTCTCTCTTGATCATTTTGTGCGAGTTCGGTCTTAAGATTGTTAGCGCGCGTGTAGTAACGACATATATTTTCGCGTTATCAATTTTTGGCGTCGTTGCCGGGAAAGAATGATGATTTTTGACTTAAGAACTTTATTTTCCTTGTGTTTATAGTGTACTAATAAAGTTCTCTTTTCTTTTTTACAGAAAAAAAAGGGGGAAAAAGCAACTTGAAAACTCAAAAAAAAATCATAGGTAAGTTTACCTTTGTTTCGTTCATCTTTGTGATTTAGTCATTCATTTCAAAACAAAAAAAAAGAAAAGAACGAGGGAATGCTTTTCAAGTAAGTATCTAAACTTTTCCTCCTTCATTTTAATTTCATTTCTCTACATTTCATATCTTGTGGTTAGATACGTTCACTAAATAAAAATAAAAAAAATCATCACTTGAACTTCAATAAAAATCTTCATTGCAAGAGTAGAACCCACACTTCCATGTTTTAGGTCATGCATCATTTAGGATAGAATTTATTTTTCATTATTGTTTAATTATTGTTAATTACATTATTGAAGATTACGAGAGACAAGGTGAGTACTCTAATTTTTTCAAAAGTATGCTCACGTATTTCCATGCTTGCATAGAACCCCTTGTTTGAACTTGGTTTGTTGCATATCATTTCTAAAATATTCTAAGGGCAACACCCATAAGCAAGATAAGGTGGGGATTTCATCACCTTTCCTTAGCCCACAAACCACAATTCTCATGCATCTTTGCATCACCTAGACCTTAAATAAAATCTAGTAGACATTGGCCCTAGGTTCACACTATGGTTCTTGTGTTATTTGGGCTTACCCTCTTACAAAAATCGGTGCCTAAGGCAAGGCGGTCGGACGGTAAACGTCTTAAGCGGGCTAGTGGTTTGGCATAATTAGGTCCCTACGAAAGTAGGGGGAACCTCCCACAACCCCACCCCTTACCTGGCCGGTGGAAATATTGAGGGAGAACTTAAGTTTCACTTTAGCTATTTTGTGAAACCTAATTTGTAGGTCTAGGTCACATCTAGGGCATTAAGTAATTTGTGTGACAACTTATTTGTGTTTGCATAAAAAAAATAAAAATAAAAATAAAAAAATTCTCATCTCTTCTTCATCCTAATTTGTGTCAAAATAAAATAAAATAAAACAAACAAACAACTAAAAATCATCATAAAAAATATCTTTCATCTCTCTCTTCGTCCTAGTTAATGCAAGGTAGAAGATCTCAACATCCAAACCTACTAGGACCCTTTCAAGAAATTGAGAGAGTCTTGTATCCAGGGAATGATCTCCAACAAGATGTCATGGCCGAAAATCACGGACCTCACCACCAAAATCTAATAGTCAAAAATCTCGATCCTCCAAAGTAAATGAAGGACTATTTCTTGCCCAATCAATACCAACCATCCTTCTATGTCCAAGCACCTGAGAACCAGGCGGTTCATTATGAAATCAAGTCTAGTACCATCCAAATGTTACCATATTTCTATTGAAATCCTAATGAAGACCCTTACAAACATCTTGATGAGTTCCTTCAGATCTGCTCAATTGTTAAAATCCAGAATTTCTCTTATGATGCTCTTAGGCTAACTCTCTTCCCATTCTCTCTCAAGGATAAAGCCAAATATTGGTTAGGAGCCTTGGGTAGGATCATTGATACATGGGCGGAAATGTAAAAAGATTTTTTGAAGAAGTTCTATCCCATAGGGTGAACCAATACCATGAGAAGAGCAATTACTAGATTCACACAAAACTCGGGAGAACATATCCATGAAGCGTGGGATAGACTTAAAGATTTATTGAGGAAATGCCCCCACCATGGGTTATCAAGATGGTAAATTGTACAAGCATTCTATGAGGGTTTGGCGGAGAATTATAGATAGATGGTGGATGCATCATATGGAGGAGCATTCATGAGTAAGAGTGAGGATGAGGCTTACGATTTATTTAAAATGCTTAGTGAAAATTCCATAAGCCATGCCTCGCTGTCATCATATGAAAGAATGATTGGGTCTTCTAAGAGGGGTGGGCTTTATGAAGTTAAGAGCCAAGGTGAGTGTGAGAACAAGATGGATATCAATGCCATAACCCAAAGGTTGAATAAAATAGATTTGTTGGCACAGAAGATGGAAAAGGTTGATTTGGTTGCCCAAAAGGTAGACCAGTTGTTATCTATGAATAGGCAAGAATCTTCTGTACCTTCTGTCTCCCAACCACAATCATTCTCAGCTCCCACTAATGAAGAGATTTGTGCTCTTTGTTCAAGCCCTAGCCATTCTGTAACTGATTGCCCCACAGTAACCCAACTTCCCCCATTCATCCAAGAATAAATCTTTGCTGCCCAGGGTGTCTCTAAGTCTCCTTATGATCCTTATTCCAACACCCGGTGATTGTGCAAGAGAAAAAGAAGCTGGAGGGTGGAGAGAAGAAGCTGGATAAAGGGAAGGCGAAAGTTGATGAAGGACCCCAAGAATATGTGCCTCATGTCCCTTTTCCCGATGCTCTATAGCCGAAGGCTCACAAGAAACTGGCAGTGCAACAGGAAGAATTAGTGAAATTGTTTAAATAGGTGAATATCAATATTCCACTCTTGGTTGCAATCAAGCATGTGCCGACATATGCAAAGTTTTTGAAAGAGCTTTGTACTCCAAAGAGGGAGCCTAGGGCGGTGACTCAAAAGATCCGCTTGTCTAAGGATGTGAGTGCTGTTTTGATGAATCATTTGCCAAAAAAATTGAAGGACCCTAGAGCCCCTTTAATCTCATGTGATATAGGTGGAGTCACATTTGATCGAGCATTGCTAGACTTAGGTGCTAGCGTGAATCTTTTGCCCACCTTTATCTATAAGCAGTTTGATTTGGGGGAGTTAAAACCCACTTCAATCATCCTTCAATTGGCAGATAGGTCAGTTAAAACACCAAGGGGTTTGTTGGAGGATGTCATTGTTAAAGTGCATGAATGTTATTTCCCGGTGGATTTTCTCATTCTTGATATGGCCTCGTCCCAGGATTTAAAGCACACACCTATTATTTTGGGACGCCCTTTTCTAGCAACTGCTAAGGCCAACATCAACTGTGCCACGGGAATGATGGATATATCATTTGGAGGTGAAAAAGTTTCTCTGAATGTTTTTAAGGCTTCTCAGTATCTGGATCAAGGAGATGAATGCAATGTCATTAATATCTTTGAGGATGCGATTCTGGATAACATTGAGGACACCCTAGAAGAGGGTATCATGCTTCAGGATTCTCCTCTCTCTTCTGCGCCCTAGTCTAGGGTAGAGTCACTTCCTCCATTACAATCCGAACCTACTCTTCCATCTCTGGATCATCCACCTACTCTTGAATTGAAACCTTTGCCAGACTCCCTTAAATATGCATATTTGGGACCTAACCACACTCTACCTGTCATCATTGCCTCCAATCTCACTTCTGCTCAGGAATCCCAACTCTTAATTGTTCTTAAGGAGCATAGGGGGGCAATAGGTTGGTCGGTGGCGGATCTCAAAGGGATCAGTCCGGATGTTTGTATGCACCATATCTATTTAGAGGACAATGCCAAACCGAGCAGGGATATGCAACGCCGGTTGAATCCGAACATGAAAGAGGTGGTTAAGCAGGAGGTGGTGAAGTGGTTAGATGCGGGAATTATATATCCCATCTCTGACAGCAAGTGGGTCAGTCCTACACAAGTTGTTCCAAAGAAATTCGGAATGACCGTGATTCAAAATGAGAAGGGTGAAGACGTGTCAATGAGACTACAAACGGGGTGGAGAGTCTGCATTGATTACAGAAAATTGAACTCAATGACAAAGAAAGATCATTTCCCTCTCCCGTTTGTAGATCAAATTTTGGAAAAATTGGCTGGGTAAAGATATTTTTACTTTTTGGATGGATACTCCGGGTATAATCAGGTTGCTATCTATCCGGAAGATTAGGAAAAGACTACATTCTCGTATCTGTATGACACGTTTACATTTAGAAGAATGCCGTTTGGGCTTTGTAATGCCCCTGCCACCTTTCAGCGATGTATGATGGCAATCTTTTCTGAAATGGTGGGAGATTTTTTAGAAATTTTCATGGATGACTTCTCAATTTTTGGTGACTCATTTGATTGCTATTTGGAGAATTTGTAGAAGGTGCTGGCACGATGCATTAAATCCAACCTTGTGTTGAGCTGGGAGAAAAGTCACTTTATGATAAGAGAAGGCATTATGTTAGGCCATGTTATTTCAGAAAGGGGAATAGAGGTAGATAAGACTAAGGTTGATCTGATTTCTAATCTTCCTCTCCCTTCGTCTGTCAAGCAAATCCGCTCTTTTCTTAGCCATGCGGGTTTTTATAGAAGATTCATTCAAAACTTCTCTATCATTACTCGTCCGCTCACTAAGCTCCTAGCCAAGAACACTCCATTCCAGCTAGATAAGTCTTGTCTTGAGACTTTTCACTCTCTTAAAGTGGCCCTCACTCAAGCCCCAATCCTACAGTCTCCTGATTGGTCGCTCCCATTTGAAATCATGTGCGATGCCTCTGACTATGCCATAGGAGCTGTCTTAGGCCAGAGAATTGATAAGAAACATGTGGTAATTTATTATGCGAGTCGCACCCTCGTCGATGCTCAATTGAATTATACCACCACAGAGAAAGAACTTCTGGCTGTTGTGTTTGCCCTAGAAAAATTTCGCTCATATCTTTTGGGGGCCAAAGTCATTGTTTATTCAGATCACGCTGCCTTGAAATAACTGCTCACCAAGAAGGATGCTAAACCCCATTTGATTAGATGGATTCTCTTGCTACAAGAATTTGATCTTGAGATCAAGGACAAGAAGGGGTTAGAGAATGTTGTAGCTGATCACTTGTCTAGGATTGTGATTCCTGAAAGTGCTCTTATGTCTGATTCCTTCCCTGATGAGCAAATTTTTTCCATCTCTCACAACTCAACCCCCTGGTACGCTCACATAATCAATTACCTGATGGTAAGATAGATTCGAGGAGGGTGGTCTAGGCATGAGAAGGATCTATTCTTTTCAAAGGTTAAGCACTACTTTTGGGAGGACCCCAAATTGTTTCATGTTGGTCCAGATCAAATAATTAGGAGGTGTGTCCCCGAGGAGGAACACCAAAGTGTTCTGAACTTTTGTCACACTCTAACTTGTGGGAGACATTTCTCGAGAAAGAAAATGGCTACCAAACTATTGCAAAATGGATTTTTCTGGCCCACTCTCTTCAAAGATGCCTATGAATTTAGCAAGACTTGTCTTAGGTGTCAAGCTGTAGGGAACATAAGCAAACGAGATATGATGCCACTTAACCCTATTCTAGTGGTTGAAATCTTTGATGTTTAGGGAATTAATTTTATGGGGCCCTTTCCGCCATCATTTGGACATGAGTACATTCTTGTGGCGGTCGACTATATGTCTAAGTGGATTGAAGCCATTGCCACCCGGACTAATGATCACAAAGTTGTCATGAAGTTTATCCAAAAGAATATATTTTCAAGGTTCGGGTGTCCGAGGGCGATCATTAGTGATGGAGGTTCTCATTTCACTCATGCCTAATTCTGAGCTCTTCTTGGAAAATATTGGATCACTCATAAGATTGCCACCCCCTACCATCCCCAAACAAGTGGCCAAGTAGAGACATCCAATAGGGAGATGAAAAATATCCTGCAGAAATCTTTTAAGCCCGATAGGAAGGATTGGTCTGAAAGATTGGATGACGCTCTTTGGGCCTATCAGACAGCATACAAAACTCCCATTGGCATGTCTCCATATAGGTTAATCTTTGGGAAAGCTTGTCACCTACCCGTTGAGCTTGAGCATAGGACCTATTGGGCTATTAAGCAGTTCAATTTTGACTTGGCCCAAGCCGGATCTCATAAGGCCCTACAGCTAAATGAGTTGGAGGAGTTGAGGAATGAAGCCTATGAAAATGCCAAGATTTACAAAGCCAAGACCAAAGCTTTCCATGATAAACACATTATGAGAAAATTATTTCAACCTGATCAAAAAGTTTGGCTTTTTAATTCTAGGCTGCGCTTGTTCCCTGGTAAGCTCAAATCCAGATGGGATGGACCATATGTGGTAATTAAAATATTTAACCATGGTGCAGTAACACTTCTTGATCCTAAAACTGGTCAAACTTTCACTGTCAATGGTCAATGTTTGAAACCTTACATTAAAAATCTTCCAATAGTGCAGGAGGACTCTCTCAGGTTGAGTGACCCATTGTGAGCTCTATTGTGTCTGGTGGAAGACGTAAAACTTCGCGTTTATTGGGAGGCAACCCAATTACTCTTTATCATTTTTTAAAAAAAAGTATTTTTTATTCTCTTGGGATCTTGGAGCCACATTCTTCTGACGACGACATCTCTCTCTTAGGTCGTATCTATCCTTCCCACTACTTTTCATGGCTTTATTTCATTTTTATATTTTGTTCATGTCATTGGGGACAATGTCACCTAAGTTAGGGTAGCTTGAGCTCTAATTTTCTCAAAATGCTTGCAACCTCTCATCACACTCCTAACAAGTGTTTCATATTCATGTTTCATGATGAGAAACTTTTCTTAGAATGATAGGACTTAGAGTATTACTTGTGAGAGTATGAAGTTAAAGGGATAAAATAATTGGTTATGTCTGTAGCCTTTTCCTCAGAATACACCTGACAATTCTATTAAACTTACACACAATTGCACAATAACAAGATTGGTGGATGATAAATATTAAGATGATGGGAATTTTGCTTGACACTTAGGTGATGATGGATATTATGTCCGTTCGTTGAAAGTAATCGTGAGGAAAAAGCTACCTGTAAAAAAAAATACATGGAAAATGCCCCCGAACTTAGTAACTGGGCCTGCTTCTCCTAAGGCAAGAGTTGAGGTTCGCGTCAAACGGTAAAGGGATGTGCAACACCATGTGTCAAAAAAAAACAAGCAGAGTGAAGCTACCTGTAATTCGACAAGCTTAATTCAAGAGGTGGGCAGAATTGTAAATCATCTTTAAGTGAAAGGTAAAAGACTCATTCATCTAGACTGTTTAGTAGTCACTAGTCAAGTTATATCACTCATACACAAAGAGATATTTAATTTTGAGTGTATCCTGAGAAAAGGTCTAAATAAACTGATGAAATTTGTACCGAATACATTCTACTTGAACTTGTAATACTCTAAAGTCTAAATCATTATGCATAATGTTCTTGCCATGAACTGTGACACATGAGTGTTTGCTAGTCATAATTTTATAATTGTTTACATTGCTAAGGGACTAGCAATGTTCAAGTTGGGGGGTGTGATAAGTGTCCATTTTCTATAGTAATTCATCGCATGTACACCATTTTATGTGCATATAATTAGGTAATTATGCCTATTTCATAGTTAACCTCAACTCCGCATTTAAATTGAAACTTTCACGTAAATTGATTAATTTGGTGGTAGTATTTAATAAATTGAAGTTGAGGGTCATGGGCACTAATTCTCCATTGCATAATTATGAGTATTTGAGATTTATGTGTACATTATGGTAATTTTTATGGACTAGATTGTAATTATGTGTGTGCAGGACACCGAAGGTAATTACAAAAGAAGCCGGGGGCAAAACTGTCATCACCACTTTGACCAAATCAAATAAAGAATTCAAAATATTTTGGTTGGAGGGAAAAGAAAGTTCAAAATTTTGAATTCAAAGTTTGAAAAGAAGGAATTCAAAGTTTAAGTTTGAAAATGAGGAAAAGGACATTCAAAGTTTGAAATAAAGGAGAGACATGATGAGCCTTGGGAAATGGGGTATCCAAAGTCCAAGAAAGGGGCTGCCCACCTCTTTTTTCTTTTCCCCATACATCATCTTCTACCTAAATCCCAGCCATCCATCTCTATTTGATATAATCTCCACCCTCCATTGACCCAACTTTTCCTATAAATAACCCATGACAAGGAGGAGAAGGGGAGTTCTTCTTTAGATAATTTCTCTCCCAACCTTAGGTCGCCGAGTTCTCCCACTTCCATTCATTTTCAGTTCGTGCACTTTTCATGAAAGTTCTTTATTTATAAGTTCTCTACAACTTCTTCTTCTGCATCATCTTCCAATTCCTTTTGGTTTGCAAGGTATTTCGTGTTATTTACTGTTCTATACTGTGCATTTTCATACTACATTCTTCTCTGTTCTTCCTTATTTTCTCCTTCCTCCGTCCATATTCTTGATAAGTGTACATTTATATGAGTTAATTTATGATATTCACACTTTTTATGAGCTTTAATGTTAGTAATTATAGACTTATCACACTTAATATCAATTTTCGATCAAAATACTTAGTTTGATGAAATTATTATAATTTGATCAATAAATATGTTATTTTGCAGACACTCGACAAAAACTCCATAAGTCTGCGCAAGAATGGGCCAAAGATCATGAAGCATGAAAAGGAAAGAAAAAGAAAGAAAAATAATAATAATAATAACATATATAATATATATCTATATATAGATAACATATCTTATATCTATATATTTATAACATATTTATATATATAATATATTTATATATATAAGTTATATCTATATAGTATATACATAATATATATATATAACATTTATAATATCTATATATATTTAACGTATATATATATAACATATTTATATACATATAATACAGTCAATATATATATATATATATATATATATTCATAATATATCTATATACAAAATATAGCACATATATATATAATCTGTATTTCACACACTTCAAACATAACCAAGCTTCAAAAATACAACAATTTGGAAGGGACTTAATGTTAAAACCAAAGGCCCACATCTGTTCCACCTCACAACGCAAGGTAGCAAAAGGCTAACCATTCAAGTGGCTAGCCATCAACATGGAGGCTCCACGTGAAAGCTCCCACATGGGCTTGGGTTCTCTTTTTGGCAAGTCAAAGCGGCAGGGGCTTTTTGTGGCTAGCGTGGGCGCGTCCATGGGCAGCAGGGCATCAACGTCAGCTTCGATAGCTTCACGTGGGAGGCTAAAGCATGCACGGTCGACAAGGCCAAATACCAAAATTTAGCAGCGGGGTTCTCATGCAGGCTCACGGCGGGTTTCACATCGCACACGGCTTTCATGGCTGTGCCATCCAACGTAAGACAGAGAGAAACAGTGGCTAGTTTAAGACCTATAAAAAGAGGAGTTGGGGTGTGGTAAGAGTAGCTTCATAATGCATTTTCTAGTTCTTTTGTTATTGGAGTTCTTGTGAGAGCTTTGTTCAAGTGCTGTTTTAGTATTTTTGAAGAAGCAAGGATAGAGAGGGGCAGGAGGCCCCTTCATGTAACAATTTCTTTCGCTCTTGTTATCCATTTAAATTATTAAAAGTTTTGGGTTTTGTAAGTTTAAGTGGTTGTTATTGCAAGTTCTTAAGATTTTAGCCATTGCTTAGCCATTTACATGTTTTTATGATCTTCATTTAAATTTATTGTCTTCTTCAAAGTTATTCATACTTAAGTTATCTACATTTTCTCTTTCTACCATTTCCTTTAATTCCTCTTCATTTTCATGTTATTACACGTTTTTCCACTTGCTGCCCTAGCACATTGTTGGCACCCAGAATATGATCGTCGGCGATCAAGCCATAAAGACGAATGATGCGGTCCACTGAAGCGCAGAAGCCGATAAAGATCAACATACTGAAGACTTCTCAAGCTGCCAGAGCCTCGAGTCGCCCCGTATGAACATGGGGACTTCACCTCAGGAGAGCCGAGATGAACTCACAACCAACCGGCAGTGCGACCAAGCCTGCCCAATGAACCAGCATCGACTCCATCGTGCCACATACACTACACCCATTGTCCGACCAAGGACGACGGCCTACCCATTGGCTACCCACCTCATGAAAGGCTCTCTTGAGATGAAAGAGTCCCCTTGGCTCTCCAGAACGGAGGACCAAAAACTCTGTCGGCAGAAGATCCCGGTCACCCGACACGGGTGCGGCTTCCCGCCCAGATGGGCCCCTTAGTGGCCGAATGATCGCCCAGCTCAGGCGGAACTATCCCAGGTGTTATCTCACCCTCTAAGGAGCTTTGAGCACAAGCCAGACCGAGCCAGCAGCACCTAGCATAGTGCCAAGAGCCATGTCAGCGGAAAACCTGCGTGATCGAACCAAAGTCATCGGACGTTCCGAGAATGGCCTCACGTCGGTCTGAAAGCTTCAACAAGGCATCTTGTCGAGGTTTCAAGGAGCACTGGCGAGATAAATGTTCACGGTGACCCCCGGAATCATCCCCGGACTCATCGGCTGATGTGCGATGTGTGAGGAGCATTAACACGGCGCGCCCTAAACCGGTGCGCCTACATCCGGTGCCCCTTGTTCCGACGCGCAAAGGACCTTCCCCGGCGCCCTCCTATTCAGGCGCGCATGGGATAGAGCTCACCCTTTCCGGCGCGCCAATCTCCACGCCGGATTAAGAGCTTAAACATGCTCCTATATTCATAGAGGCAGCTGTTCAAAGAAAAGAAGAGAGAAGGGGGTGAAAACAAGAAGGAAAGGAAGAGGGTTCGAGAGAAAACCAGATTCCGGGGAGAGAGAGCTTCCTTGGGAAATAGGGTTCTGTCTGAGCGTCCTTCGACGGCCATCTTCCTCTGCTCTAACTGAAGTCCTTCGGAGCCGGAGAAGGAGGAGTCATCCGATACTCTGTTCCGGGAATAGGTGGGCGCCCGTGTTATCGTGGATTCTGTGCTTTGTTCTCTCTCTGTCAAATGTAAGCGAGAGGGGGGAGGGATGGCGATGATATGAGCCGACCCCTCCCCTCCTTCCCTGTGATCTTTTTTGCTGTGCTCCTCTGTACATTCCTCTACAACTGATGAACGGCAGCCGAGCGATGACGCCGGCACCGGATTTGTAATGTGTAAATGTTAGCCCATCCCCGCTTATGGGGTGGTGATATATACATAGATATATGGATGAGTGGGTCGAATGAATGCTCAAGGTTTCCCCCCCCCCCCCTTTGATCTCTATCAATGCATATACCGGGGCCCTTCCGTTCGTAGTTTCCGACTCCGATTTCTTCGAATCCCGACCATGCCCCGAGACATCATGGGCTACAGAGATGACCCCTCCCCGGGTCCTTCCCATCGAACGCTTCTATGTTTCATTTGACGGTCTTTGCGTCCCCCTGTGGACAGAGATGTGCTTATGCATATGCTTCTTCCCGCTGTGATATGAGGGCCTAACTTCCATTAATTCTCCCCTTTGCACTATTCTGTTGCTCACGGGAGTGGGAGTCACCTCCGGGATGGCAGGGTCCACGGTCTGAGCATTGCGTTCTAGTTGTTCGAGCATATGCTTCTATAGTTCGCTCATCTCATCTATGCATCAACTATCCCTCTGTGTCGTGGCCAGTTGCCTGTTCTTCAGGGTATGTTAGCCCGATCACGCTGGCATCGATGCCTCAACCCTGCGTCTGGCAGTCTGCCTACACCGAATGCCCCCCACTTCGCTGGTTTTTGGTCTGCGTCCGTTGAGCCGTTCTGAGATTCCACCAGTTTTTACTTTAATCATCCGGGGAGGGGGACATTCTCCATTGTTTCATGGAGCTGCTAAGTGATCGAGGGCTCTACCTCTCAATGGTAGATGCTCCCTCAAGGCCACAGTGGATAATAACAGGGTTTTTAACCCAACAATCTTAGCCTCAGCAATTTGGAGATCCGATGGTGACCAAGGGATGTGTGCTCCTAGCAGGCTAGTCCTCGGAGCTTCCCTCCCTAATGGTCGGTCTCTCTCTAAGGGATGTGTTATAGGCTATGGGTTGCCCACCCCTCGTAGGCTAGTCCTCGGGGTGCTGCTTCCATTATCATCTGCCTCTTCCCTCTATCCTCACCCACGGAGCTTTGGTGCCCCTCGTAGGCTAGTCCTCGGGGTATCCTATCCGTTGGGAATTCGCTAGCTGTCACCATGCAGACCGGTAGTTTAAGGGGCTTACTCCACAAGTGAGTATGACCCCGTTCCTCTCTTGCAACCTTTCAGGTTCAGGGGAGATGCTGCCCATTTTTTGGCAGGTTCTGGACAGATCAATCATCTATATGGACTCGCCGTAATACAGCATTCACTCTGAATCAGGGACTCTAGTGCTCGAGTATAGACCTCACACTGGCCCATTACTTAATTCTGGAAAGATCCTGGACTTTAATCAAACAAGCAATTGGCCCAAATAACTTTAAAACCTTAATGAACTTAAAAGGTTTCAAAAATCCATCAAAAATAAGCTAAAATGGCACGGCCCTAATCCGGCGCGCCCTAATACGGCGCGGTATCCCCCCGTGCCGGATTAACACTAGACTCATTTTTTCCTCTTTTTTATTTGGCCCGTTCCCGGCACGCCCTAAATCGGCGCGCCCTGTGCCCTTCGTGCCGTATTAGCCGGTTGTCATAACCACGCCGTATTAAGGCCCTTCACCTACGTTTGGCCGCGCCGGGGAAACTTACCCCTACACGTGGCCGCGCCGGTTTTGAACCCTTGTGCTATTTTAATCGTTCACTCACCTCCGGAGCGATCCTCGTCTCCCGTGGTCGGAGTTAATAAACCCTAATTAGTAATGAACTGAAAAAGAGGAGGGCCGTTCGAGCCCGAATCATCTTGTTATCATGTTTTCACTATCATGTTCGTCAGCACTTTACTTTCGTTATCATGCTTGTGTTACCTTTTCCCCCTTTTGGCGGGGATTAATAAATGTGATTGAGCTCTATTCATTTTCATAACTCTATTGCCATGCTTAGCATAGTCATGAGCATCATGCATGCATGTTTGCATAGACCCTCGGGTGTATCAAATGGCGTTGACGGAAGACCGGGTTATGCCTGATCGAAAGTCTCCGCTATGCGCGATGGTGGTCTTCGGACCTACGTCCTCCGCCCTGTACCAAGGGTCATCAATTTAATAAACCATGCCTCTCTTGCATGATAGATAGCTGCATCTCACGTGATCTTGTCATGTTCATAACATCGTATCTTTTATTCCGGCCTCGACAGCCCACTATTTCGGCAATTAATCAAAGGTTTTCCCTCCTCACGGGAGATGTAATTAACGCCATAGCCTTTATGGTATGGCGGACTACTGGTCCCGACCGAACATCTCTCTCGCCCGACACGGGTCAGAATGAGCGCATAATAAACTTGTCACGTACGTGACTGGCACGCCTGCGCAGTCAATCAGTCAGTTAATTGCCAGTCAGTTAATTGATTGATCGACACATGAAATAAACCAACAAACAGAATAGAAATCCCGTCCCAAACATTGAGGGACCTACCTAACAAGATACCCCCGGGTAGATCATAAATAAACGATCGCAAACACACATTACTGTTCATCCGAGTTGATATCTTCTTTTGTTCCTCCATTTTCATGCCCGTCCAATCTTCTTTTATTTCTGAGTTCTAAATAAAAATTGTTCCTCTCTTATAGATCTAGATTTTATTATTCTACCATTCTCTCTAATTCTTCCTCATTTTTAAGTAATTTTATTTTCCCATGGTTCTATCTTTTACGAGTTACTATTCACCCACGCGGATAGATCCTAGTATTTCATATTTTTCACCTTCTTCCTCTCATTTTCTGTCTTTGCACTCTTCATAAAACTTCTTCCTAACTCTCAGATCTTCAACTTTATCTTCTATCACTTCTTTTAATTTTGTCTTGTTTTAAAGGTATTTTTCTTCCTAACTCACCCTATTTTCATTATAATTTTCCATGTGTTCTTCTATCCATTCCACCCCTTCTAAATTGCATCCAAATCTCCCTAAGGCGGTTTCAATTCAATTCTCTTGATTTTAAAACTTAAAAATACAAGGTCTTCAACTCTCAAATCTAAACGTCTCTGTGGATTCGACTCGGTCTCACCACTTAACTATTCTATTTAATTTGTGGGCCAGATATTTAAATTTGATAGCGGAACGTATTAACGACGTGTGTTTTTTCGCCATCAATTCTCTTCTTACTTTCTTCATAAAAGTTCATTGGTTTTAAATTTTCTACAACTTCTTCTTCTACATCATCTTCCAATTTTTTCAAGTTTTCAAGCTATTTCTTATTTTTCACTGTGCTATCATGTTCATCTACGAATCGGTGTTCCTCTCTGTTCTTCCCAATATTTCTCTCTCTTCCTTCCACTTTCCCCTCCTACTATCTTCATGAAAGTTCTTTGTTTTTAAATGTTCTACAACTTCTTATTCTGTCTCATCTTCTAATTCTTTCAGATTGTTAAGTTATTCCCCATTTTTCACATTCCTGTCCTGTGAGTTTACTGTTCATCCGAAGTGCTAGAATATGTTATTCCTTTGTTTTGAAGCCTTTATTCTCTTCTTTTCTCTCTGAGTCTTCATAAAAGTTCTTCCTCTCTTCCTCCTCTTCAACTTTTTCTTCTGGGCATCCCCTAATTCATCTTGGTTTCAAAGTTATTCACCCTCTAAAGGCGGCTTCAACGACGAAGGTGACTTCCTCCCGGCGTAGACGATATCTTCCGCAAGGTGGTTTGTGATCCAAGGCCAAGAGAGGACGGCGTCGTCATCACCATTGCTGCTACCATCTTCACATCTTAGGCTCCTCTTGTTGTTATTACTTTTGTGTTATTTTACTTCATTTTAATCTTGTCACCTCTTTGTTGTAATCTTATCTTACACTTCATGTACTCTTTCTTTTAAGTTAATGAAGAGAGTTATTTTTTTTTATCTAGTTCTTGATCTTCTTTCCTCTCTGCCCCCTTCTTCTATCTCTTCTTTTCACTTCATGCAATTAATTTCTATCGCATAGGCGTATAATCATAGGCATTTTTAATTAAGTGTTTGGTTTGTTCTTCATTTCACTATTTTCTTTAAGCAAAGTAAAATCATAAGTGTTTTCTAAAGGACTCCAAGATTTTTAACTCTAAAAATATCTTCTTCCCTGTGGATTCGACCCATGCTTGCCATAGTACTACGTTCTCTTTTGATCATTTTGTGCGAGTTCGGTCTTAAGATTGTTAGCGCGCGTGTAGTAACGACATATATTTCCGCGTTATCACGTCTCTCCTCTCACTCAGTTTGGCGTCTCTCCACTCGTAGTCGGCACGCTCGTGGTCGTGTCGTCCCTCTCTCACTCATGGTTCTGCCATCTCTCTTACACGTGTCCGTCTCACTCGAGTCCAGTTAGCAGTCGTAGTTAGTTAGTTAATGTCAGTTATTTGCATTCATTCATACATTCATACATCCACAGAATCAAAACAAAACCAAAAGAACGCATGTCATATCACTATCATATCATGTCCACATGTACAAGAGTCGTGTCCCTGGTACAAGAGTCAAGTTTGTCCCTCTCCCTGACCCCCGTCACTGTCTTCACCTCCCTCGTGCCTCTTTGGTGGAGGCATCATTGAGGTTGCCTCATCGTGACGTCACCGGCGCCGATCCTCGTCCTCATTCCTCCGGTGGCCATAGGAACTCGTAAAGTAACACCTCACGGAGACATGAGTACCATGGCTGCCGCTCGAAGTCCCACTGCATGCTGATCGCCGGCTCATCTCCTTATATGCCCGCAGCTCTCCCCTCAGCTCTGATGCCTCCACTCGGTAACGCTCTACCTCCGCGGCTCTGGCTCGGAGACGCTCTAACTCTACGTGAAGGAGCACCATCTCGACTGTATCTGCCGGTCAGCTCCTCATCATCTCCTCTCGGAGACGAGAAACCTCCGCTCGGTAGAGGTCTGCCTCTGCCGCCCGAGCTCTAAGAAGCTCCGTCTCCACTGTCCCGGCATGGGAGCCCTCCATCTCTGCATAGAGGCATGAAGTCTCTACTACGTCTGCACGTAAAGCTGCGGCCTCCGCACGAGACTGCTCTGCGTCCTCCCGTAATCGAGCGATCTCGCCCAGTAACGGGGTCACCTCGGTCGTCTGCATACACATTTTTATGGTAAGTTAATTGCATTTCATAATCATAAGCAGAAACAACAGGGAAAGTGTAGTAGTTGTGTACCCTCTCGGTGAGCGCCACCTCGGCCGCCTTGGCCCGCGCTATCATCCGTGCAAAATCGGCATCCCGCTCAGCTCGGTCCGCCGGGGTCTATGAGGAGGAAGAGGGAGCGTCTCCCCCCTGCCGCTGTGTCCCCTCAGCTCGCTGCATCCACAACTCCAGGGCAGTCACATGCATATAATCATAAACATTTGCATAATTTAAAGAGTTTTAGGGTTTAGAAACTCACCAGTAGGGCTAGCGCTTGGCGGGCCTTATCACGCTCACGGATCGTCGCGTGGAGGAGCCCCTGTAGCTTTGCGATCCGTCCCTCAGGGTTGATCTGCATTTATAAAGTTAAAACATCAGTGCATAGGCATATAGGAAGCATAATAGAAAGAACATTTAGGATTTAGAAGTCGTACCGGTCGGCGGGCACCCCGGAACACCTGGTCCCAGTAGTGCTGGGCGTACGCTGTGTAGTACGCCACGTCACTCTCTGCCCGGGCGGTCACCACTCGCCCTCGTGCTGCCCAGTCGGTCATCTGCTCGGCAGCTCGCTCCCTCCAATCCACCACTGTCGCTGCTCCCCGCGGGTGCCGGCTGACGCGCTCCCTTGGCGCTAGAAACTCCACTGCTGGCTGTGGGACGCCGGTCGTCCTCATCACCAACCTGTAGTGTAGTGGCTTCACTACGTTCATGCAGTGAAGCCACACGTTGTGTCTAGAGAAGGCAAGGGCCCTTGCCACCCAGGGCTGACCCTTGTGCCCCTCCTCTGTGTAAGGAGTCCACCGTACCTGTCAAAATATGAAGTCGCATCAGCATCATCATGATAAAGAACTGCATTTAGTTGAAGAGTCTAAGTTTAGAATCGTACCGAGGTGTACGGTAGAGTGTCCATGTCATCCTAGAGCTCCCGGACCTGTCTCCAGAGACCTCCTCTCTCCCGAGGTGCAGTCCATCTCCTGGCAATAGGCAGTCTGTCTGGGTGGGTCTCCTCGCCCAAGCCCGCGTAGGTACACGTAGGCCCATACCTGCATTGCATTTCACCAAGAGTCAGCATATAGCAATCATAAGAGTCCTATAGCTAAGTGCATAGTAGGAGTCAGAGTCGTACCTAGAGTAGAGGGGAGAAGCCCCCAAGCATCGTCCATCGGGATGTCGAGTTCAGAGTGTCGAACAGAAACACGAGGACAGCAGCTCCCCACGCGTGATCGCCCACGTGGTCGAGGTCCCCTCGCATCGCAGAAAGCGGCAGCTGATGACGTCCCCTCGCGTCGCGAAAAGAAGTCGGCCAAACAGCAGTGTCAAGAACCGCCGCAGTACTCGATCTGCCTCCGGTCCCGCCTCCGCTACAACCCGTGGTCTGGCTCGCTCCACGAGTCTCTCAAGATGCTACTCAGGCAGCTCTCCTATCGTGATCCCCGCCCATCGTAACCCCAGGCTGTCCTGAAGCACCGCCCAAGTTAGGGTGGTGGACTGCCGCTCGGGGTGCAGCAAGTCCAGTCCTAGAAGCTCCTGGGCCATCTCCCGGTAGTCGGGGTACGTACTCCCGCTGACCGGTGACCCATGCAGGCAAAAGCCAGTAAGTCGGGCCACGTCCTCAAGCATGGGGACCATGTGTCCCCACGGAAAGAGAAACGTGCGACTCGCTGGGTCCCAACGATCGTGCAGAGCGTAGAGTAACGGTGTGTCAAACCGGCTGACCTCCATGCTCAGGAACTCTGAGAATCGCATGACTCTCAGCCTCTCACGCTGGAAGTCAGGCAGCGCGAGGTACACTGCCCGAACCTACAACCATGGGATCCGGGTCCTATGCTTTCCCTGCATACATTTAGATTAATTACATTTTAGTTTAGAATTTTGTATTTAGTTCAATAATTCACTCTCTGCCCTCTAAACGGTCACTCATGGACTGCTTCCTATCCAACAGTTGTCTCCCAACCGCTTCAATAAGTCCCACAGTTCCCCCTGGACCGTCTTTCTACCTGATGATTCCCCCTAAAACGGACCATGGAGGGCCGTTCTGCATTTCGTGGTTTGAGTCCAGCCATTCTATTTCTAGGTGTTCCAGGTTTTGAGCAGATCAGGTAGGTCCGTCCTAAGTTCCATGGTCTGATGGAGACCGTTCTGTTTTCAACGTATCACATTCTAAGCCGACCAACACAGACCGCCGTACCTTTAGATGATTTACATGGGACCGTTCTGTGATGTCGGTTCGTATTCTTTGAGCGGCCACCCACGGGCCGTGTGTTCTTTAAACGGTTCTATGTGAACCGCGTTGTTTTGTTAGGCGGTCACTGTAGGACCGCACTATTATGGTCGTCTCCGACGACGGGGAAACCTCTCCCCACCTCCGTTCATGGCCCAAGTGGCCTTACATGGTGTTTGTAAGGGGTCGTGTGCCCCTCTTTTACCCCTAAAACTAACATGCATAGAATAAAAATGAAAAAGGGGGGGGGCCTTAGTGCACCTACCTCGGGGTCCCGTGGTCTCTTGGCCGATCTCTCCGCTGGTGCGCCTTCCCCAGTGTCTCCTTCCCCGGTGACAATCGCTTCGGGCTCCTCTTCGACCTCGGGTGGCGGCGGGGGTACTTCTTCCTCGGTCGCTGGCGGTGCCATCCTCTCCTATGGCGGTGGTGCACCGGTGGCCACCACCGGCGGTGGTTGGCTCCCTTCTCCGGTCATGTTGGGACGTTGGGCCTGGTGCTTGTGGTGCATGAATGGGGAGAATGGGAGAGTGGAGGAGGGAGAGATGAAAGGATGGAGAGAATAGGGGAGTGGGGGCATTTCCTTCCCTCCCGCAGTCGGTTACGGTGGAGGAGGGAAGGAGATGAAATGTTTGTTTTTTTAAATGTCGCTGGTATTACGCGCTCAATCGCCAGACCGCCTAACACTTGGACGGCTCAAATACAACAGTTTTATCACCAACGGTACTTTGCGTTGGGCAGCTAGGCCGTTCATTTTATTGCACGGTCTGCGTATGGGCCGCTTGGCTTCACATTTAGGTTTAAATCGCTCATGATGGAATAGTCTTGGGTTAGCCGCTCCATGGTCTGAGCAGTCTATTTTTGACCATTCGTGTGCTTGAATGGTGTGGCTTGACCCCTTCTTGGTGCTGCGTTCTATAACTCATTGATAAATCTGATTTGATGATATATATTGCCAATCCTACTCATGATTCTTTTTGCAGCATCACCTTCATTTGCCGTTTCGCCTGCACGGGTAAGTCAGGTATGGCTTTCTATCCCTATATCCCTCATTGCATTACTATATGGTACTATGCTATATTATCTTGAGAACCGGTTGGTTACTTGCGTGTTCCAGGATCTGATGTTCCCCTTTAACAAAAACGATGATGATCCAAGTTCATGTGTTTAATCATCAGATAGGCCGTTAGGTTGGGAAAACATGGGGAGGATGGTTCTATCACGTCCCGAGCGCGGAAGCTTACCAGTGGTGTAGACACGCCATTCCTGACGTCTCCTAAGAAAGTCTCATATTACTATACGACGCCCCGCGACGGCTTTTGCATTTTGAATCACTTGAGTGCTTCCTTTTATTCAGTCTTCTTTTGCCTTTTTCAGCATCCGGAATCGTCTCGTCGCAGCATTCGGACGGCATCAACACCAGTCAGACGCATCGGAAGGTTCCGAAACCAGGAAGGGTGTCTGCCGGGAGGCTGCCAACGCGTTGTCTGAGGACCCAGGCGGGTCTTCATGGGGGCATCCAGGCTCCTGGATGCCCCCATTTTTTTTATTTATTTTTCAAACCCAAAAAACCAAAAATATATATACGTTAATGGAGGCGTCCAGGCCCCTGGACGCCTCCATTAAAACAAAAAATATAAAATATAAAATGCCAGTTGGCATAAAAAACAAAACAAAAAAAAAATAAAAATATATTTTCTTGGAGGCGTCCAGGCCCCTAGACGCCTCCATCAACTCACTCACGGGGCCCCGTCCACCGATCGACGGTTTGTCGTGTGTGAAAGAATCCAAATTGTGGAGACGTCCAGCCGGCTGGACGCGCCCATTTCCAAATCACGGGTCGCCGCTCCAAAACCACGCATTGTGTTAAACCGCGTGTGACTTTCGGTGGAGTTAGGTGGGACTTATGGAGGCGTCCAGGCCCTTGGACGCCTCCATGAAAGTATTCGTAAAAAATGAATAAAAATAGAATAAAATATCTTTTTTGCCCTGATGGAGGTGTCCAGGGTCCTGGACGCCTCCACCCTCCGGAGCCCTATAAATAGAGGCCCACCCCCTCAGTTCTGGGAGAGCTTCTAAGAGATCCGATAGGCTGCCGGAGCCCAGAGGCTACCGGAGTCATTTCTAACCCGTGGGGTCTTTTGTAGGTGGAGGTTCCGCCAGCTTCTCGGGTGCCCACGCTCGCGAGAGGAAGGTCGTCTTCATCCACCGCAATTCCACGTCGTCCCTACGCTGACGGAGCTCCGCCGGATTTCACCATCGGCACATCCAATAAGCCAATCCTTTCCTTTTCTTCATAGTTCTTTTGCATTCATCATCTCGCATCCTCTATCCCCTTTCATAAGGGCGCCCCTTCTTATATACTTCTTGCATCCATCATCTCATTTTCCTCCTACTCGAGTCCGAGCGGGGTTTAAAAGACAACACCAACCAGATGTGTGTCTTGCCATCATTTCGTTATTTTTGTCGCAATGATTTGAATACTACACCTTCATCTTTTTAATCCACTCGTTACTTGTTTGTCGTTGTTTTGCATGGGTACCCAAGGAAAGCCCTCTCTGTCGGCCGACCGAAGGGGGAGGAAGAAGCAACCCGCCATCTCCCGCTCTTGAGGTAGGCGCGATCACTTCATTATTTTGGGGTCTTTTGGTCCCAGGCGATCACATCATGTTCTCCAGGCCACGGCGAGTCACTTCCTGTGGACGCACTAAAATTCAAGGGGGAATCTGTTCGTTTGTTGATCGGGGTTAATTCGTCTATTTAGTGCGAGGGCGTGCCAGTCACAAAGTGACGATTTATTCGGGCTTCATGGAAGCCCATGGTGCGCTCGATCTGACTAATCAGATAATTGTGTGGTTCGTGTCGGGACCAAAACCCGCCGCGCCATAAAGGTCACGGCGTTATTTACATCCCCCATACGGGGGAACACCCTTGATTGATTGCCGGGAATAAGGGCCCTACGGCCTAGAGAGAATACTAACCATGCAGGAGGATAGTGAAAGACGAACTATGCTTGAAACCCGTATTGGGACGTGAATGTTCAGACTATGTCGGCCACTCATGGGCCACTTCATATTCGGACGAAGCTCCGTGCTTGTAGTATAAAAGACGGTGACAAAATCACGTGAATGTCTGCCACGAACAAGGCAAGTTTAATGAGAATACGGGATTGGATCCCGGTAGAGACGGATCGAGTTGATAGACTGTTGGCCGGAGATGATTTCGGACTATGGCCATGTCGAAAATTCCATAAACCACGTCTGATACCATAAGGCGTCGTCGATTTTCTCTTTGCACCCAGTCCGAGGGAGTGAATTATTAAGTGCGCAGCCTGAGCTCACTAACGTGCGCCCTCACACGCGGATCGACCTTTAAAATTTTTTATTTGGCGTTGATCTTTGCATTTTTTTTATTTGAACCTTTCTCCCTTTTATTATCAGTATTTACCTCCCCCTCTTTATATAAAAGAGGCGCGCCGGTTAAATGGATATGAAGGAAGAGAGGAGGGGCGCGCCGGTTTAACATGATGCAAGGGAGGCGCGCCGGCTATGGAGGTGTAAAGGGGGCGCGCCTGGTTAAGTTAATGCCAAGGAGGGAGAGGGGTCGCGCCGGAATAGCCTAAGAAGAGTGGGGCGCGCCGGTTTGAGCTCCGGAAATCCGAAGTGGGTTTGAGTGTGGAGCTAATCCGGCGCGGGGGGGGGGGGGGTAGCGCGCCGGTTTGAGCTCCAAAATTCCGAAGTGGATTTGAGTGTGGAGCTAATCTGGCGCGGGGGGGTAGCGCCCCGGATTAGCCCACGTCGGATTAAGGGGGCGCCGGGTTAAGCCTTATTTCATTCTGTTTGTGCTCTGTTTATTCTTTCTATTTTCGTTCTTGTTTCTTCAACCCGTAGATTGACATTTCGATTGGCTTATTCCCTTGATTGACGGGTTAAGTTGATAGAGAAGGTGGTTAAAGCCTTTTTAATCATTTATTAAGATGAACGATCATGAAGATTGAAGGAACTCAGAAGTTCAGGCTGAAAGCTATTCTTTCCCCCACAGAGCTAAGTCTATTCGTCTGCTCTCGTGTTCGGAGAACTCATCCTGCTCGTCTGTTCTTGAGTGTTCTTATTCTGGCGAAGATTGGGCAGCACCTCCCCTGGACTGGGAGTTGCCAGAGCAAAATAAGGGGCACCAAACGGATAACTCCGGGGTACACCTCAAATCTAGACCTCATGGCGGTCCAAAAACCCAAATGTGAGTGTTGGAGAGCTTGAGGACTAGCCTTCAAGAGCGCTCACAACTCACGGGTGATGAATTCGTGGAACGGGACGGATGTAGGCCGTAGGTGTCCATGACTGTTCACCCTTCAAACGGGTTCCCTCAGAGTTCATGCCACAGAAGGGCAAGCTTCCGAGGACCCCAGGTGATTCAGAGAACCAGAGAAATGAAACGGAAGAAAAAAGGGGGGAAAGGATCAGAGCCATAGAATACTGCGCATGCCTACAAAGTCATTCTTTTATTCATCCTCAAGGGAAAGGAAAGGAAGAATACAACGGAGAAGATAAAAGAGAAGCTAAGTGTTGAGGTGGGAAAAGAAGATACATCGGTGGGGGAGAAGGAGGAACAGAGCACAAGCTCTTCCCCCTCTCTCCCCTCTCTCTTTCTCACCCTCTCTCTTTTTCTTCTTCACCTTGCAGATGGGGATGGATGTAGCTTCCTCTTCTCTTCGGACGTTGGGAGCCTTAGCCGAACCAGCAGCCTCCCCTCTTGCCTCTTCTCTCTTCGTCTTCTGTTCCCTCCTATTCGTGCCTCTCCCTTGGAGCTTCTTCTTCTCTTCTTTTTATAGAACGGCCAGCCTGGGAGCATTCCTGCCCCTTCCACCTCGTCCGCAACGAAGTCAGGAGCTGACTCGCTGTGCTGGATGCTGTTCATTTGTCCCGTACACTGCTGCTCGTCTGAGGATGGGACGCTCTGAGATCTGCCGGAGCTTGGCTTGTTGCTATTGCTTGTGTGCTGTCGAACGAAGGTAGAAGCAGAGCCATGGGCATTGAATGTTCTCTGCATGCCATAATGATGCAAAACAGAGCATCGGAATGTAGATGGGATGGCTCATTTGCGCGCCGGATTCACGTGAAATGCAAGGGAAAGGGTGCGTGCCGGTTTAGCCCAAGATGAAGGGGGCGCGTCGATTTAACCCAAGATGAAGGGCGCGCCAGTTTAAGGCCAAAGCAAGGGCACATAAAAAAAAAAATGGGGCGCGCCGGCTTAAGATGTTGAAGGGGCGCGCCGGTTTAGAGCGCGCCGGTTTAAGGCCCTTTCGCGCCGTTTTAAGCCTCGAATGGATTCTTTTCGAAGCCGCAGCCATCTATTCGAGTGTCGGTGCTCCTGGAATGTTCTAGTTGCAACGTATAGCCTTCATAATATTCTGTTTACAGTCTTTAGGGCTTGGTCCCAGACTTTGCATGACATTCGGTGCGTCCCGAGACTGTGCCGGAGTTCCCGACTTTTCTCTAATTCATCTCTCGGCATGGCCGGTCGGAGCCTTGTAGCTGTATCTTCTGCTTAGGGGGCTTCCTTAGCGGGTAGCGGACCGCCAAGCGAGTTCTCATCCTGATCGGGCGAGGCATGAGGTTTATTCGGCAGTTCTGTCTTCGACTCGCGCTCTAATGTGTAGACGCGAATGTCGCCATGATCATCATCGTCATTTTTTGGCATCCACACTTCCCCAATGGCCGTTTAAATTCCCGTTCTTATATTCTCTTTATATTTTGTTATATTCTTATCTATTTCTATTCTCGAGGCCGCGGCGAGTCACTTCCCCAATGGCAGTTTAAATTCCCGTTCTTATATTCTCTTTACATTTTGTTATATTCTTATCTATTTATATTCTCGAGGCCGCGGTGAGTCACTTCCCCAATGGCCGTTTTAATTCCCGTTCTTTATATTCTCCTTATATTCTGTTATATTCTTATCTGCTCATATTCTCGAGGCCGCGGCGAGTCACTTCCCCAATGGCCGTTTCAATTCTTGCTATTTGATTTCTGCACCATTCCCGTCCCCCCGAGGCCGCGGCGAGTCACTTCCCGCTATGGCCGTTTAACCCCCATATCTTGCTATATTACATTTGTCCTGCTCGCCCCGCCGGAGTAATCTCCCGTGGTGGCCCCTTCTCTTTTCTCTTATTTCTGTGTTGCAGCAAACAAAAAGGAGCCCGCGCACTCCGCGTCCTCTTCGCTCCTCGAACCGCGTGACGTCGCTCACAGATTGGCGATCACGGTGGGACCTCTACTGCTTCCTTTTGGCTACCCTTGCAAGTTTGGCACCGTCCGTGCCTCTCCACCATGGCGCGTTGTGCTCACGGTAGCACTGTCAGTTGTGATTGGTTGGGTGTTTATTATATGTTTGTTATTTCTGTTGATTTCTTACTCTATATCTCTGTCAGCATTCCATTGCATACATCCATCCCTCTTTTATATCCTTTTTCATTTTTTCTAAGGATCACCCGTTCCCGGTGAAGGAAGGACTCTCCGTTTGAGAATTCCTCTCAATGGACTAGAATCTCCTCCACTGGGACCTCCGTAAGTCCCCGACATCGAAGAATCTCCTCTTCATTCACTGGGCTGGTTGTATCATTGAAGTTCCTCGGAGTTAGTCATCCCATTCGTGGTGAGACGAGAGACCCTAGATGACACGGCGGTGAAACAAAAATAAACTAGGGTCCCTATTTTGTGTGAACTTCGGGTCTCGCTAAAAACAAAAAAAATCATCAAAATCAAAACACAAAAAAGGGGCGTAAAGGCATCCACTTGTTTGATAATCTCTGCTACCTGCTTGCTAGTGTATGTTTTTGCGTTCTGGGAAAACTGTGAGCATGGCTCACGAGTCTTTTGAGGAGAACCACCCTAGTCGTGGTTTGTCAGCCGACCCGCGAGTCTATGCTATGGACTCGGGTCCTTCTCATGAGCCCTCGCATGAGGTGCAGGTTATTGCCGGGGACATATCCCTACCACATGATATCTCTTCCTTACTAGGCGTCCTCGCCAACACGGAGCTTACCTCTGAACAGCTCCGGGCCTTCCAGGCCATTCTGAAGGGGAAATCTATTTCCCCCACGCCCCAGGAATCAAGTCCGGCCATCGCACCTCTCCAAGAGTCCGTACAGGCCATTCCATCTCCTTCATTGGCGCAAGCCATCCAGTCTCCCTCGCTTCAAGGACAAGCGAGCCAACAACCACCCTCATTCCAGTTCCCGTCACAATCTCAAACTCCCGTTGTTCCCCACATACCGCTTCAGCCAGGGCCAACTATCGGCGGTCCGACAGCTCCCTCTCATTCGGGGCTCCCCCCTCAAGTCTCTGGGAGATAGTTTCTCCCCTAGTGGCAAGTGCCACCTTCACCTCCAGAGGAGCTCGCCCAATCGCTCCTCAATAGGTTCAATCGCATGGACGAGTAGTTTCAAAATCTGAGAAGAATGGTGGACGTGAAAGCTACCCCGGAGGTTGCTTTGTCAATCCTTCCCGTCATTCATCTTCCTCCCTCCGAAATGCCCACGTACCGCAGATACAATGGTACCGACAACCCCTTCATTCACCTCAAGGATTTCATGTATGAGTCCTCCTATTGGCAAAACGATCAGAGGTCCTTGGCATACCTCTTTCGGAGATCATTGGATGGTCCCGCGCTAGAGTGGTTCTATTCTTTGGAGCCCCGCGAGGTCGAGAATTTTGAAATAGTCCAGAGAAGGTTTCTGCAGAAATATAGGGATAGGGTCGGTCCCTCACTCTCCATTACCGACCTAGTGGCCGAAAAGATGAAGCCCGACGAGGATTTTGTCCGCTATGCTGATAGATGGAGGTCTCTGGCGGAAAGAATAAGGGATACCCTCTCCGAGCCCGAACAAGTGAAGATGATTGTGTCTAATGCAACACCACAGTTCAGACATGTCCTGGCCATGAATAAACTTACTACAATAGAGGAACTCTATGAAAGGACCCGGTACATCCAAACCCAGTTAAAAGACTCCCCCATTATGAACATGTTTGAGTCGCCGAAGCCCAAAGTGGTCAGAAAGAAAGGCGCTGGTGTCCCGGGCGGAGCTACAGAAGGGGTCGTGACAAATGAGCAAGTGGGTGCGGTCAACAATGCCAACTATGCAGTCAACCCAAGGCCTCAACAAATGCCCCGACTTCCCCTCCAACCAGGTCCTTTCCCTCTTCGTCCTCCACCCCAAAATAATCCACCCCAGGATAATATGCCTCCATTACGTCAACCCCAGCAACAACAACCACAACCTCAGCAACAACAACCACCGCTTCAGTACAACCAAGTTCCACCCCCGGAGAATTATGGTCCCCAACAGCAACAAAGGAGGCCGATCGGTCCCAAGAGAGCCTACTATCCACCGTTGCCAGAAACTCTGGCGGATATTTTCAACGCCCTCATGGCCTCAAACATACTTGTGCTACCCAGGGAAAGGCCCGTATGGCCCCCGAATGTTGATACCTCCAGATACTGTGTCTACCACAGGCAGCCAGGACACACAGTAGATTACTGCTTCCATTTCAAAGATTACATCCACAATATGAACGATGAACATCAAATAGATTGGGATGAAATGAGACGATACGTCGCCGCTCTCAAGGCTAGGAGACCTCCTCATAGGCCACAGTAGCAACCACAACAACAACAGCAACCTCAGCAGGCCCCACAACAACAGCCCAACATGGGCATAATCCAGAATCCATTACCGGAGCACCAACAGCCCAATCATCAGGTTAACCCCATCTCCTCCTTCCCGGAAGTCGGGAGAGAGAAGGTGTGGCACCCGGAAAGTACCTCCATTCTTTCTTCCGCCAATCCTATCATCACGCAACACCCTTGCCTTGCCCGGGTAGCACCTCTCTCTCATCAACCCGCGTCAGTATCACCTTCACCATTTCCACTACCATTACGCCCTCTCATCCGCACCCCGATCTCCTATCAACCGACACTCTCCACTACGCCTTCACACCCTCTCATCTTCTCACACTCCCCCACTTTACCATCCACCTCTACCACATTTACCCCTACGCCTTCTAAACCCCTTATCATCCGTCAACCATACATAACCCCATCTTTCTCCACCATATCATCACTAATGCCTTCAAAACCACTCATTTCCCATCACCCACCTCAAAATCATTGCCCGCTTCAAGCCCTACCCACTTCTACTTCGTCTCCACCTCCACCTTCCAGACCCCTTATCCTACATAATCCGTGTGATATCCCCTCTACCTCCACCATGCCTCCACCTAACAAACCCCTCATCAGAATCCCTGCTCCCGTCATCACCCCTGCTTCATCAACCATTCCTCCACCACTACCCCTCAAATCCCTGTTAAAATCCACTGCTAGCCCCACAGAGGTACAAAAGCCGCAGGCAATGGTGCTCCGGAGTGGAAGGATTTTCCACAGGTTTTCCCCCACAACAGTCAGAATCATGAGCAATCTCAGCCAGAGAAGGATGATGGAGAACAACTGGAAAGAGCTATCCCTGGAACACAATATGATCTATTGAAACACTTGGACAAGATGCTTGCTCGGATCTCCATCCTGGAGCTACTTCAAAGATCCACATCCTACCAGGCGGCCTTGATGGAATATCTTCAAAAAGTCATGGTTAATGAAGACCTCCCCGTGGAGAAGATTTCGACCGTCCTGACCCCAACAGACACACAACCGGCCATCATGTTCCACAACTACGAGCTCGCTCCCAAGGAAACTCGAAAATATGCATTGTGCATTTGAATAAAAATTAATGGGGTATCCATAAATCTATGTCTTGTGGACACGGGTGCGTCCATAAATGTGATCTCCATGGACACCCTTCAGTTGTGTGGGGTCAACGAGGAACAAATAAGACCTTCCTCGATCACGGTCACGGCTTATGACAATAGCAAAAGGCCGCCACAGGGGATGATTATTCTGAAGGTAGAACTAGGCCCCATGTCAATTCCCACGGAATTCCATGTCCTTGACATGGACCCCACATTCAAGGCTATACTCGGTCGCCCTTACATCGAAGCCATGGACGCTGTGCCTTCCACCAACCATCAGTGCCTGAAGTTTCCTTATAATGGGAGGATTATTAAAGTTGTCAGTACACCTGTCCTTCACACAGTGGATGCTATCAACACCTCTCTGCCATCTGTTTGGCCGTCTCATCGGCCCATATTGTCACTACTGGACGTACGTGATTCATCTCACATTCCACTAGCACCAAAGGAGCTGGTCAGGGCAACCGCAACATCATATCTCCCTTTTCACTCCAAAGGTTGGGAGATTATGAGGAACATCGGCTACCAATAGGGTAAAGTTCTGGGCGCACAGTTACAGGGTAGGCTCAAACCGCCAAAGGAAATTAGGCCGAACCGCAGGTTTGGCCTAGGCTTCAAAGGACCGTTCAAGGCGTATTGGAAGCCCCTCACATGGACTCTATCAAACCACTTCAACAGAGGGCCCGTTGTTCATATGGGAGATTACCCACGAGAAGCATATGGGGGATCACATGCTGTATACTTGGCTGAAAAATGTCTGAGGATCACCAAAAGAGGCAAGATCAAAGATCCAGAATGCGAGTGGAACAAATGGTTCGACATACGGGACATTTTCGTTGCACTGGAAAGGATGTTCTCGTCTTCGCAGCTTGAAGGACCACCATTGATCTCCGGAATACCAGAGAATATTATCACTCTTGCCAAGGTTCCAAACTATCCTCGTCCTCTCCAGAAGGACTCTGTCATCGACGGATCTTCATCCATCCTCAACATTGCCGTCGACGGCTCATTAGCAGCCATCTTCTCCATCAACTCATCTCAGCCTTTGCTGATATTTTCTTCCTGGGCCAGACAGTTGTCTGATGATCTTCCCAGGTCCCCTTCTTTGCTTACATACCTACGCGGGCTTTTCAACCTGTGCCAGGTCTTCAACCATGATCTGCTCTATGAGCCTCACAATCCTCTAGCCATAATAACTTTTCTCTCTCCTCCAATCTCTTTTCACTGTTTTGTCATCAAAAATGAAAATAAAAAAATGTCAATTCTCAAACTCCCCAACAACACATCTTCGTTGAGGAAACCTCCTACATCTCCCACGGGTGCGTCCCCCCTTGCGGACCACCCGTCCAAGGTCCGATGAGTGACCTTTTCTACCCCTCCTCTGAGGGGTCTTCTCCTGTACATTCTACACCATCCTCTTCGTCTTCCTCTTCTTCTGTAAATATTGTCAGTCAATCTAGGAATGATAGGTCAAGGGTACTACCTAGGAAGAAATCCAAGGGTAGGCAGATCCCTCGTTGATTCCTTCTGGATTTAGCCGCCAGGTGTCAAGCCCTCCTTGCCATCCCCCAGTTGTTAGAAAATCCCATCAGACTACCGGAAATAGAATGTGAGGGCGACGGTGCAATTGATGAGGGGTATGGAGTCTACGAGATCACGAGTGAAGAATACCCTACTGAAGATGAGGGTGAGGAATATGAGGATGCGGTTGGCGCATATGCTAGTGGAATAAGGGGATTCGACGAGCCGTCAACCGCCGTAGAAGAATCCACCAAAGAAGTCAACTTGGGAACTGAGGAGGACCCTAGGATCATCCTCATAAGTGACAATCTACCACCCTCTGAAGAAGAGGCATTAATTAAAGTTCTCAAGAAATATAAGAACATGTTTGCATGGAGCTACGAGGATATGCCGGGTCTGGATTCAATATTGGTCGAACACCGTTTAACCCTAAAACCAGGGTCCGTCTCGGTAAAACAAAGGTTAAGGCGTTTTCACCCTCAGATGGCTTTGCAAATGAAAGAAGAGGTCGACAAGCTCCACAAAGCCAGATTCATTAGAGTCATCCTTTATCCTCAATGGGTGGCGAACATTATCCCGGTCATGAAGAAAGATGGGAAGGTCAGGATTTGCATCGACTTCCGGGACCTTAACCGCGCGTGTCCAAAAGATGATTTTCCCTTACCTCACATTGATGTGTTGATTGATAACACGGCAGGCTACGAAACCCTCTCATTCATGGATGGATTTTCAGGATATAATCAAATTCGTTTGGCAGAAGAGGATCAGGAAAATACGTCATTCACTACCCCTTGGGGAACATATTGTTACGTGGTCATGCCGTTCGGATTAAAGAATGCTGGAGCTACTTACCAAAGAGCGATGATGGCCATATTTCATGACATGATGCACATATATCTGGAAGTGTATGTGGATGACTTATTGGTGAAATCAAGGACCAGGATGGAACATCCAGAAGTTTTGGCTAAGGTCTTGCAGAGGTCAAGGGAGTTCCAATTGAAAATGAACCCGAAAAAGTGTGTGTTTGGTGTGTCGTCGGGTAAATTGCTGGGGTTCATTGTGAGTAAAAGAGGGATCGAGATAGATCCCAACAAAGCTAAGGCCATCAGGGATATGCCGCCTCCCAAGAATTTGAGGGAAGTCGAGGTTTAATCGGGAGGTTGCAGTTTATTCGTCGGTTTGTGTCCCAACATTCACAAAGGTGTAGACCTCTCTACGAGTTGACCAAGCCAGGAGTAGAATTCCACTGGAATTCTAAATGTCAGAAAGCTTTTGAAGGGTTGAAGGAATATCTGGCTAGTCCACCCATTCTCATTCCACCCAAACCAGAAAAACCTCTGATCCTTTACGTCTCAGTCTTGGATGACTCCGTGGGAGCCGTCCTCGCACAAGCTGATGAAGAAGGCAAGGAATGGGCAACCTATTACTTGTCCAAACTTCTCAATCCCTGTGAGCAGAAGTACACCGTCATGGAGAAAACCTATGCTGCCCTCGTTTGGGTAGTGCAGAAATTGAAGCACTACTTCTTGGCTCATGAGGTCCACTTGATTGCTCGAATGAATCCTATCAAATTCCTTCTGGAGAAATCCGTCCTTACGGATAGGCTAGCACGCTGGCAAAGTTTTCTCTCTCAGTTCGACATCACCTACATCCAGCAAAAGGCGATTAAAGGCTATGCCATAGTCGAGCATCTCGCACACCATCCTCTTCCCAAGTTCGATCCCATACAATCAGAGTTTCCAGATGAGGAACTAATGTCCGTCAACCAATCAGATGAGCCAATGTGGATGTTATATTTTGATGGAGCTCTGAATTCTCAAGGGAGAGGAATCTGCGTCGCCCTCCTATCGCCTGAAGGCCTCACATTCCCATTGACATACCAGCTCAAATTTCCAGTTGCCAACAATATAGCCGAATATGAAGCTCTTCTAGCTGGCCTAGAACTCGCTCATTCTTTTCGTATCACTGAGTTGCGAGTCATAGGTGATAGTCAACTCATCCTTCGCCAGGTGCTCACTAAATATCGCACTCGCGATCCCAAACTCAAGCCATACCAAGAACTCACTGCTACCTTTGCCAAACTGTTCACCAAACTGATCTTTGTTCATGTCCCTCGTCATCAGAATATTCTCGCCGATGCCCTCGCCTCGTTGGCATCATCCAGAAGGTTCCCTCTAGGAAGATGGTTTGAGTCCATTTCCATCTACAAACTTCACGCCCCTGCAATCGATGATGCTTCCTACGTAAATATCAAAGGCAGGATAGTAAGGAAGATCCTGCAGGAAGATATCCTTGAGAAGAGGGAAATCATGTTGGCAGAGGCTGAAGAAGAACTGGCTGATGAAGAGAAACCATGGTTCTATGAAATCGTCAAATACTGCCAAGATCAGTCTTATCCTGAAGGGGCCACCACAGAGGACAAGAAAGTCATAAGAAGGGTGGCTCAGAAATACACATTGGTTGGAGGTCTACTCTATAGGAGGAGCCTTACTGGTATTCTGTTAAGATGTTTTGGTGATGATGAAGTTTGGAAATGTGTAGAGGAGACGCACTCGGGTGTGTGCGGTGGCCACGTGAATAGTCAGATGCTCGCCAAGAAGATCATTCGCCAAGGCTTTTATTGGCCCACTATGGAAGAGGATTGTGCTGTCTATGTCCGTAGGTGTGTCAAGTGTCAACTTCACGCCGATAAAATCCATTCACCATCTTCCTCACTTCATCCAATATCCTCCCCGTGGCCTTTCTCCATGTGGGCATTCGACATCATTGGTCCTCTAGGTGATCCCAATTCCCTCACCAAGTAGAACTCTTTCATCCTTACTGCAACGGAATACTTCACCAAATGGGCCGAAGCCGAAGCTTACGTGAAAATCAAGGCGTCAACAGTCTGCAAGTTCATCATGAAGAACATCCTCGCCAGATTCGACGTCCCAAGCACAATCGTCACCGACAATGAGCCACAGTTCATTTCTCAGGACCTATGCGACCTCTGCAAAAGGTACGCAATTGCATTGCATCATTCATCGCCTTATTACCCACAAGGTAACGGCCAAGCGGAGGCCACCAATATAACATTACTCAAAATCATCAAAAAAACCTGCGAGTCTAGTAAGTTTTCAGACTGGCCAGAAAAGCTTATCAAAGCCCTATGGGCCTATCGCACTTCAATCTGTACCCCCACCGGGCAGACTCCATTTGCCCTTACTTATGGTATGGAAGCGGTAGTCCCGTATGAGACTCTGATCCCTTCTCTCAGGGTACGATTGGACGAGGAATTTCCCCTCGACGATCGCCGTAATTCACTCCTCGCCCAGTTGGAACTCTTGGATGAGAAGCAGCTGGCCGCTGCCGAACACACGTGTGTGTATCAAAATAGACTCGCTCGCTTTTACCAAAAGAAAGTCGTTGAGAGAAAATTCAAAGTCGGTGAGATGGTCGTAAAAAGCATTTTTGTCAAACCTGGAGGGCCGCGTTCTAAGCTCCAACCCAATTGGGAAGGACCATATGTAATTCAAGCCGTGTACCCTGGCAACGCCTACAAGCTAGTCAACGCCGAAGGGACCGAGTTATCCCACCCTTGGAATGGGCTTTATCTTAAGAAATACTACCCTTAGCACAAAACAAAAAAAATGATGAAAAGATAGAAAACATCAAAAATAAAGAAATATTGAAAACCACTAAAAATATGGAAAATTCAAAATGCCAATGCCTGGTGGTCACCATGTAGTCAGGTCACTGCATCTAACCTTCATGTTAGGATAGGGCCCATTAAGGCTTGATAGGCACCGGGTCTTGGTTTGCCAGAACCGTGGAGATCCCTGTCCGGCCACGTCGGCCTATGCTCGCTCGAAGGAAGCTAACATGTGCTCACTTATGTATTTTATTCAAAAAAAGTCGGTAGCATCACCTACGGTGGGGCCCCACCCAGAAGATCTCCGGAAGCTGTAATCTTTATTCTTTTCTCTTCGACCAAATGAGACAGTCGGCACCCTTAAAACGCTGAGCATGAGAAACCGAAACTCAAACCCCAAAGGCAAGAGTAGGATCCATTTCCTCGGGCACCGATCAGAGCACGAGAAGAGGGCAGTGTCCCCGCAGGCATACAAAAGGGAGCCCACAAACGTCAAACGACTATATCTCCCTCACAAAAAGAAATACAAAATCAAAATCAAGAGCCTGGTCGTGACCGTGCCTGATGCGATAAATGGAACCCCTCAAAGGAAAAGTTCGAATCCATAAAAGGGGGGGGGGCTATGGAATGTAAATGCTCGAGATTTGGTCCGAAGTTGTCCGAAAGGAAAAAGTTAATGGGACCTTATTCGCTCGCCGGGTTAACGACTTTGTCGGTCCTCTCAGGAGGTTTATCCCCTACACTCTTCCTTCTCCCTCTAAAGATGAAGGTTCGATGGAGTTTCTGAAGGGTGAAAACTGCCCAGGGTCTGCGACCTTATTTTAATACACACATTTGGTTGCCTACTTTGAAAAGTAAAAGCTATCGCTATGAAGGAGTCTCCGTGTTTCTGGCTGGTCAAGACCCCTGTTTACCACCTTGATGTCTTCTTGTTTAACCTCGGGCATAGGCCAATGCAAACGCGTCACCTATGGGTGCGACGGCGTCTGATTCCAGGTCAGCGTCGCGCGGTTGGTCATTGGGGTTCCAGGGTGTTCCATCATATACCATCTAGAGTTGTGAAGAAACAGATCCGGGTCGGGCAAATCTCTTACCTCAAACACCTTTTGGGTGAATCCCTATGGTCGGAAGCGACTGGGAGCCTAAGCATGGCATGACGGTATTGTCATCAGGGTAAGTCTTAGCCGGCGGGATCATCATTCGAGGGGTCCTGAGGCCCAAATCAACCTAGATGTGCACTTAGGATACCTGGGAGGTTAGTAAGAAACTCATGTTCTCACGTAGGTTAGGTGCCATTTGGGTGCTTGCCAGGCGTTAGCAACAAAAAATTGAAATGATAAAAATAACAAAAAAATGGAAAAGAGAAAATGTACATATTTGTAAATAAAAAAAATCTTTTTTATGATAAAACAAAAACAAAAAAATGCCAAATATAAAAAGAAAACAAATCAATTTTGCATGATTGCATTTGCGTGCAGCATCTCACTTTTAATACCGCTTGCATTCGTGTGCTTGCCTGTCACATTTATCATCACTGCATCTTTCTCTCGCCTTCCTTAAATAAAGGCTTGGCCCCTTGACCAGTTATCAAGGACAATCAATGCGACCATTTGCTCATTGAGCAAGGGGCCAAGTCAGAACAAAAATTCTGATTTGTTTGTTTCAGTGATGTGTGTAGGGATTCAGGCAACAGAAGTAAAGGTGAAAACCAAACAAATCGAACCTTGTATTTTATTCCAAAAACTAAAAAAATTACATCAAGTTCCGTCCTCTCTCTCTGCATTACTCGTCCCACTACTCTCCGGGTAAAACGCTCTCAAAGGTGCTACCCAACTACGAAAAGCGGTACTCCTACCGCTCTGTACTCCCCTTCCTATTCCCACACCCCGGCGTTGATCCAAGGAAGCAGCAAAGAAGCTACCAACATGAAAGCCACGCTCTCGTGCTCTTCGGTAGCGCTCCTCACCATCTCTCAGCCACTGTTCAGCAAGACCAAGGCTGGTTCGGAGTTCGAACAACTGGGCCTCCATGGCCCTTCGTTCCTCCCTTTCAGTCAATCTGTTGGCTCTTTCTCTCTCTGCGTCTCTTTCTCTCTCTGTCCGTTCTCTCTCACGGTCTTCCCTCACCAACTGGAGAGTGATCCTCAGTTCCATAGCATCCCTGGGAGTCATCATCTGGACGACGCTGTAGTTCCCCCTCCAGCTCTGCTATCCTAGCCGCCCTCTGCGCAGCTTGGGCAAGCACGTCTTTCATCTCCTTTTCCTGCCAGATGTACCATCTCAAGATACGCGGCAAGGCATAAACAAGGAGAACTCAACCCTGAGACTCTTACCTGTATAGAGAGCATCCCTTCTGCCTCTGCGGCACGCTGCGTGGCACGAGCAAGTTGCTCGTGAAGTAAATCGAGTTCTGAGGTAGGAATCCACAAGCTGGAAGAGACACCACCTACTCCCATCGCTGGGGAAGCCACGTCAATCTGGGCATGCTATAACCACATGAGTTAGTGGCCAACACCTGGAATCTAGGGTTTCAATTAGGAACGCGCACTGTACACCTACCAAGGCGCTCGTAGCTCTGTAGGCATCGCCCAACCGTTGCTCCATCTCTGCCAAGCGAGTTCGTAAAGTTGTTATCATCGTATCACGGATATCCTACAGCCATACGAGTTAGCATTTCCATCAGAAAACCAAAAAAAGGAGAAAGAAGAAAAGATAAAAAGGGGAAACCTACCTCCACAAGTCCCCGGGGTTGGAGCCGCTCTGCGTACTTTGTCCTATATAGACGCAAGTAGTCCTCGCTATCCCGCGCATGTGATTCTACAATCGTGCCACCCCGTTGCCAGTCTTCATACTGTTCAGGGAACCGCACGCGCCAGTCAATGCAGGTTGCCGGTCCCCGCGTCTTTTTCCCGACGCGAGGTGGCACAGCCGAATCCACCCATTCTTGAGCCAGTCCTAAAGTCCTCATAACCAATCGTAGCCGAAGCGGCTCGATTTCATTCAGGCAGTGCATCCACACTTTCCGTCCGAACCGGGCACGACTTGCTAGAACTCATGGCTGGTCGGCATCGACCATGTCTGAGTAGGGTCTCTAGTTTACCATCGCTGTAGGGAACTCCTGTAGCTCCCGCCTTAGCACCACCAGTTGGTAGGTTAGGGGTGCCGCACTCATGATGGGTTGCCACCATCTGGCTAGCGGCACCATCGCGGGTCGCCAATGCTGCGCTCTCCCCACGGGGAGGTAATAATAGCTCCACAACTACTTTGGCACATGTCGTCAATATCTTACAAAAACAAACAAATATAAAACAAACAAAACCAAAAATACCTGGATGAATGGTGTGAAACCACTCACAGTCATCTCGCGGTCCGCTTCTTGGAACATACCTGCAAACAAGTGCGCCAACATGGCAGCTCCCCAGGCGTAGTACCCTACTCTTTCAAGGTCAGATAACAGCTCCAAGAAGCAACAGTGGATACCGTCTCCTTTCGAGCTTAGTATCAACCTCCCCAACAGGAAGAGGAGAAATCTCCTCAAATCTATGTTGCATCTTTCCCAATTGCCGAAATCTGTGCAGTACAAGGCACGGCATCCTATTTCCATCCTTTCCATTAACTCTTCTGAGGATTCATCGTCCCGCCGACGAGTGTCGGTGAGCCCTAATGCATCCATGAGGGACGCCCTAGCTACCGACCTATTTTTCCGACCATCTAGGTCCAAACCCAGTAACTCCTGGGCACCTTCACGGTAATCCGCATAAGTGACCCCGGTCACTCCTTGCCCTCCACCTTCAGGCTTGTGATCCGGACCACATCCTCCAAGCTGGGCACCATGTGCCCCCAGGGCATCAGGAATGCCCGACTCACTGGGTCCCATCTCTGACACAAGGCTTGGATCAGAACCAGGTCAAGCTCGAGCGGCTCGATCCGAAGAAAGGTGCCAAATCCCATCACGTCTAGCCTCGCCTTATAAAAATCTGGGAGACCTCGGTATGCTGCCACTACCAACTCCCATGAGATCTGTGATTTCATCACACTCTACGCATGCAGGGAATGGAGAGGAGGTTTGGTCAGAAAGAAAGGAAGGAATAAAGAATGAGAAAAGGGGCAGGAAAACTTGGCCTACGAGTTGCGATCGGGTCCTCTCGCTGAAGTGCTGATGGGGGCATCAAAAGCTATACGGGCGGATCGTATTTGTGTTTTATGACTTGTATGGGATTGTACTTGTGTATTTATTTCATTTCTTTCATTTGGGCTCCTTGTAAGGCTTATAACAAGCCAATGGGCCACTTGTAATGTAAAGTCCATGGCTAGGTTGCCATTAGTAGAGTCCATTAAAAGCCTAGTTCATATTGGACCTTAATAGCCACTTAAGGCCCAAGTGGGCTTTCTCCTCTCATGGACCACCAAGACTTGGAAGGCCCAAGTCTAGACATGGGTTATTGGACTTGAGTGGTTGGCCTTGGACCAGCCTAGGCCCAAGAGAAGCCCATGAAGGGGGCGCCCCATTCTTTGGCCTTATTAGGCTTGGTTGGTGAAAATTAGGTAAGTTTGAATGGAAATGGTCCAAGTTTGATTAGATTAATGGTTAAAGTTTTGACCACATGGGAGAAATATTTAGGAACTCCCTAATATGCCCTTACAAACCTTAGACCTATGGGCATTTAGTGTCTTTTTACATTTATTATATATAGCTTGTATTTTCCAATTGATTGAATTAATGAAAGTAAAAAAAGCATTGTGCAAGAGCCCCCCCTTGTGGGAATTTCGACCTCCCCTCTCTCCCCCCCTGGTTTTCTTCATCCCCAACCCCCAATTCTAGAGTGGAACCCTTCTATCTCCTCCCCCTCAATCTCTGAGTTCATCTCCGGTGCCGCCGCCGCCGTTCGTGCCGCCTTCGAGCCGTCATGGAATCGTCTTCGGTTTTCTGTCCTGCTGGACAGAGGTGTCTTCACAAACTTCCTTCTATCAGCCACGGCCTCTTCGTGGATTGAAATTTTTATGGTGTGTTCCTACATTCTATCCCCTCATCCATAAAAAATTTCAGGTCCAAAATCTCTCGTTTAGTATTTTTCCATTTTTGTACATCTTTCATTCCAAGATCTATTTTGTCTCTGTCTACAATGACAGTAGCCCTGTGTTTCTCACCTCCGACCCTCTTTTTGATTTTTCCAAATCCTCCCATTTTTACTGGGAGTTCTGTCCATCATCCCCTACATCCTTCATTTTTCTTGATTTTTGATCCGCCATATATCCATTTTTCAAAATTCATTTTCTATCTCAGCTACAGTGCTTTCAGCCCATTTCCAGATCCGACCCACTTCCAGTTCAAATATCCTATCAATTCGTAGCCACATCCAAACTTGTCCAAACTAGTTTTTATGTTTTTCTATCTTGATTTCCTACAACTTTTCTGAAGACCACCACTTCAGATTCGGACGTTCACATATCGGTCAAAGGTAGTTCTCAGATAAATTCTCTGCAGATCTGAGAATCCAGTCACTGTACAACAGTAACTCAACAATTCATTAAAGCCCAGATCCGTGTAGATCCAGGCCCAATATTCAGACCTAGATTGAAGGCTTTGAAGTTAGCTTTCCAACGGCGCCAGTCTCGTGTCGATCCGACATCGGGGCTGATCGCAGCGTCCGTTCTCGCCGGGACGCGCGCTGAAAACCAGAAGTTGCAGATCCGTGGCCGGTTGTTCCGACCGGTGCCGATCGGAGCCGCCCGGCCTCCGGACGGTGAACCAGTGCACCTCCACTCCAGGGAGAGCTCATCCAGGCATCCACCACCACAGCGGTGCCACCGGGTCCCACACGGCCCCTCCGGACAGCGCGTGGGCCCCACAGCCACAAGTTCGGGTGCTGCCGAAGAGACTCGAGAAGCCGCCCGTCAACCCGAATTCGGTCCTCCCGGGCCCATTTGTGTAGCCCTTTACCTCCCTGCGTGGAGTGGGTGATATTTCATTTCCGTCATCATTGTGTAATATTTATCCCGGGAGTACGAGTTTCGGCCGGGTCCGTCTTCCCGACGCCGAGCGCGTGGAGGTATCGCATTCGCTCCCTTACTTGGCATTTTGCTTACTTCATATATATTTGTTTATGCCGCTGCTAGAGAGCATGTGTAGGGACAATTAGCTCACTTTATATTTATATCACCGCTGCTGCGAGAGAGAGCGTTACCGTCCCGTGACCCGATCCGGGCACAAGTGAGAGCCGACCACCCTAGCTCACTGCCAGTTTCTCAACCGCGCACGTCCGACGCTTCCCTCGTTAAGGGGCAGTCACGAGCTTGTCGTGTCGTGGTCTCGTCCCGCATCAAGTGCCCTTCGAGGTCCGAAAGTCTCCTAGAACTACTACCACTGGACCTGCTTCTCTTCGAGGAGTGGGAAGATTCGCCCTCCATCCAACTCTCAGAATTTTGAACTGCTCCTCTCCCGTGACAACTTGTGCTCCTCGAGTTAGCTCTCGATATACCTGGGAGGATAAAAGGTACTAGAATTTATAGAAATGGAAGGAGTGCAGGCCAAGATTACCTCCATCACCTTTAATGATAGCCCTCGCGATGAGGCACCTACCATGTGGTCCCGTGTGTCACTTCACCGCTCGCACAGGGTGATTGATTGGACGAAGAATATGACGACTAGCCCCCTATGTTGTCTAGGGATACCCTATCATGTTTTGGAGGACGTCCGCAAAATTTGACACCACATCCGGAAAAAGGGACTAGGGCCGTCATTATTGACTTAGACGGTAAATTCTCGTGGAAAATGGTCACAATAAGACGCGATTCTCCGCTTGGGGTGGAGTCTCGGCAGACCCATCACATGGGAACAGTACAAAGGAGAAGAAGTGTAGGTAAGAAGGAACACACAAGAGAACAAACAAGCAGCAGAAAATCAAATCACTCTATTCATAATTCTACATAAGCTGTCATAAACACTATAATCATAGAGAGGAGGCGGGTCCACTAGCTCGCCAACTCTTGCCATTATCTTCATGCTCGTACCTCTAGGCGTCCCTCTCCTCTCCCCTAAGGTGAGGGTCCCTCAGAAGCCTCCTGGATCCCCGTGCAGTAGCACCCGCCTCGCCTCGTGGCGCCGACTCCACAGCAATGACTCGCTGCTCCTCCCCTGGCGTGGCGAAGAAGCCACTAGCGGCAAAGCGACCAGACTGGCGCAGTCGCTCCCCGAACTCTCACGCTCTCTCGTAGCGCGTCTCCATCCCTCCTAGCCTCTGCACGACGGCCTGAAGGCCCAGCTGGAGCTCCCTCACTTGGGCCTCCAAGGCCCTCCTCTCGGTCTGATCCCACTGACACTCGGCCCTTCTCTCGACTCTCTCTCTCTCTGCCTCTCTCCTCGTCATCTGCAGAAGAACCCTCAACTCTAGGATGTCTGGAGAAGGTCTCTCCTCACCGCGATGTCGCAGCTCTGCTACAGTCGCTACCCAGGCATCACGCTCCTCTTCCGCCCGGGCAGCCCGAGCCACCGCACCAGCAAGTTGCTCCCGGAAGGAGGCAATCTCAAGAAAAGGGGCCGAGGAACTGGAAGATGCGCCGCCAGCCACTCCCACCATCGCTGTCTGCTGGGCACGCTGGAATGAACAAACAACTACAGTCAGCTAAGCTCCACATTTAAAAACAGAAAATGCAGCACTTAGCTTATCAGGAGCGACAGTTCCTGTTGAGTGGCGGCCAACTGCCGCCTGACCTCGGCTAATTGGGCACGAGACCCGTCGACGTCGCGCGTATCCCCGGCTTGGGGAAGCCCCGCATAACTCTCTCTCTGCTGTCGCAGGAAGTCGGCACTATCCTGAACCAGTACGCTCCCTTACCGTCCAGGGAGACGTATGCGCCAATCCTCGAGCTTCGCCTTGCCGCGACTCTCCTTCCTGACACGGCTCGGCTCGTCTGCACTCGCCCACTCATCGGCTAGGCCCAGGGTCCTCGCCATGTCCTGCACCAAGAAAGAAGGGCCTCGCATCATAACAAAGAACGCGTCCCTTGTCTAGGACGCGTCCATCATTTGAGTGCAACACTCGCCGAACCCTTTCCCCCCTCGCACGCCACACTTCAAAACTCAAAATAGATCAAAGAAGGGGAAACCGAAGCACTCACCGAACCGTGTTCACCTCCCTCCGCGACATCGGGCTCCTCGGGTCCCTCGGGGGCCCGAAGCGGCCCTTCCTCCTCCATGGACGCCGTTCCGTGCTCTTGCGTGTCCCTCCTCAGGCGAGGAGTCCCACGTCCCTCTCCACCTTCACCATGGTCCGGCCCATCGAACTCCATCGATCGAGAGAGGAAGAAGACGGAAAGGGGCGAGTAAATCTCGACAGAAGGCGAGCTCGCTTGCGGGTAAGGCACGAAGAAAGAAAGGCCACCCGGCACTTTAAATTTGATTTCGAGGATTAAGACGCGTCCTCGCGCCTGGACGCGCCCAAAAAAAAGGGAGAAAGGAAACAGAATCCCCGTGCAAAGCGCAGCTCCCTGCTATTCAGGGCAAAGTCTCGTAAGGCATGCCTCGAAACAACTCGATACAGCAGAAAGGTGAGAGAGGAAAGGTACACACACCACATGAAAGCCATTTTCATTTCATATAATAGTCAAAAGTACATCATGCAGTAAGGAGGGTGGAGTGTACAGGCAACTCTCTAACTCTCGCCATCACCCTCTTGTTCATCTCTCTCCTCCCTCCTCTGACGGGGATCCCTAGGGGGCCTCTGCGAACCCTGAGAAGCCGTGCTCGCCTCTCCAGGTGGCACCATGCCAGCCTCCAAGGTGCGGCGACACTCCTCGGCCGAAGAAACTAGAAAGCTACCCACGGAAAAGGAACCAGACTGACGAAGTCGCGTCCCACGCTCCTTCGCCCTCTGATACCGCTCCTCACTCTCCCGAAGTCTCCCCTCCACCGTGCCAAGACTCAGTCGGAGCTCCCTCACCTGGGCCTCCAAGGCCCTCCTCTCGTCCCAATCTCGATGTCGCTCTGCCCTCCTGTACTCCCTCTCTTTCTCTATGATCTCTCTGTCCCTGTCCCTCTCCCTCTCTCTCTCTAGGATCTCCCTATCCCTTTCCCTCTCTCTCTCTAGGATCTCCCTATCCCTCTCCCTCTCCCTCTCCTCTCTCTCTCTCATCGCCTCTCTCCTCGACAGCTCGAGGGCAATCCGCAGATCCAACACGTCACGAGGGAGCTCCTCAGCCTCCCGTCGCCGCTCCTCCTCTAGCTCCACAATCCGGGCGTCACGCTCCGCCACCCGAGCATCGCGCTCCTGCTCGGCACGAACAGCACGGGCCAGGGCCTCCCGAATCTCGGCCACCTGTCCAAACACTCATGCACCGTAAGAGAGCAGTGATAAAAGGAAAGCAGCTAGAAGGAGAGTCGGGGTCAGGCAGACACTCACTCGAGCCGCGCGGTCACGCTCGGCCTCCTCAGCCCGAACCACCGCATACGCCAGCTGCTCCTGAAGGGCAGAGATCTCCGGGGGAGGGCCCTACGACTGGAACCCGCTCCACCAGCCGTCCCGGCTGCTGTCGCCTGGTGGGCCCGCTGAAACACAGGGCAAATGACAGTCAGAGGCTAAGCATCAGAATCCAGGTCACAAAAAAATGCATTGCATAGACTCACCAGGATCTCCAACTCCTGTCGGATGGCCACCAACTGCCGCCTGGCGTCTGCCAGCTGGGCCCTCAGCTCGGCGATCATGTTGTCACGAGCATCCTGCATTGCACATAAGTTAGTGCCACATGCATATACATATAGAAGGGTGAAGCATTTTCATTTCACTTACCCCTGCCATACCACCAAGGAAGAGGCGGTCCCGGTACGTAGCCTGGTACCGTCTCAGGTAATCAGTACTGTCCTGTACATGGGACACCACTGGGATCCCACCCTGCTGCCAGTCCTGGTACTGTGCTGGGAAGCGCGTGCGCCAGTCCACAATCTTCGCCTTCCCCATGGTCTTCCGCCCGATGCGGGCCGGCTCATCTACATCAACCCACTCCTAGGCTAGCCCCAACGTCCTCATAACAAGTCTAAGCCGCAGCGGCTCGATCTCATTCAGGCAATGGACCCACACGTTCCGCCCGAAACGAGGAAGACCTACTACAACCCAAGGCTGGCCAGCGTCGCCCATGCCCAGGTAGGGTCTCCACACCACCTGCATCACCATACATACATCATGTTAGTTACCATTCAGTCACATGCATAAAAACACAAAAAAATCATACGCATCATACCATGGCCTCGGGATACTCGCTCAGCTCCCGACGAAGTGACGCCAGCTGGTAGCTGTGTGGTGCCGCTACCACGACTGGCCTCCACTGTCACGCTAGAGGAACGGCTCTCCTGTTCCCCTGCCTGGCCCTTCCCATCGGGAAGTAGTAATAACTCCACACCTGCATCCATCATACATCGTTAGCACGAGTAATTGCATATTTAACTACGGTAAAATGCATAAATAAATTGTGTACCTGGAGAAAAGGTGCGAAGCCGCTGACTGTCGTCTCCCTCTCTAAAGTCTGGGAGAGATCAGCAATCAAATGGGCAAGCAGAGCCGCTCCCCACGCGTAGTGCCCCACTCTGTCAAGGTCCGCCAGGATCCCGAGGAAGCGGCAGTGGATGCCATCCCCCTTTGTCCCTAGTAGAAGGCGGCCCAGGAAGAAGAAAAGAAACCTCCGGAGGTCTAGATCCACCAGCTCCCGCTCGCTCGGGTCCTGAGTGAAAGCTGCACGGGCATCTCCCTCCAGTCGTGCCAGAAACTCCGCTCCAGTCTCGCTAACCCGCTGGTGCGGGTCGACGAATCCGAGCGCCTCCATAATCTCCACTCGGCCGACTACCCTGCTGTCTCTGTCGGTCACGCTCGTCTCTAACCACAGCAGGTCCAGGGCACTCTCTCGGTAGTCAGGGTAGGTGACCCCGCTGACCGCCTCTCCGTCAACTCGTAGCCCGGTGATCCGAGCTACGTCTTCAAGCGTCGGCACCATGTGCCCGCAGGGCATCAGAAACGCCCGACTCGGCGCATGCCACCGCTCCCGCAACGCCTGAATAAGAGGAAGGTTGAGCCGGAAGGGCTCGATCCTGAGAAACGCTCCAAAGCCCATGGCATCCGCACGCGCCCTCTGGAAGTCCGGCAGTCCACGGTACGTTGCCACCACTAGGGACCAGCTAATCCGGCCCTTCATCACACCCTGCACACCACAAAACCAACAGGGTAACACATCAGAATCATGGATAATAATAAACAATAACACTGTACATAATCTTTATTATATATATATTTTTAGAGGCGTCCAACCTTCTGGACGCCCCCTTCCTATTTTTATTTCATTCTTTTTAATCAAAAATCAAAACAAAAATAAATAAATAATACATATTATAGTGGAGGCGTCCACCGCTCTGGACGCCTCCTTACCTTATTTTATTTTATTTACGTAATAACCCAAAAAAAAGAGAACGAATAATAAAAATAAAATAAAAATTTTGGAGGCGTCTAGGACCCTGGACGCCTCCTTCCCTCACTCCCCGGCCTTCCCCACACAGCCTCTCGTCCTCCCGTTTAGCCCAGTAAACCAATAGAATGGTCCTGGACGCCTCCTTCCCTCACTCCCCGGCCTTCCCCACACAGCCTCTTGTCCTCCCGTTTAGCCCAATAAACCAATAGAATGGAAGTCTAAGGGGCTTACCGGATCGTGCTCGTCCTCTCCCGCGTCACCAGCGCCCGCAAGGCCCTCCACGGCCAAAAGAGGAGCCTCCTCCTCCATGGCAATCTCCTCTGCCACGGCAGCCTCCTCGGCATCATCTCTCAGCCTCCTCGGACGACGACCCCGTCGTTTCCGCTTCTCCCCACCCTGGCTCGGGCCTCCTTGCTCCATTGGAATTGGGAATGGGTCGTTTAGAGTGAACGAGTCGTCAGAATGAACAGTAGAAGTGAAAGGGGGGTGAGGCCCCCCCCCTTATATAAGAAAAACCCTTTTTTTTGGGGCGTCCAGGCGCCTGGACGCCCCCACTTTTTTCTTTTTTTTTCAAAAATTTAAAAACTTAGGAGCGTCCAGGCGCCTGGACGCCCCCAAATAAAAATAAAAAAAATAATAAAAAAGAAATTATAGGGGCGTCCAAGCCCCTGGACACCCCCAAAATAAAAAATAAATAAAATAATAAAAAATGATAAATAATAATAAAAAATTGGAGGCGTCCATGCCCCTGGACGCCCCCATTAAAAGTAGTTTTTTAAAATATATACATATGATCATATTATGAATAAATAGGTACATAAAAAGAAAGAAAACACAAAAATAGAAAAACAGAAAAATAAAAATCATAACAAAGGGAACGTGGTCCAAAACATCAAAATGTCAGATTTTATTCCATCAGAAAAGCAGAATGAGCTACATCAGGGGCTTAGGCGCTTTAGGCCTTAACTTCCCCAGTTCGGTTACATAAGCTCTCCACAGCTCGCACTCTTCCACCACATGCACTAAGGCCTTTCCCGCAACACTTGTCTTCCAGGGTGCTTTGACGGTCTTCGCTTCCTTTGCGTCCGCTTCAGTGCCCAACTCCCTCTTCTTCAAAGGAACGATGCCAGTCGGTATTGGGAATGAATGGCGTGGAATGCCGACCTGGAAGCAGCATCGATGCGCGTTATAAAGGACGAACTCGGTTGCGCCGATCAGTTGGAGATCAACTTCAGAGGAAGGCCTCATGAGGAGCTCGAGCGAAAGTAGACATGCCGGTGCGCAAGTAAAGAAGCTTTGTGTCATGGTTCGAAAGTGGGACCGCCAGTCTTCACGTTTCTTCAGCCACGAAACACGGTTCGCTACAGTGCCACCAAAGCCTAACACGTCGGCTATGTGATGAAGCGGGCTTTGTTGGAAAAGCTTCGAAGCCGTTGGCATTCCCTCACGTTGGTCGAATTTGAAATGTAAATGAAGCCAGCAATTCAAGACAAGTGCGCAACCAAATGGAGGCTTACCCATGCTCGAGACAGTAAGGCCACTATACAGGTAGGCAAGGACAGTGGGTCCCACCCTCTTTCCACGCCAGATCCCGCAGATAGCACTCAGTTGGTCTTCCTCCACCATGTTGTCGGTATAAGAAAACAAGAGAGTACCCGCCAGACAAATGGTGAACCCTTTCATGATTCCCTCCAAATAGTCATCGTCTGGTAACCCTCTCAGGGCCTCCATGACCCATTCCGTGAGCTTTTGCAAATCAATTCCCTTTTGAGTACGAACCTTTCGGGCTACGTCGGGCGGCATGAAGCTTCCAAGGACACTTTCGGAAGTCCCCTGTGTCAGCATCCGCATAGCCTTCACCTTCCCGTCACTCTTGAATTTCTTCAATCCGAGCAGAAGTTCCACCTCCTCGAGGAGGATGGTCGCCTCGAAGGTCGGGAAGATAAAAGTATGGGTCTGGGGATGCCAGATCTCCACTAGTGCGCCCATAGCCACCCAGTCCATACGAATCTTCTCGTAGTGTTTGGCGTGAATAAGGAGCCCCTGCAGATGCCACTTCGAGAGTATGGCCCTCATGCCGATGGATATGTTGGAAGTTAACTTTGAAAGCCATGGCAATTTGGAAAACTTCCTCGGGCCCGGGAAGAGTGGATATGGCTGAAAAAGGAAAAGAAAGAAGGAGGAAGAGAGCAAGTGAGAAGAACGTTCAAGAGGAGAAAAGTTGAAATGAATTAGCTTACCATATGCGACATGATCATCCCGCTAAGATGACCCTCGAGGTCGGAGAGTCGCATAATCTCGCTGCCATGCCTGCTCCTCTTCATAACGCGGGAAGACTCTCCTTCCATCTTGAAATCTCTAGATTCTCCTCTCTTCCTCTCCTGAGCTTCCAAAACCCACCTTGGTGTATTTGAATGAACTAGCCTAAGGGGAGTTCTTATAGGAAGGGAAGATCGCTACAGGACAGAACATGTCACATCAGCGGTCAATGTCAGGATTTTGGCTAGATCTCCTTTCCATTGTGGTGTGATTCTGTTACGATCCTGTTACTTTCTGATGTTATTAATCCATGCTGGCCTGTGCAGGTTTTACTAACGGACGTCTTTGTCCTATCTCCTGTCCCACCTTTCAATGGTTGGTCCCATCTGGTCATGCATCGTAGTATATGATACCTATGCTACTAGAACATGTCAAGGACCTTGCGGCCCGAACGAATCTGGGATTTGAGTTCCCCTTCAATAAAAATAGTGATGATCACGGAAGAATTTGGGTTGTACGGATAGGCCGTTAACTTGTGATAGCATGGGGACGACGGTTCCATTCAGAGAGTTGGTACGTGGATAAACGGGCCCCAGCCTAGTACCAGCTCACCGGATCAGTATCCTGACCCGTTCTTAACAAGTTGACAATATTATCCTTGGCTATTTTCTATTTTAGTTTGTTTAAAATTTTTCTTTAAGCCCAGCATGCATTCATATAGGACTTTGATTTATTGCGGAAGATCATTCAAGTGATTCGATTACGAAAGCCGCTGTGCTTCAATTCTTACAAATATGAGACATTCCACTCTGAATGAAATACTGAGTTTCCTTGAAACGGCCCTACGCTGCTCTTCCAAAGGAGACCCTTGTTTGAACAGACTCTCAGATATTTCTTTACTTTTTACCTTGTTTGACCCACCTTGGCCGCAGCACTTCCACATTGGCTAGTAACCGCTCACCAAAGGTGAAACCTGCGGGTTTATGACCCAGGTACTTCCACACCGAGAAGTTGGTCTCCTTTATTTTTCGTGCCTGAGCACACATCTCACCCTCCCTTATTTGATCTCCGTCCAAGCAATCGTCAATATTTGAAAGACCTTCTTCAAGGTCACCTCATTGAAACTTCAGGAAAGATTCCAAACAGTAACGTCAAAAGCGTGTCTCATCACACCTTGGCATCAACTTATCAGTCCGCTCCCACTTCATTTCACTCCACTTCAATACCATTCCACTACGTGTCGTTCCCTTGCAAAGCAAACACCAAGGCGGGGCAGCTGTAGACACGCCATTCCTGACGTCTCCTAAGAAAGTCTCATATTACTATACGACGCCCCGTGACGGCTTTCGCATTTTGAATCACTTGAGTGCTTCCTTTTCTTGGGTCTTCTTCTGCCTTTTTCGGCATCCGGAATCGTCTCGTCGCAGCATTCGGATGGCATCAACACCAGTCAGACGCATCGGAAGGTTCCGAAACCAGGAAGGGTGTCTACCGGGCGGCTGCCAACGCCTTATCTGAGGACCCAGGTGGGTCTTCATGGGGGCGTCCAGGTTCCTGGACGCCACCATTTTTTTTTATTTATTTTTCAAACCCAAAAAACCGAAAATATATATACGTTAATGGAGGCGTCCAGGCCCCTGGACGCCTCCATTAAAACAAAAATATAAAATATAAAATGCCAGTTGGCATAAAAAACAAAACAAAAAAAATAAAAATATATTTTCTTGGAGGCGTCCAGGCCCCTAGACGCCTCCATCAACTCACTCACGGGGCCCCGTCCACCGATCGACAGTTTGTCGTGTGTGAAAGAATCCAAATTGTGGAGACGTCCAGCCGGCTGGACGCGCCCATTTCCAAATCACGGGTCGCCGCTCCAAAACCACGCGTTGTGTTAAACCGCGTGTGACTTTCGGTGGAGTTCGGTGGGACTTATGGAGGCGTCCAGGCCCTTGGACGCCTCCATGAAAGTATTCAGAAAAAATGAATAAAAATAGAATAAAATATCTTTTTTGCCCTGATGGAGGTGTCCAGGGTCCTGGATGCCTCCACCCTCCGGAGCCCTATAAATAGAGGCCCACCCCCTCAGTTCTGGGAGAGCTTCTAAGAGATCCGATAGGCTACCGGAGCCCAGAGGCTACCAGAGTCATTTCTAACCCGTGGGGTCTTTTGTAGGTGGAGGTTCCGTCGGCTTCTCGGGTGCCCACGCTCGCGAGAGGAAGGTCGTCTTCATCCACCGCGCTTCCACGTCGTCCCTACGCTGCCGGAGCTCCACCGAATTTCACCATCGGCACATCCAATAAGCGAATCCTTTCCTTTTCTTCGTAGTTCTTTTACATTCATCATCTCGCATCCTCTATCCCCTTTCATAAGGGCGCCCCTTCTTATATACTTCTTGCATCCATCATCTCATTTTCCTCCTACTCGAGTCCGAGAGGGGTTTAAAAGACAACACCAACCAGGTGTGTGTCTTGCCATCATTTCATTATTTTTGTCGCAAGGATTTGAATACTATACCTTCATCTTTCTAATCCACTCGTTACTTGTTTGTCGTTGTTTTGCAAGGGTACCTAAGGAAAGCCCTCTCCGTCGGCCGGCCGAAGGGGGAGGAAGAAGCAACCCGCCATCTCCCGCTCTTGAGGTAGGCGCGATCACTTCTTTATTTTGGGGTCTTTTGGCCCCTGGCGATCACATCATGTTCTCGAGGCCGCAGCGAGTCACTTCCCCAATGGCCGTTTAAATTCCCATTCTTATATTCTCTTTATATTTTGTTATATTCTTATCTATTTATATTCTCGAGGCCGCGGCGAGTCACTTCCCCAATGGCCGTTTAAATTCCCGTTCTTATATTCTCTTTATATTTTGTTATATTCTTATGTATTTATATTCTCGAGGCCGCGGCGAGTCACTTCCCCAATGGCCGTTTAAATTCCCGTTCTTTATATTCTCCTTATATTCTGTTATATTCTTATCTGCTCATATTCTCGAGACCGCGGCGAGTCACTTCCCCAATGGCCGTTTCAATTCTTGCTATTTGATTTCTGCACCATTCCCGTCCCCCCGAGGCCGCGGCGAGTCACCTCCCGCTATGGCCGTTTAACCCCCATATCTTGCTATATTACATTTGTCCCGCTCGCCCCGCCGGAGCAATCTCCCGTGGTGGCCCCTTCTCTTTTCTCTTATTTCTGTGTTGCAGCAACCAAAAAGGAGCCCGCGCGCTCCCCGTCCTCTTCACTCCTCGAACCCCGTGACGTCGCTCACAAGTGGCGCGACAGTCCTTTATATAGAACCAAATTGATCTAGCTAATTAGTGGAGATCTTCCTTAGACAATTTAAAGAGTGCACAAATGACTAAGCAAATTACTAAGCTTAGACTTGAAACTAACATAAATAGTTCGAGCTATCGATTATTACAACTAATGAAAATGTCAAATTCGTAGAATCAACTACTAGTCGTCACTCCTTTATTAGTTTTGATCAAAGGAAATAAAAATAACATAACTAGATAATACAACTGACATACATAGGGTTACAATTAACACAAAATAGTGGAATTACAATAACACAATTGAAAACACAATTAACATGACAATTGATGACTCCATTTCTACACTCATCACTCAGACTCATTCCCTTCCGAGTTCTGGTTGTCATCCAAATCACCTGAAAATGTTAGAAGCAACTGGATGAGCGAATCGCTCAGTAGGATTTACATCTCAAGATTTAACATGCTTTAAGTGGTTTACAAGTTCACATAATGTTAGTAAATCTATGCATTTATACAAGTAGATAACAAGGATTGTAAAATTGACAAGAGCAGTATAGGAATAACAAGTGAGAGTATATAGATTCCAACTTCAATAAGCAAGAGAGATCAAGCAAGCAATAACTGGAATTAACAACAATTTTTCCAAGAAGGTAAGAACTCATATCAAGCAAGTAATAGTAAGCAACGTAATTTCAAACATGTATAACTGGAATTGGCTATTTATCAATTTCATTCAAGTAAATACTTTTACCCTTCAGTGGACCTCAAGTCAATCGATCAAGTAATATCACGTGAATGAGTAGAATGTCTAAAGTCTAACAAGCAAGTACTCCGGTGCAATGCCAAACACCGTGGTCAATAAACTCCCATGGGCACAAGTACCTTCGGGTGCTCCTCCCAGGACCAGACCGGGCCCTATATGCACAACATTAATCATGTTTGTCGACATCCACTCTCATTTATAGCCAATATGGAATTTCAAGGTTTGACCAGTACGATATATAAGGCGGAATTATGGAATAGAATCCAAGGGCGCATTGATATGTAGGGATGAACTAAGAGTGGAAACCAGTAACATTTGATACGCGAAAAAAAAAACTAGATAAGAGAGGTGCCTTATGGGCCACCTGACATGTTTAGAAATGACACCCTCACTATGGGATGCCCTTCTTGGGAACTATACAGGGTTTTGAGGACCCTGTCAAGAGTTAAATGACACCTCTCAGGCTGCCATCTATCAGTGGAGATGGCAAAAGTGAAGGCCTAACGATCGCGTTAACGCACTGAGCCGGCTGCGTCGACTCAGTAGTTCATCGCGTCAATGCGGTGAACAGGCCGCATCAACCCCTCAGTTCAAATCTGCCCAAAATGGCTTCCTGGAATGCCCCATCGCGTTAACGCACTGAGCCGGCTGCGTCGACTCAGTAGTGCATCGCGTCAACGCAGTGAACAGGCTTTATCGACTCAGCAGTTCATCGCGTCAACGCGGTGAACAGGTTGCGTCAACCCCTCAGTTCAAATCTGTTAAAAATGGCTTCCTAGAATGCCCCATCGCGTTAACACACTGAGCCGGCTACGTCGACTCAACAGTGCATCGCGTCAACGCGGTGAATAGGCTGCGTCGACTCAGCAGTTCATATCTGCTCAAAATGGCTTAAGGTATTAATCTTTGATTAAGCTAGGGTTAACTGGACGATCAGTTTAACATCATGCAGTTAGAAGGCGCCCACGAGGCTGCCATCTCTTAGAAGAAGGCGCCCTTGGGTCTGCCACCTTCTATTAGAAGGTGCCCTAGGGGCTGCCATGAAATTTTAATAGGTGCCCAAGGGGGGGCGCCCTTCACAGAGGGGCAGTTTTGCCAATTTCCTATTTAGAATAAGCGTCTGTTCTACAGCCGATGTTCAATGAATAGCGTCCGGGTCAGGGGCGCCCATCAATTTAAGCTGATTTAGGTAAAATTGATGACATAGATAGATAGAGAAAATTGTAAGGATTATAGATCTGTATTCATGCACTCGTTTCATGCTTTAGTTGCTCAAATATCAAATTTTTAACATAAACTATATGGAGACAAGGTTTCTGGATAGGCTACCTAACATGTTAATTAGGTATGCTAATTAGTTAGTAGATCCACTAACATGTTAATTAGGTATGTTAATAGGTTAGTTAAATGATAAAACTTGCGTTATACGGATATATCGTTTGGATATGAAGCTAATTCATACCAATTACCCTAGATTTAAGCTAATACATGCTAATCATCTTGGCTATAAGGCTAATATATGCTAATTATCTTAGGTATGAGGCTAATACATGCTAATCATCCTAGATTTAAGCTAACACATGCTAATTATTCTAGGTATGAGACTAATACTTGCTAATTATTCTGGGTATAAGGCTAATACATGCTAATTATCGTTGGTACGAGGCTAATACATGCTAATTATCTTAGATTTACGCTAACACATGCTAATTATTCTAGGTAGGAGACTAATACTTACTAATTATTCTGGGTATAAGGCTAATACATGCTAATCATCTTAGGTATGAAGCTAATACATGCTAATCATCCTAGATTTAAGCTAACACATGCTAATTATTCTAGGTATGAGACTAATACTCGTTAATTATTCTGAGTATAAGACTAATACTCGCTAATTATTCTGGGTATGAGGCTAATACATGCTAATTATCTTAGGTATGAAGCTAATACATGCTAATCATCCTAGATTTAAGCTAACACTTGCTAATTATTCTAGGTATGAGACTAATACTTGCTAATTATTCTCGGTATAAGACTAATACTTACTAATTATTCTGGGTATAAGGCTAATACTTGCTAATTATTCTGGGTATAAGGCTAATACATGCTAATTATCTTAGGTATGAAGCTAATACATGCTAATCATCCTAGATTTACGCTAACACATGCTTTGTAAACACTAAATATCGCATGGAAATGAGCCTAAGACTAAATACCTAGACTAATCATCCTAGATTAGCTACTAGTTTAGTGAAAAGTTGAGAACACCTACCTCTGTGAAGTGGCAGGAGTTGTAGCAGACGGACGAAGCAGCTCTTCCCTCCTCTACAACCCTTCAGAAGTGTCTCCCCTTCTCAACAGTAAGCTTGAAGGTTTGCTTCATTAGGAGTATAATATAAGGTTTGAGTTGACATGAGGGGGAAACAAGGTCCGTGAAAATGGGATCTCAGTGGGATGCCAGCTTATACAGGCTGTTGGGAATAAGAAATCGAAAAGTCTGTCTAGTGGAAAATGGTGCCTATGAGAGGGTCGTGATTCATCCTCATTTTCTTTATTTTAAACTTCCCACATAACTTCAATGATTTTTATCTTTAAAAATTGATGGAGTTAGTTTGTGAAATTTCATGGGTGAGATCCTTATATTTTTCTCTATTTTACATAATTTTTTTTTAAAAATTCTTTTTAAATAAAAAGTGGCACTATTCACGTCACTATTCGCGTTTAGGAAATAACGACCTAACATATGTCGTTGTTTAGTGAATAACAACCATGCATTGGTCGCTACTTCTTTTAGAGCATTTTCCTATCACCCTCTAAGGATCAAAATTGGATATATATCATTTCCGTCCTTATGTATCTATTTTAGTTGAATAACGACACCTTACATGTCGTTATTTCGTGAGCAACGGCTTAATAACAGTCGTGATTTTGAACGGAGACTTTTCTATTCACTCTACACTAACCAAAATTATCTATATACTCTTTCTCACTTCCTAAATTATGTTTATCCTTTAACACCTCATCTATATACCCTTATTTCTTTAGAATAATGATGTAATGTAAAAGTTGAAGTATAAAATTTTTTAAATTATGAAAATATGATTTAGCATCTTGTAAAATTGATGTTTATCCTTTAAAACCCTATCTATATAGCCTATTTCCTATTTCTTTAGAATAGTGTAATAAGATGTATTATTAATTTCCTAAGTGATTGAAATATAAATTGGCATTTCCTAAAATATAATTTGGCATCTTCTAAAGTATCTATTGGTTTTTGAATTATTAATTAAATGGTTTTAATTGGTTAATCAAATAGAATTAGAATATGAGTTCAATAGTTATATATATATATATATATATATATATATATATATATATATATATATATATATTATTCGTACATTTCTATTTTAAAATTGCCGGGTGCTACACCCTCCCCTACTTAAAAGAATTTGGTCCCCAAATTCAATTGTATAAGGGTAAATTCAACTGCATAAGGGTATTGTGGATAGTATAGGATACTTACAGTCTAAAATAGTTCTGGGTATCTTCTTTTCAGAGATTCCTCGGTCTCCCATGTTGCTTCCTGCTCCGAGCATCGATTCCATTAGATTTTCACCATAGGGATCGTCTTGCTCCTTAGAACTCGGACTTCTCCGTTGAGGATCCGCATCGGCCTTTGCTCATAAGTAAGATCCGTTTGAATCACTAAATCAGCATGGTCGATGACGTGAGAAGGCTCGTGCACATATTTCTTGAGCATAGATATATGGAATACATTGTGTACTTCCGAGAGTTGAGGAGGTAAGGCAATACGGTAAGCCACCTCGCCCACTCTTTCCAATACTTCAAATGGACCGATAAACCTTGGTGTAAGCTTGCCCTTAACACCGAATCTTCTAATACCTCAGCCGGGAGATACCTTGAGAAATACATGATCACCCACTTGAAATTTCAAATCTCTCCTTCTGTTATCAGCATAAGATTTTTGCCTGCACTGAGCTACCTTGAGTCTCTCTCTGATAAGGTGTATCTTTTCAGTTGAATCTCTAACCATATCTGGGCCTAGAAGTTGTCTTTCACCGACTTCATCCCAGCATATTGGATATCGACAACTCCTGCCATAAAGTGCCTCGAAAGGTGCCATCTGGATACTGGCTTGATGGCTGTTATTATAGGCAAATTCGGCTAGGGGTAAGTGGTCATGCCAGCTTCCACCAAAATCTATAATGCATGCCCTTAACATATCTTCAACAACCTGATTTGTTCTTTCAGTTTGACCATCTGTCTGGGGAATAAAAGCAGTGCTAAAGTTGAGTTTCGTTCCCAGAGAGTGCTGTAGACCCTTCAAAAAATAAGAAGTAAAGCGCGGGTCTCGATCAGATACTATAGACACAGGAATTCCATGCAATCTAGTAATCTCTTTGATATATAAGGTAGCAAGAACATCAACCGACCATCGACTCTTGATAGGCAAGAAATGAGTCGATTTAGTAAGGCGATCGATGATCACCCAAATTCCATCATATCCGCCCCTAGACCTGAGAAAACCCATAATGAAGTCCATACCGATGTCTTCCGATTTCCACTTGGGGATATCTAGTGGATGCAGTCTTCCAGCGGGCTTTTGATGTTCCGCCTTCACCTGTTGGCATGTCAAGCATCTAGACACGAAGTCTGCTATCTCCCTTTTCATGTTGGGCCACCAAAAGGTTCTTTTTATGTCTTGATACATCTTAGTGGCTCCAAGGTGGATCGTATACCTCGATCGGTGAGCTTCTTCAAGAATCCTCTTCTTCAGCTCAGGACTGTCTGGTACACATGTTCGTTCATGGTATAATAATCTGCCATCGAGTGCCAACTTGAAATCAGATTTCTCGTCCAGCTTCTCTTTTATTTCCACTAGGGTAGGATCTTCTTCTTGCAACCTCTTGATTTCAGCTAGCAAATCCGGATGCACACTTATAAGAGATAGAGTAATACACCCGTCATTTTCATCCATGCTTATATTGAGTTCAGAGAATTTTTCTAGCAACTTCCATTCTTGAACCATACAGTTGGCTACTAGGGCTCTCGGCTTCCAACTAAGGGAATCTGCTACGGAATTACCCTTACCAGGATGATATTATATAGTGAAGTCGAAATCCTTGAGATAGTAGAGCCAATACCTTTGTCGTATGTTCATCTCCTTCTGAGAGAATAGATATTTAAGGCTTTTATGATCGGAGTATACGGTGAATTGCTCTCCGTAGAGATAGTGCCTCCAGATCTTTAAAGCCAATACCACTGCGGCTAGTTCCAAAACATGCACAGGGTAGTTTTCTTCATGCTTCTTTAATTGTCGGGAAGAGTATGCAATGACTCTTCCATTCTGCATCAATACACATCCGAGGCCGATACCAGATGCATCGGTATATACCTCATACTTTTCTCCTTCAATTGGTAGAGATAAGACCGGAGCAGTAGTCAAGAGATCCTTCAAAGTTAGGAAACTCTTCTCACAGTCTTCACTCCATTCATAAGGCACTTCCTTGCGAGTCAATCTGGTAAGAGGGACAGCAATCTTGGAGAAGTCCTTAATAAAACGCCGGTAGTAGCCAGCTAGACCCAAGAAGCTACGAATCTCCGTTGTATTCGTTGGTCATCCCCAATTTTGTACGGCTTCGACCTTCGCAGGATCAACAGAAATTCCATTCTTTGATATGACATGGCCTAAGAAGGACACTTCTTCAAGCCAGAACTGACATTTACTGAATTTGGCATATAGCTTGTTGTCTCGTAATATCTGTAATGCCTTCTTAAGATGCACTTCATGATCTTCTTCAATTTTTGAATAGATCAATATATCATCGATAAAGACCATAATAAATTGGTCTAAATAAGGCCTGTAGATGCTGTTCATTAACTGCATAAAAGCTGCGAGAGTATTTGTTAGTCCAAAAGGCATAACAGTAAGTTCATAATGCCCATACCTGCTTCGAAACGTAGTTTTATAAATATCTTCTTCTTTAATCCTCAATTGGTGGTAACCAGACCGAAGATCAATTTTGGAGAAGTAATTAGCTCGAGATAATTGGTCGAACAGCTCATCAATTCTCTGTAGCGGGTACTTGTTCTTGATTGTAAGATGGTTCAACTGCCGATAATCAATGCATAGCCTCAATGTTCCATCCTTCTTTTTATCAAAGAGCACAGGTGCTCCCAAGGGGAAGTAGTCGACCTAATGAAACCCTTTTCAATAAATCCAGCACCTGCTCCTTTAGCTCCTTCAGTCCAACGGGAGACATCCTGTAGGGTGCCTTAGAAACAGGTCCGGCACCAGGAACAATGTCGATTGTGAATGACACTTCCCTTTCCGGGGGTAAACCATGCAATTCTTCTGGAAATACATCTGGAAAGTCCTGAATCACTCGGATGTCTTCAATTTCAATCTTCTCGACTTCCGTGGCAGTCATAAAAGCTTTAAAAGCCACACATCCTTTACTTACAAGTTTGCTAGATCGAAGAGCTAAGATGAGAGGGGGTCTATTCCGAGGGCTAACATAAACCAACTCGGGATAATCCGTAAAAGTTATCTTACCGTGTCGGCAATCTACTGTTGCTTGGTAGGTGGATAACCAGTCAGCGCCTAGTATGACATCATAATCCTTCATATCAAGGCGTATAAGGTTGACCGGTAGATTGCTACCTTGAACCATAACCTCACAACTTGGGTAGTGATGCATGATATCAGACTTGTTTTCGAGAGGTGTAGATATTACTAAATTTAACCATTCAGGTTCTTTAGAAAATGAGGCAGTAAATCTCTTGGAAACAAATGAATGAGTTGCCCCAGTATCAAATAGAACTTTAGCAAGTTTAGAGCAAACAGTTAATGTAACTTCCATGATTCCTCCTTCCATGGGTTCCATCCCTTGAAGAGCTTGTAGACGTCCTTGTTTCTTTACCAGACGCTTCTCGTCTTTGTTGGCTTGTTCCTTCATCAAGGGGCAGTCGGGGATTCGATGCTCTCGACTCACGCTCCCAGTTTCCTCCAGCATTCCTCAGTCTTATGACCAACCTTGTCACAATACTTGCAGATTTCCTTGGAAGGTGTGATGGCGGAGGAAGGCTTATTGCCGATAGTGGAGAAGGGCTTGTTGCTTTTCTGGAACCTCTTCTCTTTGAAAAATTCTCCTCCGTTGAATAATCACTTCTTGCCAAATGGTGGTTTGAAGTTTCCCAGACTTGTGACGGTTTCCTTCTTGTCCTTGCCTCGAATCCTTTCAGAGAATTCAGTGGCATCTTCTTGCAATTAAGCACGCCGAACCATTTCCGAATAGACTTGGATGTCTATCGGCACAAGCTGTGTAATATATTGGGGCCGAAGCCCGTTGAGGAATCTCCTTGCCTTCATCCTTTCCGTACACACCAAGTGGGGTGCATATCAGGAAAGTCTTGAGAATTAGGCCTCATATTCGGCCACGTTCAGGCTCTGTTGCTTTAACGCAGCAAATTCCGCGGCCTTCTTCTCTTGAACACGGTCAGAAAAATACTTGCTGTTGTAGTGTTCAACAAACTCCGCCCAGGCGACATGGTTGTCGGGCAGTGTTGCTTCTACGGATTCCCACCAGCATCGAGCATCCCGTTTTAGTTGGAACGTAGCCAATAGAACCTTCTCTGCATCCGTGCATTGCATTACATGGAAGATTTTCTCAATTTCCTTCAGCCAATTCTCGGCATCATCGGGGTCCACCGAACCCGTGAATCTTGGTGGGTTCATGTTATGAAAATCCCGGTGAAGGTCACCAGCTCCACGGTGAGCACCGCCAGCACTGCCTTGCGCCACTTGCTGTAGTGCCTGCGTAAGTCCTTGCACAGTGCGCTGCACCTCGCGCCATTGCGCTCTTTCAGCGGCCATAATCCTACAAAAGAATTAAAGTGTAATAAATATTGAGTTTTTGGGTTAAAGATCAATTGTCGTTACTAAACTTAACCCATGGCTTTACCCATCTCACCAGGTAAGATCTAAACCAAACAATTCTATCGTTAGACTTACCTAGGAATCTTACCAAGTAAGATCTAAACCTATCTTTAGACATTTCTATCTTTAGACTCAGGTTTTTACCTAGGAAATTGTGATCCTAGGCTCTGATACCAAGAAAGAGCTGTCACGTCCCGAGCCCGGAAGCTTACCCGTGGTGCGACAGTCCTTTATATAAAACCAAAGCGATCTAGCTAATTAGTGGAGATCTTCCTTAGACAATTTAAAGAGTGCGCAAATGACTAAGCAAATTACTAAGCTTAGACTTGAAACTAACATAAATAGTTCAAGCTATCGATTATTACAACTAACCAAAATGTCAAATTCGTAGAATAAACTACTAGTCCTCACTCCTTTATTAGTTTTGATCACAGGAAATACAAATGACATAACTAGATAATACAACTGACATACGTAGGGTTACAATTAACACAAAATAGTGGAATTACAATAACACAATTGACAACACAATTAACATGACAATTGATGACTCCATTTCTACACTCATCACTCAGACTCATTCCCTTCCGAGTTCTGGTTGTTATCCAAATCACCTGAAAATGTTAGAAGTAACTGGATGAGTGAATCGCTCAGTATGATTTACATCTCAAGATTTAACATGCTTTAAGTGGTTTACAAGTTCAATTAATGTTGGTAAATCTATGCATGTAGACAAGTAGATAACAAGGATTGTAAAATCGACAAGAGCAGTATAGGAATAACAAGTGAGAGTATATAGATTCCAACTTCAATAAGCAAGAGAGATCAAGCAAGCAATAACTGGAATTAACAACAATTTTTCCAAGAAGGTAAGAACTCATGTCAAGCAAGTAATAGTAAGCAACGTAATTTCAAGCATGTATAATTGGAATTTACTATTTATCAATTTCATTCAAGTAAATACTTTTACCCTTTTGCGGGTCTCAAGTCAATCGATCAAGTAATATCACGTGAATGAGTGGAATGTCTAAAGTCTAGCAAGCAAGTACTCCGGTGCAATGCCAAACACCGTGGACAATAAACTCCCATGGGCACAAGTACCTTCGGGTGCTCCTCCCAGGACCAGATCGGGCCCTATATATATAGCATTAATCATGTTTGTCGACATCCACTCTCATTTATAGCCAATATGGAATTTCAAGGTTTGACCAGTACGATATATAAGGCGGAATTATGGAATGGAATCCAAGGGTGCATTGATATGTAGGGAGGAACTAGGAGTGGAAACCAGTAACGTTTGATACACGAAAAAAAAAATAGATAAGAGAGGTGCCTTATGGGCCACCTGACATGTTTAGAAATGACACCCTCACTGTGGGGTGCCCTTCCTGTGAACTATACAGGATTTTGAGGACCCTGTCAGGAGTTAAATGACACCTCTCAGGCTGCCATCTATCAGTGGAGATGGCAAAAGTGAAGGCCTAACGATCGCGTTAACGCACTGACCCGGCTACGTTGACTCAGTAATTCATCGCGTCAACGTGGTGAACAGGCTACGTCAACCCCTCAGTTCAAATCTGCCCCAAATGGCTTCCTGGAATGCCACATCGCGTTAACGCGGTGAGCCGGCTGCGTCGACTCAACAGTGCATCGCGTCAATGCGGTGAACAGGCTGCGTCGACTCAGCAGTTCATCGCGTCAACGCAGTGAACAGGCTGCGTCAACCCCTTAGTTCAAATCTGCTCAAAATGGCTTCCTAGAATGCCCTATCGCGTTAATGCACCTGATCCGGCTGCGTCGACTCAGCAGTGCATCGCGTCAACGCGGTGAACAGGCTGCGTTGACTCAGCAGTTCATATCTGCTCAAAATGGCTTAAGGTATTAATCTTTGATTAAACTAGGGTTAATTGGACGATCAATTTAACATCATGCAGTTAGAAGGTGCCCACGGGGCTGCGATCTCTTAGAAGAAGGTACCCTTGGGTCTGCCACCTTCTATTAGAAGGCGCCCTAGGAGCTGCCATGAAATTTTAATAGGTGCCCAAGGGGGGGGCGCCCTTCACAGAGGGGCAGTTTTGCCCATTTCCTATTTAGAATAAGCGTATGTTCTACAGCTGCTGTTCAATGAATAGCATCCGGGTCAGGGGCGCCCTTCAATTTAAGCTGATATAGATAAAATTGGTGACATGGATAGATAGGGAAAATTGTAAGGATTACAGATCTGTATTCATGCACTCGTTTCATGCTTTAGTTGCTCAAATATCAAATTTTTAACATGACGTATCATACTAGTTTTCATTTTACAGGAACTAAATGGAGACAATGTTTCTGGATAGGCTACCTAATAGGTTAATTAGGTATGCTAATTAGTTAGTAGATCCACTAACATGTTAATTAGGTATGTTAACAGGTTAGTTAAATGATAAAACTTGCGTTATACGGATATATTATATGGATATGAAGCTAATTCATACCAATTACCCTAGATTGAAGCTAATACATGCTAATCATCTTGGGTATAAGGCGAATACATGCTAATTATCTTAGGTATGAGGCTAATACATGCTAATCATCCTAGATTTAAGCTAACACATGCCAATTATTCTAAGTATGAGAATAATACTTTCTAATTATTCTGGGTATAAGGCTAATCCATGCTAATTATCTTTGGTATGAGGCTAATACATGCTAATTATCTTAGATTTACGCTAACACATGCTAATTATTCTAGTTATGAGACTAATACTTGCTAATTATTCTGGGTATAAGACTAATACATGCTAATCATCTTATGTATGAAGCTAATACATGCTAATCATCCTAGATTTAAGCTAACACATGCTAATTATTCTAGGTATTAGATTAATACTCGCTAATTATTCTGGGTATAAGGCTAATACATGCTAATTATCTTAGGTATGAAGCTAATACATGCTAATCATCCTAGATTTAAGCTAACACATGCTAATTATTCTAGGTATGAGACTAATACTTGCTAATTATTCTGGGTATAAGACTAATACTTGCTAATTATTTTGGGTATAAGGCTAATACATACTAATTATCTTAGGTATGAAGGTAATACATGCTAATCATCCTAGATTTAAGCTAACACATGCTAATTATTCTAGATATGAGACTAATACTTGCTAATTATTCTGGGTATAAGACTAATACTTGCTAATTATTCTGGGTATAAGACTAATACTTACTAATTATTGTGGGTATAAGGCTAATACATGCTAATTATCTTAGGTATGAAGCTAATACATGCTAATCATCCTAGATTTAAGCTAACACATACTTTATAAACACTAAATATCGCATGGAAATGAGCCTAAGACTAAATGCCTAGACTAATCATCCTAGATTAGCTACTAGTTTAGTTAAAAGTTAAGAACACCTACCTCTGTGAAGTGGCAAGAGTTGTAGCAGACGGAAGAAGCAGCTCTTCCCTCCTCTGCAACCCTTCAGAAGTGTCTCCCCTTCTCAACAGCAAGCCTTGAAGGTTTGCTTCATTAGGAGTATAATATAAGGTTTGAGTCGACATGAGAGGGAAACAAGATCCGTGAAAATCGGATCTGAGTGGGATGCCAGCTTATACAGGTTGTTGGGGATAAGAAATCAAAAAGTCTGTCTGGTGGAAAATGGTGGCCCATGAGAGGGTCGTGATTCATCCTCATTTTCTTTATTTTAAACTTCCCACTTAACTTCAATGATTTTTATCTTTAAAAATTGATGGAGTTAGTTTGTGAAATTTCATGGGTGAGATCCTTATATTTTTCTCTATTTTTACATATAAATTTTTTAAATAATTCTTTTTAAATAAAAAGTGGCACTATTCACGTCACTATTCACGTTTAGGAAATAACGACCTACCATATGTCGTTGTTTAGTGAATAACGACCATGCATTGGTCGTAACTTCTTTTGGAGTATTTTCCTATCACCCTCTAAGGATCGAAATTAGATATATATCCTTTCCATTCTTATGTATCTACTTTAGTTGAATAACGACACCTTACATGTCATTATTTCGTGAGTAACGGCTTAATAACGGTCGTGATTTTGAACGGAGACTTTTCCATTCACTCTACACTAACCAAAATTATCTATATACCCTTTCTCACTTCCTAAATTATGTTTATCATTTAGCATCTCATCTATATACCCTTATTTCTTCAGAACAATGATGTAATGTAAAAGGTGAAGTATAAAATTTTCTAAATTATGAAAATATGATTTAGCATCTTGTAAAATTGATGTTTATCCTTTAAAACCCTATCTATATAACCTATTTCCTATTTCTTTAGAATAGTGTAATAAGATGTAATATTAATTTCCTAAGTGATGGAAATATAAATTGACATTTCCTAAAATATAATTTGGCATCTTCTAAAGTATCTATTGGTTTTTGAATTATTAATTAAATGGTTAATCAAATAGAATTAGAATATGGGTTCAATAGTGTTATATATATATATATAATTTTTTTATTCGTACACTTCTATTTTAAAATTCCCGGGTGTTACAGGTTCTATCCTACACGCTGTGGTTGCGGATAGTGTCTCGACTTTGTTTCTCCTAGTCTAGCAATATTATTCTCGAGTATTTTATATTTTTTCCTTTCTTTGCATTCATTTTAATGATTTGTTCTATTTTAGCCCAGCATGCATCATACGCATCTTTTGAGCATTCATGACCCATGATTTGCCTGCAAATGTATCACCAGTGATGGTTAGCTGTGTGTTCAGTGTTTGAGTAAGGGGAACAATTCCACTCAGAGTTGGAAGGTTCTCTCTGGTCGATTCACTCGATTTGGTTGATTCAGAGGTCCCCGTCTGGAGTTTTAGTCCGTTTCCTTTACTTCTTTACTTTTGCTTATTTTGGTCTCCTCATTGGTCCGAGGGATTGTGTCCCCCATGAGGTTGATCATGTGTTCCGTTTATTTTAGTTTAGTTCCTCCAGGCTGGTGTCGCTTTTGGTCTAACTACTCCTTGCGAATGGTTCAGAGTTTCCCGGATGATTCCTATCGCTTGTTGGCAAAACGGGTATCATTTTACCTTAACGCCCGCTTTTCAGTTCGCTTCACTTCATTTCCACTTCATCTCCATGTTCCACTTCGCTTTCGCTTCACCTCCGCTCACTCCCCTGCAAAGAGGACGTTAAGGAGGGGCATCTGTTGACACCCATTTTTTATCAATAAGTTCAGTCATTTCTCTTATCACCATTTGTTGATGCCGCATGTTGTCCATTACTCATTGGGTTATTTCCAGGCAGCTTATTGGGCCTATTTGATGGGTACCTTCCTCCCAGACTCGGTCTGCTTCAATTCAGGGCTTAGTGGGCCTTGATTTTGCTTGATTTATCACATTTTATTGGTTTTCAGGTGTCCAGCCATTGAGCGGTCTATCATTTGACCGTTCTGTCCTTGAGCGGTTGATAATGAACCGTGTACCTATTTATTAGATAGTAAGGTGATTTTTTTGAATTTCCACCGACAAGCTTTTGAACGGTCTATATGTAACCGTCCAATCTAATGTAACGGTAGGCATATGACCGTCCAGATCTCAGAAGTCCCAACTTCGCTGGTTGTTCAAATAATTATCTAATTATCTAACTTATTCTGATTTATCACCAACAGGCATTGGACGGTTGGTCTATGGCCGTTCCATGGTATGAGCGGTTCATTAAGACCGCCCAATTCATGAGAGTCCAGCAGCGAAATCGTCGGTCAGTTCGATGGATGTTTAGATAATATTACTTATTTATTTAATTTCCACCGATAGGTTGGACGGTCTGATGACCGACGGCTCAATGGACTGGGCGGTCTATCGCACGACCGCGTAATAGTTCGATTGCTGAAAAACTAAGGGTTTTTCACTCTCCACCCATGGTTTTATCCTTGATTTGTTCCAACTATTTCTCTGCGGATACTGAACCAAATGGGATGCCGTTTCTTCTGGTTGGAAGATAATCCCATTATCTACGGATTTTATGTTGATATCTCGAGCTGAAATTTATTGGAAACCCTAATTTCGGGGCTGGGTTTAAGGCTCTATAAATAGGACCATAAGGCCGAGCTTTGAAAGGGGGGGGGGGAGATTTTAAGGTCACGGCGAAGCTCTGCTGATTTCTCAAGCAACCTACAGTCAGGGAGGGAGGCTTTCCACGTCTATACAAGCCGCCGGTTCAGGGAGTACCTAGTGTTTTGAGTCTTTATTCTCATAGTCTCACCGTTTGTTTGTCATCGCATGCATCGTTTTCCTTTGTTCTTTGTCCACATTTTTCATCATCACATTTCATTACACACACCCTCCTATCTTTTTTGACGCCCCCTAGGGGTTTAAAAACTCCCAGGTATCCCCCACTTCATGTTAGTTAGTTCACTTCTTGTGGTCCTCTATAGTTGCTACACTTCACAGTGTTGATCTTGGGTTTCTTTGTGTGTTCTACACTTTGTTTTGCAGGTCATTAGCATCCTAACACGAGGCCTATCCTTTCTGGCTGGCCGGAAAGGGTGGAGGTTGAGATCCTACGTCTTGAGGGTTGGTGCCACCGAGCGGTCGTGTTCTGTCCGTTCGAGGAATAGGGCGGTTTCATCAGTGCCGTTCACTTCCAGCGGCTGGTTTTGAACCATTGGGTCGTCCATTGCTCTTCATCCCACGGTCGTCCCAGCGCTGTTGAGCGGTCTGTCGAGTGGCCGTGCATCATCAGGGCGGTTCTTCCAGAGCCGCGTACTTTCACAGTGCTGATTCAGGTGAGTGTCTCCCTCTTTCAAAGGTACGGGTGTATTTATTTTACACTTAGGTATCTTGGTGGCGATCACACACCCACGTTTGCCTCCCTTCCCCCCTTTGTCATTTACACTTCGTTTGTTTCTCGCATTAATATAGTAGAGGGATTTGGAAAAGATACAAAAGGGAGTGAAGGGGAAAAACATGTCAACAATTATGAACATTTCATAGTTAGTAGTCAACATGTTGGCCTTAGTGGCCCTAACTTCAGATGTCCCCTCATAAATTAGCTCAATCATATCCCACATTTCTTTTACAGATTTGCAAGTGGATACTCTTGAGTATTCTATGGGGTGGATAGCGCACTGCAAGATGTTCATGGCACTACAGTTGGTTGTGGATTTCATAACTTGGTCTGGCGTCCAGGTGTCATCTACTTCTGGTACAACAAAGGACCTCTACTCACAACACGCCACATCAAGTGATCATGGGAATGTAGAAAAACTTACATACGTTTCTTCCAATATAGATAATTTGTCCCATCGAAGAATGGTGGTCTATTGATGGCATGGCCCTCAACTATGTAGCTATGAGGGACATTCCCATCGGATCTCCCTGGGTCATTGGACCACATCTCTAGGGAACCTGCTCTGATACCAACAGTTGGATGGTATGAGAGGATCTAGAGAGGGGGGGTGAGTAGATCCTTCACTCAATCTATGACCTCTTTAAAGAAGGTTAACAAAAATAGCAATGCAGTGATGCCAATCGAACGCAATATTGGAATAATGCAGAAAAATGTTGCTAGCGGAGTGATGTAAAATGCACTAAACTCATTTGAAGGACCTGTGAAGAGGGAAAGAAGATATGGATGACACGAGCAAACCACAACACAAGGTTTTTAAGGTGGTTCGGCTGCCACCTACGTCCACCCCTCACCAACTTGGTGAGGCTTCCAGTCTTTGGCCAAAAGAGACACACACACACACTGGAAACCCAACAGAACATGGGGATAAGCCCCCCCCCCCCCCATACACACACGAGGACAAGTCCTCAACACACATGGGGATGAAACCCAACAAAGGAGAAACATAAAACAAAATAAAGAGACAACCACACACGCTGCAACTGCAGCTTACACGGTGACAACACCCCTCACACAGACTGATTTGTTGTAGGAGAACAAAGACAACACAAGAAACCAAAACAAGAATTTGCAAATGAAGTAATTCCAAATGAAGAAGCACTACGGACGGTGGTGCAAAAACAAGGAAGCAAAGGAACCCAGGCTGGCTGGTTAGGCTGTGGATTCTTCTCCTCTCCTTCTTTCCCTCTGGTGGAAAATGGAGCAGGCACTCCTTTCTATTTCCTTTTCTTTCTTTCTCATGTTTAGCTCTTCTTTTTGGCAAGCTTGCACTCCAATAGTAACGGCAGCATAAGCATTGAACAATAATAGCTCCACTAGTAGCTTCTTCATGCAAGAAGGGGCATCCAATTTATAGGCTCAAGTAGAGAAGCTTCCCTCCAAAGATCTGCAAGTTAATTGGTTGGAATAAATAAGAGTTCTTTGAATGAGAAGACCTGCAGCATCTTCTTCCTCATTGGCTAGCAGCACCAAGGATGTCCTTCTGTCCTGGAAGATCTTTTGGGCATCATTTCTGATTGGGTGGGAACAAAAAGAAGATAGCCTTGAAAGGTGACCTTTCCTCGATTTGTAAACTGACAGATCCATTGACCAAAAATGCTGATATGGTAACCTGATGATGACAAGGACAATACCTGTCCTAGGAGCCTTTTCCAGACCTCAAAAATCATGTTTTTGGAGATTTACGGTTGCTATTTTTGGCTCCTGGATGGTCTGACGTGTTTGATAGAAATAGCCTGAAAAGCTTCTAGAGAACAGCATGAGGTCGACCTCCTGTGAAGGTGAGGTTGGTGCAGTCTTGGAGAACCGTGTTTACAACAGCTTCTGGTAGGAGCCAAAGGTCGACCTCCTGTGAAGGTGAGGTCGACGCAGCCTTGGAGAACCGCGTTAACAGCAGCTTTTGGGAGGAGCCTAAGGTCGACCTCCTGTGAAAGTGAGGTCGACGCAGCTCACACTGATCGCCTGTCAGATTGCTGGTTGAGGGTTGTGAGGTCGACGTGTCATAATGGTGAGGTCGACGCAACCCTTGTGACACGCTTCTACAACGCTTTCTATGAAGGCTTGAGGTCGACGCCCTGAGATCCTGAGGTCGACGCGGCTGGAAGTTACTGAACACTCGGGAAGAAGTGTCGACACCAAGGGTCGACACTCTCATTCCCCATGCTGGAATGGCGTTCATGAGGTCGACACAATGCGCTATGAGGTTGACCTGTCTTTTAGGTTTTGTTAACCTTGTTCACACCTAGCCAATAAAAGCATGTATCATGAGTTTCTAAATTAAATGACTTATAGTGAGATATCATGAAAACATCATTTACACAACAGGCTCCATCGTCCCCTGATTTAGCCACAGCCTATCCGAAAATTAGCTATATGTCCCTAGATCATCATTATTTGTGTTATAGGGGAACATCTGATTCTAGAACATACTGAGAACTAGCCGGTCCTTGAGATAATATAATAGCATAGGATATCAAATAGTAATGCAACATTGAGAAGGGATAGAAAGCCATACCTGACTTACCTGTGTAGGCGGAATGACATTTTTTGAATTTTTTTATATATAGTCTTCACACAGAAACCAAGATAAATCAACCCCACAATGATCAACACAACAAAACAACCACTATGGAAGACAAACAAAACATTAATTGCGGTGGGACAGAATGCATAGTGGGACATGGAAAACCATGGTGGGACATGGAAAACATGGTGGAACATCGAAAGGATGACCAAGACAAGGCGCAAAACACAGGGTGGCCAAAACACTAAGGGTGAAACTCAATTTATCTAAGGACCATGACCACGATTGAATGCGGCCTCTTTCAGGTCCACGACCACGATCGATGAGTATGAAACAGAACGATAGTTCAAACTCTTCCCCATTCGAGCCTTTCAACTCCAACTGCCCGTCCCTCTCCCTAACAACAAGAAAACCCAATATCCTCCCATCCTCATCCACTGCCATGGACCCAAAAAGACCTAGGGAGAAACACCTAGTCCGACGTCCGACGTGCCCTCAGACGGTGGGAGGAGAAATGGAGGCAGCAGTGAGAGAAGAAAGGGAGGCTCGGCTCGAGGAAGGCCTAAGTGTAACACCCTCAAATATAGCTAAGTTATACTCTATATCACCGAGGCGCCTTTTAAAGTATCGGCTCAGTTCTTGAAAAGAACTCCGAAGTTAAGCGTGCTTAATGGGGAGTAGTAATAGGATGGGTGACCTCCCAGGAAGTCTCCCATTCTGGAGCCGATCACTGTTAGAAAGGGACAAAACCATGAGGTCGGTAGGCCAAAGCAGATAATACCTCGACGGTATAGAGTACGGGGCGTGACAGAATGGTATCAGAGCTATACTCCAGTCGGAAGTGTGGGAACTAAGTGCCATGCAGGGCAAAGTGCTACGCTATGGGAGCCACCTCTTGAGTCCGTAATGGAGCAAAGTGCTACATAGTGGGAGCCACCTTTTGAGCCTATAGGGGCCGCCACCTCTAGAGTCCTACCTGCCTGGGGGCTTGATTGCGTGATTGCGTGCTATATGTGCCCAGCGACGAGGACGTCGCCTATATAAGAGGGGTAGATTGTAACACCCTCAAATATAGCTAAGTTGTACTCTATATCACCGAGACGCCTTTTAAAGTATTGGCTCAGTTCTTGAAAAGAACTCTGAAGTTAAGCGTGCTTAATGGGGAGTAGTACTAGGATGGGTGACCTCCCGGGAAGTCCCCCATTCTGGAGCCGATCACTGTTAGAAAGGGACAAAACTGTGAGGTCGGTAGGCCAAAGCGGACAATACCTCGATGGTATAGAGTACGGGGCGTGACACTAAGGGAAGGGGAAGAGACCCGAGTGGCGCCACTGGTCAGAGAGGGAGATGAAGCATCGGCAGGAGGTGAAGAAGTCATGGAAGGGGCAGATGAAGGTGGGGAAGAAGAAGTGGGTGCCAGTGGAGGTCGTCAAACCCCCGAGGTAAACCCCTCCTAAAAACCTAAAACATGAATTTTTTTTAGTGGAAATGATGAATGAGGGTGAGGTAATGTTGGGCGTATTCGCCCTGTGTCCATCCTCCAAAACAGGGGGACTCGGACGGGCTATTGCCTGATATCGCTATTGCCATTGGCACCGCATTCATGAAGAACGTGGTGGCAATAAGCACTACGTCTAGAACAAACTTTTGTTTGTTGTTTTTTTTTGCTTTTCTATGAATGTCATGATGCAATGCAATACCTATCCTCAATATGCATATGAATTATTTTATGTAGGTAGCCACCCGGACCTGAATTTCCTGGTTACTCGTAAGGGCGATCTACCTAGCACTACCCGAATTTCAGAGGGAAAGATTAGGAAGAATGGGATTTGGGGAGTTCCTGGGGATAGATGTATTAAGGGTAGACATCGCCCTAGTACAAGAGGTGAGGTGGGATGCCGAATGCAAGGCATTCATTTTCCCGTGGGGTCACATGATCCCCACACTCGAGGATGTGGCTCGGATTATTGGGCTACGAGTGCACGATCAAGTAGTGAGTGGCTAGACGTTTGGGGATTATAGAGAGATGGCTCAGAGGCTACAGGGACTGAGCTTGTAGGGAGAGGGGTGATCCTCCCGAATCCAGAGAGTGAGGCTTCAAAAGTGCCTCGGATTGAGAGACACGATGATGAGCATAGGAGAGACCCCGGCTCAACATCTACAAAGGCTGGTGGAGGGCACTTGGGCAAAGGTGGCGAAGGTAGAAGGATGGAAGAGGGATAGAGTTCTCCGGTGCTTCCCGATCCTTATGATAGGAAGACTTTTACTAGGTTCTCGTGGCAATGCAGTGAGCTGCAGCCACTTGCCCCTGCTTAAGGACTTGAGCAGAGTGAGGGATTATGCGTGGGGAGCAGCAATGCTGGCCCATCTATTTGACAGCCTGAGCATCTCTGGATGACATGTTTCTCTCAGCAGATTCTACCCATTGCTCTAGGTAGAACACCCTAAAACTCATTCAATTATTCAATTTATGCAATTTATGCTCTCATACCATTGTGATTATCTGATTTAACCATATTTGTTCTCAAGTGTGGAGCTACACCTATCTGCCCTCTCTCGATCATGGGATGGAGGCTCGAGCCGGGTTGGTGCCCATGGCACGCCGGTGGGCGCCAGGGCGTGATGGCTGTTCATTGAAGCACCAAATCGCTGCAATCCAGGATGACATTGACACACTCCCATATGCAGCGGTAAACTCCAAAACTCAGTTTGCTTCTTAGTCCTAAATTAAATTCAATGTTGCATACTAATTAATCTTCTATCTTTTAAAACTCAGGTGAACTGGACACCCTACAGGGAGGACGCACAGGTGACAGCTGGCTCTCCTTACTTCGGTAGGGACATCTGGCTGCATTTGCTGAACATAGTGGAGCCCAACACTATGGGCTGATTATGAGGATGTTGGGGATTCACCAAGCTCCAGTGGAATTCTAGTCCTGGCAGACAATGGTCTGACCCGAGCGATAATTTCAAGGACTCCATGGGATCATGGACTGGAGGATACATGTGTTGGAGAAGATCTGAAATTGGGAGCAGTGAGGGCAGCCTGTGACAGTGTGAGTGAAGTTCGATAAGGAATATTAGCAACCCTACTCACGCCATTATGGGAACCAGGTCTTCCACAGGATGCGCCAACTGATAAGCTAACTACAACCCTCATTTGATTTTTCTGCATTATGATTAAGATTTTGAACTACTGAAATTCCTTATGCAGTTCAACACAGTGGGGAGGATAGCAGAGCTCTAGGGCCTGCTCCATAGCACGATTGGGCAACGAGATGAGCTCCAGTGTACGCTTGACCTATTGGTAAGATTACTACACATTCTCCCTTTCTTTTTGATATACATATATATATATATATAATGTTGAACTAACCCCTTTATCTAATGTAGCGAGGTGAGATGGCACAACACCAATCGACCCAGGCCCCGTCGACCTCCTCTCAGACTCTAGCGGACCGAGCCGAGCTGGACGAGTAGCTGGCTCGAGCGATTTCTAGAGCTGAGACGGCAGAGGATTCCCTAGTAGAGAGGGTAACCATCACAGCCTTTCTACCCTTATGTAATTCCTAAAAAAAATGCTAAATGATTAATGATAAAAATGCAGGAACGAGATCTTCAGGAGGCATTGGGCGAGGCCGCATAGCTACGTGTAGAGAATGCAAGGCTACAAGTGAAGAACATAGGATCATGTGACAAAGTGGCCAGCCTGTGGAGTGAGACAGAGCGCCTGAGGATCGAGATAATCCGGCATGAGGCCCATATTGAGGGGCTCCACATAGCTCTTCAGATGATGGGGGAGCGGTGCCATCAGTCACACAGCGGCAACTCTTATATAAAATACCTTATCAGCTCCTCTAGATGACAGAGGAATGAGGAGGTGGTGCATCGACGACGTCACGAGGAGAATAGCATGGCTGTGGCTCCTACTCCTGTGGAGAAATCCAATGAGGAAACGGGGAGAGTGGAGGGAAATAGAGAGCCCCATTCTTGTTTTGCTCTGAGCTGTTCTTTGTTTTGACATTTTGGATAATGTAACAAACTCCCAAGATGAAATAAATTTAAATTTGCCCTTTTCTCTTGTGTTCTTTGTGTAAATGCGTGGTATTGTGAATGGTGTGGAATGTGTGAATTGTGGAATGTGGGTGTGAATGGTGATGAGTAGAAATGGTTTGCAAACCAAAGCTGGGCAATTGCCTAATGAAGGGTTGGGCTGGCCAAAATCCAGAAAGGGTCGCGGTCTGCCTGGTGACCGCGACAACCAAGATGCGACCCAGAGATGAACCGCGATAAGGTTCTGGGAAAGGGGCTAAAGGGCCAAATGTGAATAGGGACCGCGACCTCATCTAGAATGTGGTTATGAGGAAGACTACGACAAGGTTCTGTAAAAGGGCTAAAAGGATCAAATCTCGACAAGCACCACGACCACATCTAGAATGCTATCATGCGGGAGACCGCCACAAGGTTATGGAAGAGGGGAAAATATCAAATCTCAACAGGCACCATGATTACAGACGTGGTCAAAGTGGCGACCGTGACCTTGAAGGTCGTACCATATTGCACAACCGTAATGAGGAAAATGTAGGAATCTTGTTCCCAACTCGAACCGAACCACGGAAACCTATCCCATTCCTACTTGAACTCGCTCCAAAGCTCTCCTAAACCCACTCCAACTTGAAACCCATCATCCTAATCCAATTCCCAATGAGATTAAGCCTTTCTAGAGTTCAATAAATAGATCTAGAGGGCTAAATTCATTTCCACACAAAGCCTTTTCTTAACATAGCTTCCCTTATTCCTTAAGCTCTCTACTCATCATGAAGAGGTGTGCGAACGAGATGATGGGCATGGGTGCACCATATGATGGCCCAAAGCATGTAAGAACAAGCCACAGTGACCTATAGAGACTCACATCAATTCCCAACCACTTGAGCACTAGTTCCATGAGAGAGGTAAGAGAATTAAATTTCTCAACTCCCTTCACTTCTTTCTACTCATCCACTCTCTTTCTCTTCCTTACTTGCAGATCTTACCGGCCCCATGCCGATATTCTAAACTGAAGTGGTTGACTCCTATGGTTCAAGCCTTGCCCCTAGAAGTCATCTTTATTCTAAAATCTTGGAACCCCCACCCCTTGATAGTGTTAGGCAAGAACCATAGCAAAATCTCCTTAAATTGGAATAGCATCATGGCCCACATAGAATTGTGGCATCCACAGACTCACACATTCATATTCTCATCTTTTGAAGCCACAATATTGCTAGAGGAGGTGGAAACCTACTTAGGATTACCTAGGACCAAGCCCGAGGAAGAGCACTTGATATGCCACACCGTTGCCCCTATATACCCCGAGTCCATTCTAGGTGAATTTCTCACAAACCCAAAAGACATCCAGACTATGATCAGCCACTAACATGTTCATTTAATTCCCCTAGCCCAATGGGTTGTGTTTCACTGCAAGAACAAATACGAGAAGTACGAGGCTATAGTGAAAGCCTCAACTATATGCCTATGCGGGACCTTACTCTTCCCAACATCGGATCACCTCTTAGATCACACCAACCTTAGCACCATCAGTGGTTTGTGGCGTGGGTTAACCCTTTCTTATGCCATCTTATCATATCTATACGAGGGTCTTAGCTCAGTTTCACTAGGCGGTCCACTCTTCGGGTCCATGATTCTCCTTGAATGTTGGATGGGCATTTGGGTCAAATTCCAACCCCAAAAACCATGGGAGTCATCCTCTTCACTTCATCGACGTTGCTTAAAGATTTTTCGACCAAGTGGAGTGCCGGACAGCAAACAAGAAAACAAGGGACGAGTGGCGGCTCTACCTCAACACTCTACCGATCGGACACTTCATCATGCGACCACTAGTTCTACATGGGTAGCACATCCGACTACCTCAGAGGATAGAACTAGACCTCTAGCTCATGGGGAACAACATGCTAGCACTCTAAAATCCACACCAGTGCTTCCTGCAAGTCGGGCTACCCCACACGACTATCCCGGCATTCTCACACCTTCCACCACTATGGGCTAGATGATTGGGAACCTTGGAGGATGAACAAGCAGTTCAATGTGTGTTAGTGATGTGGGAGGTGAGCAAGACACGCCCCCTTCCAACAAAGGTGAAAGAGGATGAGGGAGCCTATTGGGCTTACCTCAAGGAGCTGCGCGAGATCTGACCTCGTGGGGACTCTAGACTAGGAGAAATTTGATGACACATTGATGTATTTTCTTTTCTTTTGAATGCATGAAACATGTGAAGTTATTCTCAAGAAGGATCAATGAAAGAATTACTTGAATTATGAGCCTCTTTGTGCCATTATTATCATTTTTTAATTAGTCTGGGATATGAACACGGTCTACTAGGTGACCGCAACCCACAGTGCGCTCCCTTGGGCAACCACGATCAGACTGAGGGGGTCCAAAGGAGTGAATGAAAATTGGTCAATAGGGATGTGGGTACTTGAAACCTGCCTCCTGCACACTTTAGAGAAAATAACAAAACAAGTTAGATGTGTTCTTAGGCTCAACTCCTTGCCTTAAATAAGAGAAGTAATGTGACAATGTCCTTGAAAGTGGTCAAGGGGCTGAGCCTTATTAAATAGGTAGAATAATATAAATAACAAAATGCATGTAATGGCGTGAGATGTGAATGCTTTTTTAGAATTTTGAAGATATCTATTTTTTTAGATTTTTAGAAACTATCTTACTTTTTTTGAATTTTTTAGAAAATGTCTGATTTTTTATTTTGGAAAATATCTGATTTTTTGAAATTTTGAAAAATATCTATTTTTTTAGATTTTGAAAAAAATATATAGATTGAGTCAAGTCCCATAACGCAGTAGGAACATTTGTCCTCCCTTTCACTAAAGACATCCCTGAGTGCAGCGTGCATTAAGGCGTACGTTAACCAACCACCTTCAATCAATGGTGTCTATACCAGGGCCATACCTGGGATGCATTTTCGACCTTCAGGGAGAAGGAAGAATAGTTGGGTGAAAGCCAAGTATAGGTATAGCGGATTCAGGGCTCATGTTCCTTCCATAGGAGCACCCTAGCGATTCAGTCTGTTACGCCATGACTTTTTGTCTTTTTTATTTGGACCTACTTTTTACTAAGGCACGTATATGTTTGGGCTCATAACGTCCCGCGGGAAACTATACTAACCTCTTGCCATGCCTTTTCTTTCTTTGCTTTTTCATACATTTCTTTTGTTTGATTGCACTTTCTTGGCTAGATTTAGACTGAGTTTTACACCTGTAGGCCTTGATAGACTGTCCTTTTTTGAGACCTGCTCTCATCGGGGGTGCTTAGGTTGGTTGTCTCCCCCATTCCACCTCAAAACTAGGTCATCCTTCCAGTCCAAAATTTGAAGTCTAAAGCCTGTAACAAAGGTAGGTTATCTCATGGATGGCTAAATTAACGTGTTGGGAATAAAAGCCCTCTGGTTTCTCGTGATTTCATGAACTATACTTGGAGAATTTGATGTTTTATTCCTGTTCCATGGGTGAGATAGCTCCTGTCACGCCCCGAGCGCGGAAGGAACCCAGTACGCGTGACGAGTTTATATCATTCATGTCAATCAGAGCATAAGGTATTCGACCTTATAGATAGAGATGCGCAAATTGTAAGATAACCAAATAGAATTTATTCATAATAATCATTAAGGTAAATCTATTACATAATCTAATTCTTGAAAAGAGTACTAAAGGTTGACTCAATAAAAAAAATTACAATGATAGACTCAAGAAAATAGGAAAAAGACACAGCTAGATAGATGCTTCTATGACTGGATGGCTCTACGCTCTTTACTCGTTCCCATTCCTATTCGATTGATTCTCATCATCGAAATTACCTAAGAAATAGGGGAAAACACTAGGTGAGCGAACGCTCAGTAGGAATTATATGTGTCAGAATCGACGTGCTGTCGCAGTCCACGTGGCTGGATCATTTGTTCTGGACCTTGCCTTGGATCACGAGCCATTGACTTCGTGCTTTACGTAACATGTGCAGTTTGCTCTATGAGTGTTCGACCATGTAACTCACCTGGCAGGAACATAGTCATAAGTGTTATCCCTTTGAAAAATAAGCACTGACCATGTGCACATATCTAAACAATGAAGTGCACGGACTTCCTAATGCATCATGCACAGACTTATATAGTCGTTGCGGAAAACATGCACAAACTTCATATAGTCATGTGCAAACATACATAGACTATGTATGCGTGAGATGAGCAACGCACACAGACCTTAGATAGCATATAACAGAACGTGCATAGTCATATTAGCAAGATATGAACAGACATCAGGTAACGTGCAGCAAAGTATGGATAGACCATGAGTGTGGAACAGAAAGAAGTGTGCACTGACCTTGTATCACACAAGTAAAGAATGTGCAAGAATCTTGATACCATAAAGGAAACATGCATGGACTCTAAATGACATGCACTGACTTTCGACAAGATAACACAGGGTGTGCACCAACATGAGTAGCACAAGTAAAGACTTGCACCGAACGTGAATAATACACAAGCTGTAACTGTACCGACCTTGTGTATGAGCAGCCAAAGGTATGCACTGACTTGGCGCTTACAAAACAGAACCTGCATAGACTTTACTTTATGCAAACCAAACAAATGCACAGACCTTACCTGCATGTAATGACTAAAGTTGCACCGATCCTATGCCAGCCCGATGCAAAGATTGCACCGACCTGAATAGTGAAGTGCACAGACTTGCACCGACTTTGAAATGCAAACCAGGCAATGCACCGACCCTTGTGTGTGCACGGACTTAAACATTGAAGTACAAAAACCTTTATACCGGACTTGAATCTGCACAGACTTTAGCATCAACATGCACCGAGTTACGTGAGTAGAGCAGTCAAGTGTGCACTGACCTTTGTGAAGGTATGAATAGTAATAGCATCGATCTCTTCCATATGAAGGACAAAGCATACATTGACCTGGTATCTTACATGGCAAATGTGCACCGAGATAAGCAACAAAACATGTGCAACGAATTGAACAATATTTGACAGATATGTGTGTGCACTGTTCTCTTCATCCTTCAGCAGACCATGAAACCATGTAGCAACCACATATGATATTAATGCATAGATGAAGCATAATGTTTGACATCATCAAAATCACAGGGGTACAACAATCTCCCCCTTTTTGATGATGGCAACATTATGAACACTATGAGTCAAAGATAACATGCTGACTCCAAACTATTCTCCCCCTTTGACTTCATCAAAAAGGAAATAATAGTTTGAGAGATTTAGTAGATAGAGATCCAAAACATGCAAGACTCCATACCATTCTCCCCCTTTGTTCCAAAAAAAAAAAATGAAGCTGATATACAGAGGGACTCACGGAATCCTACTCCCCTTGAAAATGTGAGATAAGTGGAAGTGGGGATAGGAAGATGACAAATGACCAGACTAATCTCCCCCTTAATACGAGAAAGATGGTGATGATACAATATCCCCTATTTGACACAATAGAGGAAATGGAGTGAAAATGATGTGACACGACCCCTCAAACCTAGATTTGCAAGCAATCGAACCGAATGGCGGACCCACTCAAGCGGCTTCACCCGCGTCGCGCACACCCGGGTCAGTAGGTGGACCGGCGATAGTGGTGAGGGTCCGAGGATGGACCTCACCTTTCCAAGGATTTGACTAGTTTGGGCTGAACCCCTAAGGGCCTGGGATGCCCAAATCCGTGGGCGGCCAGCACGCCAAGGGCGTGGGATGTAGTGGCTCTCTCACAACTCGCTTCGCGGCAGACACTCGATTTGATTGATTTTGGATCGGGCACTCCCTCACCACCGACGGAACTAAGAAGCAATACTAGTTAAGCAAGAAGTTCTAACCAAGAGGAGTGCAACCAGGAGCTCACCTGATCGGCGTGAAGACGCCGATCCCGGCCGGAGACGAGGGCGTGCGGGGAAGCGTGGGCTACCCGAACGCCGCGCCGATGAAGCTTCGGCCGATGACCTGCTAATACATGCACTACTCCTCACGCAGGAGGGGGAACTTGGGGTGGGGAGAGTAGGGTACAAGCTAACACTACCTCCACGCAGGGAGGGGCGCTAAGCTGGCCAGGCGGGGAGGGAAGATTAGCTTGGATCGCGCCGATGGAGCACCTTGCCGATTCTGTCCCGGTCTGGAACAGCAGAATAGGGGGTCGGAGTGGTCGCTGCTGTGCACTCCTCCGAACTCAGAATTCCACGAGACTGGCGCCAAAACGTCACTGACAGACCCAGGTACGTATGTGAATTTTTGTGGGTGCTTCCGAAGTCGACACCAGCTGGGACGGGCTCTGGAATAGGGTCCCTACGATCAGATTCGGACTGCTCCCTGGGTGTAGCAGCAGATGGATGAAGTCACCATGGCAGCTCCCGAAGTCCAAACATGGCAGGACAAAGTCGAGGTCAACCGTGGACGAGTCTTATACGAGCAGCAACCAAGATGGGCACCAGACGACATCAGGGTGGCGAGGAGAGGTCTGTTGAGTGAGGGGGGGTCAGGACAAGACCCTGATGGCCTGTTCTGCGCACCTGGGAGAGAAAAATTAGAAACTGCTCTTCCTTATGCCGAACGGGATGCCGCTTGTGGGTGATGGTAGATGCCTTGTAGTAGCAGCTCTCGGCCAAATGGCACCTTCAGAAGTTGAGGGGTGTGGCCGTAGTAGCTTCTGCACTGCAGCTCTGGTCCAGGATCTGGTCCCGGTTGCGCAGTCGGACGAGAATGGGCACCACGATCTGTAGGGAAGTTGGAACAAGACGATTCCACCTCTCCTGTGAAGAAGACTGGAAGACCTTTCCGGCGATGTATGGTGCACCTCCAGATGATGTCGGACAGCACCAAAGTAATCTCTTCAAGTGGAGCTTCTTCTGCTGCCTGTGAACTGGATAGAGTAGGTTGGTGAATGAAGTTGATAGTGGTGGGAGGGGTGAAGGGGCTGCAATGGGGAGAGGGCTAATGGCTGTGGGGCTTGGATGGAGGTGGATAGAGGTGGTGGAGAGGCTGGAGGAGAGGGCTGGGTCGCAGGTAGCAGGTGGAGGGGGAGGGGGTTGCGACCAAGGGTGGAGGGTGTGAGAGAGAGGGGGGGCACAAGTGGCTTGGAGGGAGAGGGAAATTTGAACTGAGTTTAATGTGGGGTTGGTTAATGTGGCCTTGGGAAGGGGAGGAGTTGCCTTGGGGAGGGGAAAGGTTACTTGGGAGAGGGGATTCTCTCTTGGGAAATGAATTGTTGAATGAAAATTTTGAGTTGAATATTGAAACCCCTGTGCTCTCTCTCTCTCTCTCTCACTCTACCTCTCTAGCTCTTTCTCTATTTCTCTCTCTCTCTCTCTAAAGGGGGCGAACCCCATTCTCTCTCCTCCTCTCTCTAAATTTCAAAATTCACTCTCTCTCCTCCCTATTCACCCCTAATTATGTCCTTCTCTCCTTTTCCCATTTTTTTTTAAATGAAAAGAAAAGAAAATCTCAGACTCGAAGGTTCGTTTCACATCAGAAAATTGTCATCAGACAATCAGATTCAAATATGATATCAATTAATGTGGAAAGAGATATCAACAAAAGCACAAGATCAGTCATAGAAGGGTTTCAACAACAATTAGAAATTGAGCATGGAATGATCAAGAACAGTGAGCAGCAAATTCAATAGGAATTTCAAGAACATTGAAATTGAGCAGAAAGTTGACTGAATTGCCAATGAATAGATGAGGTGGAAGGATTTTCAATAGGATACCAAATTCATAAATCTTAATAACCGAATTTTAGACTCTTCTATTATAAGAGATTATGAATGAGTCTAAACTGACCAGCATGGTTTAAGCACAATGTATATAGAGTTTGTCAATGAAATTCAATACTCATATCTAAAATCAAGTTTTAATAAAGATGAACCAATTGCACATATGATATTCTTGTTTAACCTCCTTCTATCTTACTTATTCAAATTCAATGACTCCTTTGAGAGTTACACAAGATAGTATTGAGATTAAACAAATATGAGTGTATCTAAACTTATCTTTGATTACACTAATTTTTCAGATTTTTCGTTTGATTAGCACACTATTTTTCCTGAACAATTTTGGTTGATCAACACCTTTCTACATGAGGCACAACACGTTTTAGGTGAAGTGACCCAGTTACTCAGTGTGATAACTACATTGCTTCTCAGTCATGAGAACAGAGTTGGCAATAGAAATATCTTTTTACTTGAGGAGACACCTTGATTAGAGGTAGGAATCCCCATTTACTCAACACGACCATGCCATTGCTCTGCCTGATTTTCAATCATTTTTACAGCAGAGGTAACTATGGCACTTCATGACATGGGTTTACTCGACTTCTTTGATAGAGGACCCAATTTCTCTGTGTCTAAAGTCATTGCTCTGACCAAGATTTCTTTCAAATATTTTTCAGATTCTTCAGACATTTCTCAATACATTGTAATGTTTAAGAACAATACTTACCACATGTATCTTAACCAAAGAAAGCCATATTTTTTAGAATTCAGATTTCAGAAGGTTTTGCATGAAATTACATGAGACAATTGGTTAGGATTTATTAAAATAATGATTCAGATACTTTCATGTCTTTTACACCCAAACTTAATGAATACATTAGACTTAAATCAATTTGATTCATCAGACATTCTTAAACCATTATAATAAAAGATTCTTCTTTTCGAAAGATGTTAGATTTATGATTAGGGTACACCAATTGAAATCTTTCCAGATTTAGATAGATCAACACATTCAGTGGCATCCAATCAATAGTAGCAACAGGAAATTTTGTTTAGAGAGCAGTTGAAGACATTATCAAGCATGCATGGAAGGTGAGAAAATTTAAACACATGCTTATGCGTCAGACTGATTTTCAGGAGGCAATGAGTTTACAAGGATGTAGCACAAGAATAATTCAGTTCAGAACCCAATAGCTGAGTCTGGAGTTCAGTCATACCAGCTTAATAAAAGTGACAGGTGTTGATTTGTTTTGCTTCTCTTTATCTTTTTGTTTTGATGTGTGATAAAGATGATAAGCAAAAATCAAAGATCTCAATCAACCCAAGGACATGCGAACCATGAACCTAGGCAACCAGAACAAGCTCTAGCATGGGCATGCTATCTCAATCATCAAACTGAACTAAGGAAATAAAGAAAAACACACGCCGGGGCGTGGAGCAAAAGCAAATAAAAACACACCGCAAGGGTGGAGCAAGGAAAGAGAATAAGAGATATGAGAGAGAAAGAGAAAGTTAGTGCCCAATACTAAGAAAGAACGTGATCGCCACCAAAGTAGAAACAAGCCAAAGACTTGAAAATACCTTGGAAATAGGTGGATGAAGCACCCGCCCACGGGAGAGAGAAAATCAGGGAAATCTACAGATCAACGGAATGTAACGGCCGAAAGTCCACGCGTCACTGGGAAGTGACGGTCGCTCGATGAACCGCTATATGAATCTGACACGCCTGCACAAGACCGTCAAATAACCTGTAGTAATAACTTGTGAATTCTTTTAACTCCAACTCTTCCAGCCGGCCAGAAGACTTGGGCCTCGTGTGGTGAACCTGTAAACCTGCCAAAGAACATGAAAACACAAGAAAACATACCCAAATTAGCCCTTTAAACAATATAGCATCAATTCTTCAATAAACTCAATAGCACGCAAAAGGAAAGGAAAGTACCAGGGAGGTTTTGGTTTTTTAACCTCTCTGGGCGTTTTAAAAAGATAGGAGGATGTTTAGATGATGAAAAACCAGGGAGAACGTGGAAAAAGAAGAGGGACAATGCTTTTGATGAAAGGGAGATGAGGAAGAACACAATATGTAATGATGAACTTTGAAAACCAATGGAACGAATACTCCCTTCACCGTGAAGCAGATGAACGTGAAAGACAATTCTCCTTGGTCAGATGTGACTCCAGAATGCAGCAGCACTTCGACGCGAAATCCAGATCTTCCTCCCTTGGGCCATGAAGTTAAGGGTGCTATTTATAGACCCTCAAACTCTCCGGTCGAGCAGAGGATAATCCAGCAAGATAAAAGGATAACTCTTAGCAAATCCCTGAAGATAATATCACCAAGAGTCCATAGCAACAAACAGAAGGTTCTGAGGATCAGATTTGGAAGAGAAATCAACAATTCAAACTCTTATCTCGACCACGGAGTAGCATAGAAAAGGCCTGAACTGCCAGGACTCTCTGTTGGATGTAATGGCTACTCGAAAGACCGCCACATGAAAATAACGCGCTAGGGAACGTCCGTTACATTTAACCTTATCTAAAAAGAGATAAGATCAACAGGAAAAAGATCAAATAAGTTGGACTCTCGAAGGAAAGTAACGGCCAAGGCTGGACGCGTTGGAATAAATAACGGCTGCACGATAGACCTTTAGATTCAACGGATAAGCAAGAGGATAAGCTTTAGAACAAAGGCCTCAAACTTTAGGACTCTTCAATAAGTAACGGCCCAGGGATCATGCGTTATATGGAAGTAACGCCCCCAGTGAGGACCGTTATTAGCAATGAGGATAAAAATAGGTGCAAAGCTTGCTAAGCTCATCGAAAAAGGCCACAATAAACCACACTCCAACCAAGGAGAAGACCCAAGAAACAGGCTTAAAACTGATCAAGGCGACTCGATGAAGAGTGAACAACTCGGAGCATCATATGGATAAACAAGGAGATGACCCAACTTATTGGTCATAAAACAAGTGTCAACATATGCCCCTCCTTAACGCCCACTTTGCAGGGGAGCGAGTGGAGGTGAAGCGGAAATGAAATGGAACATGGAGATGAAGCAGAAATGAAGCGGAGTGAAGCGAAAAAGTGGGCGTTAAGGTAAACAACACCCGTTCTTTACCAACAAGCGATAGGAACTTTCTGGAAAACTTCGAACTGATCTCAAGGAAAAAGCCAACCAAAGGACGCATGTCTGGAGGAACTAACAACTAAGAAAAGGAAACACGGCTAGCCGTCAGAGGCAACGAAAAGGAAAGAGAACTGACTAAACTCCAGACAGGAATCTTCAGCCAACCAAATCGAGCAACGAGATCAAAGGAAACCTTCCAATTCAGAGTGGAATAATTCTCCTCATTCGAGATCAAGAATACAGCTATTCACCAACGTCGAGATACCTTGAACAGATGAAGCACATGAATGCTCAAAAGATGCATATGATACATGCTGGGCTAATGAAAAAGAAATCTTTAAAATAAATGCAAAGAAAGATAAAATATCAAGATACTCGAGAATAATATTGCTAAGCTGGAGAAACCAGGGTCAGGACACCATCTGCAACCACGACGTGCAAGACAGAACCATCGTCCCCAAAATTTTCCAACCTAACGGCCTATCCAACGATTAAACATGTGAACTTAGATCATCATCATTTTTGTTTAAGGGGAACATCAGATCCTGGAACACACGAATGACCAGCCGGTTCTCGAGATAATATATCATAGATAACATATAGTAATGCATTAATGGGACAAGGGAAAGAGATACAATACCTGACTTACCTGCCTGACGAACGGCAAAGCGTGTTGTTATTCATAACTTCATTCAGGAGAACGAGGTTAGCCAATAACAATATGAGTATAAATCAAGGCATAACCATTCATACGTGTTAGAAGCATTAATAATATGTGCCATGGCAGAAAATGCAATCATTTAAACATCAAATAGACTATTTCATTCATCAAGAAACTTGCAAGTTTTTAACGGTCTACTTAGAGGGCGTCACATAAAGTAACGGACCATCCCTGGGCCGTTATAAACTAAGCGGTTCACATTCTCTAATGAAACAGTTCAAATTCATGTAACGGTCCGAATAGTACGCGTCAGAGAGTGTAACGGTCAGACGACAGACCGTCACATTTCCTGAGCGTTCAAAAAAAAACAAACCGAACAGCCCATGGCCTCATTCAAGCATTCAACACTCAATCGCCCTTAAACGCCCACACACCCCAACCCGTGAAGACCACCGGTGACCACCCACGACCACCGACGAAATGGCCGGTGACGAGCCTCCACCGCTGTTGAAGAAGAGGGAGAGAGGGAAGAAGAAGGCCATCCGACGCCTCCACCGCCGAATAGAACGAGAGGAGGTGCCAAGGCCCGTGGAAGAAGAAACTAGGGCAAGGGGGCCAACAACGGAGGAAAGAGAGGTTCCCACGGCCGAGGAGGACCAAGGGGAAATCCCCATGGACGAGGGAGAGCCCAAGGAACAAGAAAAGAAGAGGAAGAGGGGCCAAGACCGAGAGGTAGGCTGCCCACCCTAATCTTCCAATTTTTAATTTTTATAGTTTTTTACGTGTATGCATGTGGGAATGGGGGTAGAAAATGGGTCTACGAACCCATTAGGATTGATTGTAGGCCCTTTTTGCCAAAGTGGGAGAGCCATGGAATGCAAAGGAAAAACGCCCTCTAGCAGGGAATGTGACGGTCCTTCCAGTGACCGTCACACACTTAACGCGCCACCCCTGGTGCGTTGGAGACATGTGACGCCCCACTCCAGGGCCGTTACATCCACCAGAGGCTAGAACTATTTTTAGGTTTTCAATTATTTAGTTTTTGTTTTGTTTTCATTTTATGAATGCTATGCAATGATTTTATGATGCATTTGATTGACTCATGTCCTAAATGAATGCAAGGAAAAAGACGGACGAGGATCTCCTGGCTCCAGATCCGGGCGGTGTACCAGGCACTGCCCGATTACCAGAGAGAGAGGTTGGCTGGGATGGGATTCGCCGAGGTACTGAGCATCGAGGTGACCAGGATGGACACGCCTCTGTTGTATGCCTTGCACGAGAGATGGGATCCGATCAGCGGGGCGTTCATCTTCCCGTGGGGTCACATGATTCCCACGCTGGAAGACATGGCGGGCTGCGAGTCCATGGAGCCGCAGTGACAGGATGGACCTACAGGAACTACCGGGAGATGACCCAGGAGCTGTTGGGGCTGGATCTGATCAGACCGGGGCAGACGTCATCCCAGCTCTCGAGATCAGTACTACAGGAGAGCTTAGGACTGAGAGGAGCAGCGATAGCTGTGGGTGAGTTACCAGAGGAGCATCTAGGTAGAGTGATAGACAAGGTGCGCCCACGAGTGGCAACAGAGGCGGGACCGGAGGGAGATCGCACCCTGAGGCGCTTTCTGATGCTTTTGTTCGGGAAGCTCTTGTTCGCGACTCAAGCAGATGTGATCAGCTGTAGGCTGCTACCGATGATCGAGGATTTGGGCAGAGTTGGAAAGTACGCCTGGGGAGCGGCAGTGCTAGCCTTCCTATTCGAGTCCCTCAGCACGACGGACCGACAGACGATGCTGGGCGGCTTCTCGCCTTTTCTACAGGTAACTGCAATTTAAATGCTTTCCACTATGATTTATGCAAATGTTTATGCAAATTGTTGACTTGACTTCTAAATGCAGTTCTGGAGCTACATGTACCTCCCGGGCATCGGACGGGGCACGCTACTCCACGCCGATCGCATCCCAATCGCCAGGCGATGGGTGGTCGCGAGGGACCCGGGGTCGATCATCAGATTAACCCGGGCGATCTAGGACGATTTGGATTCCTTCCCGCATACGGTGGTAAGCCCGAACTCATAAATGCTTTCTAAATGATTTAAATGCTTTTATATGCTTCTTAAATGATGATAACCGGACTGACATGCTGATGAATGGACTATCACGCTTCTAGGTGAGGTGGACCCCGTACAGAGGCGAGAGTTACGAGGGACAGCCATGGGTGGAGGCAGCCCTCTCGTACCGGGGACGAGACATATGGTTGCACTGCATCCATATCATCGAGCCTCTTCATTATGGGCTGATTCTGAGGACTCGGGGACTACATCAGCCTGAGGTGACTTTCCCACGCCGCAGTGACGACCACCCGGGGAAATCAGCGAAAGGAATCAGCGGCGACATAGACTGGTGCGCCCGGAAAGCAAAGTACGTCCATGACTGGAACAAGTGGGGCAGAGCAGTGAAAGAGCGGGATGAGAGCGATGAGGCGTATTTGAAGGCCTTCGCTCGATTGTACGGGGACCGGGTGTACCGAGGTACCTGATGATCGGTATGCAATTCTAAACTCAAAACTCTGAATGCCTTTTATAAAAAAATTTATCCTATATGCACTGACTCATATGCTTCTAAAAATGCAGCTAGACCCTGAGGGAAGGATAGCCAAGCTCGAGGGGCTACTCCACGCCACTGTCCAGCAGCGGGACGAGTACCGGACTGCCTTGGAGCTCCTGGTAAGATTCCCAGAACCTTGGATTTAAAATGATTATGCTTTATGATGCTAATGATGCAAATGCAATTGACTGGCCATGACTTCTGAATGCAGCGGGCCGAGAGAGCCCAAAGAGCGGGACCGGATGCCCCATCGTCATCCTCACAGCCTGCGGGAGGTGGAGCTGAGCGGGATGCCGACTTCGCTCGAGCAATTGCTCGGGCCGAGGAGGCGGAGGCCACCCTCGCGGAGCGGGTAAGATGCTAAATGCCATGCTCAAATGCTTATGCTTTTATGCAATTTAGATGCTTATGTGACTAACTAGGTGAAATGCAAACTACAGGCGAGAGAGCTAGCCGTAGCAGTGGCCGAGGCAAGGCTGGCTCGAACGGAGGCAGAGCGTCTCCAGGCAGAGATAGAGAGGAGCCGGGCTGAGACTGAGCGAGCCCGAGCAGAGACAGAGCTTGTGCGGGTAGAGATGGCCCGATTGAGAGCGGAGACCCCGCGACGTCCGGATGATGCAGAGGTGGAGCGACTTAGGACTGATGCTGTGCGCCTAAGAGGTGAGCGAGACCAACTCCGAGTGCAGACTTTCGAGATGAAGGGCACGATCGGGGCCTTGAAGGATGCACTCCGTCTCCTAGGGAAGAAGTCGGGGACGAGCAGTCGGAGCTAGAGTGCGGCCCCTAGCAGCGGGTTTCGAGGGTACTTCACTAGTTCTTTCGGCCATCGGAGGAACAAGGAGGTGGACCAGAGACGATAGCAGGAGGGAGAGCACAGTGCCATGGGACCATCAGCCAGGCAGCCGGAGGGCACAGGGGATAGTGACGGTGGCCCGAGAGACAAGCCGGCCGAGTGATGCATTTTTTCTTTTGTTTTTTACTTGTACATGACTTATATGAAATGAAAATGAGAATGAAAAGTTCTTTTTGGTTTTTTGTTTGTGAATGCGTGAATGAATGGATGCGTATATGAATGTAAACAGATGAGCATGAATGAAGGCAAGAATGAAATGTGAGAATGTGTGATTGGTAATGCAGGAAATGTATGTGGATGCGCTAAAGAACGGATTTAAAGAGCGGATGAAATGTGAACGATGGGGATGAGATAATGTGTGGATGTACATGATGAACGGAATGGGAAGCCTGTAGGACCGCCAGGTCTACACGGAGGCAGATAGAAATGGCACAAGTCACAGCAGCAGACAATGTAACGGTCTATACCCAAACCGTCAAGATCAAGTAACGCATCGGGTGGAGGCCGTTAGAAAGGACAGTGCCCAACTTTACAGAACTAAGCAGCAGGAAGAGTAACGGCTCAAAGATGGTGCGTTATATACAAGTAACGGCCAGATGCTAGTCCGTTAGAGATGGCAGAGCAATGTTGAACTATGAACGTACTGACTATACTCAGTGTGTATAGACCTTGCCCAAGCGATGTATAGACTTCGAGTCCAGACGTCCAGATGATGTATATACTTCATGCACACAGTAGCAAGGATGTATGGACTTGGACAAGGGATGTACAGACTTGGGGCTTGTGCTCACGTTGGGCAATGTATAGACTTGAATCAAGAATGTTCAGACTTGAAGCGGTGCGGACGTATAGACTTGGGATGAAGACTGTACAGACTTGGAGAATGTGTGGACTTTGAATGAAGACTGTACAGACTTGGGGGAAGGTATGGGAATGTATAGACTTCAACGAATGTATAGACTTGTACCTGATGTATGGACTTCAAAGTGAATGGGATGTATAGACTTCAACAAATGGGATGTATAGGCTTCAACAAATGGGATGTATAAACTTCAAAGAATGTGATGTATAGACTTCAACGAATAGGATGTATAGACTTCAAAGAATGGGGGATGTATAGACTTCGAAAATGATGGTGAAGAATGTATAGACTTCAACAAATGGGATGTATAGACTTCAAAGAATGGGGGATGTATAGACTTGGGTGAAGATGTGGAATGTATAGACTTGGCAATGATGGTGAAGAATGTATAGACTTTGAAAATGATGTATGAACTTGAAGCTGATGTACAGAGTTGAAGCTGATGTATGGACTTGAAGCTGATGTACAGACTTCAGCAAATGTACAGACTTCATCAACGGTGTATGGACTTCAAAAGTGCATGGACTTAAACGAATGTACAGACTTATACATGATAAATGAATGCAGACTGGGATGATGAAGGGGATGTACAGACTTAACCAAATATGCAAGAAATGTGACGGTTCAGGCGCAGTGCGTCGGAGGCAGATAACGGCCATGAGCAAGACCGTTGAGAATGATTGACCAAGCAGAGGCCAAAAACTGATCAGCAGAGAATGTAACGGCTCAGAGAGAATGCGTCACAAGGATATAACGGTCTAATGCTAGACCGTTAAGCTTGACAGAACAGGTTTGATCAAATTAAACCCACAGAAAATGTGACGGCCCAGATCTGGTGCATCAGAGGAGAATGACGGTCTAGCGACAGACCGTTAGATAAAAATTATACTCCGAGACGGATTGAGCCGCAAGGGGCAAAATCCGAGATAGGAAGCCTCAAATCCATTCTAGACTCCTCCCAGACTTAAGATAAAGCCTTCCAATCCGAATCTTATCTCTTTAAAGCCGAAACCAAACCTTTAAAACTTGGAAACTTAGCCAAAATCGTATCTTTCTGAATTCTCTGCTAGAAGGGCTGGAAAACCTCTCTTAAGGTCAGGAAATAAGATGAAGAGAAGCTTCGAGGTGATGGCTATGGAGGAGAAAGTCTACACCGGACCCAAAGCTGCAAGAAAGGAGTACGGAGAGCTACAAAGGCTGACCTCAATTCCCAAGCACCTAAGCTCCAATACTCAAAGAGCGGTAAGCTTCCATGACCTACCCAAGTTCAGAAATTTCTGCACTTCATCTTCTTCCTCATGATCTTCTTCTTTTCTTAGCCCCTCCCCGGTCCAAGATGCTATTCTAATCTGAAGTGGGTGGCTCCCATGGTAAAGGCACTCCCTTTAGAGGTTACCTCAATTCTCAAAGCATGGTACCTTCAACCTCTCTTGGTCTTAGGCAAAAACTTCCAGAAATTGACATTAGATTGGCCTAGCATTTCAGCCCTCATAGAATTGTGGCATCCACAAACACATACCTTCATCTTCCCTTCCTTCGAAGCAACAGTCCTATTGGAGGAGGTAGAAACCTATCTAGCCCTTCTTAAGACTAAGGTGGGGGATGAAGACCGAGTTTGCTACACGATTGAGCCTATCGACCCGTCCTTAATTTTGAGTGATTTCATCCATAATCCAAAGGATGTGAGGACCATGATCAGTCCACACCACATTCACTTGATACCCTTAGCACAGTGGATAGTGTCTCATTGTAAAAATAAGTGGGAGAGACACGAAGCAATAGCCAAGGCGGTGGCGGTTTGCTTATGTGGGGTTTTCCTTTTCACTACAACCGACCACCTTTTAGATACCCAAAATCTCAGCATTATTAGTGGGTTGTGGCGGGGAATGTCCATCTCTCAAGCGATCCTCTCATACCTCTATGAAGGACTCAGCTCGGCTTGCTTAGGAGGACCTTTGTTCGGCTCCATGATACTCCTTGAGTGTTGGACGGGAGTGAGAATCAAATTCCAACCAAAGGAGGACATTACTTCTGCTAGCCGGATCTTCGGGAGCCACCCTCTCTTCTTCATTGGAGGGGCATCTGGATTCTCTTCTCAAGTTGAATGCAAGACGGCGGATAAGAAAACACGGGATGAATGGCGCCTCTTCTTCAACACCCTTCCAATGGACAAATTCATCATGCGACCCAAGATCCTTCGGAGCACTCTTCTTAGAATACCGCGGCGTCAAGGCCTGGACCTCCAACTAGTGGGAAACACCACCATGGCGATCTACAACCCACACCGGTGCCATCTTCAGATCGGGCTTCCTCGAACCAAAGTTTCTGCATTATCACACTACCCTCCCCTTCTACCTAGGAAGATGGGGACTGAGGAAGATGAAAGAGCAGTACGGAACGTGCTTACCATGTGGGAGATCAGCAAGGTGCACCCGTGGCAAGAAGAAGTAGAAGAGAACGACGAAGCACGTCGTGGCTACCTGAAAGAGTTGAGGGAGATCCGCCCTTTTGCAGATAAGAGGCTGAATGTAGTTTGATTTTCTTTTTATGAATGATGTGATTTGACAATCGGAATTGGAATTTTTATCAATCTCATGTTTCATTAAGTTCACTTGAATAAGATGGGATTGCCTCAGTTGAATGGACATGAATTTGTGGCTTGATTTGGTTAGAACGACCAGCAGAACCGAGCTTCTGGAGAATGTAACGGATCTAAGCAGGGCCGTTACAAGGAGATAACGGTGGGAAAATAGGCCGTTATAGTGTATGCTCTGAGAACTAAATCCTCTGGAGGAAGTAACAGTCCAACGATGGACCGTTAGGAGTAGTAACGGTCGTGCCCCAGGCCGTTAGAGAGACAGCTGCTGAGAGAGTCAAAGTGGAGGCCTGAAGAGATGTAACGGGCTAGCATGGACCGTTAAACGAATGTGACGGCCTGTACCTGGCGCGTCACAGCCTTGAACCTGCATAGTTGTGAGATTTCAGCTTTGTTCTTGGTCCTGTGTTCTGCACATACTTAAACATGGAGCAAGTTAGATCTGTTCTTAGACTCAACCCCTTGCCTCGAATCGAGTTAGATAATGACCGTTTCTTGATATTTGGTCAAGGGGTGGAGCCTTATTAAATAGGCGGGAAAAAAACATAATAGAAATAATGCGATGCATGCGATGCATATGATGGTATTTTTGGATTTTGGAAAAAATATCTGAATTTTTGTGAGTTTTGGAAATATTTGATGTTTTTGGATTTTTGAGATATATGTTGTTTTTGGGTTTTTGAAATATATGTTGTTTTTGGTTTTTGAAATATATGTTGTTTTTGGATTTTAAAATATATGTTGTTTTTGGATTTTGGGATATATGTTGTTTTTGGATTTTGAAATATATGTTGTTTTTTGGATTTTGAAATATATGTTGTTTTTGAATTTTGAAAACCAGGACTTTCCCTTAGCAACGCGAGCCCTCCGCATCGTATTGAGAGTCCCGAGGTTGGCGTGCAATAAGGTGACACCCCTGACCAAGGCACAGATTTTTCATGACGGTGTTTCTTCCAGGGCCATACCCAGGGTACTAGTTTCAATCCTAAAAAAGGAAAATAGAACACGGGGGTAAGCTTAGGCCAGACTTAGAAGTTTTTAGGACTTGAGTTCCTCTCCAGACAACCCATTAGAAATTTGGTCTGTTGCGCCGGGGCTTTGCGTCCGTCATCGAACCTTAGTCCACTCTAGGCATGCATGCGACCGGGCTCATTCGTCCCGCGGGGAACTGTACTGTCACTCTTGTCATGCCTAGATTTCTTTTTATTTCTTGCTTTTTGGAGCTTTGGAATCATATTCAATAGACCTTCGAGATGACACTTTTGATTTTTGTCGTAGAGATTAATCCTTTGCTTTCTTTTCTTGTTTCTCGTGGCGTCAGGTCATAACGGACTGCCCCTATTTGAGACCTCCTCTCGTCAAGGTGCCTGGATTAGTTGCCGCCTCCTTATTTACTTCTTGCCCTGGATTCAGCCGAAGGAAGAAACGACAGGGATGTAGACTTTCCCCCAAAGCATGGCCAAGGAGAAACGGTGTCTTTTAAAGTGGAAAAACCTGACCAGGGATGTCATGTAGTGTGTGATTGCCTTTACTCGGGACCCTTTTTTAGAGAAATAGGAGGAACATCTTGTTTCCCGGGGTGGCACTGATTAGACTTTAAGGAAAGAAACGCTTAAGGTACAACCCATTCCACGGGTGAGAGAGCTCCTCACCTTCCGCATTTACTAAACGATAAGCATTCCCTGGATAAGCTTCTTTTACGACAAACAGCCCTTCCCAGTTAGGTTGTAATTTAGACCTAGGACCTACAGACCGAATGAATTTACGTTTCAAAACCATATCACCTTTTTGAAATTTGCGTTCGATTACCTTCTTTTGAAAATAACGCGAAACCCTCTTTTGATAAACAGAAACGTGATCGGCCGCGTTCATCCTCTTCTCATCTAAGAGTTCCAACTGGACCAGTAACGCCTCTCGACGTTCATCGAGATTAAGTTCCTTATCGAGCTGCACTCTAAGGGAAGGGATCAAGATCTCATATGGGAGCACCGCCTCCATCCCATAGGTAAGAGCATAGGGAGTCTGTCCCGTAGGAGTACGGACGGAGGTGCGGTAAGCCCATAGAGCTTCCACTAATCGTTCTGGCCAATCAGAAAACTTATGAGATTCGCATGTTTTCTTGATGATTTTAAGAAGGGTTTTATTAGTGGCCTCGGCTTGACCGTTGCCTTGTGGATAATATGGAGATGAGTGATGCAATGCAATATTAAACTTCTTACATAGGTCCTTGAGCTCTTGAGATACAAACTGGGGTCTGTTGTCAGTGATGATGCTGCTTGGCACTCCGAACCGCGAGATGATATTCTTCATGATAAAGCGACACACCGTTGAAGCTTTGATCTCTGCGTACGCCTCGGCTTTGGCCCATTTGGTGAAGTACTCAGTGACGGTAAGGATAAAGGATTTCTGCTTGGTCTGAGAATTAGGATCACCGAGCGGGCCGACAACGTCGAAAGCCCACATAGAGAATGGCCAAGGAGCAGAGAGAGGGTGGAGAGATGAAGCTGGAGCATGGATTTTATCAGCATGGAGTTGGCACTTAAGACACCTCCGGACATAGAGGGAGCAATCTTCCTCTAGAGTGGGCCAGTAGTAGCCCTGCCTAAGAATTTTCTTCGCTAGAGCCTGGCCATTGACATGACCTCCACACTCACTAGAATGGGCTGCTTCAGCCACTTTCCAAGCCTCATTATCATCCAAGCATCTCATGAGCATTCCATTAGTAGCGCGCCTGTATAGTTCTCCCGCGACAATAGTATACCTTGAGGTGGCTCTCCTTATTGACTTACGCTGCTCGGCATTTGCCCCTTCTGGGAATGATCCTTCTTTGCAAAATAACTCGATTTCGTGATACCAAGGCAATTCTTCTTCATCCAAAATCTCTTCTAGCTCCATTAAAGATACTTCCTTTAGATCTTACTTCTCAGCCCTCGCCTCTACAGCTTTCTTAAGGTTGATGAACCACGGGTCCTGAAGAGAGGGTGCATCCAATCTCTGAACGATGATAGTCTCAGTGTTCCGACTAAGAGGAAAAGATAGAGAGGAAGCAAGAGATGCTAGAGCGTCGGCTAGAATGTTCTGAGAACGGGGAGTATGGATATAGATTAGCTTACGAATTGCCTAGCAAGAAGCGTGACCAAATCTTGATAGGGCTTGAGTTTGGGGTCACGAGTACGGTAAGTAGATAGAACTTGTCGTAAGACGAGCTGAGAGTCTCCGATGATGTTCAAATAACGCGCACCTAGGAGATAGGCGTGCTTCAGTCCAGCCAGGAGAGCTTCGTACTCAGCGATGTTGTTGGTAGCAAGAAATCGAAGTTGATAAGCAAAGGGAATAGTTACTCCTTCGGAAGTAAGCAGAACAGCGCCGATCCCTCGGCCTTGAGAATTGAGTGCACCATCGAAGTGCAGAGACCAGAAGGGATGGTGAGAGAGAACTGAGAGATGCTCATCAGGGAAATCATCTTGAATAGAATCAGAGTGAGGAATAGGAAGTTGGGCAAGATGCTCAGCGATGGCGTATCCTTTGACCGCCTTTTGAACGACGAATGTGATCTCAAATTGAGAGAGGAAGCTCTACCAGTGAGCTAACCTACTAGAAAGGATGGGCTTTTCTAAGAGATAGCGAATCAGGTCCATTCTAGAGATCAACCTAACGGGTGGGCAAGAAAGTAGTGTTTAAGCTTCTGAGCTACCCACACTAAGGCGGCACAAGTCTTCTCCATAGCAGTGTATCTGGACTCAGCTGGGTTGAATAACCGAGAGAGGTAATATGCAGCCCGCTCTTTCCCTTCATCGTCTACTTGTGCTAATACCGCCCCTAGGGAGTCTTCGATAATCGAGATGTATAGGATTAGGGGTTTCCCAGGGACAGGAGGTTGCAAAATTGGGGGATTGGATAGATATTCCTTTAAGTCCTCGTAGGCCTTTTGACAATCTTCATTCCATTCAAACCTAACCCCTGCCTTAAGCAATTCATAAAATGGACGGCACCTTTGAGAATGTTGGGATATGAATCTTCTAATGAATTGCAATCGATCGATCAATCCTCGAAGTTCCGTAATGTTCTTAGGCGGAGGCATGTCCATGACGGCATGTGCTTTGTTAGGATCAATCTGGATCACCCGTTTGCTCACTATGAAACCTAACAGCTTCCTTGAGGAGACTCCAAATACACACTTCTTTGGATTCATTTTAAGCTTGTACTCCCTGGCTCTTTGCAGCACCTTAGCCAGAATAGAGGGGTGTTCTTCTTTGGTTCTTGACTTCACCAAAATGTCATCCACGTAAGCTTCCATATAGATATGCATCATGTCGTGGAAGATGGCCATCATCGCCCTTTGATAGGTGGCACCTGCATTCTTCAGACCGAACGGCATAACCACATAACAATATGTGCCCCAGGGCATGGTGAAGGAGGTTTTCTCTTGATCTTCTGGAGCGAGAGGGATTTGATTGTATCCTGAGTAACCATCCATGAATGACAATGATTCGTACCCGGCGGTACAATCGACCAAGACATCAATGTGAGGCAGCGAAAAATCATCCTTGGGACATGCTTTATTGAGATCCCTGAAATCGATGCAAATACGCACCTTTCCATCCTTCTTGATGACAGGGACTATGTTTGCCACCCACTGAGGATATAGAACAACTCTAATGAATCTGGCCTTATATAACTTGTCAACTTCTTCTTTAATCCTTAAGGCCATGTGGGGGTGAAATTCTCTTGACCGTTGTTTCACAGGTGTTGCCCCTGGTTTAAGCACGAGTCGATGTTCCACTAAAGAGGGGTCAAGACCTGGCATGTCCTCATAAGACCAGGCGAAGGAATCGCTATACTCCCTTAGAACCTTGATCAGATCTTCTTCTACTTGTGGAGGGAGGTTAGCAGCAATAATGATGGGGCTGGGGTCTTCTTCAGTTCCCAGATTGATTTCTTTCGTAGGTTCATCCACTGCTGACGACGGCTCGTCGAATTTCTTAAGTCCTTGCGCATACAAATCAGTAGTGTCATCTACGTCACCGTCCTCATTAACCGGATCTTTTTCATCCAGGATTTCATAGACGCCGAGTCCGTCATCGCCCCACGCCCCTTCTATTTCTTCTTCCTCTTCAATCATAATTGCCGTAGCAACAAATTCTGGACATTTCAAAAGGGCATGACAACGCTGAGCTAGGTCTTGCAAGAACCTATCAGGAACAGATTTGGGAGGATGCGCAAGCGGGCGCGGCTCAGAGGAGGAAGGGTTGGACGACCTAGAACAAGACCCTACTTCTTTAGATCTAACTAATTCTACTTCCCTAGACTCGATAGACCCTAATCCTATCCTAGGAGAAAGGAGACCTAGTGGAAGGGAAGGAGTAGGGGACTCGTGCCCCTGGGATGAGGATGCAGACAGGGTAGCATAATCTTCCACTAAAATCTCCGTTTTGAATTTGACGTTTTGTTTTGGAGATCAGCAGAGACTGCACAGCAAGATGGAGGAGGCGGGAGCTGCATAGGGAATAGCTCGGGGAAGATGCAGTCAAAGAAGGGATCGGAAGATGAGAACCACATCTCATGGAGTTGGGCATTGGGAGGAGGAGGAGTGAATAGAGTGGATAGATCAATGGGCGGGCAATGCCCGCAAGCGCAAGGAACAAATATAATTTTGGGCGGATCAACGAAGGATGGATTTACCATGATAGGAGGAAGACGGGGTACGAAATCCCATTGCTGGAGGAGAGATTGAAGGCGGGAGGGAGACCAAGAAAAGACAATCGGCGAGCTCCCCTCCTCCCGTGGATCATCAACTGGCCGCTTCTTCGGCCTCCATTGCACGAGCCGAACCTATTGCTTCTTATGGTAGTCTTCTTCATGAAACAACCCCTGAAGGGCTTGACCATAATCAAGCATATCATCTTCTGGCCTCTTCAGTGCTGGCGGTGGACTGGCAATCGGACATACTGTATTTCTCCCTGACGGAACTGGCTGCAGAGCTAATGTGTCGGACTGGAGAGGCCCTCGAACAAAGTGTTGACGGTAGTCCCAGGTGAGTGGCCCAGAATCGCCCATCATAGATAATGCGGTTTCTCGATAGCCAAGACCTCTCCTGCCCATCTTTCTTCCCTTGGGTATGGGTTTGGTCATTCCTTGTAATTGTGCACCGAGGCCTCTCCCCAGTTGGTAGCCCAGTTTCAGTATAATGTTCCAGCCTTTTGAGTCTCGGATCTGGGGCTTCATCTTGATGTTAACTGGAGTAGTGATGGGCCTAGGAGGTGTATAAGCCCAAGGGAAGTTCAAATCCAACACTGATATGATGGGTCGGCTGCTTGGCCAAAGTATAGGAAGAATCTGTTCTGAAATGGCCTTAACCGATTGAACCGTGGACAAGCTCTTGACTTTGACGACCCTCCCTTGGAAAGGGAATTTGACGCACTGATGTGCGGTGGAGGGTACGGCACCGAGTGTATCAATCCATGGATGACCCAAGATCGCCTTAAACATGGGGTCAATGTCCAGTACATAGAACTCCACGGGCATAGTAAGGGGCCCGAGCTCCGCTTGAATAGTGACTACCCCGTGACACGCTCTCCTGGAGTTGTCATATGCTGCTATAGTGGTAGGGGTAGGTCGTAACAATTCTTCCGATATATTGCAAGCTCGGAGAGTACTGAGTGGGCATACATTAATTGAAGCCCCTGTGTCAACCAGTGCTGCCTCAATGCTGACCTTATTTAGAATAATTGTAATGCAAAGGAGCATCTGCCGAGCCTCTGGAGGTGCTAGCTCGGTTTCTGAGAATGTAATTGCCGGCCCTTTAAAAATAGTTGCTAGTGCTATTGGTAAGCTGTCAACTGCCATGTCCTCGCTGACCACCACCTTCTGTAGGAAATCCCTGAGAGCGTCCTGGTGCAGGGTGGACCTTTTGATAAGTTCCAAAACTGATATTTTGGTGGGCACTCGGTCCAGATGATGTAGCAAGTCGTATTGAGTACCCGGTAGCGGTTCGGCTTCTTCTTGTTCGGCCGTTGGCTGGGAAGACTGGGGATTGAAGGTAGTAGGGTAGTTTCGATGGAACAACTTCCCGTTTCTTAAGGCGCAATTTGCCGCGGCGTGGGGAAATGATATTATTGGCCCGGTAGGGTGGATGAGTGGAATAGACTGCGTAGGAGAGGTGATTTGGTGGTAGGTAATGTTGGGGTTAACAAGAGATGGTGGCTGGATGAGTGGCGTGGGATGAGCGGAAGGTGGGGTGATGATGGGGGATGGTGCGGATGGTGGGAGGACGAGTGTAGGTAGGGTGACGCGCGGAGATTGGATGAGGGGATGGTTATGACCGTAGCGGGGGTAACTAATGGTGGGTATGATGGTGCTGTGGGTGGTGGTGGATTTGCTGGTGCGGGTGTGAATGGAAGGACAAGCGGAGAGGGTGTTGGGTGTGTAGGGAGAATAAATGAAGGAGTGAGGGGGTTGCGGTGGTTATGGTGGAGGACCATTACTTGTGGTGCAGTACCATCATCATCAAAAGACCACTCGGTGTTAGGAGCCGGGGGTTGGACAACATTGACTTGCGCCGGCGCCGGCGGCTGAGGTTGCGGAGCGGGCGGATGGTTTGGCATCAGATTTTGATGGATCCCTAGATCCTGAACCTGCTGTGGTTGCTGCTGTTGTGGCGGCTGCTGCGGCTGCGGTGCTTGATGCTGCTGTAGTTGCTACCTCTGCGGATGCCTTCTCTTTTCTTTAATCTCAACAATGGCCCTGTGCATTTTGGCCCAATCTATCCTCTGTCCTTCACGAAGATCATATACTAGGTACCGAAATTGAAAATATCCTTCAATGGTATGTCCCGGTTACCTGTGGAACATACAATACTTCGTCTGATCAACGGCTGAATTCCAGTTGGGCCGTTCCGGAGGAAGCTGTATAGCATTAACCGACATAAGACCCGAGAAAATATCCGTGAGGGTTTCTGGCAGTGGAGGATATTATGTCCTCTTGGGAGCCGGGCGCTTGTTGTTTGGGTTGTTGTTATAGCCGTTTGGTGGAGGGACGTTGTGGTATTGTGGGGGTTGTGGTGGTTGCTGTGGTGCGGCAAAGGTGTTTTGTGGAATGGTGAAGGTGGGCGGAGGGTTTTGTGGAGTGATTTGGAAGTTCTGTGGAGCGGGATTTTGTGGGGTGCGGGGGTTTTGAGGGAAGCGGAAAGGTGCGTTTTGGAATGGAAAGGTAACGGCTTGAACCTGCTCATTCGTTTGGACCCCTTCTGTAACCGGCCCTTGTGGCTTCTTATGGTACTTGGGTTTTTGGTTTTCGAACAGAGAATGGATAGGGGAGTCCTTGAACTGAGTCTGAATAAAGCGCGCCCGGCTATATAGTTGGTGCATGTTGGCTATGTCGTTCATTGTCAGGATGTTTCGGAAGGTTGGAGTAGCATTTGAAATAAGTAGCTTGACCTTCTCTTCCTCCGGAATATGGCCGGGCACTCTAGCGGCCATCTGCCTCCACCTATCTGCATAAGTGGCAAACTCCTCATCTGTTTTCATCTTTTCGGCCACCAGATTCGTAAAAGAATATTCCGGGCCGACCCGGTCTTGAAACCGCTGAATAAACTTGTCTTTTACTACCTTAAAGCTCTCAGCTTCTTCCAATGGCAGAGAATAAAACCATTCCAGTGCAACACCGTCCAATGATCGGCGGAATAAATATGCCATAAGATGATCATCATATTGGAATTGGGCCGATTCATATAAGAAACCCCTCACGTGAATAAAGAGATTACCGTTCCCGTCATATTTTCTATAATTGGGGAGCTCAGACTGGGGAGGGAACTGGATGTTCTGGAAATTGGGAACTGGAACATCGGCCAAGGATTGTTGGCCAACCCGCTTCTGGAGGAAGTCGAGTTGTTGTTGCATGGTGGCCCATTTATCAAGTAATTCCTGCTCTCTGGATGGAGTAGGGGTAGCAAGAGATGATGCTTGAAGTTGAGGAGCAGAGGAGTGAATTGTAGTAGGAGGTGGGAGCCCATAAGAAGGAGCCAAAGGATAAGCGTCCGACGTAGGGGGTCCATAAGAAGGATATTGGGCCTGAGATTGAGCCAGATTGGAGTGGGCTTGGACCACCCCTGACTGAGGGTGCAGAAAATCGGAGGGACCCAGCAGGACTTGTGGAACAAGTGGGCTAGACAAGTGATGATCCATCTGAGTGAAAGAAGGGATAGGATACTTCCCTTTGTCAAAAGATTGTTGGGCTGAAGCGGAAGATTGGCCCGTCTCCATGCCGGTGAATGTGATGATCCGGGGTCGGACAGGAGTGAGATTAATTGGAGTGGGCTGGATGAGAGATTGGATTGACCCTGCATAATCGTGGGAGGGGAGATATTGGATCCCTGCATGGCCTGATAGAAAGTTTGGAGTTGGGTCGGATCCAATTGGGCCATCATCTAGAGAATGGAGCCCGCAGAAGGAGTAGAGAAGGAAGGGGTAGCCTGACCACCTTCCATGGAGGTAGAGGACAGAAGAGGGGCCGTCCCCTCTCCAGAAGAGAACGAGGTAACCCTAGCAGGGTTTTCAAGAAGCCCTTGAGGAAGAGAATCCTCCTGGGAACGGGGAGGATTGAAAGAAGCCATGGTGGATTCGAAGAGCGGATTTGAGTAGAACTTGGAGAATGAGTTGACCCTAGGAGGTGCTTCCAACTGACGAAAATAACTCCACATGCAACGAACAACCTTAACAAGATGCAAACAACACAACACCAACACACCATGAGCAACCAAACTTAGATGATTTATCACAAAGATGTAAGTAGCAAGAGATGAAGACACTCAAAGTCAACCAAGTTGTTTAATATGATGCTTCAAGATTCTTATGATTTCTCCTTTGGAACTTTAGTGGATGGATTAATATGAGCTCTCAACAATAGGTTCCTGTCGGGAGATGGACGTAAAGCTTGGTTTGAGTCTAAGTGTGACCACTCCTTCACTTATGCAACCCTAGACACGGGGTGGAAAAGGTACAACCAGCCCGGCGTCCGTGTGGGAATCCACGGCTCGTGGGGACTTATGGAGGTCCCTGGTGTGATTTCCTAGTCGGCCCCAAGGAATATGGAGACGAGAGGTCTGCACACCAAGGTGGGAAAATGCAATCTAATGTATGAAAGTATGAATGAACCTATGTGCACCGGAGTGCATGCAAAATCTAGCCTAGAATCTAGCAAACAATTATGCACGCAATGATGTAAATATGTAGAACAATCAGGGAGGAAGTGAGATATCACCTAAGCAAGGAAATCACAGCAGAAACTGCGGAAAGTAATGCACCTCGGGATGCGTACCTATCTGGAGTATAACGGTCTATAGACCCTGTGTCAGAAGATAATAACGGTCGAGGACCAGACCGCCAGAAGTAATATAACGCAGAGCACCAAGACCGTCGGATGAGCCAGAGAGCCAAAAATAACCAGAAATAAAAGGGAAATCAGTGAAAAGCCCGCACACAGGATCAGGCGTATAACGGTCCAATACCCCTACGTCAGAGTGGAGTAACGCAGGGATAGAGGGCCGTCAGAACACCCAAAAAACCTGAAATAAGATGAAGTAAGAGGGAGATCCGAGGACAATCAAACAAGGGAATGATGGCAGGTTTAAACAGAGATCAAGACACGATTGGCACAAGTTGTCCCACCGTGATCGCCAAAAAATTATCTGTTGATTTGTTTTGCTTCTCTTCTTCTTTTTATTTTGATGTGTGATAAAGATGATAAGTAAAAATCAAAGATCTCAATCAACCCAAGGACATGTGAACCATGAACCTAGGCAACCAGAACAAGCTCTAGCATGGGCATGCTATCTCAATCATCAAACCGAACTAAGGAAATAAAGAAAAACACACGCCAGGGCATGGAGCAAAAGCAAATAAAAACACACCGCAAGGGTGGAGCAAGGAAAGAGAATAAGAGATATGAGAGAGAAAGAGAAAGTTAATGCCCAATACTAAGAAAGAACGTGATCGCCACCAAAGTAGAAACAAGCCAAAGACTTGAAAATACCTTGGAAATAGGTGGATGAAGCACCCGCCCACGGGAGAGAGAAAATCGCGAAATCTGTAGATCAACGGAATGTAACGGCCGAAAGTCCACGCGTCACTGGGAAGTGACGGTCGCTCGATGAACCGCTATATGAATCTGACGCGCCTGCACAAGACCGTCAAATAACCTGTAGTAATAGCTTGTGAATTCTTTTAACTCCAACTCTTCCAGCCGGCCAGAAGACTTGGGCCTCGTGTGGTGAACCTGTAAACCTGCCAAAGAACATGAAAACACAAGAAAACATACCCAAATTAGCCCTTTAAACAATATAGCATCAATTCTTCAATAAACTCAATAGCATGCAAAAGGAAAGGAAAGTACCGGGGAGGTTTTGGTTTTTTAACCCCTCTGGGCATTTTAAAAAGATAGGAGGATGTTTAGATGATGAAAAACCAGGGAGAACATGGAAAAAGAAGAGGGACAATGCTTTTGATGAAAGGGAGATGAGGAAGAACACAATATGTAATGATGGACTTTGAAAACCAATGGAAAGAATACTCCCTTCACCGTGAAGCAGATGAACATGAAAGACAATTCTCCTTGGTCAGATGTGACTCCAGAATGCGGCAGCACTTCGACGCGAACTCCAGATCTTCCTCCCTTGGGCCATGAAGTTAAGGGTGCTATTTATAGACCCTCAAACTCTCCGGTCGAGCAGAGGATAATCCAGCAAGATAAAAAGATAACTCTTAGCAAATCCCTAAAGATAATATCACCAAGAGTCCATAGAAACAAACAGAAGGTTCTGAGGATCAGATTTGGAAGAGAAATCAACAATTCAAACTCTTATCTCGACCACGGAGTAGCATAGAAAAGGCCTGAACTGCCAGGACTCTCTGTTGGATGTAACGGCTACTCGACAGATCGCCACATGAAAATAACGTGCTAGGGAACGTCCGTTACATTTAACCTTATCTCAAAATAGATAAGATCAACAGGAAGAAGATCAAATAAGTTGGACTCTCGAAGGAAAGTAACGGCCAAGGCTGGACGCGTTGGAAAAAATAACGGCTGCACGACAGACCGTTAGATTCAACGGATAAGCAAGAGGATAAGCTTTAGAACAAAGGCCTAAAACTTTAGGACTCTTCAATAAGTAACGGCCCAGGGATCATGCGTTATATGGAAGTAACACCCCCAGTGAGGACCGTTATTAGCAATGAGGATAAAAATAGGTGCAAAGCTTGCTAAGCTCATCGAAAAAGGCCGCAATAAACCACACTCCAACCAAGGAGAAGACCCAAGAAACATGCTTAAAACTGATCAAGGAGACTCGATGAAGAGTGAACAACTCGGAGCATCATATGGATAAATAAGGAGATGACCCAACTTATTGGTCATAAAACGGGTGTCAACAACAGGGATGAATTCAAGTGAGGCTTTCCTTCAACAAATTGAGGAGTAGCAGACAGAGACTCCAGATTCAAGGCAAGTGGAATACTGATAATGACAGCAAAGATTAACTGGAGTCAATTTGATGTGAACCACTAACACTCAAGAGTGGGAGAATGATTTAAATGGCTAGATAGGAAGAGTTCAGTTTGTGAAAGACCTATAAGATTAGAATGCTCCCCCTGACTAGATGCAGTGAGTCACTTCTTTTTGGATTTTTAGAAATTAGCAACATGCAGTGTGATTCACTATATGTATGCATATGCAATGATTTTCCTAAAAATATTACATGAATATGAACATGAGTGGCATGACCATCATGCAGGGGCAGCCAACCTCCCCCTGACTATATGCAATAAAATCCAGAATTCTAAATGCCACAAATACATGACCATTTATGCATCTACTCCCCTTGACTAAATGCATTATATGCAATGATGACTGAATGCTTGGTTTTGTGATCTATGCTCATGAAGTAGACATGCAATTACAACTTGAGATGGAATACAATAGACTTCATGTGCATTTCAGATTTTTCAAAGAATTTTAGTTAGAGGATGCACAGATGAATTTCGTTATGCAAGAAAATATTCAAATTGAGCAGTGCAGATGACACACAAGAATGCAAGTATGTATGCTTAACTATTTTTGCAAACATCTAAATCAGAAATTTCAGATGACACAATTCAGATTTTCAGAAAATAGCATTCAATTCACTCGCAGCTTAAAGTATGAACAGACTCTTCAGCAAAGGCATTTGATAACCTATGAGAGACAAATCAAATTTAGATATGAGCTTGTATGCATGAAATACACCTGATTGACAGAAATTTTCTAAAGTTAGAAGATCGAACCTGTCAAGTGCAGAGATGGGGTTTTACCAAACTTGGGTGCCTTGGCTTATACAACCCCTTGTTTATTCATCTCCAAGGCACACCTGCAACAAACACATTATTTTGGTGCAGTAGGTACCCAAGAGGTCTTGGGTCTTGCAGAGTCAGTGACACCTTTGACTGGACCTTTGACTGGTGCTCTCATCATTTTCTTGGCCAGGGAATCATCAAAACTCATTAGAAAGCATTCAGACATAGGGTGTCCTAATTGACCACAATAATGACAAGAGATAACAGACTTTTTGTTCCTTTTATTGTGCACATCAACATGATCATGGAGTCTGTGCGCATGGAAGTTTCTGTTATCTACATGAGCATTTTGTCTTTTATTTCTAGCCAGCCAGCACTCAGTAGCTTTGTGGCCTGACTTCCCATAATTGAAACATGAAATGAATTTTTCTTAACCAACATATTTATTTCTCCCAAAAACTCTTTGATTTGAAGAGAAATTTACATGTTTAAAATTGATTCTTTTCGCTTGAGCATGCCAACAGTCATTGGCTGTGTGGCCATGCTTTCCACATTTGAAGCACACAATGTGCTTATCTCTAGACCCAAGATTACTTCTATCAGAAACACAGTTCACAGAAAATTTATTATAATGAGTATCATTTCTATTTATAGGGAATTTAACAAATTCAGACTTGAGTTTCTTTCCCGTAACATGCCAACATTTTGCAGCGATATGACATATTTTCCCACAGTGAAAGCAATCAATTTTTCTCTTCTGATCTGCGGGGTGTTTTCTATCATGAAAATTCCTAGCATGCATTTCATCATCCTTTTTCAGCACTAAACAATTATCCATGAAGTGATCATGCGTGCCACAGTAATGACATGAAATAAGATTGGATTTCTCTGAAGCATGGTGTTTGATATTTGAATTTCCAGCATGCAGGTTGTTTCTTTCCTTTTTCAATGTTTTCTTTTTCACATTTTTATTTTGTGTTTGAATTTTCTATGCAGTAAATTGAAACACATATGGAACATGAGTTTTATCTTGCTCAGAACTTTTTACAAACACAATAGTCATTTTGTTTCCATCAGTCTTTTTGTTGACTAGATTGTAACCCAGTCCCTCTTTCTGAAAATTAACATTTGTTCCAAGAAGTTTATTCAGATTGTCCTCACCTTTGACAAATTTTGATAATGAGTTTTTCAGATCTTGGATTTCACAGCTCAGAGAAATAAGGTTGGCTTCATAACCAGTAATTTTAGTTTCACAATAAATAACCTGCTGATGCAAAGCATCATTCAGACTCTTCAAGGTGGCAATTTCTTGTTTCAATCTTATTTCATGGTCAATTTCATTTTCATCTATGACAGATTTTCTCTTCTCAATTGACAACCATTTTTCTACCATGATAGTATTTAAGACCATGAGCTTTTTATTTTGTTCTTTCAAATTTTTCATTTCTTCCTTTAGCTTCTCGTTTTGTATGAGTTCATTTATCAGAATCTAATCATCTAAGTTAACCCCTTGCTTTAGATCAGCTTTTACCTCATCCAGATTCTTTTGCAGTTCGACATTAGCCACTTTAATGGCCTCCAGTTTTTCAGACATTAACTTGTTTCCTTCCTAGATTCTTTTCAATTTCTCTTCATTCTTTTCAATGTCATTCCTACGAGTTCCGTTTTCAGATCTTATGTGATTCAGTTCATATTCATGCTCTTTCAATTGTTTCTTCAATCTTTCATTTTCAGTTTGCAGATATTCCAGTGTATCATTCTCTAAACAGGCATTCATGCTATCATTCAATTTTTTATCTAGTTCAGATATTTTATTCAGAGATTCTTGATTTTCACTGTTTAGCAGACATATTTGTTTCTTATATGTTTGAACATCAGACAAACAAGATTCATAACTTTGTTTCAGTTTTGAACAACTTTTACAATAAGAATTTAAACTATTCTGATCAATCTTTTTGCAGCAACCCTGATTAATTAAATGACTAGAAAGTTTAAATAAATTAAAAATAATAAATAAACAAGGCCATACCTTGTACACAACCCCCCTGACATCCTTATAAGTCTTACAAAAAGAACTCATGAACACTACCCCAGTATTATAATAAATTTAAGAATAACATGTTATTTGTATGTAAGCATTGAATGCACAACATAATTTTAATTGAATTAAGAATCATTAAATCTCAAAGAAAATATCAATTTATATTTTATTACTAATTTAGACATTTTAATATTTTACATCTACTATATTATAATTTTATTAGAAGGAAGAAGGATATATATACAAGATTTAAATACATTAAAGATAAAATAAAGGAGGTAGAATGGATATATATACAATTTCAGTTAATTAAGGGTCAGAAGAAAAAAGGTTGAAAAATAATAAATGAGAACATTTACTTGATCGTTATTTGCAAATTAGCCATAGGATCTTCAATCAAATAAAGTATATAGTTAAAGGTATTATAGAAATTATAAGGATATATATATAATATTAGTCTTTTAAGGGTAAGAGAAAATGCCAAAAATCAAATGACGCCCTTTGCCATGGGCGTGTACTATGTATAAAACGACTTAATACAAGTCGTTATTTTATAAAAAATGAATAGTGCCATTTTTTTAAGAAAATTTTGGAAAACTAATTACATGGAAAAATAGAGAAAAATGGAAAAACCTACCCCTGAAATTTCCCAACTATATCACATCAAATAAAAAAAGATAAAAATCTCGGAAGATTGTTACACTTTAAATTAAACGTTAACTAACGAGAATCTCTTAAACAGATATGTCTAACTAGGAAGTGTTGTGTTTCGAAAAGGTAAGTAAAGAAAAATCCTAATGCTATTAGTACTTGTACTAGGAAGTTTGATTCCCAATCGAATTCAACACCCATTGGGTTCACAAAACCCTATAAATACCCCCTTTTATAACCTTCTGTCCCTACTCCTCCTCAAACATAACGAGTTGCTACTACTAAGCCTCTCTTCTATCGACCAGAAGCAGAAGAACAACACCTTCTTCTTCCGAAAGGTTGCTTCTGCCGTGGTGTAGCCGTGGTGTACGTGAAGAACGTGATGTGAAACCACTACGGGGTATGCAGCAAGCAAAAGTAATCTTAGGACCTACTCCGCATTCACAATCACATAACAATTAAGTTGATAAATCGGGGCCAAAAAGCCGTCGCACACACGTGAGCCCGGGGTGACTAAGGATGCTAGGGGGAGGTGATGGATCAAGACCCTTGCTGGTAGAGTGCCAGCAGGGCTAGGGTTGCCCTCCCGAGGGTACGTAGCCTACGCTTATGGGGCTGGCCGGTGCCAATTGGGGCACTAGGTCCCACTCACTCACTTTAACCACGGTGACCACACTATGATGGTGGCTCCGGGATCGAACACTCGCTCGCATGCACAACGGAGCTATGTCTACGGATATTAAATAAACAGACACTAAGATTAATGGAGCAAAGTTTAGAGTTCACCTGGTTGGTTTGAAGAAACCAACCCCGTTCGGAGACGTGGGCGAGCGGGGAAGTGTGGATCCCGCACACTGCGCCGATGCAGCTTGAGCTGTTTAGTACATGAACTACTCCTCACGCAGGAGGGTTGGATGGAGGGTGGAGGAATTAAACTTACATCAAACACTACCTCCACGCAGGGAGGGGCGCTAAGCCGGCCAGGCGGGAGGGGGAAACTCGCCAAGGATGACGGAACGGAAGCCGACGTGGATCTGCCCACTTGCTGTGCGAAGGGACAGGATGCCGCTGTTGTAGTCGTAGTTCGTCCTCAGGAATTTTTTCGCCGATGAAACCAGAGGGGATTTCTTCGTAACAGGGGCTGGGACACCTCTGAATTTTATCGAATTCTTCTGACGTCGTCGCTGGTCGTGGTGGAGGCTCGAACAGGATGAAGGAATCTGGGGCTGGCGGCTTCAGATCGGAGGCAGTAGGATGCAGAGGTTGTACCTTGGGCTCCCGAGCTCCGAATCTCAAGCCTTCAGAAGTTCTGGAACCGTGGTCGAGCCCTCATTGCAGAAAAACTGGCGGGGAGGCTGCCGGAGGTCGGGGTGTCCTGGGGGACGCCGATGAGTGACTGTTGGTCGCAGAAGACTGGTGAGGGCAGTCCTGCGTGACTGAAGGAGAAAAATCAGAACTGGGGCTCCCGGACGCCGAATGTACTTCTGCTTCTTGCTCCTGGTCGGGAACAGGGGGAGGAAGATCTTTGAGGAAGGAACTTCAGTCTAAATCCATCTCTGTAGATCGTGGTTCTGCTTCTGGTCGGACTCAGGTGCTCTGCAGATGGGTCTTGGAGCAGTCGGAGGAGAATGGCTCTCCTGGGCAGTCCCGAACTCGGATTGGAACGATTCTTTCTTGCCTACGTAGTGGACTGGACGACCTTTCCAGAATGGTAAGATACGCCCTCAGATGTCACTGTATGAACGCGGGGGAGCTTCTGCACGACGGACCTTCTTCTGTCACCTGCAGATGTGACCTAAGGAATGGGATGGAGGTGGGGTTAGGTTAAGGGGGATGGAAGTTTTGGTAATGGAGGGAAGTGGGAGGTGTTTGCAGATGGGGGGAGGAATGTGTGGGGGTGAGGAGAGGGGCGGAGCAGGTGGAATGGGGTGTTGGAGGGTGGAGGGGAGTGGGGGCCGAAGCTACAAGGTGGGGGTGGTGGGTTCGGCCAAGGCAAGGGAGAAGTGTAGGGAGAGAGGGCTGGTGCGCAACTAGTGGTGGGGGGGGGGGTTGTGGATGGTCAAGGGATATGAATGAGGGTGTGGGGGAGTGGGAAGGTTGCTTGGGGAAGAGGGAGGGGTGTATTGGAGGTGGGGAAGGTGTATGGGGAATAGGAAGGGTTGCTTGGGAAGTGGAGGGAATTGATGAGAGTTAAGTGGCCTAGGGGAAGTGAAGGGTTGGAGGGTGAGGTGGCAGCTGAGGTGGTAGGGGGAGGGGGAGGCGAAAGGGCTGGTTCGCCCAAGGGATAGAGAGAGAAGGGAGAGGAGAGAGAGGGGGTTCACCCCTTGGAGGAAAAGAGAGAGAATGAGAGAGCTAGAGAGAGGAGGAGGGTGCAATTATGCTTAATTTCTCAAATATTCATTAGCTATCACAAGTGGAGTTGGGGTCCTATATATAGGGATCCCAACATTTACAAAAAGTCCTTGGATAAACTGCTAAAAGCAAATAAGCAAGGGGGTTGGGGAAGGAAGAGGTCGCCCATGGGCCAGGCCCATCTAATTGGGCCCAAATGACCCCCAGCCTAGCAGACTTAGATAAATAACGTGACGACCTAGGACCATGACTCAAAATAAAGATAAGTACATCAAAATGACTCAAGAAAAGGAGAAAATACATCAAGATGTCCATAGTAACAAGCTCCAGTGTCGCCGAGGACCCGTCAAGTCATGCAGTCGCAGCCTATCTGTCTCCAGAAGGGAGAGAGGTGTCGAGCCAGAGGGAACTCTGGGTGATGTCCCCATCAACTCCCCCGGGCTGTGGAGAGCTCGACTCTGTCGAGAAAGGGTCCTCTCGGCTGCGGTAATGCTCCAGGAGGTCGGGGTCCAGCTGCTGAAGATCCTCCCTGCTCACCCATGAATCATCTGAAGGGGGCCGGCCCTTCCACCTGACCAAGTATCGCTCGTATGCTTTGCTCCGGGTGATAGTGACCTGTTCATCCAATATCCGCTCTATTTGCTCCCGTTGGCCCCTCTGGACGGGTGGAACTCTCTCATGGGTGGTGGCTCCCTCAGAAGGTGGAACATGCTCAATTTCCTTACTAGGTGTCACCGTGGGTCCCCTATATGGCACCAAGTCAGCCACATTGAATGTGGGACTTACTGCGTACTCCTCGGGGAGGTCCAACATGTAAGCGTTTGTGCCAATCCTCTTTAGAACCTGGAAGGGGCCTGATCTACGCGACCTCAGTTTGGAGACACTCCCAGGGGAAAGCCTCTCAGTTCTTACCATCACATAATCACCTACGTGAAACTCCTGGTGGCGACGGTGGGAATCGACCGACTTTTATATACCTCATTGCTTTTGTTAATGTGTTTGTGGATTTCTTCATGCAATTCCTTCATGTGTTGGGCAAACGACTCAGCACTAATAGACACTCTAGCATGTGGTGGCAAAGGAATGAGATCTGTAGGCTTTCTAGGTTTGTACCCATGCACAGCTTCGAATGGGCTCATCCCTATCGACCTATTCACTGAATTGTTGTATGCAAACTCTGCCTGGGGTAATATGAGATCCCAATTCCCGGGGCGATCCTCAACAAGACACCGGAGTAGATTCCCAAGGCTCCTATTAATGACTTCGGTCTGTCCGTCAGTTTGAGGGTGATAGGCCGTGGAAAATTTGAGAAGGGTCCCCATTAGGTGCCAGAGAGTCTTCCAGAAGTAGCTGGTGAATTTGACATCCCTATCAGAAATGATGGTCTTGGGTAGTCCATGGAGGCGAACTACCTCATCGAAGAATAGGCGGGCCACATGAGAGGCGTCTGAGATTTTAGAGCAGGGGATGAAATGGGCCATCTTAGAAAACCTATCCACTACTACAAAGATTGAATCATGCCTTTTTTGAGTTTTAGGTAGGCCTAAGACGAAGTCCATGCTTAAGTCCTGCCAAAGACGGTCAGGGACAGGGAGTGGTGTGTAGAGGCCAGTGTTCTGCCTTGTTTGTTTGGCTGAGGCACATATCCGGCACTGGCCTATAATTTTGGCTACGTCCCTTTTGAGACTTGGCCAGTAGAACTGACCCTCAACCAAAGCAATGGTCTTATGCACCCCAAAATGCCCAGCAAGGCCTCCTGCATGTAACTCCCAGATCAGGAAATCCCGTAGAGAGGTTCTAGGTATGCAAAGTCTATGGCCTTTGAAGATGAACCCGTCCTCTAAGATGAATCCTTGATGTTCCCTAGGTGAGAGGGTGGACAGAGTGGTACGGATTGGACCAAAGTCCGGGCAATCAGAATACTCTTCCTTGAGTCTTTCAAATCCTATGACTTCTACCCTAATGGTAGCTAGCAAGGAAATTCTCCTACTGATGGCATCAGCAGCACGGTTTTCACTTCCGGCCTTATGTTTGATTACAAATGTGTAGGCCTGGATGTATTCGACCCATCGGGCATGCCGAGCATTCAGTTTCTGCTGGGAATTGAGGTATTTCAGGGCCTCATGGTCAGAGAATATGACAAATTCTTTAGGCAAGAGATAGTGTCTCCAATGCCGGAGGGATTGTACCACGGCATAAAATTCCTTGTCGTAGGTGGAGTATCTCATTCTGGCATCACACAACTTCTCACTAAAATAGGCCACTGGGTGTCCTTCCTGGCTAAGGATCCCGCCAATTCCAACCCCGGAGGCATCACAAGTCACCTCAAAGACTTTGGAGAAGTCAGGGAGGCATAATACAGGGGCTTGGGTCATCCTCTCCTTGAGCTCTTGGAAGGCTCTAGTTGCGGACTTAGTCCACACAAAGGTCCCCTTTTTGAGGCAGTCGGTGATAGGGGCTGTGACTGTGCTAAACCCACGGATGAACCTTCGGTAAAAGGTGGCTAGCCCATGAAAGCTCCGGACTTCATGGAGAGTGCGGGGTTCCGGCCAATCGAGGATGGCTTGGACCTTTTCAGGGTCCATGGATACTCCTTCGGTGGAGACAACATACCCAAGGAAGGTAATGGACTTTGTCATGAATTGACATTTTCCAAAATTGGCAAAGAGGCTCTCCTTCCTAAGAGTGGTGCAGACTTGCCTAAGGTGACTGAGATGGGCTTCTTTGGACTGGCTGTAGATGAGGATGTCATCAAAGTAGACTACCAGGAAGACTCCAATGTAGGGCCTAAGGACCTCGGTCATAAGGCGCATAAAGGTGCTTGGGGCATTAGAGAGCCCAAAAGGCATCACCAGCCATTCATAGAGCCCATCCTTGGTTTTAAAGGCTGTTTTCCATTCATCCCCTAGCCTTATCCTAACCTGATGGTAGCCACTTTTGAGGTCTATTTTGGAGAAAATGGTGGCCCCGGCTAGCATGTCAAGCATGTCGTCAAGCCTAGGTATAGGAAACCTGTACTTGACCGTGATCTTGTTGATGGCCCTACTGTCGACACACATCCGCCATGTCCCATCTTTCTTAGGTGTGAGGAGGGCTGGGACAGCACAAGGACTCTTGCTAAGACGGAGGAAGCCTTTTCTTATGAGTTCCTCCACTTGCCTCCTTAGTTCAGCATGCTCAGTGGGGTTGAGGCGGTAGTGGGGACGGTTTGGGAGGGTGGCCCCGGGGACAAGATCAATGGCATGTTGGACATCTCTCATGGGTGGCAGCTGATCGGGAAGTTCCTCGGGGAACACATCCTTGAATTCTTCTAGGAGGGGGTGGATTTCCATAGGGTGGGGGTTGGAGGGTGTTGCCTCCCCTAGACAAAGGACAATAGCACACAAGGGTGTTCCTTGAGCTAGTTCTTCCTCGAGTTCTTTCCTAGAGATGAGGTGGAGGCCTTTGGTGGGACCTTCATAGGTGGACGACTTACTTGTTGGTTGGGTTGGGGGTGATGTGATCCCTGGGTTTTGAGGTGGCGTGGGAAGAATTCCCTTGGGGGGTGGGTCCTTTCGGGGTGAGGAAGGGTTGAGGCGAATGGTCTTCCCCTTGTGTTCAAAGGTGCATGTGTTCGTTTTCCCATAGATGGTAGCATTAACATCATATATCCAAGGTCTCCCTAGAAGGATGCTTCCTACAGCCATAGATATGATGTCACACCATATTGGCTCTTGGTAGGAGGAAAAAGTGATGGGGATAAGACAACATGTGTTGACGGGTAGGGAATGGTTGTTTATCCATGAGACACGATATGGTTTGGGGTGGGGTGTTGGGGTAAGTCCTAGGAGCTTGACGGTGTCCGGGGACACGGCATTGACACAACTTCCGTTGTCTAGGATAACCTTCCTAACATGGTCCCCGATTTTGATGAAGGTGTGAAAAATGGAAGTCCTCCTCCAATCATTCTCTTGTGGTTGGGTAAGAGTGCACCTTATAACTCCCAAGTGGGTGGAGTGGGGGTCATCTCCTACACCCTCCTCAAAATATTGCTCCTCGTATTCCTCTTCCCACTCTAAAGTAGCCTCGTGTTCCTCAATAGTATCCTCCTGGGTTTCTTGGGATGTGGTAGGTCCGCCCTCAATAACAAGGCTCGACATCCACTTGGAAGGGCATTGGGAGGCTATGTGGCCATAACCGTGGCACTAAAAACATTTAACCATACTACTTCCTGGGGTCTTCCCTTTGGATGCTTCTTCCCTTCGGGAAGGAGGGTTGAGTGGAGTGGTCTTTGTGGGGGTGGGAGTGGTTGGTTGGGGGTAGAGTCGAGTGGGGGTGCTCCCATTGGGAGGAGGAGGTGTTCTTAACAGAGGAGGTAGGTTGGGACGGGGTCCCGGGCCCTTGGGGGGGGGCAAACCTAGGATTCCTAGCAAATCTCTCTACATCCCGGGCTATTTGATAGGCAATTTCCAAGCTATGCACTTCCCTCATAAAAAGCTCTCGTTTGATGTGGGGAAAAAGACCATTCCTAAACCGGGATAAAGTGACGGCTGGATCTTCAACCACACCACACCTTAGGAGATATGAATCAAACTTTTCAATATACTCTTCCACGGTCTTTCCCTCTTGGGTAAGGCTTTGCCATTCATCAAGAAGAAGTTGGCTATAGGAGATGGGAAGATATTTGTTCCTAAGTTGATCTTTCATGTCTAGCCAAGTGTTGATGGGTTCCTCACGCCTGATCCTTCTTTGGTTTTCTACCTTTAGCCAATAGGTTTTGGCTAGTTTAAGGAGGTGCATCTTGGCCAACCTAACCTTTCTCTCCTCGGACATGGGGTACCACTCAAAGTATTGGTCCATGCCATGCTCCCATTCTTTATAGATACTAGGGTTGTGAGACCCATCAAAATTAGGAGCTTCCACTTTGATCATTCTTAGTAGGAATTCATCATGATCTTCACGTGGTCGCCTTTCATAGTATCGAGGATGTGGGGCTCTCTCTTGCTCACGATACCACTCATCATCTAAGTCTTCCCTCTCATGCTCAACCCGCGGAGGAGGAACTCTTTGGGCATGGTTCCTAGGTGGGGCCCTAGCTTCTTCTAGTCTCTCTAATCGGGTGGAAATTCCATTCATTTGCTCCGTGAGGACTTGGATGGCAGCCTCAATTCGATCCATAGGAGTTTGGGGAACTTCCCTTGGGATGTTTTGGTTACCATGAGCATTGGGATCCATTGGTGGGTTGGAATTAGAAGGATCAGTCCGATATATGGTACCCCTACGGGTGGACATGCACAATGATGACAAAACGGGATAGAAATGTAATTGCCCTTGGACCTAGGCTTGTAGAGACAAGTCTAAAACTTGCTCTGATACCAACTGATGTGAAACCACTACGGGGTATGCAGCAAGCAAAAGTAATCTTAGGACCTACTCCGCATTCACAATCACATAACAATTAAGTTGATAAATCGGGGCCAAAAAGCCGTCGCACACACGTGAGCCCGGGGTGACTAAGGATGCTAGGGAGAGGTGATGGATCAAGACCCTTGCTGGTAGAGTGCCAGCAGGGCTAGGGTTGCCCTCCCGAGGGTACGTAGCCCATGCTTATGGGGCTGGCCGGTGCCAATTGGGGCACTAGGTCCCACTCACTCACTTAACCACGGTGACCACACTATGATGGTGGCTCCGGGATCGAACACTCGCTCGCATGCACAACGGAGCTATGTCTACGGATATTAAATAAACAGACACTAAGATTAATGGAGCAAAGTTTAGAGTTCACCTGGTTGGTTTGAAGAAACCAACCCCGTTCGGAGACGTGGGCGAGCGGGGAAGTGTGGATCCCGCACACTGCGCCGATGCAGCTTGAGCTGTTTAGTACATGAACTACTCCTCACGCAGGAGGGTTGGATGGAGGGTGGGGGAATTAAACTTACATCAAACACTACCTCCACGCAGGGAGGGGCGCTAATCCGGCCAGGCGGGAGGGGGAAACTCGCCAAGGATGACGGAACGGAAGTCGACGTGGATCTGCCCACTTGCTGTGCGAAGGGACAGGATGCCGCTGTTGCAGTCGTAGTTCATCCTCAGGAATTTTTCCAGCGACGAAACCAGAGGGGATTTCTTTGTAACAGGGGCTGGGACACCTCTGAATTTTATCAAATTCTTTTGACATCGTCGCTGGTCGTGGTGGAGGCTCGAACAGGATGAAGGAATCTGGGGCTGGCGGCTTCAGATCGGAGGCAGTAGGATGCAGAAGTTGTACCTTGGGCTCCCGAGCTCCGAATCTCAAGCCGTCAGAAGTTCTGGAACCGTGGTCGAGCCCTCGTTGCAGAAAAACTGGCGGGGAGGCTGCCGGAGGTCGGGGTGTCCTGTGGGACGCCGATGAGTGACTGTTGGTCGCAGAAGACTGGTGAGGGCAGTCCTGCGTGACTGAAGGAGAAAAATCAGAACTGGGGCTCCCGGATGCCGAATGTACTTCTGCTTCTTGCTCCTTGTCGGGAACAGGGGGAGGAAGATCTTTGAGGAAGGAACTTCAGTCTAAATCCGTCTCTGTAGATCGTTGTTCTGCTTCTGGTCGGACTCAGGTGCTCTGCAGATGGGTCTTGGAGCAGTCGGAGGAGAATGGCTCTCCTAGGCAGTCCCAAACTCGGATTGGGACGATTCTTTCTCGCCTGCGTAGTGGACTGGACGACCTTTCCAGAATGGTAAAATACGCCCTCAGATGTCGCCGTATGAATGCGGGGGAGCTTCTGCACGACGGACCTTCTTCTGTCACCTGCAGATGTGACCTAAGGAATGGGATGGAGGTGGGGTTAGGTTAAGGGGGATGGAAGTTTTGGTAATGGAGGGAAGTGGGAGGTGTTTGCAGATGGGGGGAGGAATGTGTGGGGGTGAGGAGAGGGGCGGAGCAGGTGGAATGGGGTGTTGGAGGGTGGAGGGGAGTGGGGGCCGAAGCTACAAGGTGGGGGTGGTGGGTTCGGCCAAGGCAAGGGAGAAGTGTAGGGAGAGAGGGCTGGTGCGCAACTAGTGGTGGGGGGGGGTTGTGGATGGTCAAGGGATATGAATGAGGGTGTGGGGGAGTGGGAAGGTTGCTTGGGGAAGAGGGAGGGGTGTATTGGAGGTGGGGAAGGTGTATGGGGAATAGGAAGGGTTGCTTGGGAAGTGGAGGGAATTGATGAGAGTTAAGTGGCCTAGGGGAAGTGAAGGGTTGGAGGGTGAGGTGGCAGCTGAGGTGGCAGGGGGAGGGGGAGGCGAAAGGGCTGGTTCGCCCAAGGGATAGAGAGAGAAGGGAGAGGAGAGAGAGGGGGTTCACCCCTTGGAGGAAGAGAGAGAGAATGAGAGAGCTAGAGAGAGGAGGAGGGTGCAATTATGCTTAATTTCTCAAATATTCATTAGCTATCACAAGTGGAGTTGGGGTCCTATATATAGGGATCCCAACATTTACAAAAAGTCCTTGGATAAACTGCTAAAAGCAAATAAGCAAAGGGGTTGGGGAAGGAAGAGGTCGCCCATGGGCCAGGCCCATCTAATTGGGCCCAAATGACCCCCAGCCTAGCAGACTTAGATAAATAACGTGACGACCTAGGACCATGACTCAAAATAAAGATAAGTACATCAAAATGACTCAAGAAAAGGAGAAAATATATCAAGATGTCCATAGTAACAAGCTCCAGTGTCGCTGAGGACCCGTCAAGTCATGCAGTCGCAACCTATCTGTCTCTAGAAGGGAGAGAGGTGTCGAGCCAGAGGGAACTCTGGGTGATGTCCCCATCAGAACGTGAAGTTCTTCATCTTTTATTCTTATTCTTGTTTCTACTGCGCGGAAGGGGGGCTGCTGCGTACTGCTGCCTGTAACAAGAAGCATCTTACTGCTTCTTATTATTCTTCCATGGTTACTGCTGTTACAACGATTGTAGCTGCCATATTCTTTTGTTAGCTTAGTTCTGTCAACCAAATCGACCAAAGGAGGTAGGTGTTCTCTCTGACAGCTAAACTCAATTAACAAGGATAATACATACTCCTATGATCATAACAACATGCTTATATCTCATGTTCGAGTTCCTAGTCTCAAGTTTCTCGTAGGTCTTCTCGATATCAAGCTAAAGCAATTAATATTAAACCTTAATATAACCTCTGCATGTGTATACCATATTCTTTTGATGCATCCGTAGGTGTTCTCTCTGACAGCTAAACTCAATTAACAAGGATAATACATACTCCTATGATCATAACAACATGCTTATATCTCATGTTCGAGTTCATACTCTCAAGTTTCTCGTAGGTCTTCTCGATATCAAGCTAAAGCAATTAATATTAAACCTTACTATAACCTCTGCATGTGTATACCATATTCTTTTAATGCATCCGTAGGTGTTCTCTCTGCCAGCTAAACTCAATTAACAAGGATAATACATACTCCTATGATCATAACAACCTGCTTATATCTCATGTTCGAGTTCATAGTCTCAAGTTTCTCGTAGGTCTTCTCGATATCAAGTTAAAGCAATTAATATTAAACCTTAATATAACCTATGCATGTGTATACCATATTCTTTTGATGCATCCGTAGGTGTTCTCTCTTCATGCCAAAGATTATAATTAGACTAAACCTCACATGATATTTCTACATGATTTTACTACATGATTTTTTTCGTGTTTTGGTTTAATACTATAGAAGTTAGTTATGGAGTTTTCGTCTTAATAGCTTGTTCGTGGGTATCGGAGTCTCCTTTGGCCATGAAAATTTGTGGGCGTACTAGTGGGATGGAGATCGAGATAGTGAGAGTGGTTGCACCATTTTTCGTGCCTCCTATCTCAAGATCCCCCATCTCTCAACGAAAAATTATTTTGAATATCCGGTTAGGTAGAGTTTTTCGAGCCCGTCATTTCGATATATAGAACGTGTGATTCCGACGTGTATACGTCGAGAACCGGAGGTTTGAAGAAGGTAACACATTTGATATATAAATGACGACAAGCTTATTGTCGTCAAATCCTTTTGACGACATAACGCAAAGTCGTTAAATTATATATATATATATATCTTGTAATTATATCTTTAAAAATTCATATCTATTAAAATATGTAACAAAAAATTATAAAAATTATATATCTGGAATTCTCATATTTTTCTCCTAACTATCATATATTTTATTTCTCTAAATTATTTTAAATAAATAAATGTGTCTTTGAATATATATTTTTAAAATTATTCAATTAAATAGATATTGACGTGAATTCTTGTTAAATAAATTAAGTTGAAAATCATAGAATTAACGTCCCTCCAAGTGGATGCTAATTAATAAATGACACTACACACGGACGTCAATTAAAATAAGTTTATTTAATTATAGTTACTTATAGAATTAGATGGACGTGAATTCTATAATTAACGCATTCATGTTCTCACTGTTTTCTTCCGATTTTGACCCATACCTCGGGTCTTTTGGCACTCTCATCTCACGTACATAGATGGAGCCCTCTTTTCATGATTGGTTCACTTTATACACCTCAACTCTCGGTGACATACGAGTCCTCCGTTGGACATTCCGTTCCTTCGGACTGGCAAGTTAGTCATTGGGACCTCCGTAAGTCTCCGCTAGCCTTAGATTCCCTCAAGGCAACCGAGCTGGTTGTACCCTAAAAATCTCGGGATCTGATCCGTGTCACTTTGGTTTTCCGTTAGTCTTGACACTCTACTCCTTTTGGAATCTTCTTGTCATCAATTCGAGAACATAACCCTTTGACTCTATATTTGGCCAAATCTGATTCTGAAACATTAAGGGCTGTGGGTCCGTGACTTTTCAGTGCCAGGTAGGACGGAAGTCCAATTTTGTAAACCATGGTAATTCTGGGTGTGGTACTGCACCAAACTCTGTACATCTGTTATATTCTGTTATTCTGCTATATCTGTTATTCTACAAACTCTGTTAATTCTGTTAAATCTGTTATTCTGATAATTTGTTGCTTGGTTATTTTGATAATTTAGATATCCTGCTAGATTGCTTATATTTATTGGAACTCTGTTATATTCTGACCAATTCTGAAGTTATGTTCATCTAAGTATCTGTCCTTGTTATATTCTTATAGCTTGTCCTTGACTCTGCATGGGAAATTCATCCCTATTTCTCTTGAGCTCGTAACTGCCTTTGGCCTTGATATTTATCCTTTCTGCTAGATCAATTATCATGATTTTCAAGTTATACCATTTCCTGCATTGCATTTGTCATGAACATGAGTAATTGGTTAATCACTTATATTCTGCTTGATGAGAGATGTAATTCCTACTGAGCGTTTCGCTCACCAGCCTATCTTTAACATTTTTTTCAGGTAATAACATTGAAGATAGTCCAACAGATGGGGAAGGGCAAGAGTGATGAGCGAAATGGAGAATCGTGTCGGTGTCTTTCTTTGAGTCTCGTCCTATTATTTGAGTCCTTTCTCTTTATTAGAGTGTAATAGTAAGTCCTTTCTTCACTTATGTAAGTTGAGTCAAGGTATGTAATTCGAATATTTGAATATCAATAAAGGTTAAATTGGCCCACATTGTCCAGGTTGTAATTTCGTGTCTTATGTTCGCTCTGATTATTCACGACCGTATCACTACCACGTTCCGAACTACATGTTCCGCTGTTATCGGTTCGGGGCGTGACAGTTTGTGGTATCAGAGCCTAGGTATATTAAACCCTAGGTCTTGACTATAGGTTGCCATAAGTTCTAGGTTCAACCCCATTATGGCCCGGTGAGATTGGGTAGAACCTTGGGTTAAGATCTAAAAAGGAAATTAAAATACTAATAAGATTAGTTTATGATGATAGCTTAGTAAAATTTCACGAGAATTACTTGATAATCTTACATGAGATTGTTTGTGTCTTGTAGAACTAGATAGATAACAATGGCCGCTGAGCATGCCCAATGGCGTGAGATGCAAAGGACGGTTCAGGGATTGACTCAGGCTCTTCAGCGGGTAGTCGAGGGTGGAGCCAATCGTGGAGCTGGAGAGTTACATCATGAGTTCTGGAGCCTCAATCCCCCTAGGTTTAGTGGAACCCCTGATCCTGACATGGCGGAAGATTGGACGAAGGAGATGGAAAGAATTTTCTGAGTGACGCAATGTTCGGACCAAGATAAGGTCCTTTTAGCAACATTTCAACTAGAGAAGGATGCAAGGGCTTGGTGGGAGTCCGTAGAAGCCACTTTTCCAAACATTCAAGTAACTTGGGTAGAATTTTTAGAACACTTCAACGAGAAGTATTTCTCGGAGAGAGTTTGCGAGAGAAAGGTAGGAGAGTTTGCCTCGCTCAAACAAAGAAGCATGTCTGTGACAGAATATGAGGCTCAGTTCTTGAGGTTATCACGGTATGCACCTCATTTAAACATGACGGAGAAGATGAAAGCTAGGAGGTTCTTGAATGGGTTAAGATTGCAATATATACCCCAATTAGCACCGATGGATATTCAATCATATGTCGAGATGGTTAAGAGAGCTCAGCTATTGGAGGATGCTATGGAATTATCTGACAAGGTCAAGGCACGAATGGAAAAGAATAAAGTAGATAATGGCAATAAAAGGTCAAATGATGATAATAGAGTTCCGAACGGTAAGAAGCCTAAGAATGGGAAGTGCAAGCATTGTGGGAATGAGGGTCATCAATCCGAGAAATGTCGCTGGAAGAATGGAGCTTATTTTCATTGTGGAAGCCGAGAACACAAGGTAGCCGACTGTCCCCTTCCTAAAGATCAACCTCAGCAAGCAAAGGATCACAATTCAGGGACAAATGCAAGCAATAAGACGAGTCGAACCTGCTAATAATGGAGTGGCTAGAGGTACCCCTTGAACCTAAGTCTAGTACCTTAGCTTATTTTGATTAGCATCCCTAGATGATCTTGTCTTATGATTGGAGTATAGAATTAGATACCCCACCAATGTATTGGAAATGTATGTCATATGCATTTGGGGACCAAATTCTTTTAAGTTGGGGAGAGTGTAGCAACCCTGATAAATTAAATGACTAGAAAGTTTAAATAAATTAAAAATAATAAATAAACAAGGTCAGACCCTGTACACAACCCCCCTGACATCCTTATAAGTCTTACAAAAAGAACTCATGAACCTTACCCCAGTATTATAATAAATTTAAGAATAACATGTTATTTTTAGGTAAGCATTGAATGCACAACATAATTTTAATTAAATTAAGAATCATTAAATCTCGAAGAAAATATCAATTTATATTTTATTACTAATTTATAAATTTTAATATTCCACATCTACTATATTATAATTTTATTAGAAGGAAGAAGGATATATATACAAGATTTAAATACATTAAAGATAAAATAAAGGAGGTAGAATGGATATATATACAATTTTAGTTAATTAAGGGTCAGAGGAAAAAGGTTGAAAAATAATAAATGACGACATTTACTTGGTCGTTATTTGCAAATTAGCCATAGGATCTTCAATCAAATAAAGTATATAGTTAAAGGTATTATAGAAATAATAGGGATATATATATAATATCGATCTTTTAAGGTTAAGAGAAAATGCCACAAATCAAATGACGCCCTTTGCCATGGGTGTGTACTATATATAAAACGACTTAATACAAGTCGTTATTTTATTAAAAAATTAATAGTGCCATTTTTTAAAGAAAAATTTGGAAAACTAATTACATGGAAAAATTGAGAAAAATGGAAAAACTTACCCCTAAAATTTCCCAACTAGGTCACATCAAATAAAAAAAGTTAAAAATCCTGGAAGATTGTTACACTTTAAATTAAATGTTAACTAACGAGAATCTCTTAAACAGATATGTCTAACTAGGAAGTGTTGTGTTTCGGAAAGGTAAATAAAGGAAAATCCTAATGCTATTAGTACTTGTACTAGGAAGTTTGATTCCCAATCGAATTCAACACCCAGTGGGTTCACAAAACCCTATAAATACCCCTTTTATAACCTTCTGTCCCTACTCCTCCTCAAACATAACGAGTTGCTACTACTAAGCCTCTCTTCTATCGACCAGAAGCAGAAGAACAACACCTTCTTCTTCCGAAAGGTTGCTTCTGCCGTGGTGTACGTGAAGAATGTGAAGTTCTTCATCTTTTCTTCTTATTCCTTGTTTCTACTGCGCGGAAGGCGGGGCTGCTGCGTACTGCTGCCTGTGACAAGAAGCATCTTACTGCTTCTTATTATTCTTCCACGGTTACTGCTGTTAGAACGATTGTAGCTGCCATATTCTTTTGTCAGCTTAGTTCTGTCAACCAAATCGACCAAAGGAGGTAGGTGTTCTCTCTGATAGCTAAACTCAATTAACAAGGATAATACATACTCCTACGATCATAACAACATGCTTATATCTCATGTTCGAGTTCATAGTCTCAAGTTTCTCGTAGGTCTTCTCAATATCAAGCAAAAGTAATTAATATTAAACCTTAATATAACCTCTGCATGTGTATACCATATTCTTTTGATGCATCCGTAGGTGTTCTCTCTGACAGCTAAACTCAATTAAGAAGGATAATATATACTCCTATGATCATAGCAACATGCTTATATCTTATGTTCGAGTTCATAGTCTCAAGTTTCTCGTAGGTCTTCTCGATATCAAGCTAAAGCAATTAATATTAAACCTTAATATAACCTCTGCATGTGTATACCATATTCTTTTGATGCATCCGTAGGGGTTCTCTCTGACACCTAAACTCAATTAACAAGGATAATACATACTCCTATGATCATAACAACCTGCTTATATCTCATGTTCGAGTTCATAGTCTCAAGTTTCATGTAGGTCTTCTCGATATCAAGCTAAAGCAATTAATATTAAACCTTAATATAACCTCTGCATGTGTATACCATATTCTTTTGATGCATCCGTAGGTGTTCTCTCTTCATGCCAAAGATTATAATTAGATTAAACCTCACATGATATTTCTACATGATTTTACTTCATGATTTTTTTCGTGTTTTGGTTTAATACTATAGAAGTTAGTTATGAGTTTTCGCCTTAATAGCTTGTTCGTGGGTATCAGAGTCTCCTTTGGCCATGAAAATTTATGGGCGTACTAGTGGGATGGAGATCAAGATAGTGAGAGTGGTTGCACCATTTTTCGTGCCTCCTATCTCAAGATCCCCATCTCTCAACGAAAAATTATTTTGAACGTCCGGTTAGGTAGAGTTTTTCTAGCCCGTCATTTCGATATATAGAACGCGTGATTCCGACGTGTATACGTCGAGAACCGGAGGTTTGAAGAAGGTAACACATTTGATATATAAATGACGACAAGCTTACTGTCGTCAAATCCTTTTGATGACATAACGCAAAGTCGTTAAATTATATATATATATATATATCTTGTAATTATATCTTTAAAAATTCATATCTATTAAAATATGTAACAGAAAGTTATAAAAATTATATATCTGGAATTCTCATATTTTTCTCCTAATTATCATATATTTTATTTCTCTAAATTATTTTAAATAAATAAATGTGTCTTTGAATATATATATTTGAAATTATTTAATTAAATAGATATTGACGTGAATTCTTGTTAAATAAATTAAGTTGAAAATCATAGAATTAACGTCCCTCCAAGTGGACGCTAATTAATAAATGACACTACACACAGATGTCAATTAAAATAAGTTTATTTAATTATAGTTAATTATAGAATTTGATGGACGGGAATTCTATAATTAATGCATTCATGTTCTCACTGTTTTATTCCGATTTTGACCCATACCTCGGGTCTTTTGGCACTCTCATCTCATGTCCGTAGATCGAGCCCCCTTTTCATGATTGGTTCACGTTATACACCTCAACTCTCGGTGACATACGAGTCCTCCGTTGGACATTCTGTTCCTTTGGACTGGCAAGTTAGTCATTGGGACCTCTGTAAGTCTCTGCTACCCTTAGATTCCCTCAAGACAGCCGAGCTGGTTGTACCCTAAAAACCTCGGGATCTGATCCGTGTCACTTTGGTTTTCCGTTAGTCTTGACACTCTACTCCTTTTGGAATCTTCTTGTCATCAATTCGAGAACATAACCCTTTGACTCTGTATTTGGCCAAATCTGATTCTGAAACATTAAGGGATGTGGGTCTGCGACTTTTCAGTGCCAGGTAGGACGGAAGTCCAGTTTTGTAAACCATGGTAATTCTGGGTGTCACATTGCACCAAACTTTGTACATCTGTTATATTTTGTTATTCTGTTATATCTGTTTTTCTGCAAACTCTGTTAATTCTATTAAATCTATTATTCTGATAATTTGTTGCTTGGTTATTTTGATAATTTAGATATTCTGCTAGATTGCTTATATTTATTGGAACTCTGTTATATTCTGGCCAATTCTGAAGTTATGTTTATCTAAGTATCTGTCCTTGTTATATTCTGATAGCTTGTCCTTGACTCTGCATGGAAAATTCATCCTTATTTCTCTTGAGCTCGTAACTGCCTTTGACCTTGATATTTATCCTTTCTTCTAGATCAATTGTCATGATTTTCAAGTTATATCATAACCTGCATTGCATTTGTCATTAACATGAGTAATTGGTTAATCACTTATATTCTGCTTGATGAGAGATGTAATTCCTACTGAGCGTTTCGCTCACCAGCCTATCTTTAACATTTTTTTCAGGTAACGACATTGAAGATAGTCCAACAGATGGGGAAGGGCAAGAGTGATGAGCGAAATGGAGAATCGGGTCGGTGTCTTCTTTGAGTCTCGTCCTGTTATTTGAGTCCTTTCTCTTTATTAGAGTGTAATAGTGAGTCCTTTCTTCACTTATGTAAGTTGAGTCAAGGTATGTAATTCGAATATTTGAATATCAATAAAGGTTAAATTGGCCCACATTGTCCAGGTTGTAATTTCATGTCTTATGTTCGCTCTGATTATTCACGACCGTATCACTGTCACGTTCCGAACTACACGTTCCGCTATTATCGGTTCGGGGCGTGACACTTTTTCAGCTTTTGATGTTGTTTTCTAAATTTTTCATATGCTTCTAACAGATCTGCATATGCTTCCTGCCAATCATCTAAAGAGAAGTTGTCGAATGGATTTACCTATTCATTTTCCTCTTCTTCATTTTGATCACTGTTGTGATAACTCCGGTTGGCCATCAAGCATTGATCATCTTTTTGCTTTGATCTCTTTTTCTTCTGGGTGCTCTCTTTCCCCTTCAATTGATCATCTTTTTCATGGCAGGCAGTCTTCAGTTTGTCCACTATATCCCTTGCAGATCTGCAATCATGAAAGCAAGAGTGGAAGTCCCTGTTAGCAACTGCCTTTACCATCTCAAAGGCTTTCTGCTTTTCAGCACACATAGATCTATGATTATCAGTCCATTTGGACTTATACTTAGGTAGTCTATGTAGACCATGTGAAATTAGTTTCCACAGATCTGGATCGACAGTCTTAACAAACATATGCAAGTTTTTAAACCCTATATTAAAATCCGTACCGTCGAAAATCGGTGGATGAGCCATGGAGGCAAACCAACAAGCAATTTCAAAATAGTATGCAGAATATAGTGATGCACCGAAAGCTAGCAGGATCCTCTGTAGATCGCTGGATCTGGAAGTTCAGAGACCCGCTCAGATAACAATTGTTAGTCTGTAGAGACTAGATGCAATGGTGCATACACGGATTCAGAGGGGGGGTGAATGAATCCCCCTATAAAAACTTACCTAATTAAAAATTATAACTAGTCAAAGTGCGGAGTTACAACACTCAAATGGCTCAAACAGAATCACTGTTCTAAGAAGACTCACACTCGAACACTTAACGTGGACAAAAGGATGAAACACTTCATCACTTAGTGGATGCAGAAAACTCTGAAGAAATTAGATGTAGCGAACCTAATCATGCATCTATCGTAAACTAGCAAGCAATCAATCCACTGCATAGAGAGTTTTTAGGTGGTTCGGTCCTGCAGACCTACATTCACCCCACACTCCAACCAGAGTGTGGCTTACTGCTGCCAAATAGCTTGAAACCGCTGGGCGTCACAACTTACCTACACACGCTGCCTAACAGCTTAAACTAGAGGAACACACTCCTCTCTTCCTCCACCTAGGAGGGCAACCACTAGCAACACCCAGTCACTAGTAACCAGAGACCGAAGTCTTTCTTCCTCCAAATCGGAGGGAACCCACAAGTGACAACCTGTCACTTGCAACCGGAGACACCAAGTCTCCCTTCCTCTGAAACCCAGAGGGAAAGCACAAGTGACACCAAGTCACTTGCAACCAGAGACACCAAGTCTCCCTTCTCCTGAGTCCACAAGAGGAACCTCAATCCCGAACAATGGAAACGGAAAGCACTAAAGATATGGAAAAGAAAAAATAAAAGGACAAAAGAAAAAACCAAACAGAATATAGCTCCAATGAGCTTGATGGCTCTGGATTTGATCCACGAGGCCAATCTTGAAACAGATCTTCAATGTGCTTCAGCCGCTTCTTCACTGTCACTCCTCTCTTATCTACACTCTCTTCCTCTTTCTTTCTTCTTCTTCTCTCAGTATGCTCTCTCGCTCTCCTGGCGACTCCTCCTTCTTTTTCTTCTTCTGCTGGCTCTCTCTTTTCTTCTCTCGATCTTACACTCTCTCTCTTCCACTTCTTCTACTTCTTTTTCTCTTACGCTCTGCTCTTTTTCTATCTCTCCTCAGATCTCGTTAGTTCGTATTCTTCTATCTTCTTCTATCCCACTCTTTCTTTATGTCTGCTCTTTCTATCTTCTCTTAATTCTCTTCTTCTCTGTTTAGCAATTTTCTCCCAGTCTTTAATCCCCTTTTATAGCCAGACGATGGGCGCGTGGGTATCACGTTTCCCGCCCAACTTTAAAGCAGATCTGATCCACTTTGTTTCCTCGTGTCAGAATCGAGGTGCTGTCACAATCCACATGGCTGGATCATTTGTTCTGGACCTTGCCTTGGATCATGAGCCATTGACTTGGTGCTTTACGTAACATGTGCAGTTTGCTCTGTAAGTGTTCGACCATGTAACTCACCTGGTAGGAACATAGTCATAAGTGTTATCCCTTTGAAAAATAAGCACTGACCATGTGCACAGATCTAAACAATGAAGTGCACAAACTTCCTAATGCATCATGCACAGACTTATATAGTCGTTGCAGAAAACATGCACAGACTTCATAATCATGTGCAAACATACACAGACTATGTACGCATGAGATGAGCAATGCACACAGACCTTAGATTACATATAACAGAACGTGCATAGTCATATTAGCAAGATATGAACAGACATTAGGTAACATGTAGCAAAGTATGGATAGACCATGAGTGTGCAACAGAAAGAAGTGTGCACTGACCTTGTATCACACAAGTAAAGAATGTGCAAGAATCTTGATAACATAAAGGAAACATGCATGGACTCTAAATGACATGCACTGACTTTAGACAAGATAACACAGGGTGTGCACCAACATGAGTAGCACAAGTAAAGACTTGCACCGAATGTGAATAATACACAAGCTGTAACTGCACCGACCTTGTGTATGAGCAGCCAAAGCTATGCACCGACTTGGCGCGTGCAAAACATAACCCGCACAGACTTTACTTTATGCAAATCAAACAAATGCACAGACCTTACCTACGTGTAATGACTAAAGTTGCACCGATCCTATGCCAGCCCGATGCAAAGATTGCATCAACCTGAATAGTAAAGTGCATAGACTTGCACCGAGTTTGAAAATGCAAACAAGGCAATGCACTGACCCTTGTGTGTGCACGGACTTAAACATTGAAGTACACAAACCTTTATACCGGACTTGAATCTGCACAGACTTTAGCATCAACAAGCACCGAGTTACGTGAGTAGAGCAGTCAAGTGTGCACCGACCTTTGTGAAGGTATGAACAGTAATAGCATCGATCTCTTCCATATGAAGGACAAAGCATACATTGACCTTGTATCATACAAGGCAAATGTGCACCGAGATAAGCAACAAAACATGTGCAACAAATTGAACAGTATTTGACAGATATGTGTGTGCACTGTTCTCTTCATCCTTCAGTAGATAATGAAACCATGCAGCAACCACATATGATATTAATGCACAGATGAAGCATAATGTTTGACATCATCAAAATCATAGGGGTACAACAAGCACCTAGGTCGATGCACGTCTACGTTTATGCATACATATAAGTCAGTGCATTTTCATCTTGTTATGCATATCAGGTCCGTGCTCTTTCTCAACAGTTGGCATTTAGGTCGGTGCACGTATTGGCCTTGCTCACATATAGTCGGTGCAGGTTTTGCATTGAACATATAGTCGATGCAGGTCTTGCATATCACTCTCATATAGTTAGTGGACATCCTGCGTGACTGCATACCAAGTCAGTGCATGTTCTGATCTTGCGTATATAAGGTCGGTGCAGGTCTTGCCTCGTGCATGTAAAAGTCAGTGCATATACGTCATAAGGCAGAACAAAGTCAGTGCAGTCTCTTCATTAGATAAAAACAAGTCGGTGCATACTTTGCCTTGTGGAATATAGGTCCGTGCACATTTCATCTTAAGTGCATAAAGGTCGGTGCAACTTTTGCATCGGGCTTGTATAGGTCTGTGCAATTTTTGTTGCTGCACACATGCAAGGGTCGGTGCACGTTTGTATCTCATGCATATAGAAGTCAGTGCACGTCTGATAACTGCATCTATAGTCGATGCACGTTTTATCATATGCACACAAAAGTTAGTGCACTTTCTGCCTCCTTCATATATAGTCGGTGCAAGTTTCATCTTACATATATAAAAGTCAGTGCACGTTTGTCTAATGCATGCAATAGGTCCGTGCATTTAAGTCTATGGATTCTTATAGTCGGTGCAAGTTCTGTCTCGCTCACATGATAAGTCTGTGAATATGCATGTTTCTATGAAATACTTCAGCTCACAAAGCGTTCGACTTAATGCTTCTATTCTGATTGGCAGGCTCAAGTCACCAGCACGTGACCCAAGACGAATCTGGTCCAGAGGCTTAGCCACGTGGAAAGCACCTCTTCAGATCTAACACGTGGACTTCAATCAGCGTACTTTTGTCGGAATGTCTGGGCGGGAAACATGTATTCCACATGCCCAATCTTTCGCGGTATGTAGATATTGAAGCTAGATTCTTCAGAGACATTAGCGAGAGATAGAGATATAGGAGAAGAGAGATTTGCTGAGTGAGAAAAAGTGAGACAGAAAGAGAAGGAGAAGAAGAAGAAGAAGAAGAGGGAGACTGTGACATTTAGAAGACATGGTCCACTGGATTTTGGATCAGATCCAAACCACACTACAAAAAACTATAGATATAGGGGCAGTTCATTTAGAGACATTTATTAAAATTGTCTCTAAATTATCATAAATAGAGGCATTTTTTTTAATATTGACTCTAAAACATTTTAATTTTATTCTTTACTTAAAACCCTATGCAGAGGCATTTCAAAATTGCCTCAAAATGATTATTCGACAATATTAATCCATTAAAAATGCCCCCAAAGTATTTCGCCTGCGCGCGCCACATTCGAGCTCCCGCGCGATCGTAACCTCCCCTCCCTCCTTCTCGGTCGCGGATTCCGTCCTCAATCCACCTTCTCCTCCACCACTCCACCTCTCCTCTCACCTCCCTGGGCCCCTCCCGCTGCGGAACTCTTCCTCTTCTTCTCCCTCCACCTCTCCGCCTACTCACGGCCTTCGGTGTACATCATCCTCTACCCCTCTGCTCATCGCCTCCCCCGCCCCCCTTCTCCCCCGCCTACTTCTCCCCCCTCACTATTCCTCAGTAGCCGTAGGAGCCACTAGCAGGTCCGGTACGTATAGTTGCCCAAGTCGGCAGGGCCTAGCCACAACCGGTGCCGGGCGACGCTCCCCGGCCACCGCCGTCGCGCTCTTGCTCTGCTGTTACTTCACAAGGTTGCTCGTCGTCACCCCCACACCAGCACCGACTCCTAACCCACCGGCACTGAATCATACTCATCTATGAGACTGTGAAGGTATTCTCCTTCCCACTCCGCCTCCTCTCGCCTCCCTAGCAGCCTTCCGTTGCGACTCTTCCTCCATCTTCTCCTCCACCCCTCTGCCTCCTCACCTCTGGTGTAGACTTTTCCTCCATATTCTACTTCACCTCTCCACCTCCTCACCTCCGTAAGATACAAGACCCAGGCACGTCTTGCTTACTGGAGTAAGATTGCTAGCAGAACCTTCTTTCATCATTTTCTAGATCATACAAATTTTCACTCGGGTTATTGCTTATTAATTAATATGCTTTAAATTTTTCACACAGGCCAGGGGTGGTCTTTCATGCGATGTTTCTCGCAAGAATTGGATTGATTGATGGATATTTGAATTTACGTCGTCTCTTTGGGACTCTTGTTGTAGGTCGTCCGGAGCTCCTTTTATCCCTTCTCTTTGTGTTATTTATGGTAAGAGTCTCCTACTTTCTACAGGAATTTTCTTTCCGGTGATCGTGTGTTCTTGTAACTGCCTTGCAATTGCTTTGTCTACAATTAAACTTATGTTGGTTTGTTGTGTGTGCTGTTGTTGGGGGGTGGGGAGGAGAGAATGGTTTACAGAATTGAGACAGACACGTTAAATTGACTTTTACAATTTTTTCATTCGTTTGGAACTTGACGAATTCATAACACAAGCGTAAACAAGAATTAATATGATCATGCCACATAAGTAAAAAAAATGTCACCTGGCTGAGTTCTTGTCTCCCTTCCACAAGGTAGCTACAGTTTAATATCGTTCAAAGGTCGATATTGAGAAATGTAAGGTTTAATTGTTGTCCATTTTCCTTGGAAATAAAATTAAAACCAAACTTCAAAATGCACGGTGAAGGATACAACAGGCTAGAAACTCTCAACTTCCAAGATTTTGATAGAAACAATTATTTCAAGACGCTTCTGTCAGAGTTCTGGCATAAATTGGGGATTGATTGATTTGGTTCTCAAAATGAGAGTGAAGAGCCAACCTTCCCTATGTATATGTAGTGAATTATTGGGCCATCCAACTTAGATGTATTCTCTATTATCACCACTTAATGTGAGATTATTCTTAATACGCAGTGTCCCCTCACATGTAAGTTGACTTAAAAGATTTGTAAAGTGGATGATAACAAATATGAGATGTGCAATTCAAGTCACACTTATGGACTACAGTATCATACTGAAGTCTTTGTTTCATCCAACTCAAAATTTGAAGACAAGAAATGGCATTCGTATTTTGTTTTAGCCTCTACTTGATATATAACTATTCTTATCAAGTGATAGATATCACTATCTTTCTTTTATCTTTACATTGTTACTCTACATTTTGCGTGGTTTTGGAATGACAACATGCAGACAAAACTCTCTCTCTCTCATATGTCATTAGTGAATCCTAGTATAGTGCATGGGCCAAGTATCATGGAGAGCCTCCCTCTTGGCATGGCATATGAGTAGGCCTAGGAAACCTTAATCATCTTCTATCTGTAGTTTATCTCAAGCTTTCTTCTCACCTACCAAATACGTGTGATGTGGTGTCTGTAGAAATGAACGGTCCCCTTCTCACAATACACTTAGGCCTCGTTTGGAACGGAGATGCCTTTCTTTCTTTTTTACAAAATCTACCTTCATTGATAATCCTCACAATCTCCTTTACACCTGCTTCTATAGATTCACAGTGGATTGTGTTTTTGTTCCAACAATCTCTCTCCGTCGGATTTTCATCCGACTCAAAAACCCAGGCACGAGGAGCTGTTTAGACACGATGAGCTGTTTAGACAAATACTGCCGCATGCTTCCACTTGTCCTCAACTCCTTTTGTGATTGTAGGCTTATTTTAAAAATTTGTAGAGATATGTTATATAGTCAACCATCAATTAGATTTGTTTTGACCATTGTGGATTTATTTTGAAATGTGTCCTTACCCCAGGTGACAGATAAGTATCTGAAAACTTATCAGATTCCATCAATATTGTCAGATAATTTTATGGTTTTGGACTGTTAATCTTATCAGATGCGGACAGGTTATGGATATTATAAAGTGTCACCAGATATGGTAAAGGATATACCTTGTATCCATACCAAACCCATCCCATTTACATCTGCACTGGCAGTTGGGCTGATGACCTGGATATTCATCTGTTCCCAGACCCTAAGTTCTCTCTGTTTTTCTGCCTTGAAAATAGAAAAAGTAAATTTTGGCACTAAATATGCCAATTACAATTCAAACCAGGTAATATTCTACATTCTCAGTAATTACAATTGTTTACTCTTTGTACTATCGCTTGTACGTTTGGGGGTATAAAATGGCCGAGATGTATAACAGTAGCTATAATCAAGAAAATTATGTGGCCTGTTGTCACCTGTTTCCCCCTTCGCTATCGCCAGTTTCCTGATTGAATTTGGTTTGTTTCTCTCCTTGCAGTACAATGATAATAGTGGAAATCCCTACTCAGATGTTTACTGGTTAGCATCATTGGTTTAGTCAATCAGTGAACTTGAATTTGGTGAGCAGGTTTGCATGGATTCTGATTGTAAGTAAATTGTCAAATGTTTTAATTGAAATTATATTTTCCTTTTCTCAGAAAGTAGTACTATTTTAATCTCTTTGAAAATGATTATTGATGTGTTTACACAAAAGTAATTATTATGTAGAAATGCCAGAAAAAGGGACAGAAGGAATAGGATAGAAAGGAGGACATGATCGAAACTCATAGATTAGACATCAAGACTACCTAGGATGCATGGAAAAGAAAGTTACATTTACATCCTTGATCCACCATCTCTTCCCACAAAGGGCCATGCATGCAACTGCCCCTTCTTTAAGTTTTGTTGACATAACAAGAGCATGAGCAAGAGTCATGTTAAGTGGAGGTACTCAATTTCAGGTGCATCTTCATTGATGCATTAAGAGGAGGATATTTTGGCCCTTTCCTAAGTAAAAATTTTGGGAGAAATGTAATGATGGTGAAGCAAGAGGGAGTGAATGTGGATACTTTAGGGGGCTGAAGCCAGGAGATATGGGCCAAACCAAGAAGAAGAAAAGAGAGGAAGAGAAAAATACTTCTGATATATGCATGATGCCATTGTTCCCACTGCCATCAATGTCACTACTGCAGGTTCTTCTGCCACTCTTCCATTGGTTTTCTTTGGTGAGTGTCACTATTCTTTATTCTTCCTCTTCTGTCATTCTTGTTCTGTGATCCAATAGGAAAAATGGGAAACAAGAATTGTAGGAAATCCCTCACTCAGAAAAAATATTATATCTTGTCTTCTAATATCAGTTATTTATCCACATTTTTTTGAAACATGGGTGATACCATGAAATATATTATATATACACATGCATATATACATTAAGTTAGAAACATATTATAATTTACTTGACCATCTGACGTCTTTGTGGTCTGATGGGATCAGCCAGATTGGTCTAGGACCAGCCAATCCCAGTCCTGACTCCACTCCTTTCAACCTCTCTCCAGATCCTTGCGTCAGGTTGTATGTTAGTCTTGCCCGTTTTGTTGTCCCTGTGCGCTGCACTTGCATTTGATGCAACACGAGATCACGAGAGAGTCTTTAGATTCAGTTGCCTAATGTGTGCTGGTGGATTTGTCACATGGTGATTTAAAAAAAGTTTGGGGGTGTACTGTAACTATTTTTTACTTTTTGGAGCCCAATTTAGATGATAATATTTTTTGTCTGCATCCTTTATTTGACTATTTCAAAAGTAATTTCTCAAGTCGTGCTTCTTATTGTTCATGCATTTCTTGAAGGAAGAGGTGGATATACCATCCAAGGTTTGCCGGATTGGTGATTTGGATCGACTTGGACTGACCCTGGTATGATACGGTACACCAAGTCGGTCCAAGTCCATTGGTTCCACCCTTTTCAGGGGTTGGTTTGGTTAAACAAAAATGAAAGTTTTAATTAATGATTCTTTAACTTAACCTCTTATTACCTGATAATTTAGCCTAATAACCAATTATTGTGGGAAACACATCATTTAATAACAAATTATTGTGGGAAACACGTCATTTTAACAGAACAGGAAACAAGCACCCCAAAGTCCCTCCACCAATCATTCTTGATTCATTAGAAGTGATGCACACCCTTCAACAACAAGGAAGGGGAATGAAGTTTGTTGGTGAATTGCAATATATGGTTAAAGAATGGAGAAAAGGAAAAAAGCACCCCAAAGTCCCTCCACCAATCATTCTTGATTCATTAGAAGTGCTGCACACCCTTCAACAACAAGGAAGGGGAATGAAGTTTGTTGGTGAATTGCAATATATGGTTAAAGAATGGAGAAAGGGATGATGCTAGAGCATCCAACTCAAGCCACATGATAATATGTGGAAAGTCTCAGAGGTTATAAGCTCATGTGTAGTGTGGGACTAACAACCACTTGCACCTCTAAGCTGATTTAATAAGATGTGAATGTAGGTGTCAATAGTGGCATGGATGATTAGCGACCCCAGCCTGAACCATGGGGATTGCCATGGTAATCACTATGCATCGATTTAGATAGCATGCTATGATGTCCTTCTCAGAAACATTTCAGTGGGTGAACATCCTCATTCACTAAAAGTCTGAGCTTTTTTAAGATGAACAATGCCAATATTACCACAGTCCACCCTTCCCATTGTGTCAAAAAAAAACTATCTTCCCATTTTAGCAAGCCATTGTTCATCTCCTTCTTCAAAACCATAGGCCCTACTAAATGGATTGGTTCAACTTTCTTCTCTTCAGGTCTGGTTCATAAGCATCCATTGTATGCTGAACATTTAAATCAACCCCCATTCCCCTCTTTATAAGATCAACATCTACGTCTGGTAGCCATGACATGTTGGAGCCTAGATCAGGCATAAACACTCCAACACAGGCACCTTGATGGGTCATAATTTCCCTCAAAGCCATAATCGTGCCATGACGAACTTCCCATATGGGATCAAACATATCATGAATGATCTATTCCACAAAATGACGAAATGGCCATCGCCCATTTCCATCAACCTCAGCATGATCTTCATCTACAGCCATCTTTACCTCAGGGTCTTGAAAATCGACCCAAATTTCTTGTACAGAGGAGTCATGGTTGACCCTACCTGAACTATCATTACTCCCAATTCTATCTTCTATTCTTTTGTTCAGAAACTTAGCATATCTTCCACCAACAATGCTACAAAGTCTCAAAACTGCTTTTCTTACAGTCAAGTTACTGTTTAACATGTACATTCTTCTTTTGCTCTTCCTTTTTTTTAGTATCAATATCATCTAACTAGACACAACTGCGAGAAAATTATGTTTTTAGTTCTAGATGTAAGTTACATGATTTTATTTAATTGTATGCTTATAACTTGATGATACTAAACAGTATAATAGATCGATATCCAATCATGGCACACTTTTTACATGGCCGCAGAAGTATAACATTGTCATTTACTTTGCAGAGACAGGAAGCTTAATAGAACTGACAATAGTATTTAATTTTAAAACAATTCCTTATTTATCTACATGAACTTTTACATGATGCTTCATAATATGATTTTGGGTTTGAACTCATGCTTATGCATGTTAGATGAAGATATGTTGAGTTTATATGGTTGAGTTGATGGCTAGAAGTGATCAATCCTACAGGACTTTCTGTTTTCTGAAACCAGTTTGTGTATGCCCCTAATGAAAAAGAGATGAGGATAATGTTGGGTTCAACATAATGCATGGGTCTTCGATGTGTAGATGGCTGTGGAAACTGGTTGATAACATAACGCCTTGTGCAACTCCATGGCCAAGTTTGAGTTCCAGTAGGCAAAGATCATCAGTTTAACTTAGCTTGTGGTTTCCCAAAATATGTTAACCTGAGGATCTCAACCAGTGAGGGCTGAGTACAAAGTCATAATGTATTTCAATAAATGGAATGGCTTGTTTTTTGTTTCATCATATATGTGACTTGCTAAGGTCAGAATTTGTTCATCATGAACTCCAAAAGATTTTATTAGCAAATAATACCCAATATTTTTTCACTCAACATTTCAATCAAGTCTGTCTAGTGCCCAACCTCATAAGCTAGAGCATGGGCAAAATGTTAATGTACAGTTGCTTGTGTTCTTTTACCGGTCAACAAGGTAAAAAATGAGCAATCTATAATTGCTTTTGTTGCTTTTCTGAGTTGTTTGTTGCTTCAATTGAATCCAATACTATGGATAATCATATTCTTTGCTTTGCATTCATTCGAAGAGTTGACTTTCCACTTTCAGAAAAGTAATAGGATTGCTTATCTAAAAATCTAAACCATTCAACTGCTGTCATTGATGTAAACAAGTCTTATTTTTTTAAAACTAGCTGGTAGTTGGAGGGCCTCTAAACATTATTGAAAAAAGAAATACCTTCCCACATTTTGATTAGAGCATCATGTGATCCTACTTATTGATGAACAATATATAACTGTTGAGCTACTTAGCAAAATGTGAATTTTAGGTGATTGTTATGTTGTTGGCCTGCTAGGGCATCAGGCTGTGATACATCTTTGGCCAATGCCATATCAAGAAAATTTACTGTGTCTAGACCTTCCCTCTCTGAAACAAAATTTATATGCTAGAAAACCTCCAATCTTGACACCACCACCACACCCTCCCAGCAGAGAAGAAAATCAATTGTGGATTCATATCTGTAGTGGCCAATCAGATGTCGGTCCTTTCACCATATTAAGTAAGACTTTCTTTGGTGTGAAAAGGGAAGTTTTTTTGATATTATCTACTCTTTCACCATATATATAGTTCAAATAATTTTTTTCTGCATATTATATATACAGGAAATTCCCTTGAGTCTGGCATCAATACCTGTCGAGCCAACATTGTGATGTGAATCAATTATTTTGTAACTTTTCTCTCAAAAGATTATGTTTGAGATTATACATGACACCAATGATTAGCAATGTATTGTTGTTTGATGGACATATGTTCCATGTACTCTTGAGAGTTGCTATTTTGGCAATCTGTGGTTTGCGGCCTTGGGTGCACTGGCATCTGACCACATCCCGGGCTATCACTACAATACTTATATGGGTTTGGTAGGCTTGCAGGGTTAGAGAACTGCGAAGAAAAATTATACAGCGGTTAATATGCAAGAATTAGATTGCATAGCTAAAATAAATGTGTATATCCAAATAACAGGCAACACTTCTATGTCACAATGTTGTCTTCATTCTTGGAAGGCCAACTGCTACTACGTTGAGTCAGCTGTAGAAATCCCTATTGGTGATGCTTCAAACCTGCCACTCAAACAAATACAAAATCGTGGTCGTGAGCTTGTTTTAACCAGTATAGGAGTCATCAACCTCAGTATCTCATACTCCCTCTGCAATACATGTCAGAACAGAAAAACGAAACCAAACTACATCCCAAGCCAAACTTAATCAAACTGAACAACTTTGGAACCAAAACAAAATAACTTTGGAACCAAGACAAAAAATACATCTGGGATTGTCATCTCTAACCATATCCATCTGGGTGTTTATTACTGTGGCTTCCCATGTGTAAATTGCAAAGACATTCCAGTAGATGTACTTTTTTTTTCTAAAAGTGATATTCCAATTCTTTAAGTGTATTCTTTATATATACGTATATATGTAGTTTTTTTAATGTTACTTCCTATGGAAAGAACACTGTCATGTAGAATTTTAAAACTGCCCCAATATAATCATAATTAGAGGCATTTTATATTTAATATTGCCCTTAAAATATATTGACATTTTTCTATGTGGGGATATTGATTCATATTTCTAAAATGATGATAAAGACACTAGTTGAACTGTAAATGTGTTATCCATGAGTCAAAATTATGCCATGGTGAAGTCTGTCTGTCACATGAAGATGTCTCGCATGAAGATGTTAGCTTATCTGAAAATGATGGAAATAAGTTCATAACATTAGGTTATATGTATCAAGATGTGAAGAAGAGCAGTGCAAGGTTAATTAACAATTAACTGTGATAAGCTTTCTTCCCCAGTGTATGCCAAGTATCTCTTGGTATTGTTTCTTTGTTATTGTTGGCTTGTCTTATTCTATGTTACTTTGTGACAGCTTGGTTTCATGTTGCTCGCTCTTATATGGAAGTTCGATTTTCCACCCTTTATGGTCCTTATTATTGTAATTCTTAATGATGGTTTGTGTTCTTACCTTAAACTCTTATTTCTTAATTTGTGAATTTCCTTTAATCTAGGTGGTAGTATTTTCCTGGTTTTAGATTCACTTCCTATTGGTTTCATCATAATCATTTGCTTTATAAATAGTTGGCCACCTAGACTTCTTCTTATTTGTTGATCGGTTTTAATTTTCTCAGGCACCATCATGACAATATCAAAGGACAGGGTGAAACCATCTCCACTTCCAGACAGCTGGAAACTGGCATAAATCTTTGTAGTTATTTGGCAATGATGACAGTCCAACTGCCCTAGGTTTCTCGTGATGCCATAAAAGGAATAAAATGTTTCTGCCTTATGATCTTCCCTCACATTTTAGTGGATATTTTTGTTACTAGAACTCAGTACTTATTGTGGCTTACATAAATTCATGATTCTGATTTAGTATTTGATGTATCTCATGGGATCTTTTATCTTCTTTTTTTCCAAGCTTGGTAATCTCAGGGCTTATATCATGGATACATCATATTTTTTGTTCAATTAGCTTTGATAAAGGTATCCTTAATTTTCTATGTTTCATATAAACTACACTGATTCTCCATCTTACTTTTTGGCTAGTAATTGGTGGTTACGCTTGATCATATACTCACTAGTTTTTCACGTTTCTTATGAACAGTTCTGTACAGATGGCAGCAAGCTGTTGCATAAAAGAATATTTTACGTACAAAGATGCTGACATTGGTCAACTTAGCATATGCATTGTTAGTTCTGAATTATTCATCGGCACCATTGTGACAATTGTGTTTCTTCTTTCGGGTGTGTAACATCATCAATCCCGCAAGGCCTGTGAAGCCCAAGGTGTAGAAGGGAGAATAAAACTGATAGAGAAGAGGTGGAAGAGAAGCTGGCCAAGAGTATGGTCGAGAGGAATGCAACTGCATGGCGGCATGCCAAACCATCCAATCAATTGGCTTCTCTTACTATTCGTCCACTGGCAAGAAAATGTTTATACCTAAAGAGCATAAAGGGGATATTAATTTACCTATTTTGAAGAGTTAAGTTTGTATATTTTAGTTGTAGAGTGAAAAATTGAGGTTCCATAGTCTGAGTTGTATTTATAAGTCGTGGATGTTATGTCTTGTGTAATTGGGATATTTTCATGATTTGATTTTATAATATATCTCTATTAAGAGATTATCTTTATTAATGACTAGCATGTCCTATTTATGCTTCTGTCAAAAGGTGGACAATTTATATATGAGTGTGGTGTATAATGGTGGGTGTTTATGTATGTCTATGAATCACGAAGAATATGATCTATGTACTGATTGTATGTTAAGAATGTTGACTATAATTTTTATGTTTTAGGATGGTTATTTTGGTGCAATATATATAAACTGAAGCTCTTACAGATTGGTCGTTTGGGACAGTTTGGGGAAGAAAATACCTTTTAAACACATTATTGTAAGTGATTATTACAGGGTGGTTTTTACAAGACTATTCTTAAAATAGATTATTTGGGGCAATTTGAAGGAGGAATTGCTCCTAAAATATGTTCATCAGAGGCATTTGCTCAATAAAAATGCCCCTATTAAAATATTTAGGGGCAATTATTAGTGCCTCTAATGATACCATTAGGGGAATTTTTTAAAAAGTGCCCCAAAAACTTTTAGGGACCGTGGCAATAGGGACACATTTTAAATTGCCCCAAATACTTATCAAAATGCCCCTAAAAGTTATTAGGGCATTTATCTCCATTTTTTGGGACAGTTTAGAAATGCCCTTAAAGGTCTATTTTCTTGTAGTGCCAGTTTGCTCCTACATGAGCATTGTGATTTATTTTCATTGTCAGCTTTCCGATGCTGAATCATTTGGTTTTCTATTTTTATTTTTCATACTCCTTGTAAGCTATGTATCAGCGGAGGCTAAGCTGTAAGGCCCAGTGGCAGAGGTGAATTCCTCTGGATAGCTAAGTTGTAATGCTTAGCAATCAGTGAAGCTGTAATGCCCAGCGATTGGCAAGCTGTGAGGCCCAGCTGATGCAAGCGGTGATGCGCAGTGGTTTGTAGGCAAGCTGTGAGGCCCAGCGTTTTCAAGCTGTCATACAGCAGTAATCCACACTCTGGATTGAGTGTGGGGTGGATGTAGGTCTGGAGGACCAAACCACCTAAAAAGCCTTTTGTAATGTGGTTTGCTTGATGAATTGTCACCCGATAGATGCGTGCTAGGCTCGCTTTTGTCTATGGTTCTGTCAGATAGGATTTTATGTACACGCAACTTTGTTTGGGTTCTGTCAACGGTATAGATTTGCTTGGGAGTCTATCTTTTGCACTTCATATGTTTGATTAACTGCTTCATTGGTCTAATTCTTCAACAGAGCTTAACTGATTTCTATTCCGCTTAAGTTTTAAATTGTTCAAGTTTTTAGAAGGGGATTCATTCACCCCCCCTCTGAATCCTTGATTGCGTCATTGTCATCCTAACACTTGGTATCAGAGCGGGTTATCTGCATAGAGGGTCCAACGACCTGCAGATCTGGTCTTGACTCTTCTAGACGCATTCAATTTTATCTGATTGATTTATGCTTATCATCTGATTTGTATTTGATTGAGATGGCTAAAATTCCTCAGTACACTGGTTCTGAATTTTATTGTTGGTTTGGAAAATTCAGGGATTATGTTCTTTCTGTTAACTCTGATCTTTGGATACTTATTGCACACAGTCCGCATGACATTCCAAAGGACAAATCCTAATGGAATGCTTCAGACCGACTAAAGTATTTGAAAAATCAAAAGGCCCTGGAATTAACAAGAAGGGCGATAGATGTTAACCAATTTCCATTTAGTGCTAAGTGCAGGAGTGCTGCTGAAATAATCAACAGGATAACAGCCAACCGTAAAGAAGATGAAGTTAAATGCTTGATGGCCAGAGGTAACAACAATGATCAGACAAAGGACTCGTCTTAACAGGTAAATTCTGAAAGTTATAATTTTAGCTTTGAAGAACTTGTTGCATTAAATGAACACTTGATTGAAAAACATGAGAAAGTAAAATCTGAAAAGAAAAAGCTAAGAAGGGAAATGATCTCTGAAGTTACATGTTTAAAAGCAGAAAATGAAAATCTAAAATCAGACATGAACAAGGAGAGATCTGAATTGATTACATTGAAATCTGAAATGAGAGTCTTAAAAACAAACTTCTCAAAGATGAAGACTCATGCAATGAATGTGCTTTCTTAAACGAATTGATTGACGATCTTGATTCTGATGATAGCATCCAAAACAGTCTAATCAGATCCTTAAAAGAAAAAAATGAATTATTGGTTGAAAAGAGAAAGGAAGCTGATGAATATGAAGATAAACTGTTTGAAGAAAATAACCATCTGAAAGATCAGAACAAAAAGCTAATGGTCCTGAATGTTGTCATGTCAGAACAATGGTTAGCTATGGAAAAAGGAAAATCTGTTTTGAAAGAAAATGAAGCTAATTGTGAAACAAAGTTAAAACAGGAGAATGAATCTTTGAAAAGTCTAAATGATGGTCTGCATCAACATGTTATCTTCTGTGAAAATGATATTGCTTCTTTGCAAGCAGAAATTGAAGATCTAAACAATTCTCTTTCAAAGTTCGTTAAGGAAAAGACAACATGAATAAACTTCTTGGCTCAAATGTTAGTTTTTAGAAAGAGGGTTTGGGGTTCAATCTTGTTAATAAGAAATTTAATGTGAAGAAGAATTCTACTGTCTTTGTAAGAAGCTCGGAACAGGAAAAGCCCTCCAGTTCATCTATTTTTCAGTTTACTGCCAAGCAAACAAAAAACTCAATTAAAAATCTGAAAAAGAATCAAAAATAAAAAAAGAATGTTAGTTTAAATAAAACCAAACTTGTTTCTACATTTCCTATGCATGCTGCTCATGACTCTCACACACATTCACATGCATATGTCATAGATAAACCTATCACAATAGTGCATGGTCACAATAAGAGAATTACATGCTATTATTGTGGCAATAAGGGGCATGTTATGGATGACTGTACTGTTTTGTTGAATGATGAAGTAGGTGCATGTAAATCTACCAACACAATTAAAAATAAATCTGTGAAAAGGTCTGATAGAGATATTTCTAATGCATGCTTTTACTATGGCAAAAAGGGTCATTATATGCATAACTGTTATTTAAAGAAACAAGAAGATCAAAATTTCAGAAATAGTTATGTAAAGAAGCATGTTAGGAAATCTCAAAATCAGAGAGTTAACTGTTTTAATTGTGGAAAGTTTGGGCATACTTCATCAAATTGTTGGTTTAACAAAAACAATGCATTTCATCTTGTTCATGTGAATAATTCTACATTTAGGAGAACTCAGAATCTTACATTCATGTATAAACCTCCTACATGCAATAACTGTGGAAAATTAAGACATGTTTCTTATGAATGCTTTTGGTTGAGTGGGTGGAATAATTGGAGAGCACCAATGTGGGGTGTTACTAATCCTGTTGGACCCAAGAGCTCTTGGGCCCCAAGATATTTCAAATAACTTTTTGGATGCAGGTGTGCTCCTGTGGATAAAATAAAATGGGGCTCAATAAAATCAGGGCACAAAGTATAGTTAAACCCCACCTCTCAATTCTCCTTATTGAAATTGTCTTAATAATGCTGTCTGTGGAATGTCGTATGCTTGATTGGAATAAATTGATGATTGATGCCATCTTGTAATGAGTAATACATGTTGACAATCTGATTCATGCAAATTCCATGTGAAATTTTTTTGTTAGTCATTCATGTTCATGAGTAGATGCATAGGTTTGCATGACTTCTTGGTATATCAAATGGAAGTTGAGATAAGGGCAGATGTCTTCTGTCTGGAAACTCACGCCATGTGTAGAGGCTAGATCTCTGCCAAGTACCAAGAGTCAAAACAATGCATGTAGTTTAAATCTGAAATGTGCATTTAGTTATTGCATCTCTGTGTACCTTAGGAAAATTAAGTGGTGTTTGTTTGAGATCTCTGCACATTCTGAGGGAGAGCTGAGCTGATCAAAGTTTGTGTGTATAATGTTTTGGGGCTGAAGTGTCTGATGATTATTGTTGAATTGCTGTTTGGATAGTGGGCGAGATTAGCCATATGAGTAGTTGAGTGCTGCTGCATATACATAACAAGTCAGCATTTTGGGAAATGCTCTATTGAAATCATTGACTTGTATACAAACTGAAAGTTGAGAGCTGGTGGATTTTATAGAAGGCTGTCAGGTTTTTGGTAGACCTTTAAGGTTGAGTCTTTGGGTATTTGTAAATTGGCCCTAGATCTAAACTTTGCCCTTGTGTGGTCTCCACTCATAGCCTCTTGCTCATCTTCTCTTTAATCTATCCCCATTCATGCTCTCATCTTTTCTTTATAATAAGTTCATAGACTATGGTAGTCAGGGAGAGTAAATTTTGAAATCTTTCACCTTTATCAATCTTCAATAGTTAACTACCAAGATCACTCTGAACTAAGAACAAAAGTGCTGATCTTAACTGAAGTGTGATTTCCTGTGTATGAAGATTAAATCTTATCTGAAAACTCTCACAATTAACCTTGAACGACTCTTCAATGGTCTTAAAACAGTCCAAATTGGAATTGCTCAGTAGGAAGTCTAAAAATCTGAAAGTCTTTAGTAATAAGTCAATCTGATAGGACATCTGGGGTTTATATGGTCCTTAAGCCAAGTTTTAAGAAAATTTTATTAAAAGACCAGGGAATACGCTATTAAATGAAAAATGAGTGTGGCGGAGCAATGACATATTATTTGAGAAACTGACCATTTGTTTCAAAGAAATTCAGAGGTCAAGTCATGATAATAAATGCTATCTCTGTTCAAAATATGAAGCACAAAGGTAAACTGCACTGAGTAACCAGGGATTCTGGTGTCTAATCAATATGTCTCCTTGAGTAAAAAGGTGTAGTAATACTGGAATGCTCAATAAAAAATTGTAAAAGATCAATGAAAAATATGGTTGACTCTTGAGTCTTTTCAGTAAACTAAAATTGCCTTAAGTTCAATATAAAATAGATTTTTTAATCAGTTTTGGCTGATGAAAATGACTAGTAAGATTAATGATTTCTCTGATTGAGCTATTTCTTTGTTAAAATTGTTTCATTTCCATTGACTTTGCTTCATAGGAATAAGTTGTGAAGGTTCACAGTTTAAGATATAATCCTATATGCCGAAAATCGCATAACTATGTAGAAAGGCAATTTCTTATAAGTAAAGGGTAGTCTGGGTATTAATTGTTGAATTTGGTAAAGTCGACAGTATCTCTTTATAATACTCAACCCTACCTACATTGTCTTTCATACCCTCCTCATTCAAGCCGAAACGCCTTCCCACACTCGCGACTCCCTCGCTCGTGCCCTTACCACAAGCTTGGCCTCTCCAGCTTCCCTTTCCACATTTCCTCTACTTTTTCTTCTACACTTCATTCTCTACTCTTCACAGCTTTCACCATGTCCTCTCCGATCACCAAGAGCAGGGACAGAAGAAGATAATGGAGGAGTAGCAGTCAGCGGACTCGCTAAAAGAGCAGCAGCCAACGGACCACGTGTCCGTGAAGTCTGCCACGGTTATTCACTATGAAAGAAGATCAAAGGAAGAACATGAACAAGGTATCATTTCTGATATGCCCAAAGAGTTATCTGTTAAAGGAAAGGAAAAGGTAGAGGGGACCTCTTCCAAGCGGCGCCGAACACTCGTTGCAGAAACCAGTCAAGAAGAACCTAAAGAAGAAGGTATTTCTGCTGAGTCTTCAGTTCATGCTGAGATTACTTTGGAAGCGGGCAAGATTATGCTTCCACGTTATGTGGACTTTGATGATCAATCCATGCTTTTAGAATTTCTTGAACTGTTGCAGCTGTTTAGGTTTCAAAAATGGAAGAAATTTCTGAGTAGACATAGAATATACTACCCAAGACTTGTTGCAGAGTTTTATTGTAATTTAAAATATAATCCTGAAGAGTCAAAAATCCAGTCTCTTGTCAAGGGAGTAAAGATCGAAGTTTTTAGGCATTCCCTTCATAAAATCTTTAGAATTCCAGAAGATGGGGCAATATAAAGAGTTTTTGATTTCAATCAACATGAGGCCTACTCCCTTATCATATGACTGCCTAGTAATCCCAGAGACAAGAAACAAACAAAACTGGCTCAGTACAATGCAAATAAGTTTTCATCTCTAAAGAGATTATTGCACCACATTCTTACCACTATGATAACCCCACAAGTTGGAGGTAGAAGAGACTAACTGAGTCTTAGAGATTCATTCTCTTTTGGTTGCTCAAACGAATCAAGATTTGTTTACCAGAGATAATGATTCAGATTATGGGTATCTGTAAAGAATCTAGGAGAAATTTACCCTATGCAGCCCATTTGACTGCTATTTTCAAGAAAATGCACATTTCATTAGAAGAGGAAACTTCGAAGAAGATCCTCAAAGTGAATATCTATAACATGGATTTCATCAATAAATTCATGAAATTGAAGTTATCCTCAGTCAGCCATATAAAAGATCTAACAGTAAAGGAGACCCCAACAGATGTACTAGATGTTATTGAACAGTCTCAACCATCTCATATCAGATATCATACTGAACGGCTTCAGATTGGTCAGGGGGAGGAACTACAACCAGCAGTGGAGCGAGTAGAATCTTTAGAGCAGACTCCCCAATTGCTTCAAGAGGAAATAGAAGAGCAGCAGATTGAAAATTTGCAATTGGAACAAGAAGTTCATGAATTGAACTTGACTGAAGAACAAATATCGCAACAATTAGATCAGCATATTGATGAACTATTTGATCAGTTTGGACAGCAGACTCAGCAACAACTAGCAGCTGATCAGCCAGAACAGTCAGTTGAATAGCAAAGAGCAGAAGAAGTTCAAGAGGAGCCTTACCCATTGATAGATGAAGATGAACAAATGATTGATGAAACTGTAAATGATTCAGAAAAGGAGGAAGAAACTGATCTAGGTGTACAATCTATGGTTGAAATGGTTATTGAAATAATGAAACAAGTAGTTGATAAAGCCATAGAAGAAATTGCTGACATTGTTATTGAAGAACAGCAAAGATTGGAAGAAGTTCAGGATGAGCAACCCCAGAAGTCCAAGAGGTTGTTGAAGAAGCTTCACAGGAACAAGTTCTAGGTCATGCTCTTTTATATGGACCCTATCATGGGCCAATAACTCCATTTGGGATACAACCTTCTCTATCCCCAGAACAATCCTTCATTCCTTAGGGTTATCAAGCATCTAGCTCTACTGGACCAAGCTCAGAGTCACATATTGCTGAAATGCTCACTACACTGACAAACCTTGTGATGAATCAGAACAGTATGATGAATGCACAATTCGTCCATACAAATTATGTTATTGATCGATTGGATGCTAGGTTGTGTCATTTGGAACAGACTGTGAATAGTCAGTGGATAAAGTTTATATATGATAAGCACAAGTCTGATTCAAAATTAAATGGTGTTTTGGACTCCCTACTGGCAGTGTGTACGAAGGCTGGAGATATTTTACTTAACCTGCAAGACACTCAGGCCACATCTTTCATCAAACTCTCTAAAGCTCTTGATTATACTTATGATCTTAAGATAGATCTTGAATTGCTAAAGATTCAAGTGAACATACTCAAACAAGATCAGTAGGGGCTTACTCAAAAAATTGATATAGTTCAGACTCAAGTGGAGAACTTAGATGACAGATTCACAACTGTTGTTACAGCTCTTCGACTTTTATGGCAGATATACACAACCAGCAGACCTCACACTTAGACAATCTGGGAAGCATGATGCAAAACTAGTTTGTGGATATAACAACTATTGTCAAAGAGCTTCATGGCTTAGTCAAGCAGAGTGACCAAAAAGTGATGGCCAAGTTTGCAGCCCTATGAACTAAAGTTGAAAGAATTTCATATCCAAGGGCAGTACCTTTGAGAGGCAGTTCTAGCAGCACACCACCAAGAGGAAGGGGAAGCTCCAGAGGTACTAGCTATGGTTGCACAAGTTCTGCTGATGTCTAAGAGTCCTCTAATTGTTTTTGATAATGACAAAGGGGGAGAATAAATTGTTGGTCATGTATGACAGTTCTAGTCTGGAGGGACAGATATTGATGCTGAGCAGATAATGACTAATGCTGATATTGTTCTGATGTTTGGACATATGCAGATGCTGCTAGATATGTTTCTGATGCTGACTGATTTTGATATGTTTCTGATGTCTCTTTTGTAAAAAATATTCTGAATGAGAATTTCTTGTAATAAGATCTTACTCAAACATCAGTTGTCTTTTCTTACTGTACAAAAAAATGTAATTACTGCATATTGCATATTTGCGTGAAATGAATACTTGTGTTGAATGTGAAATGCATACTTGTGTTGAATATTACTTGCTATGCATACTTATGTTGGATGTTACTCTTGCTATGCATCCCAGTGAATAAATTCTATGAATGATTAACAACTTGTGAATGCTTGGAAATTGAAAGAGTGTATGAAGACTGGTTGTTGGTTGTTTAATTCATTGTATGTTTCAATCATACATGACTCATAGTTGTCATCATCAAAAAGGGAGAGATTGTTGGAACCCTGGTTTTGATGATGACATTCTATGAATCATGTTAAGACTGGAATGCATATATACATCAATCAAAACTAATTAGTTTTAGTCAGCACCTAGGTCGATGCACGTCTATGTTTATGCATACATATAAGTCAGTGCATTTTCATCTTGTTATGCATATCAGGTTCGTGCTCTTTCTCAACAGTCAACATTTAGGTCGGTGCACGTATTGGCCTTGCTCACATATAGTCGGTGCAGGTTTTGCATTGAACATATAGTCGGTGTAGGTCTTGCATATCACTCTCATATAGTCAGTGCACATCCTGCGTGGCTGCATGCCAAGTCAGTGCATGTTCTGATCTTGCGTATATAAGGTCGGTGCAGGTCTTGCCTCGTGCATGTAAAAGTCAATGCATATACGTCATAAGGCAGAACAAAGTCAGTGCAGTCTCTTCATTAGATAAAAACAAGTCGGTGTAGACTTTGCCTTGTGGAATATAGGTCCGTGCACATTTCATCTTAAGTGCATAAAGGTCGGTGCAACTTTTTCATCGGGCTTGTATAGGTCTGTGCAATTTTTGTTGATGTACGCATGCAAGGGTCGGTGCACATTTGTATCTCATGCATATAGAAGTCGGTGCACGTCTGATAACTGCATCTATAGTCGATGCACGTTTTATCATACGCACACAAAAGTTAGTGCACTTTCTGCATCCTTCATATATAGTCGGTGCAAGTTTCATCTTACGCATATAAAAGTCAGTGCACGTCTATCTAATGCATGCAATAGGTCCGTGCATTTAAGTCTATGCATTCTTATAGTCGGTGCAAGTTCTGTCTCGCTCACATGATAAGTTTGTGCATATGAATGTTTCTATGAAATACTTCAGCTCACAAAGTGTTCGACTTAATGCTTCTATTCTGATTGGCAGGCTCAAGTCACCAGCATGTGACCCAAGACGAATCTAGTCCAGAGACTTAGCCACGTGGAAAGCACCTCTTCAGATCTAACACGTGGACTTCAATCAGCATACTTTTACCAGAATGTCTGGGCGGGAAACATGTATTCCACACGGCCAATCTTTCGCGGTATATAGATATTGAAGCCAGATTCTTCAGAGACATTAGCGAGAGATAGAGATACAGGAGAAGAGAGATTTACAGAGCGAGAAAAAGTGAGACAGAAAGAGAAGGAGAAGGAGAAGAAGAAGAGGGAGACTGTGAGATTGAGAAGACCTGGTCCACTGGATTTTGGATCAGATCCAAACCAGTTTGCTCCTGCGTGAGCATTGTGATTTATTTTCATTGTCAGCTTTCCGATGTTGAATCATTTGGTTTACCATTTTTATTTTTCATACTCCTTGTAAGCTGTGTATCAGCGGAGGCTAAGATATAAGGCCCAGCAGCAGAGGTGAATTCCTCTGGATAGCTAAGCTGTAATGCTCAGCCATCGGCGAAGCTGTAATGCCCAGCGGTTGGCAAGCTGTGAGGCCCAGCGGTTTCAAGCTATCAGTCAGCAGTAATCCACACTCTGGATTGAGTGTTGGGTGGATGTAGGTCTGGAGGACCGAACCACCTAAAAAGCCTTTGTGTACTGTGGTTTGCTTGATGAATTGTCACCCGATAGATGCATGCTAGGCTCACTTTTGTCTATGGTTCTGTCAGATAGGATTTTATGTACACGCAACTTTGTTTGGGTTCTGTCAATGGTATAGATTTGCTTGGGAGTCTGTCTTTTGCAGTTCATCTCTTTGATTAACTCCTTCATTTGTCTAATTCTTCAACATAGCTTAACTGATTTCTATTCCGCTTAAGTTTTAAATTGTTCAAGTTTTTAGAAGAGGATTCATTCACCCCCCCTCTGAATCCTTGATTGCATCATTGTCATCCTAACAACTCGGGTAGGCCGTGTTGGGTCCCTGTAGGGGATCTCTCGACCGATCTGTCGCTCAGACTTCCGGACCTGAGGGTCGCCTAGGAACTGCTGCTCCAAGTGAGTTTTGGGCTTGAAGTAAGTGGGCCTGAAATGGGGTTGTCACTTTGGGGAGGTGGGCCTAGTTTGGTCGAATTGGACCTAGTTCGGCCGTGCTCTTGGGCGGTAGATTTTCCCCCTCTGCACTTGTCCCCCACCTACTCCCGAGCCAATATTGGGCTCGGACGAGTTGTAGTTTTGGGGATGACGTTGGTGGCTCGGTTTGGGTGGGGAATTACCTCTCGCAGGGGACACTTAATGCGACTGTCCTAGGAATACGCCCGTAATGATGACTCTTTTGAGTCGATGCGAGGAGCCCCCATTTTGGAGTTCAGAACGTCGCGCCATTTCCCACCAAGCTTATGGGGAGATAAATATTGTGCGTGCTTGCGTTCCAAACCACCTTCATTTAGGGTTTTCTCTTTCTATCGCACCGGTATTTTGGAAGGGCTCATGCGTCGTGAGAGTGATCAGGAAGAGCAGCGACTTGCGGAGGCCTTTGCAGAGCTAGCGGAGATTACGGTGGCGGCGATTCGCCAACTTCCCCCTCCTCCAGAATCATCTGATTCAGCACTCTTTTCCTCCTCTTCCTGTTCCTCTCTTTCTTCCATGGCGAAGCAACATCCTTCGACCGAGACGCAGGAAGCCAGGCAAGGCACGAGAAGTTTGGTGTCACAGCCTGAGCATCCCATGCGCAGTGAGCTGGGCGAGGACAAAGTAAAAAGGATGGTGAGACGTTACGGGCTGCCATGGCAGTACTACTTTTCTCCGTCTAAGTCTCACGAGTCTAGTCTGAATGCTCATCCGAGCCTTTTCTGTACTTTCTCTTGGCCTAGAAGTGTGGGTTTCGTCTCCCCATCCACCCCTTTGTCGTGCGGTTGCTTCAGTTTACCGACTGGCTCCTGTCCAGTTGGTTTCCAACTCATACACTTTTATTTTTTCCTTCATCTTTCTCTGTCGATCGTGTGGGCTTCACACTTCATTGGAGCTTTTCAATTCCTTCTTTGAGTTGAAGGAGCAGACCAACGCAGGTAAGGGCTTCTTCTATCTTTAGGCAAGGAGGGGAAGGAGCTGCGTGTCCCTCTCTGCCAAAGATTCCTCTCACAAAGGGTGGAAGACCCAAATTTTTTGGGTGGGCTCATCTGCGGATGGCGCCTCCTAGGATTTCCCGACGGCGGTCAATTTCCATCCGTCCATCCCCCCGAAGCAAGCGGCAGTTACTTTGGAGCTAGAGGAGGAGATTAGGGTTCTTTAGGAGAATCACCAGTCGACTGCCGAGTAGATGACTGTGGCCAACATCGAAGATTATCCTTCCCGTGCGGTGCTGTCTCAAGGTAAGAACCTTAAGGTCCGGCATCGCTACTTCTGGGTCGAGTAGGTAGGCCCTCTTCTGACATTCTGACTTTCGCTGCTCAGATTCTAGGTGGACGAATGACGAGGGGGAATTAATAGCCGACGGAGCAGGAGATCGTCGATCTGGAGGGGACGCCTACTCCGAGTGAACCCAAAGCTTCAGGGGGCCCCTTCTGTGCCCGAGATAGGGGCAAGCAGGTTGCTTGGGGAGATGCCCCCGAGCGCCGTGGGGCCAAACGCAAGGACCCTGAGGAGCAGCTGTTGCTATCCTCCATGAACGCCTTGACCGCTGAGAAGAAGCAGTTAAAGAAGGCAGGGGTCGTTCGCCCAGCTGAGAAACGGGTCGGCCCGGTCGAGGGGCCTTCAACCGAGGAAATCCGCCTTCCGGATCCCCCGTCCATCGAGCCAGAGATGGCTACTACTGGTGGGGGAGCCGTTACCAAGGCTGCCAGACCGCAAACAGAGGTGATAGCCTCTGAATTCTCAGCTGAGGCTGGTGGGGCGCAGGACGAGGCGACCTCCCAGCCCGTGTCGAGCGTTGTCGTCCAGAGAGTGGGGGCCCTCGGGGGGGGATGCCCCGGTCTCGGGCTTCCAGAAAAGACTCTCCCCCCTCCGACTAGTGCCTCCATGGTTCGGGCTTCCCTATATCAACGGTGCCGGTCCCTAGTGACTTCGCTGAATCAAGAAGAAATCAGGCGCTCTAACACCCGAGAAAATTTTTAGATTTAAAATATAATTATATTAATTATTCAATGGGTAAAAAGAGCTATTAAATGAATTATGGTTAATTAAATCTAATTATTATGGCCTTGCACTGATCCAAGAGGATTAGGCCCATCTAATAAACCCATTTGGCACAATTTGTGGTTTTTGGACCTTGGCCCATATTCTAGAAGCTTAGACTAGTGTATTTTTGAAATTTAAAGGGGATAATTACTCTTTGGTAGATAAATAAATGGATAATAACATGCGATAATATCAAGAGAGTTTGAACTGGTTTCAAATTCGGGGTCGGGATAGAAAACGGTCTATCGCGAGACCGCATGGAACAAGAAACGGTCTAACCCTAGACTGCTAAGCTCTGCAGATTCCGTGAGTGGAAGAAAGTGTAAAAGAATTAGATTTTTGGCACCTAAACTCCTAGAGACCGAAGTATGAAGACTTGTAAGCATGCTTGGGACTCTCAGAGATCGATCTAATACCTAATTAGGACTCTAGAATCATTTTAATCCATGAAACCCTAGTTAAACCCTATAAATAGACCCCAGAACTAACCAGCGCGACCCTTACTTTTGTCCGCGTGGAACTAAGGTAAGGAGGTCGAATTAGAGGTAAGTTTCTTCTAAGAATTTGTTCATTTTAGTTATATCTAACTTTTCTCAAATTTTCGTTCGAGGATATCAAGCTTACGAGAAGTTAGAGACGTCTAAAGTCGCTGATTTAGCACAAGAATCTCAGGAACCTGTGCGACTGGGTTAGATTGATCAGCGAGATAGAAGCCCTAAATGAGGTAATTAGATAGAGGTTATTTAAAGTTATTTGTTCCTTTTAGTATCCTCTTCTTACCCTCCAAATTTCGTGGTCATAGGTAAAGGGAATCAAGAGTTAGAATGCCACGAAGTTGCTGGTTCAGTTCAGGAAGAGCAGGAACTAGGGTTAACTTCCAGCCCTAAATTTGAAGTCTAAAGCTCTGGACAAAGGTAGGTTATCTCATGAACGGCTTAAACATGACATTAGGGATAAAAGCCCTTTGATTTTAGCCGATTTCATGCATTGTACACAGAGAATTTTATGTTTTCATTAGGACTATGCATCTAGCATAATATTAATGCATGAACTAGCCCTAATTAAGTTAAAAGGAAAATTTTCTTGTTTATTACACAAACCAACGCATATTGTTGGCCTATACTCGTTCTATCATGCTTTATGGTGTATTCATGTTTATTTTTATGCATGATATGGCTCAGATTAATAGTTTCTATTATTATTATTTGAGTTTTCTGTTAACACAGGAAGAAACGGTCCTCCTATAGACTGCTAGAAACCCTAGCGGTCGTACGATACACCGTTTGGCCCAATGAAACGGTCCTACACTAGACCGCTTTAAATTTCTGAATTCTGTATTTAAGTTAACCCGAAACTTAATGTAGAGTGGCCCTAATTAATGTATGTTAAGCCTAGTTAAGTAGGTTTTACTCCTGTTTCAAGTGACATTTTCATATGCCTAGTTATATTAACAGAACATTCTAGTAGATTTTATGATTCTTCATGCAATTAGAATTATTTTTAAACTTATGTTATTTTCATGACCAAGTCATATACTTTTGTAATTAACTTAAATTTATATGATTCATGGACTAGTCATGATTTGATCACTGTTACCACTATCTCTCTCTTCTAGAGTCATTTTCTTAAGTACATGGCACATATCCCAGTATGTTGTCATTAGTTACACTTTTGTACATTAAATACACAATATTGGACTTGATAACCTCTCCATTGGATATTCCTTCTAACGGACTAGAAAATCTTGTTTCAAGGCCTCCGTAAGACTCCGTGAGCCTGGGATTCCTACTAGGGCACCGAGCTGGTTGTACCATAAAAGCCCATTGTCTACAGAGCACTTTTACCAGTGTTTTGTGAGATCTACACCTTTGCGGCCATATCCTAGACCGCTACAGTCACTAAGCGGCCTTTACCATGACCGCTAGGATCCAGGAGATTTCACTATGTCGACTTTTCTCTTTCAGACGTAAAACAGTCCTGCACTAGACCGCTTGTCTCAAGAAACGATCCAGTAAACGACCGCTTGGTTCCTAAAAATGTCTAACCCAAGGTTTGACCTTTGGGGTTGTTTTTTTGAGTTCTTGGATGGTCTTAGAACTATCTAGACTCTGAACCTATGTTAATAAGTCAATGTTAAAAATATGAAAGATAATGAATATACCGTTATGCTGCTGAATTTTCTCCATAGCATAACCTAGTTATTAATGCATTTCTTAAATTCTCATGATCAATTATTGGTACGTTCTATACCTTGGTTACCTTATCATGATATTATTGTTGAACTTGTATATTATTGGCCACATTATTGTTATAATCGTGGAAGTAGCTTGATTTATACTTGAAGATGCAGTTCGAGTACTGATTGTGTTCAAGGGCTCTATGTTAGTCCCCTCGGCTGATTGTCGAAAATATACTATAAACCATGGGGTATGATGCTACTGGCGTCGCATTACGCTGGGAGTACTTTCTTTATAAATAAGTGAAAATCTACGGATGTGAATAAAGATTCACGTAAATTCACGAAGTACTTGCTATTAAGCGAAAATTACTTTTCTTGCTTGTTACATGACTTTCTAGTGCATAGCCTTCATGGTTATGAAAAGTACATTCTTGTTACATTCTTGTTTGTGGAAAGGCCAAATTTACATTCTTGTCCTATACTTGATCAATCATATCCTCGTATCTCGTCGTGATCATAACTTGTTACTTTGGCTTTATTCATATGCTTTGCCGTATTCGAATGATTTATCTTGTTCTCTAGAGCTAACATGTTAATCATTTAAATTTACCTTCATGTTGATACGAAGATACCTATTGGGCAAGTGTGCTCATTACCTACTTTCTTAAATGTTTCAGGAAGTACAGATGAATCGGATTCGGATTATACAAGTAATGAGTGCGAGAGTGATTGAAGGTCAAACGAATCGAGAGAAGCCATAGTACTAGATGTCTAGTCGAGTCCTGTTGTAATTTTCTATTTTTCCTGAGTCTATGATGTAAGCGTGTTCAGTGTCAAGGATCTTGTGTACTTTGAAATTATTATTATGATATAAAGTGAAGTTTGGAAAAGTTTACTTGTGTAATTACTTTAGTGTGATTGTCTTGCGCTCTGATTATATTGTTTGCTCGAGGCGTACTAGCCGACTGTTCACATTCCCGATTGTTTTCGCTGCATAATCTCAGGGCGTGACAGTTAGAGTGGTATCAGAGCCTAGGACTAGGAGTCCTAGGGAAGAAGTCATGTCATAGGCTAAGTCCAAGGTTTAAGGACCCACACCTATGAAACTAGGAAAGAAACTCCCAACCCATGTGAGAAATTGGGTAGAACCCAGGATGAGCTAGTTGTTTAGAATATATCTTTAAGCTAACTTTATTTAAAAAAATTATGGAGAATAACAAACCTATCACTCTTCTCAGGTATCTCATTCTTACGATGGCTCACCGTGCTGATTGGGGTGGAATGCAACAGACCGTTGCGGGTCTCACCCAGGCATTGCAAAACATGGCACAAGCCGGCGCAAGAGCTGGTGCTGGCGATCTGCACCGTAACTTTAGGAGCCTAAATCCTCCATGATTTTGTGGTTCCTCTAATCCAGATGAAGCCGAGAATTGGATTGATGAAATGAATCACATATTTAAGGTTATGCAATGTGCTGACCAAGAGAAGATTCATCTTGCCACGTTCCAACTCAATAAAGATGCCCGTACATGGTGGAAGTCAATTCCTGCACCACCTCAAGATGCACCACATACTTGGGAGGGATTGCTCACCCTCTTCCGAGTCAAATACTTCTCCGAACATGTTAAGGATAGGAAGGCTATGGAGTTTGCTTCATTATGCCAGGGCATGATGTCAGTGGCGGAGTATGAGCTCTAATTTTCTAGGGTGGCGCCTTATGCTCCACATTTGGTTAGTATCGACTTATTAAAAGCTAACCGGTTTATGGATGGATTGAGGCACAACTTTATTCAACAACTTGGGACTCAGAATATTCATACATATGCGGAGATGGTCTAACGGGCACATCTATGCAAAAGGACCTTGGAGAATGTCGAAAAACTTAATGGAAAAGGAGAGGAGTTGAGCCGAAGGTCTGATCGGCATGAAAAGAAGGGAAAGTTTAGTATCACGAAACCTTACAAATCCTATGATAGAAAGAAGAGATCTCGGAACGAGAGTGGTAGTGGCTACCACAAGAATAAGAAGGTCAAAGAAGAAGAGAAGCAAGTCATGGCGGCTTGCACAGTTTGCGAGAAGTTCGGTCATTCGACCGAAGAATGCTGGAAGCGTCTCGACGCTTGTTTACGATGTGGCAGTCGGGAGCACCGCATGCTGGATTGCCCCCTTATGAAGGAACAATCTCTCGGTGGTGGACGTAAGCGACGGGCTCGTCTTAATGCTATTATGGAAAATGAAGAAGCACCCAAGAATGATGGGTTAATGGAAGGTACTATCCAGATTTATTCCCATCCTGCATTCGTACTATTTGATAATAGTGCTTCTCATTCCTTTATATCTACTGCTTTCGCAAAAACCTTATCAATTTCATCAGTTCCTCTACCTTTGGACCTAGCAATCACTACGCCATTAGGTCCCAGAACCAAACTTACAACCTACTACCCCGATAGTGAGGTAATGGTAGAAGGTCATAATCTTCTAGCAAACCTCGTATGCCTTGACATGGAGGGCTACAATGCTATTTTAGGTGTAGATTGGCTCGTAGACCACGACGCCTATATAAATTGTCGCATCCAAATTATCTTGTTTCGGAAACCAGGTCTTCCAAGATTTTCCTTCCTTGGTATCAAATATAGGAAGCATCCTACCATCATTTCATCTCTTCACGCTTGCAAACTTATTTCGCAAGGATGTGAAGCTTTTCTTGCTTCCGTAATCATCATCAAATCCAAGGGAATTATCTTATAAGATATTCCCATTGTGAATGAGTTTCCCGATGTATTTCCATCAGATTTGCCTGGTTTACCGCCCAAAAGGGAAGTAAACTTCTTCATTGAACTCATTCCCAGAGTAGCACCTGTTTCAATAGCTCCCTATAGGATGTCCCCCACAAAACTCAAGGAATTGAAGAAATAACTTCAGGAGTTATTAGACAAGGGTTTTATTCGACCTAGCACATCCCCTTGGGGTGCGCCAGTTCTATTCGTCAAGAAGAAGGATGGATCCCTCAGGCTATATATCAACTATCGGCGACTGAATCAACCCACAATTAAGAATAAATATCCGTTGCTGCGTATAGATGAACTCTTTGATCAGATTTCAAGAGTAGAATATTTTTCCAAGATAGGCCTCAGGTCAGGTTATCGTCAGCTCAAGATCAAAGATGAAGACATACACAAAACTATTTTTTCGAAGCAGATATGGCCACTATGAATTCGTGGTAATGTCGTTCGGGTTAACCAATGCCCCGGTAGCATTTATGCAACTCATGAATAATGTCTTTGGGCCTTATCTTGACTAGTTTATAGTCATCTTCATTGATGATATTCTTATATACTCCAAAACAAAGGAGGAACATGAAGAGCACTTAAAAATAGCCTTGCAGACATTAACAGAGCACAAACTTTATGCAAAACTTAGTAAGTGTGAGTTCTGGCTAAAAGAGGTCTCTTTCCTTGGCCATATTATTTCAAAGGAAGGTATCGCTGTCGACCCTTCTAAAATAGAAGCTGTTAAGAATTGGAGCCGGCCGACGACCGTGTCTGAAGTCAGAAGTTTTCTAGGTCTGGCTGGTTATTACAGGAGATTTATCAAGGATTTCTCAAAGATTGCCGTTCCTTTGACTAGACTCACAAGAAAGGAGAATCCTTTTATATGGTCGAAGGATTGCAAAGAGACTTTTCAAACTCTTAAAGAACACCTTACCAATGCACCAATATTAACGCTACCGACAGAGGGTGGTGGATTTGAAGTTTATACGGATGCGTCTGGCATTGGCCTAGGATGCGTCCTTATGCAAAGTGGAAAGGTGATTTGCTATTCATCAAGGTAGTTAAAGCGTCATGAAGAAAATTACCCCATGCATGATCTGGAACTAGCTGCGGTTATATTCGCATTGAAGATTTGGCGACATTACCTTTATGGGGAGAACTTCACCATATTTTCAGATCATAAAAGTCTGAAATACCTCTTCACCTAGAAGGAGTTAAATATGCGACAACACAGATGGTTGGAGTATCTCAAGGACTTTGACTTTACTATCTAATATCATCTAGGGAAAACAAATGTTGTAGCTGACGCTCTTAGCAGGAAACCAATGGCAACTATAGTGAGCCTCAGGAAAGGTATAACTTGTCTTATTGAAGATTTTTCTCATTTAAATCTTGATATTGATAGAGAACGAGAAGGAGGTATGATTTCCAATATAAGGTCTCAACCTACATTGATCAAGGACATAGTCCAATTACAAGAAAATGACCCCACATTGATGGAGATTAAGGATAATATTGATCAGAGACCGGAATTTTCTATCTCAAATGATGGAATACTATTATTTAAGGATCAAATTTGTGTGCTGAATCATGATGACACTAAGAAAACTATCATGGAAGAAGCTCACAAATCAAGGTATGCTATGCACCCTGGTGCTATCAAGATGTATCCAGATTTGAAAAGAAACTTTTGGTGGCCCAACATGAAAAGAGAAGTAGCAGATTTTGTGTCCCGATGTCTCACTTGTCAACAAGTAAAAATAGAACATTTAAGACTCGTTGGGAAATTACACCCCTTGAATATTCTAGAGTGGAAATGGGAAAGTATAAAGATGGATTTCATCATGGTATATGGGTGATCATAGACCGATTGACTAAATCTGTACATTTTCTACCAATCAAAAGTCGATGGTCTGTGGTTGTACTAGCAGCATTATACATGAAGGAGATTGTCAAACTACATGGTGTCCCTGTCACCATTGTATCCGACCGAGATCCTCGGTTCACATCACAATTCTTGAAGGGTCTTCAACATTCATTAGGAACCTGACTTAATTTTAGCACTGCGTTCCATCCACAAACTGATGGTCAAACTAAAAGGACAAATCAAGTGGTGGAAGATATGCTCAGAGCTTGTGCTATTGACTTTGGAGGAAGTTGGCACGATCACTTGCATCTAGTGGAATTTTCGTACAACAATAGCTACCAAGCTAGTATACAAATGGCACCATTCGAGGCTCTGTATGGTAGAAGCTGTCGATCGCCTATTTGCTGGAATGAAGTAGGAGAAAGGTAATTTCTCGGCCCTGACATCACTAGGGATACTACCGAGAAGATAAAACTTATTAGGGAAAGACTCCAGATGGCTCAAGATAGACAGAAATCATATGCTGATAACCGAAGGGTCGACCTGGAATTTCAAGTAGGAGACCATGTATTTCTTAAGGTTTCTCCAGGTCGAGGTATTCGAAGATTCGATATCAAAGGCAAGCTTACTCCAAGATTCATTGGCCCCTTTGAAGTTATCGAAAGGGTTGGTGAAGTCGCGTACCGAATAGTTTTACCCCCTCAACTATCTGAAGTTCATGATGTATTTCACGTCTCAATGCTCAAGAAGTATTTACCTGATCCATTCCATGTCATCACTTACGACAACCTGGAGATTAAAAAGGACTTGACATACGAGCAAAAGCTAGTCATGATCATTGAACGAGAAGTACGTCAACTTCGGAATAAAACCACTCCTATGGTCAAAAATCTAATGGACCAAGTCATGGCCACATGAAGCGACATGGGAAACTGAAGAAGCCATGCGTAGAAGATTTCCAGAGATATTTGAATGTAAGTACACTATCCATAAAAATCTATGTAAGGAATTTGGGGACCAAATTCTTTTTAAGTGGGGGAGGGTGTAACGTCCGAAAAAATTTTAGGATTTAAAATATAATTATATTAATTATTCAATGGGCAAAAAGAGCTATTAAATAAATTATGGTTAATTAAATCCAATTATTATGGCCCTGTACGGATCCAAGAGGATTAGGCCCATCTAATAAACCCGTTTGCCCCAATTTGTGGTTTTTGGACCTTGGTCCATATTCTAGAAGCTTAGACTAGTGTATTTTTGAAATTTAAAGGGAATAATTACTCTCTGGTAGATAAATAAATAGATAATAACATGGGATAATATCAAGAGAGTTTGGACTAGTTTCAAATTCGGCGTCAGGATAGAAAACGGTCTATCGCGAGACCGCGTGGAACAAGAAACGGTCTAGCCCTAGACCGCTAAGCTCTGCAGATTCCGTGAGTGGAAGAAAGTGCAGAAAGATTCAATTTTTGGCATCTAAACGCCTAGAGACCGAAGTATGAAGACTTGTAAGCATGCTTGGGACTCTCAGAGATCAATCTAATACCTAATTAGGACTCTAGAATCGTTCTAATACATGAAACCCTAGTTAAACCCTATAAATAGACCCCAGAACCAACCAACGTGACCCTTACTTTTGGCCGCGTGGAACTAAGGTAAGGAGGTCAAATTAGAGGTAAGTTTCTTCTAAGAATTTGTTCATTTTAGTTAGATCTAACTTTCCTCAAAATTTTGTTCTAGGAGATCAAGCTTATGGGAAGTTAGAGGCGTCTAAAGTTGCTGATTCAGCACAAGAATCTTAGGAACATGTGCGACCGAGTCAGATTGATCAGCGAGATAGAAGCCCTAAACGAGGTAATTAGATAAAGGTTCTTTAGAGTTCTTTGTTCCTTTTAGTACCCTCTTCTTACCCTCCGAATTTCGTGGTCATAGGTAAAGGGAATCAAGAGATAGAAGGCCACGAAGTTGCTGGTTTGGTTCAGGAAGAGCAGGAACTAGGGTTAACTTCCAGCCCTAAATTCGAAGTCTAAAGCCCAGGACAAAGGTAGGTTATTTCATGAACGGCTTAAACATGACATTAGGGGAAAAGCCCTATGATTTTAGCCGATTTCATGCATTGTACATAGAGAATTTTATGTTTTCATTAGGACTATGCATCTAGCATAATATTAATGCATGAACTAGCCCTAATTAAGTTAAAAGTAGAATTTTCTTGTTTATTACACAAACCCACACATACTGTTGGCCTATACTCGTTCTATCATGCTTTAAGGTGTATTCATGTTTATTTTCATGCATGATATGCCTCAGATTAATATTTTCTATTATTATTATTTGAGTTTTCTGTTAACACAGGAAGAAACGGTCCTCCTATAGACCGCCAGAAACCCTAGCGGTCGTACGATAGACTATTTGGCCCAGTGAAACGGTCCTACACTAGACCGTTTTCGATTTCTGAATTCTGTATTTAAGTTAACCCGAAACTTAATGCAGAATGGCCCTAATTAATATATGTTAAGCCTAGTTAAGTAGGTTTTACTCCTATTTCAAGTGACATTTTCATATGCCTAGTTATATTAACAGAACATTCTAGTAGATTTTATGATTCTTCATGCACTTAGAATTATTTTTAAACTTATGTTATTTTCATGACCAAATCATATACTTTTGTAATTAACTTAAATTTATATGATTCATGGACTAGACATGATTTGATCACTGTTACCACTATCTCTCTCTTCTAAAGTCATTTTCTTAAGTACATGGCACATATCCCGGTATGTTGTCATTAGTTACACTTTTGCACATTAAGTACACAATATTGGACGTGATAGCCTCTCCATTGGATATTCTTTCTAACGGACAAGAAAATCTTGTTTCAAGGCCACCGTAAGACTCCGTGAGCCTGGGATTCCCACTAGGACGCCGAGCTGGTTGTACCATAAAAGCCCATTGTCTACAGAGCACTTTTACCGGAGTTTTGTGAGATCTGGACCTTTGCGGCCATATCCTAGACCGCTACAGTCACTAAGTGGCCTTTACCGTGACCGCTAAGATCCAGGAGATTTCACTATGTCAACTTTTCTGTTTCAGACATAAAACAGTCCTGCACTAGACCGCTTGTCTCATGAAACGGTCTAGTAAACGACCGCTTGGTTCCTAAAATTGTCTAACCCAAGGTTTGACCTTTGGGGTTGGTTTTTTTGAGTTCTTGGATGGTCTTAGAACTATCTAGACTCTGAACCTATGTTAATAAGTCAATGTTAAAAATATGAAAGATAATGAATATACTGTTATGCTGCCGAATTTTCTCCATAGCATAACCTAGTTATTAATGCATTTCTTAAATTCTCATGATCAATTATTGGTACGTTCTATACCTTGGTTACCTTATCATGGAATTATTGTTGAACTTGTATATTATTGGCCACATTATTGTTATAATCATGGAAGTAGCTTGATTTATACTTGAAGATGCAGTTTGAGCACTGATTGTGTTCAAGGGCTCTATGTTTATCCCCTCGGCTGATTGTCGGAAATATACTATAAACCATGGGGTATGATGCTACTGGCGTCGCATTGCGTTGGGAGTACTTTCTTTATAAATAACTAAAAATCTACGGATGTGAATAAAGATCCACGTAAATTCACGAAGTACTTGCTATTAAGCGAAAAGTACTTTTCTTGCTTGTTACATGACTTTCTAGTGCATAGTCTTCATGGTTATGAAAAGTACATTCTTGTTACATTCTTGTTCGTGGAAAGGCCAAATTTACATTCTTGTCCTATACTTGATCAATCATATTCTTGTATCTCATCGTGATCATAACTTGTTACTTTGGCTTTATTCATATGCTTTGCCGTATTCGCATGATTTATCTTGTTCTCTAGAGCTAAAATGTTAATCACTTAAATTTGCCTTCATATTGATACGAAGATACCTACTGGGTAAGTGTGCTCATTACCTACTTTCTTAAATGTTTCAGTAAGTACAGATGAATCGGATTCAGATTATACAAGTAACGGGTTCGAGAGTGATTGAAGGTCAAACGAATCGAGAGAAGCTATAGTACTAGATGTCTAGTCGAGTCTTGTTGTAATTTTCTATTTTTCCTGAGTCTATGATGTAAGAGTGTTAAGAGTCAAGGATCTTATGTACTTTGATATTATTATTAAGGAATAAAGTGAAGTTTGGAAAAGTTTACTTGTGTAATTACTTTAGTGTGATTGTCTTGTGCTCTGATTATATTACATGCTCGAGGCGTACTAGCCGACTATTCACATTCCCGATTGTTTCCGCTGCATAATCTCGGGGCGTGACAGACGCAGTCCCCCCTCTTTACTCTTCGAGAGGGTTATGGAGGGCTGCTTGATCATGGCCCAGCTAGGGGCCAAGATAACTGATTTCTTCGCTCGGCTGGACAGCAAAGAGAAGTCTCTCTCTCGAGTTCCCGATGAGTCTGATCGGAGGATCGATCAGTTGACTTCCGAGCTTGAAGTCTCTCGGCAGGAGGCGACTTCGTTTCGAGCCCAATTTTAGTCGAGCCCGGAGGAGGCTCGGACACTGTCCGATCAGCTGGCCTAGGCTCGCTATATGGCCGACCTGAAGGGTGAACTCCTGGAAGAGGAGCGTCAATCTCAGGTCGAGCACTCCGAGCAGTGCAAGGCCGAGCGGGAGGAGCTCAGCTACAAGGTCCGAGGGGCCGAGCGAGTGCGGGAGGAAGTCAAGGTCGCACGGACTGAGGCTGAGGCGAAGCTATCCGAGACCGAGTGGAAGTTGCTCGAGGCCGAGCAAATAATAGCCGAGCTTGAGAAGGAGGCTGAACGAGCTGGGGCAGAGGCAATCGAACGATTCAAGAGCTTAGAGGGCAATCACGCAGCTCTCGAGAAGGCCGCCTTCTCATATTATGAGCCGGGCTACCGTCGGGGGCTGCGGAAGGGATTTGCCCAAGGTTACCATCGAGCGGTCGTTGAGGCCCAACAACAGGTGATCAACGAGCTTATTTTTCCTTTCGGGCAGTGCTATGACTTGGACGTGGATACTACCGACTCTCCCTCTTCGACGTCGAGCGAAGGAGGGAGTGAGGATGCCTGCAGTTCAGCAGAGGGATCGTCAACTCCGGTCACCTCTAGAGGGCACACGGTCAAGGTAGTTCCCACACAAGTGGGGTCAGTGTCTGGATCGACCGTCACCGAGGGTACAGGGGGCAGATCTCTGGGCACTGAGGATCCTTCAACTGCCGAGCTTCAAGAAAGGCCGCGGGCCCCTCGGAGTCCCCCAATCTCCATAGATTAGGTGGAAAATGAGTTCGATGTGCCAGCACTTTTCTCACTCCTTCCTTTTTTTGTTGCCATGTAAGGTTTGCCTTTTCGATATATAATGGCCGTAATATTTAGCACTGAGTTGACTGTTTCTTATCGTCTTTGGCGCTATTTGACCACCGTATCTGTAGTTGCTAAAGTAGGGATTTTATTTGCGAATATCTCGCATGCGACGACTGTCGTGGCGCTGGCACCTTTTCGATTTTCCATGCTTTGAATGACTTGCCACTTCACGTGTCCCTATGGAAGGGCTATTGCGGCTAATGGAGTAACTGCCCTTGGGGAAGGGTTCCTGCCTGTCGCATTTTTTTCGAGGGGAAAATTAATTAAGGCGAGGGTTCCCCTTTCGGCCTATAAAAGGTCCCGAAGGGCACCTCCACCTCTCTTCAACGCTTAAGGCTTTTCTTACAGTTCTTCCTCTTTCTCTCTTCCCGCGAAGCGTCTATCTTTGTGATGGGGAATTATCAGCTAAACATGGAGGGTGATTCGTAAGACGATAATCCTGGCAGCTGCCAAAGGCGTTCATGCTGCTCCGGTGTAGGAGAAGGAAAGAGGACGGGGCGGACAGCGTAGGAGAAGGAAGGAGGATAGGGCGGACATCGTAGGAGAAGGAAGGAGGACGGGGCGGACAGCGTAGGAGAAGGAAGGAGGCCTCGCGACGGGCACCTTTCCAACTTCTGGACCACCGCCAGGTGGTGTACAAGAAGCAAGGAGGCCTGGCCGCGGGCTCTCTCCTACTCTCCAGGCTGCCGCCCCATACGCGGAGGGCTGATGACACAACATCATTGGTCCTCCTTTCCCGTCGCCCCTCTCACCTCTTCGAGGGGGCGTTCGGCCTTTCTCCCTCTTCTGCTCTTCAACCAACTTCTTCCCTTTTCTTTCACTCTTTGGAGGATGCCTGTAATACCCTGGATTCTTATTGAATCTTTTGGATCCTTATCGGAGTGCTTTCGGATCACTTTTGTAGGTCCTGAGTTGAGTTTTACGATCCGCGTGGATTTTTCTCTCGTACAAGTTACGGAACCCAGTGGAGAGTTTATTTCTCAGTTCATCAACTCGAGGACGCTACAATTGCGATGTACTCTTTGAGAGGATCGTTTCGACTATTTTTACATATTTTTTAGAATTAGTCCATTTTCAGACCAATTATCAAATTTTTAGAAATTAGGAAAATTACCTAATTTCTTTTCTTTTTCTTTCTTTTTCCTCTTTCCTTTTCTCATTCGTGCGCGACCCTCTCTTTCTCCCATTTTCTCTATTCTCTCACCCTCTCGACTCCGGTTGTAGATGGAGGAGGCTCGGGCAGGTAGTGGAGATGTTGTGGCAGTGATCGGGTGTGCGATGGGGTGAGGATCGGACCGTTTCTGGCGCGATCCGGAACGGTGGATTCAAAGTCGACGGTTGAGCTCATGATGTTGTTTTCGACGCGGTTTAGTCACTTCGGTGCACGGAATCTTCGGTGGAGGTAGGGAGATAGATCGCCTACTTCTCTTCTGCGTTCCCTCGTAGTTTCGTGCCGAACGGTGCTCATTTGAGTGGGTTTCTTTCAAGTTCGGGAAGATCATGCTTTGGGGGTGTTCGTCGGGTTCTCCAGAAAATGGTGACAGTTTTTAGATCAGTTGGTATCAATCGAACCCCTAGAATGTCAGCGTTCCAGATCTGCTGATTTCGTGTCGATTGGTTGTCATTTGGGGCCAGTACGGGTCCGGGAACCCTGGTGACCCAATTAGGGTCGATTCGTTGGAATCACCCATTTCTTGCGATTTTGCTGTTGCATGGACCCCTTCCAGCTTGTGGAAGGTTATTTTTGTCAATTAGGTTTATTTCCCCTGCGTTTAGACGCGAATGGGGCATGAAATGGCCGAGATCAGCCATTTCCCCTGTTTTCCTGTCGTATCGTGCTTACGGTCATTTCAGAGACCGCTACAGGTCTCTAGCGGCCCCACGATGGACCGCTACACTCCATAGTATGTCGGTTAGTTTTAGGTCAACTGAGGTTGGCGGCCCAACCTCTGACCGTCACTTGCCTCTGGCGGCCCTATAGTGGTGCGCCAAGCTCAGCGATTCCTCGATTCTAGCGTATGTCAGTTCGGTCTGGCGGTTCTATATTTGACCGCCAGAGTCTTGTAGCGCGCCTTGCTTAGGCCGCTACTGTCCATTTGACCGGGTCAATGTTTTAAGTCGGTTGGCCTTAGCGGCCAAACCTTCATCCGCCTCTTCCTTGTAGCGCGCCTTCCTTAGACCGCTACAGTCCTTTTTGTCTTAGGTCATTGTCTTAGGGCGGTTACTGTGGCGGTTCATTCTTAGACCGCCTAGTTCGTGTAGCGCATCTTTATTAGACCGCTATGGTGGTTTAACTAGGCAGATCGGTTCGAGGGTTGATTGAGTGTAGCGGCCATATCTTTGACCGCCACAGTCATCTCGCGGCCCAGTGTAAGACCACCAGAGTCTTTGCCTCTATGTGTGTAGCGGCTTCTTCCTTGACTGCTTGTGTTGCTTAGCGGTCGAGTGATGTACCGCTTGCATTGCAGAGGATGGTTTACTGGTATTTTGGTTTCCGATTGTCTTGGCTTGACCTTGTTGTTGGCCCGGTTAGGAGGCAATTGAGCGGGGGGTGAATTGATTGCCTGCCCTTTCGATAAATTTAAACTTAATTAAAGCAAGCCACAGAGATGGTAAATAATCCCTAGATCAAGCTTGATTGAAATGTATGTTTGATTAACAACCCAACCCTCAAAACTTCCAGCGGAGAGAAATAATCACTCGGATAACAAAGAATGATCGGACAGTCAATGAAACTCTCGTCTCACCGACTCACACTCGTAATACGAACGGATATGAAATATCAACAACCACATAAAGAGCAAACCACGGTACAGTGATTTTTAGGTGGTTCGGACGCACCAAGTGCCGTCCTACGTCCACCCCTCTCACCTCGAGAGGATTTCACTAAAACACGTTGCACGACAGCAGCAACCACCACACACGGGCACGACGGCCCACACACCTGGGGTTCTCACTCGACGACGAGAAACCCCACACACACTCGGAGCAAGCTCCGAAATCGTCTAAGAAGAATAAAGATAGGAAAATACAAAGCCCAATTTAAGAATGACAAGTTAAGCTCAAAAGTAGATAAACAATATAGATCTTTCCCTTAAATCCTTAAACAAACTCGGAGATTAGAGAAGGTAGCATTAGAATGATAGAACCGAGAGATGGAAGAAGTCGGTCTTGAAGATTAGAGCGCCCGAAGCAGAGGATGAAGAGGACGATGACTACGGCCTCCAGATCTTGGCTCGGGCTCGTGAGGGGACGACCTCGGCGTTGCCTTCCTTCTCCTCCAGCAGAGTGCAAGGCCCTTTCTTCTCATGTAAGAAGATAGCACGTTAGAAGCTCTTGGTGTTTTTCGATCGGACCAAAGAGGTCGGCCATATATACACAGCAATAAGCATGATGTATAGACATAAAAGCCCTTTTAAATCCTCTTCAAACCACATACAAAAGTTGGTGGATGCCCTAAGGTTATTATGGTAAACAAGCAGGGCAATCGGATCTAGAACAAGTGGGTTCGAAACAGATCTGAAAATCACGATCGAGACACCCGGAAAAAGTGTCGACTCATAGAGTCGACTCTTTTTCACGAGTGTCTTGCCAGAACACATAAAAGCTACATATAGGAAACAAGTGTCGACTCATTGAGTTGACACTTTTTCACGAGTGTTCTGGCCTGTGAATCAAAATAACATTCGTGGTGAAAAGTGTCGACTCTTGAGGTCGACACTTTTTCATGAAGGTTCTATTTTCACAGTTTTAGACAAACTTACCTGAAAGTGTCGACTCTACAAGTCGACACTTTCTGCTAGCGTTAACAGACTTAACGCAAGGCAGAGAGTGTTAGAATAAGTGTCGACCCCTGAGGTCAACACTTTTTCTGACTGTAGAAAAAGTTCAATAAAGCCAGTTGAAACTCCGCATTTCATGAAACAAGTATCAAGATCAATCATATATGCACTTATAACTCAGATAGCCATAACAAAACCTGATTTCTACTCAAATCAATCCATCCACATTGAAATCCAATTAGACATCTATTCATACCATGGCCTTGAATAATTGAGTGAAAAACTCCATAATTGATCCTGCACTTTCAAATTGTCATTCATTTCAAACTTGAAGCATAGCAAATGAATTCCTCAAACATTTAGTTTATCCTTCAAACCCCACATTCATCAAGTATGTATCAAAGCAAATCATATAAACTTAGCTCATGACATTTTCACACAAAATCTTCGTCAAAACAGTCCGGGGCACAACAATCTCCCCCTTTTTGACGAAGATAAAATCTTTGAAAAATCACTAAGATTTGCATGAAAGATAACATTCTTTGAGCCAAAACACGCATTTTCTCACACAAGCAAGATGCATGAATTCCATTCAAAATCGCAGAGGCAACTTGCAAACATGCAAACATTTAACTCTCAAACATTTAACTCCCCCTTTTTGTCAAAGACACAAGCAAATCTGCCAAGTAAACAAAACAGAATGTAAAGGCACTGAACTTCATACAAAGGCAAGTTGTAATTTTATTTCTCCCTCTTTTTGTCAGAGTCAAATAGGGGATTATGTAAACCATGGAAGTAAAACCTGATATGCACAGTTAACTAAATGAAATGCACATGAAAAGCAAGGAATGAACATTCAAGCACATATGCATTCATTATTCTATAAAGTAGCAAGCATGTTCTTTATGAACAGGTTAAGAAATATGCTATAGACGCAGAACATGAGTTTCATGAGTACTACTAAGAGGGTAGTGCTTACAAAAAAAGTGGTACTACAAGACTCATGAAATATGACTGATTCAAGATGTACATTCGTACAATCACTCCCTAGATGTATATGTGAAGTATGAGCAATGAAATCTAGATAGTGTGGATTTTCATATTTTCTAAAGAACACATGTAGGAACTTTTCCTCCCTACACTTCCATATACCGTGCTCGACTTTTGGTAGCTTCGCAGAACCCCAAGCTTATTTTCATTTTTTAAATGACAAGATGACTAACCTTTTGACACGAGTCATGCCCTTTGTTTCAGGGGCACTTCTCGGTTACTCGGTATCGTCACTTATGATAATATGGATAGAACACTTTTCAATGTGAGTTTCCTCCTTTATTTCAGGGGGGGTTCCCGATTTACTTGATGTCAAATCACACTAATTGAAATTTTTGATGGGGTTGACAGCTTTTTCCGCACAAGACACGTGATTTCTATGTAGGAGATCTAGAGCCCTAAAATGTGTTGAGTGGAATAAATGAAATCCTTATTAGTTAGAATCATTAAACTCAAACGTGCAAGTGGTGTGAGAGATTGCATAGAATGTAAGAGATGAATTAGTCTATTCATTGTGATGTCTCCCCCTAAGTGTATACATTGTTATAACAAAAACCTCCCCCTTAATATGTGCCATGTAGCAACGTGTCTATGTCAAAGCAATTTTATTTGGCAAGGGAGTAAGGTCTTAGGAGATATCAAAATTGAAAGGTGTGTAATCTATATACACTCAGGCAAGTATCAAAATGGTATTTGCAAGCAAGTTGCTTGCAAGTACGTGGCGGAGAATGTAGGTCCGAAGACCATACTCACGCATAATGAAATCTTCCAAGTGGACTTGATCCACCTTTCCACTAACGTCATTTTATATACCGGTGAATCACGGCATTCATACACACGAATATGAAGTATATGTATTTATGTACATGCGGATGCAAAAAGATAAAAGCATGTATGAGAACCAGATTGTTATTTATTGTGATATGCACAAAAAGCAAAGTTTGTACTGTAAAAACCATGGAAAACTCTTTATATGTAAAAGATAAAACAATATGAACAGTTTCTCTATGAAAAGGTGTAAAGTGTGAATGTACAAACCGATTCGAAAGGATTTAATTCTCTAACCTGCTCACTCCTAATTCTCTTCTAAGAAAATAAAACTGATCAAAATTTAAAGGTTTTGTAAAGATATATGCAAGTTGGTTCTTTGTGTCAACAAAAACAAGCTCAAAATCAACTTTATTTATATGATCTCGTATGAAATGATGCCTAACTTCTATGTGTTTAGTACGAGAATGTTGGACAGGATTTTTGGACAGATTTATTGCAGACGTGTTGTCACACATTATGAGAGTGTTTTTCAAACAAAACCCAAAATCAAGCAATTGATGTTGGATCCATAGCACTTGAGCCACACAACTAACGATAGCCACATATTCGGCTTCGGTAGTTGATAAAGTCACACAATGTTGTTTCTTTGAGGCCCATGAAACCATGTAGCCCCCTAGAAACTGACAGTGACCGCTTGTGCGTTTACGATCCATTTTACAACCAGCATAATCAGAATCGATGAAAGCATGTAAATCAAATGAATTATTCTTTGGATACCACAAACCAAGGTCAGGTGTACCGTTCAAATACCTGAAGATCCTTTTCACAGCTGACAAATGAGAATCCCTGGGACAAGATTGATATCTTACACAGAGACAGACACTAAAATGGATGTCAGGCCTACTAGCAGTCAGGTATAGCAATGAACCAATCATACCCCTAAAAAGTTTTTGATCGACTTTGTTACCTTTTTCTTCTTCCATTTTTTGTGAGGTGGACATGGGTGTAGCAAATGGTTTGGCAGTCTCCAGTTGGAATTTCGTGATGATCTCTTGTGTGTACTTCTTCTGGTTAATGAATATGCCATCGTCCAGTTGTTTTATTTGCAATCCCAAGAAGAAGTTCAGCTCGCCCATCAATCTCATCTCGAACTCTCCCAGCATGAGTTGGGCAAATTCACCATTCATCTTCAAATTAGAGGCTCCAAAAATTATGTTGTCTACATAAACTTGAATAATTAAAGAATGTTCATCACAAGTTTTTGTAAACAACGTCTGATCTATGTTACCTCGTTTGAAGCCATTATCAATAAGAAATGAACTTAAATGATCATACCATGCCCGGGGAGCCTGTTTTAATCCATACAGTGCCTTATCCAATCTATAGACGTGGTCCAGATATGTTTCATCCTCGAAGCCTGGTGGTTGTTCCACGTACACTTCTTCCTTTATAATCCCGTTGAGGAAGGCACTCTTCACGTCCATTTGAAATAGCTTGATGTTCCTATGACAAGCATAAGCAAGTAAGATTCTAACGACTTCTAATCTAGCCACAGGAGTGAAGGATTCATCAAAATTAATACCAAATTTTTTAGAGTAGCCCTTGGCTACTAACCTTACCTTATTCCTCACAACCACCCCATCTTCACTAAGTTTGTTTCGAAAAACCCACTTAGTTCCGATTATAGGATGGTTATCAGGCCGGGGCACGAGGAACCACACCCGATTCCTTTGGAATTGGTGTAGTTCTTCTTGCATGGCGAGAACCCAAGAATTGTCATTCACAGCATCATCTAAAGACTTAGGCTCAATGCTAGAAAGTAAAGCTAAATTATCATGAATTTCAACTTCCCTCATTGAAGCCCGCGTTCTAATTCCTTCATCCACACCGCCGATCACATTCTCCAACGGATAGTCCTTGTGCGTGGTCCATTGGTGTGGAAGGGTCGGATACACTTGTTCTTCTTGTTGTGCTTCCTCCTCTTGCTCATTTTCTTTATCTTGATTTGCTGCCTCACCTTGTTTGCTCGACTCTCCCTTTTCAATTTCATTCTCACTTGTAACAATAAAATGATCATTATCATTTAACTTTCTCATAGTGTATTCATCAACAACAACATGTGGACTCTCCTCGACAACAAGTGTTCTAGTGTTATAAACACGGTAAGCTCTAGAAGGTAGAGAATACCCGAGGAAAATCCCTTTATCACTCTTAGCATCAAATTTTTTAAGATTGTCTTTACCATTGTTCAAAATGTAACATATTGATCCAAATGGCTTAAAATGTGATATGTTGGGTTTCTTACCTTTGTATAGCTCGTAAGGAGTTTTCTTAAGGATCGGTCTTACCATTGCTCGATTTGTAATGTAGCAGGCAGTGTTCACTGCCTCAGCCCATAAATACCGTGGAAGACCATTCTCCGCAAGCATGGTACGCGCCATCTCCACAAGCGTCCTATTTTTCCTCTCGACCACTCCGTTCTGTTACGGGGTCCTAGGTGATGAGTATTGATGTTCGTACCCCCTACTTCCTGCAGAATTCATCAAACTCATGATTTTCAAATTCTCTTCCGTGGTCACTTTGAATTTTCTGAATTGAATAACCTTTTTTATTCTGAATTCTAGCACAAAAATCAATGAATTCATTGCATGCATCACTCTTGTTGGCTAGAAACAAAACCCATGCATATCACGAGAAATCATCGACAATCACAAAACTATAAAGCTTCCCTCCAAGACTGCGAGTCCTGGTGGGACCAAACAAATCTAAATGCAACAATTGAAGGGGTTTTTCTGTTGAAATAATGTGTTTGCATTTAAAAGAAGTTGTGGTTTATTTTCCTTTATTACATGCTTCACAAATTTTTGATGATTCAAAATTTAAATTAGGAAGACCTCTAACTAAACCATGACGATTCAACTTCCTAATGACATTAAGACTGGCATGCCCAAGACGGCGATGCCACAACCAGACATCTTCAGCTTTATTAGCAACTAAACATAATTTTTCAGAAGCAATTTCATCGAAGTCAACCTGGTAAGTATTGTTACTTCTCACTCCTATGAATTTGACTTCAAGAGACTTAGCATCAACAATAGTGCAATGAGAAGACTCAAAAATAACCTTGTGACCCTTGTCACAGAGTTGACTAATACTAAGCAAGTTATGGAGAAGACCTCTAACAAGTGAAACATCTTCAATACAATGGTTGAGATCCTTACCAATTCTCCCAATTTCAATTATCTTACCTCTGTCCTATCCACCAAAAATTACCATACTGCCATTTAAGTTGTTTATTCCCCGTCATGTGCCTGGAGCATCCGCTATCCAGGTACCATTTATTCTCCGCCGCCTTCATGCAGACCTGCACCATAAGCAACCATGCTCATTTTGATTTGGGTACCCAAGCAAGCTTGGGTCCCGTGATGTTAGCATTTCCAAAAGATTGATTGTATTTACTGAAAAACATGTCATCATCATATTGCATTAACTGGCATATGTACATGTCATGCCCTATCTTCCAACAATAAAAATAAGTGGGTCTCTTCCTACAAAAATTTCTTCTATTATTTACATTCCTAAAAGTGGAGGGGAAACTAGAATTAACAGTTGATGTATCATGGTGTGTGTGTGAACATTCTCCATGATGAGATGAACTTTTAACAGCATAGTGAAAACCATTCTTGTTGCCATGCACAAATTGTGAACTCTTCACATGCTGTTTTTCTTTTCCTTTCGATATCTTCTCACTTGTATTCTTCACTTTCTCAATTTCAATGATAAGAGTCTCATTTTCGCTGTTCAATTTTTCTTTCACTTTCTCATATTCAATCAATTTGGCATTCAATTTTTCCAGCTCATTTTTCAACAAATCATGCCTTTCTTGGATTTCATCTTTGAGTTTAACAGTGTTTTTCTTTTCTACATCTAGGCATGCAATTTCATCTTCAAATAGAGCCAATTTGGATTCCAAAACATCATTTGCATTTTTAAAATTTTTAACTTGCATGCCAAGCAGATTACATTTCTCACATGAATTGGATGAATGCAAGATTTCATGGATCTTCTTCTTCAAGATTTTGTTCTCATTTTTCATTATTTTATATTTTTCATCCAATTCCTCATATGCAAGTTCCCATTGTTCATTTGTGATAAGCTCTGAGTCAGAGATTACCTGTTCTTGATCGCTCCTGGCCATGAGACACATGTTCTTTACCAGCTCTTCAATGTCTTCTTCTTCCTCGGACGTAAGCTCATCCTCGTCCTCATCACTCCACGTGGCCTTCATCGCTTTGAACTTCTTGCCTTTCACCATTTTTCATTTCTTCTTTTGCAGTTCGGGGCATTCACCTCGCATGTGCCCCATCTTCTTACACTCATAACACATCACTTCTGCCACTTTTGATGGTTCGTTCTTATGCTTCGGCTGCTTCCTTCCTTTCTTGAATTTTCCACCAAATCGTCTTCTTTGGTGCAAGAACTGTCTAACTCTTCTTGTTAACATGGCAACCTCTTCATCGTCGGTGGTTCCCATAGAATCCTCTGTTGTGCCCCTGTGGTTTTGATGATGGTTCTGATGATTGGTTGTTGATGTGAGTTAATCAAATGTTCAGTCATCTTGCTGCTCAGTTTAGTTTAATATATTTTGATGTTCAGTCATGTTAACTGATGCACAAAGCATTCATTGCTACACTCTGTCTGCACAGTTGTCACTACAGTGCGTCAACTCAGTGTGCCGATGCGTCGACCCCTTGGTCATATTTGTATCTGTCCATACAGTAGTGCGTCAACTCCTTGAGCTGATGCGTCGATGCTTCAGTTCAGTTTCTTCATTTGATGAAGTCTATACATCATCAGTTGATCATCAAGAATATACGTTGCAGCATCAACTCATTGGGCTGCAGCGTCAACTCAGCAAGTATGCACATCAGTCTTCACATGCTAAGTCTGTACAGCCTACGTCTCATGCAGCGTCAACGCTGTGAGCATTCTCAAGACATTAGCGTCAACGCTATAAGTGTGTGCATCGCTTTCACGTCACCAAGTCCATACATTTGTCCTCCTTCAAAGTCTGTACAGCCGCTGGTCTAGCTTCATGAAGTCTGTACATCAGACTGTTACAGGAAGTCTGTACATTGTCCGTCTTCCTTAGCGTCTTGATAGTTGATGTCTATACATTGGCCTCCATGCTCCTAAGTCTATGCATTACTGTTCATGCATCAGTCTTCATAAGTCTGTACATTGGACTGTCTCTCTCAGCGTCTCATGGCATGAGGTCTGTACACTCGAATTGCCCTTGATCTGGTCAAGTGTATACACTCTCTCACTGTAGCTTTCAGCTATTCAAGTCTATACACTGGACTGTTAGGTCTTGTCTATACAACTTGGGCTTCAGTTCTTCAAGCCTACACATCGACTGTTCATGCAAAGTCTAGACATTCGATCAAGTTTGTACATTGGTCTTGGCATATGCATTCATAAAGTATATACACTCTTCGGTTGACTTCAACTGAAGTCTGTACATTGGCATGCATTACATCAAGTGTGTACATTGCATAGCATGTTGTGTCTAAGTCTATACATCACTGTAGCATGCACTTCATGAAGCCTATACATTCTCAGTCTTTGCACACGTTCAGCCTGAAGTCTGTACAGCCTTGGCAAATGTTCCTAAGTCTATACATCAGTCCTCAAGTATTACAAGTCTGTACATTGGCCATCAAAGCCCTCAAAGTCTGTACATCCTTCAAGACTCTCAAAGTCTGTACAGCCTGCTTTGTCGATTCAGATTTCAAAGTCTATACAGCGTTCGTCTCAGCCACCGTCTCTTTCAGCGTCTCACGCTTGCAAAGTCAATACTCTGGTCGGTGGAACAAAGTCTGAACACCCTTCAATGAACTTTGAAGTCTATACACTGATTCACTGTTCATCGCCTTTGGGCATCAAAGTCTGTACATCGCCTTCAGACTTTCAAGTCTATACACTCCATGATCTTCCAAGGTTGTACATCCACAGTATATCTTCAAAGTCTGAACATTGTCTCACTCCGTCAAAGTCCATACACTGGAAGCTCTTCATTTGATTGAGTCTGTACATTGGGTTCAACGTTAACATGAAGTCTGTACTTTGGTTTTGTCTTGAACAGAACGCCTAAGTCTATGCATTGTTGAATGTTATTCAAGTCTGAACAGCGGATGTCTTCATGTGTGAAGTCTATACAATGCATGCTCACATAACTAACTCTATACACTCGATTGTTAGATCTTCAACTATATACATTGGTTGAGTCTATACACTGAGATCTCATGAAGAGTTGCAAGTCTATACACTCGTTGTTAGAGGCCTGAACTAACTAAGTCTATACACTCTATCATTCACACGAAGTCTATACAGCCATCTATGTGTGCCTTGCTCGTTGAATGAAATCTGAACATTGCCATAAGCTGATACTGTCTTCGACTGATTAACTGACAGGCTACTCAACTTATTTTCTGACAGGTTTAATGGATGAGGCCATCAAGACTTGCACGTGATCCTAGAGGCTGAAATGCTGACACATGTGCTGAAGCTGGCTGAGAGGCAGACACGTGGACACAGCAAATCAAGAAAGAAGCTCCTGGATTATTGTAGTGCGTCGACGCATTGAGCAAGTAGCGTCGATGCAGCAGTTACAAAAAGAGAACCAATGGGTTACTGTGTTACTCAGATGCGTCAACACCACCCACTGGCAGCGTCGACGCTGCAGCTTGTTGGGTCGACGCAGCAGGTTGATGGAACGACACCTTTTAGCTGCTAGTACACACCGATGCGTCAACGCAGCAGTGGAGCGGCGTCGACGCAGCACGCCCATCTGCTAAAGACTTGATCATTGGATCATCGATGCGTCAACGCCATGGGCTGATAGAGTCAACGCAGTAGTTTTGAGTTTTACTGAACGAATGTCCTTGAATTGTAGGGCACGTGATCCGAGGTGCCTGGCTCGTGAACCAGGAAGCTGCCACGTGGTCTGAATTTCTAGGGCGGGAACTGTGGAAGCCACACGCGCCCTGCTGCTGCTGCTGCTGCTGGTATATAATAGAGCCTTCGTCTTCAGATGGAGGTAGATCGAAGTAGAAGCCTGAAGAGCAGAAAGCCCTTCGATCCAGAAAAAGAGAAAAAGAAGGAAAAGAGAGGAAGAAGAGATAGAAGAGAGAATCCGTGAAGAGAGAGCAGTGAGTGAGAGATTAGGAGAGTAGAAGAGAAAGAAAGAGAGATAGAGGGTGAGAGATTTGGAGAGCAGAAGAGAAAGAAAGAGAGAAAGAGAGTGAGCGAGAGAGCTCGTGGAGAAGAAGGAAGAAGCTGCTTGGTGATCTGTCTTCACTGGACCGTGGATCAGATCCAGGCCAGTCAGCTCCGTTGAGAGCCACATTGTGCATTTTGTTTTACAGCTTTCTGATTGCTGTGTTATTTTCCTTTATTATTTTCCTTTATTTTCTGATTATCTTTGTTCTTCCGATTGCCCTGTTGGGGATCGGGTTCCTCCTGTTGGTTCAGGAGAAGGGAGATCTGATCTCCGGGTTGCAAGTGACATGTTGTCACTTGTGGGTTGCCCTCTGGTTAGAGGAAGGGAGGCTAGTCCTCCGGTTCTGGGCTTATGGTTGCAAGTCCAGTGGTCCCTCCTGGTCTGGAGGAACAGAGGTCCTCGACCTCTAGTTTCCAAGTGGCTGGGAGTCACTTGGGTGTCCCTCCGGTTGGGAGGAAGAGGGGAGGCTGTTCCCCTGGTCAAGCTGTGTGGCAGCAACTGTTTGCAGACTGAGTCTGCTTGGTTCTAGCATTTGCTAGTGAAGCCTCACTCCGGTTGGGAGTGAGGGGTGGATGTAGGTCTGTGGACCGAACCACCTAAAAATCTATTGTGCAGTGGTTTGATTGGTTGCTTTGCTTCGGCTAGATGCTTGAATAGGCACGCTCCAAGTGTTTGTATTTGAGTTGAATCGAATTGGTTCTATTCTGTGTCTATCTCTAGCATCCTAGTTTTTGTTTGGCCATTATACATAGAAGGATACATTCACCCCCCTCTATATCCAGGCCTAGCACCCTAACAGTTGGTATCAGAGCGAGTGTCTGCATACAAGGTCCAGCGACCTGCAGATCGATCTTGCAGTCTTAGGTGCTAATTTGTTTTAGTGCATCAATATTCTTGTTGCATTGAATCTATCGGCTATCTGTTTCAATGGCTTGTCCACCCGTCTTTAGTGGTTCTGATTTCAACCAGTGGCACAATGCTTTACGCAGTTATGTTAAATCACTCAATCCAGACCTGTGGAAAGTAATTTCACGTGGTCCTCATGAACTACCAAAGAAAAAGTCCAAATGGACTGACAGTCATGAATCAATGTATGAGGAGAATCAGACAGCTATAAATCTGATGAAAGCAGCTACTGACAAAGCCTTTCACTCATGTTTCCTTGATTGCAGATCTGCAAGGGATATGTTGGAAATGATGAAGAGAGCCGGGAAAGGAAATCAAACAAGCTGCTTGATGGCTGACAGAAGCAATCAAAGCAGCAGCCAAAATGAAGATGATGATGATGAGATAAATCTCTTCGAGAATTTTTCTCTTGATGATTGGGAGAATGCATATGCTGAATTGTTAGAGTCACATGAGAGCTTAAGAAAACAGTATAAAAAGTTGAAGAAGGGTACTCGGGTAGATAGTTCTAGCTCTCCATGTGAAAATTGTTCAAGTACGAAGCAATTTCATGATGCATGTCTGTCTGAAAATCATATGTATAAAAATCAGAATGTAAAACTGAAGAAGGAACTTGAATGTGTTTACTCTGAATTAAACAAGCTAAAATCTGAAGATGAATCTCTCAGAAAACTCTCCAAAGAAGATGAAGAAGAATCAGAGAAACTTAAGCAGGAGAAAAACTTGCTTGCTGAAAAACTTGAAGCCATCAAATCTGTGAATGTGGAATTACAGAAAAATATTGAAAAGAAGGAAAAAGATTTGAAGGAATTCAAGACTGGAATAAAACTTGAAACTAACTCAGAAGATCAGACTTTGATAAATGAGTTAATTCAGAATGACAAACTTAAGCAAGAAAATGAGAAATTGAAAATGCTGAACTCCACTATGTCAGAGAGACTTCTAGCTTTGGAAAGAGGAAAAAGTATTTGTGTTGAAGACTCTGATAAACTGAGCAATCTGGAAAATGAAATTGAAAAATATAAAACTGCTAACAAAGTTTTGAATGAAGCTATGAATTGCAGTGAGCAAGATGTTGTACTCCTGGTTTTGATGATGACAACAGTAAGATTTTGGATATAGACACTTAACCTCCTAATAACTGTTTAATAGTTCAAAGGGGTTGCAGGGTGCTCATTGCGTCAACGCCATCAAATGGAAGCGTCGACGCAGCAGTGCAAACTCAAGAAAGAAACCCCTGGGTGAATTTGTGCGTCAACGCAACGTTCAAGTGGAGTGGACGCATCAGAGCATTGACAGCTTGGGCACAAAGTCTATATATCAGCTGGATCCATTTAGTCTGTACATTGGCATATCTTCGTCAAGTCTGTACATCGGGCACCTTCTTAACAAAGTCTATACATTGCTGTTTGCATTGCACAGTCCATACACTTGAAGCCTTTCATTTGATGAAGTCTATACACTACACTTCGGTCCTCCAAGTCTATACACTAGACTTCAGTTTCCCAAGTCTATACACTAGACTTCGGTCCTCCAAGTCTATACACTAGACTTCAGTTCCCCAAGTCTATACACTAGACTTCGGTCCTCCAAGTCTATACACTAGGCTTCAGTTCCCCAAGTCTATACACTAGACTTCATTTTCTCTAAGTCTATACATTGCTATTTGCTTTGCAAAGTCCATACACTGGAAGCCCTTCATTTGATGAAGTCTGTACACTGGTCTTTCTGGCACGTTAACACTAAGTCTATACACTTCATGTTGTGCAGAAGGGAACAGGGTCGACACCTGAAGCCTAGAGCGTCCATGCATCAGTAGACGAAGCCTTCACGATTTCTTCTATTGCGTCAACGCCACAAGCTAGCAACGTCGACGCAGCAGTTAAAGTAGCAGAGACTCTTACAAGCGATGAAGCCTTCACGAAATCTTCCACTGCGTCAACGCCATCATCAAGCAGCGTCGACGCAGCAGCTTAAGAGATGCCAATATAGAAACGTACACGTTTGTGCGTCAACGCCACCAACTGGCAGCGTCGACGCAGCAGTCCAAGAAAGGAACGACTCACCTCTGGCTGCCTTCAATACGTCAACGCTATATGATGTTAACGTCGACGCAGCATGCCTATCTGTTGAAGACTTGATCACTGGACTGTCGGTACCATTGCGTCAACGCAGCAGGCTGATGGAGTCGACGCAGCGTTAAAAAAGATTGAAGAACTCTGATGGTTGCGTCAACTCTCTGGAGCAAGTGAGTTGACACCATCTAACTCCAGCTGCTGAGCGTACTGGTGCTGGGCACGTGATCTGAGGATAAGGAGAATGCCCAGATGAAGACACGTGTTCTGACAGCTGCTGGATGCTGCCACGTGGTCCGAACTCTTAGGGCGGGAACTGTGGAAGCCACACGCGCCCTGCTGCTGCTCCAGGTATATAATGGAGCCTTCGTCTTCTGATGAAGAGTGATCGAAGATTGAAGAAAGAGCCTAGAGAATAGAAAGCCCTCTGATCCATAAAAAGAAGTAGTGCAGCAGTGAGAGAAAAAGAGGAAGAGAGCAGAAGAGAAAGAAAGAGAGATAGAGAGTGAGAGAGAGAGCTCGTGGATCTGTCTTCACTGGACCGTGGATCAGATCCAGGCCAGTCAGCTCCGTTGAGAGCCTCATCTGTATTTTCATCTATTACAGCTTTCGGATTGCTGTGTTATTTTTTGTTTATTGTTTTTCCTTTATTCTTCTGATTATCCTTGGTTTTCTGATTGCCCTGTTGGGGATCGGGTACCTCCTGTTGATTCAGGAGAAGGGAGATCTAATCTCCGGGTTGCAAGTGACAGGTTGTCACTTATGGGTTGTCCCTCCTGGTTTGGAGGAAGAGAGGTCTTCGACCTCTAGTTTCTAAGTGGCTGGGAGTCACTTGGGTGTCCCTCCGGTTGGGAGGAAGAGGGGAGTCTGTTCCCCTGGTCAAGCTGTGTGGCAGCAACTGTTTGCAGACTGAGTCTGCTTGGTTCTAGCATTTGCTAGTGAAGCCTCACTCCGGTTGGGAGTGAGGGGTGGATGTAGGTCTGTGGACCGAACCACCTAAAATCTCTTATGCCGTGGCTTGTTTGATTGATTTGCTTCCGCTAGATGCTTGGATAGGCACGCCCATGAGTTTGTATTTGAGTTGAAATGAATTAGTTCTATTTTGTGTCTCTTTTCTAGCATCCTAGTTTTAATTTGGCCTTAATCTGTAGAAGGATATATTCACCCCCCACTCTGTATCCGGGCCAAGCACCCTAACAGTTGGTATCAGAGCAGGTTTCTGCATACAAGGTCCAGCGACCTGCAGATTCGATCTTGCGGTCTTAGGTGCTAATTTGCTTTTAGTGCATCAATATTCCTGTTGCACTGAATTTATCTGCTATTTGTTTCAATGGCTTGTCCACCAGTCTTCAGTGGTTTTGATTACAACCAGTGGCACAGTGCTTTACGTGCTTATGTTAAATCTGTTGATCCAGACCTGTGGAAAGTAATTTCACATGGTCCTCATAAATTACCAAAGAAACGGTCCAAATGGACTGACAGTCATGAATCAATGTATGAGGAGAATCAGACAGCTATAAATTTGATGAAAGCAGCCACTGACAAAGCCTTTCACTCATGTTTCTTTGATTGCAGATCTGCAAGGGATATGTTGGAGATGATGAAGAGAGCCGGGAAAGGAAATCAAACAAGCTGCATGATGGCCAACAGAAGCGATCAAGGCAGCAATCAAACTGAAGAAGATGATGATGATGAGGTAACTCTCTTCGAGAATTTCTCTCTAGAAGATTGGGAGAATGCTTATGCTGAATTATTTGAATCTCATGAACTGTTAAGAAAACAATATAAAAAATTGAAAAGGGGTACTGGTTTAGATAGTTCAAGCTTTCCTTGTAGAAATTGTGTTGAATTGAAAAATATTCATGATGCTTGTATGTCTGACCTTCAAATACTGAAGAAACAAGTTTCATTATTGAAAACTGAAAATCAAGAACATGTAAATGTGATATCTGAATTCAATGAAGAATTGAACTCAGATAATGATAATCAGATTGTTGTTAACTATCATGACCAGTATGAAAAATTGCCGAAAAACTTTGAAAGTGTAAACTCAGATTTAAACAAGCTGAGATCCGAAAATGACTCCCTGAGAACATTTGCTAATAAAAATGATAACAAATTTGAGAAACTTGAGCAGGAGAAAAACTTGCTTGCTAAAAAATTGGAAGCCATCAAATCTGTGAATGTAGAATTACAGAAAAACATTGAAAAGAAGAAAAAAGATTTGAAGGAATTCAAGGCTGAAAGAAAACTTGAAACTAACTCAGAAGATCAGACTCTAATAAATGAGTTAATTCAGAATGACAAGCTTAAGGAAGAAAATGAAAAATTAAAAAAGTTGAATTCCACTATGTTAGAGAGACTTCTAGCTTTGGAAAGAGGAAAAAGTATTTGTGTTGAAGATTCTAATAAAGTGAGCAATCTGGAACAGGAAATTGACAAATATAAAACTGCTAACAAGGTGTTAACTGAATGTGTGAATTGCAGTGAACAAGAGATTGCCAGTTATGAGCTACATATTTCCTCTCTGGAAGATGAAATTAAGGATTTGACAGTCTCCTTGTCTAAATTTGTTGATGGGCAGAAAAACTTAGACAAGCTACTAGGTATAAAAATCAACTCTAGGAAGGAAGGGCTGGGCTACAATAAGATAAACAAGAAGGAAGTTCAGAACAAAGTTATGACATCTTTTGTAAGTGGTTCAGACGTAGCCACCACCTCTAAAGACAAACAGCCCATTGTTCAGAAAATACTGGGAACAAAGAATAACATTAAGAAAGATGGACTGGGCTATAGTCCAGTCATGAGGAAGGTCGATGGAGCCAACCTGAAAACTATCTTTGTTAAATCCTCTGAACATGAGAAGCCTTCTATTTCATCTCCAACTCAGTACAAGGCTAAGAAAATAGGAAAACAGGATAAAAACCAGAAAAGGACTGTAAATCAGAAAATAAATGAAAAGGGTTCATCAGTGCATGTTGATCACAGTCCTCACACACACTCACATGCATCTAAAAGGAAGATTATCTGTCATTACTGTCATAAAGTTGGACATCTGATGCATGAGTGTAAGTTGATGGAGAAGGATGATAAGAATGCTAGGAGATCTTATGATAAAAATCCATCATCTCAGAAAAGGAGTGTCACATGCTCTAATTGTGGCAAATTAGGACACTCAATTGCTCATTGCTGGTTTGCTAGTGGTAAGATAACTTTTTATTCATATCATGCTAAATTCCCTGCAAACCAACATGTTTTTAATAAACACGAATCTGTCTCAATGAACCAGCATATCATCTGTTTTAATTGCAACAAAAGGGGTCACAGGGCCTCTGAATGCTGGTCAGGCTTCTTTGAAAGAAATTCTATTTCATGTTTTGAATGTGGAAAGAATGGCCACAGGGCCATTAATTGTTGGCATGCCCAAGGAGGCTATGGCAATAATGAACTCAATTTTAAAAAGAATGCCTCTTATTGCTCTCACTGTAGAAAGCATGGCCATACAGTCAAAGACTGTTGGCACATTCAGGGTGGAAATGTGAATCTCAAACATGCTAAATTCCCTGTAAGACAATTTGCAAAACTTTCATGTTATAACTGTGGGAAGCCAGGTCACAGGGATGCAACCTGTTGGCTGGCAGGATATCAAAACCAAACTGGTTTTGGCAAACAGAATTTTTATTATGTTATCAAGAAATCTCATGCTTATGCACATAGAATTCATGCTAACAAGAATGTGCATAAATTAGATCTGAAAATTGCTGCTCCTTCCTATCAAGCTAAAAATATGCTGAGAAAACCTGCTAGGAGTGATAATGTCATGTCAGGACCCAAGACTTCTTGGGTACCTGTTTGTGCAAAATAAACCTTGTTTGCAGGTGTGCCTTGGAATGGAATAAAAAGGGGTATTAATCCAAGGCACTCAAGAATGAAAACCCTTCTGAACGTTTGAGGTAAACTTCCTACTCTTCTTGTCTTTAGTTTTATTGCATTTTGTTTCCATCAGTTGCCATGTGCATTATCTTCTGAGCATACATAGGCTAATTGCAATTGCTTGATAATTGTGTTATGCATAGACTCTGAAAACAAATTACCTTTCGAATTGTCTGAAAAATCTGAACTGCTTATGAGTGTGACTTGAATCATGTGTGTTACCATAGCTCACTGAATTTCTGAATTGCATATAGGACTGTATGTTGAATAATCATGCATGACCTCAATGGTATATAAATGGTAAGATACCAAAGGGCAGGGAGGTCTGTCTGGAGGTTCTTACTATGTGTGAGGTGGTCTTTTAGACCAAGTGCTCCGCCTAGTACCATGGGTCATCTTGCTGGTTAAGACAGTCTGAATGTGCATGAATCTTTTGGTAACATATGTTCAGTTCTCAGTGCAAATATTGCATATTTTCAGGGAGAGTTAGTTGCATATCCTTTGTATAGCTATTCAATGTCGAGTCTTTGCATGTCCCTGCATACATATAGTTCATTGTATCCTCTTATATTGATAATGTCAAAAAGAGAGTTTGAATGCATATTGTAAGGGGGAGCCAATGCATTTAATATAGGTTGTCAAATGCATACATTTGTCAGATTTCATAGCATATCCTTATTATTGACTTAGTTGACAAACCTTGATCATATTCAGAAAATTTTTGAGCTTCAAAATCTCTCTTAACAATTGGTATTTCTCCTATCAATTGATATCGTTTGGTTTCAGAATTCTTTCAGTCCCTCATGAAGATTCCAATGGGCTATCTTGATCATAAATCTGAAAATTTTGAACTAGAAAACTTCTATTATACAGGTTTATGAAAGACTGAAATAACTCATGTGGTTTAAGTTTAATGTTCATGGAGTTTGACTTTAAAATCTCTTAAAAAATATCTGAAGCATGTTTAATAAACCTTAACCATTTGTTTCATGCTACGTCTTGTGAAAAATCTCTGAAATCTGCACTTTTGAATACATGACTTTAATTGGTTAAGTACATGAAACTATTATTGATTTGAAGTAATTGAATGTCTCTGAAATGTCTAAAGGGTTAATTCTGTCAGAGCAATGACATTGGCCACTGAGAAACACAAGTCCAAAGGACTGTGTCATGAGGTGCCTTCGTTAACTCTGATAAAATTCATCGAAACTCAGGCAGAGCAATGGCATGCACACTGAGAAATACAACTCACTCATTAGAAAATGATTTGTAGTGTGTCATGATGTGTAAGTGCTAACTCTGTTCACATAAAGCATGACAGTTGGTCTCACTAAGGACTTAGGGATATTGGCCTCTAATCAAGGTATATCCTCTAGTTATAATGTGTGCACTGAACTAGAGTGCTCGTAATATTTGGAGCAAGAAAAAAATTTTTTAAAAAAATTGAAATATCTGAATATTGATACACAAATCAAATTGCTGCAACCCTAGACAAAATCATATGACTTCATAAATACTTGACTTCAATACTAGTGCATATAACTCTGAAAGAAGTCAATAGATTTGATTGTGTAAGAGAAAGAGAGACTGATCAAGATAATTATGAGGGCTTGGTTTATCTTTATTAAACCATGGTTTTAGATATCAATACAGATTTTTACTGATGAACTCTACATACATCATAATTAAACCACGCTGTTAATAAAGCTCATTCATAAGCTCTTATAATGGAAGACTTTGAAAACATGTTTTGGATTTATGAGAATAATATCCCTTTGAGAATCCAATTGAATTTCCCTTCTTATTCTTTTCATAGGCTTCTTTTAGTAAGGGGGAGCTTCATTATTAGATGCATCATGCTGCATAAGGAGGAGTATCTCACTCCTAACTGCATCACTGCGTAGACGCAATGTTACATTAGCGTCAACGCGTTATGCCTCACTGGCCTTTTATCTTGTGTTTTTCGGTTCTCTTGCATCACTGCGTCGACGCAATGCCCCTCTCTGCGTCCACGCATTGCTTCTTATTCATATCGTCTTTACCCGGTTCACCCACTTGAACCGACTGAACCGTTCACTTAAAGGGTTCTCGAAGTCTCTTTAAAAGCCAAATGAGACCGCTGCTCTTCTTTATTGTTCTTTTTCAAAACCCTTTTTGTCATTCGACCTCTCGTGTCCCCCAAGAATCCTCTCAGCTCTCTTTCTCCTGCTCGATTCTTCTCCGTGTCATGGATTCTCCAGCATCCACTCAAACAGGGAAGCAATGGGCAGAGGAACAACCAAGAAGCTCAGAACCAGCAAGAGGCACAATGGAGTCCCACTCTCTAGTAGCTCGCGAAAGGGGAAGAAGGAAGGAGACGGGTCCACGGGATCCAAGTCCGCCAACCAAAAGGTTAAAGACATCCGCAGTTAGAAAAGAGAAGCGGAAGGGCTTATCTTCAGGTTCTGCAATCGGTCAGAAGGATGCTGGTAGCTCATGTACAGTCACCATGGAAGAACCTATGAAGGTTCTTATTTCCCGGTACGTTGATGCTACTGATCATCACATGCTCGAAGTTTTTCCTCAGTTGTTTCCTATACTGGACCATCAGGGCTGGTGGTCGTTTGTCTCAACACACAAGACTTACTACCCCACTCTGGTCAGAGAGTTCTATCAGAACTTAAAATATGAACCTTCTGTTCCAAAACTCACATCCAGTGTTAGAGGTGTAAGGTTCGAAATAACAGATAAGCTGCTTGCCAGAGCTTGGAAGGTCCCTAAAGTAGGAGTTCAGCTGCATGATTTTGAGTATGATGCGCATGAGGCATATGAGCTCTTGACTGAGAAACCCAGTAATCTCTCCGATGTCAGGGAGACCTACCTAGGCAGTCTCAAAGCCAATCATTTCCCTTCGCTAAATAGACTGCTCCACCACATTTGCACCTCCATGATCACACCACAGAGCAGTGGAAGAGAAAGGGTGATAGAGATGCAATGATTTCTTCTCTACTGTATGCTGAAGAGAATACAGATTTCCCTGCCGGATGTAGCTATTCAAACAATGGGGTCCTGTCTATCTCAGTCCAGAACCCTACCTTATGCCGCCCCATTAACTGCTATTTTTCGGAAAGTTGGTGTAGACTTTGGCTCTGAGAAGAAACTTACCATCCCTTGAGGGAATGTATACACACTTTCTTACATCCAAAAGTTTATGGGTTTTGAGGTCATTGATGGTAAGGCTGTCAGAACCCTTCCTAGTCAGAAATCAGCCCCATCAGACATCGGTCAGGCATCAAAAATAGCCGCTAAGGATGATGATCAAGCACACAGAGCAGAAATACCGATTCCACCTATGGTGAGTGCAGAGATGCCAGAGGACAACTCCATTAGGGGAGAGCAATCTTTTGAGGCTTCTGAGGAACCGAGTGGCTCTGTACCTACAGTAGAACCATCTACGTCGGGAGCCATTAAAGTTTATAGAAGAACCTCTCCAAATTCTGATGCTGTTCCACCCCCAGCAACTGTTGAAGAGATGTTGGTGAACATGACTATGATGATGCAGCGTCAGGAGGCCAAGATGGACAAGTTGGTGGAGTTCACAACCCTTCATTTTAACAAGTTGACTGCTCAGATTGTGAATTTTGAAACCTCAGTTTTATGTGAGTGGCGAAATTTCTTACTCACCAAGATGGTGTCTGACCAATCAACAAGGTCAGTCTTGAAACAGATATCATCCCTCCTTGACAAACTTGCCACTCTGGTACAAGAGATGCACAATCAACAAGGTTCAACCCTTTCCTCTTTTGCCAAAATTGTTGATCTGTGCTATGATCTGAAGAAAGGGCTAGAAACAATCAAAGGTCCTGTCAGTGTAATCCCTCCAGTCCTCAAAGTTGTGCTAGAGAAGATTGACAAAGTAACAGCCAACATCCACGATAAAGATTCTGTCACTAAAATTGGCAATGTTCACAACTCTCTAAGTCATCAGCTAAGCGAACTTTCTCAAGAGATCAGAGACCTTCTAACCAGGGACCATTCTACTTCAGGACAGACACCTCGCCAGACACCTCCAGGCACTCAAGGACAATCTTCTCGTCAGCAACAATAACCATCTTCTGCCAGGCGTTACAATCGCTTCTTCCCATCTTAATCTATGTCTTCTACATGCACCCCCTTTCATGATGATGACAAAGGGGGAGAGCTTAATGAGTTGCTAAATTTTGTTAATGACTGCTGATTTTTGCTAATGAATGCTAATGAATGCTGAGTTTTGTGCTGAATTTGCTAATGAATGCTGAGTCTTGTTAATGAATGATAGCATATATTTTCATTTTTGTGACTCATAATTTTTTGTTCAACTGACAAGTAACCATACGATTGGTTGATGCTAACCATTATGTGATCGCAGAAGTCATTAAAATAGTTTGGGGGTTGTCATCATCAAAAAGGGGGAGATTGTTGTACTCCTGGTTTTGATGATGACAACAGTAAGATTTTGGATATAGACACTTAACCTCCTAATAACTGTTTAATAGTTCAAAGGGGTTGCAGGGTGCTCATTGCGTCAATGCCATCAAATGGAAGCGTCGACGCAGCAGTGCAAACTCAAGAAAGAAACCCCTGGGTGAATTTGTGCGTCAACGCAACGTTCAAGTGGAGTGGACGCATCAGAGCATTGATAGCTTGGGCACAAAGTCTATACATCAGCTGGATCCATTTAGTCTGTACATTGGCATATCTTCGTCAAGTCTGTACATCGGGCACCTTCTTAACAAAGTCTATACATTGCTATTTGCATTGCACAGTCCATACACTTGAAGCCTTTCATTTGATGAAGTCTATACACTACACTTCGGTCCTCCAAGTCTATACACTAGACTTCAGTTTCCCAAGTCTATACACTAGACTTTGGTCCTCCAAGTCTATACACTAGACTTCAGTTCCCCAAGTCTATACACTAGACTTCGGTCCTCCAAGTCTATACACTAGGCTTCAGTTCCCCAAGTCTATACACTAGACTTCATTTTCTCTAAGTCTATACATTGTTGTTTGCTTTGCAAAGTCCATACACTGGAAGCCCTTCATTTGATGAAGTCTGTACACTGGTCTTTCTGGCACGTTAACACTAAGTCTATACACTTCATGTTGTGCAGAAGGGAACAGGGTCGACGCCTGAAGCCTAGAGCGTCCACGCATCAGTAGACGAAGCCTTCACGATTTCTTCTATTGCGTCAACGCCACAAGCTAGCAGCGTCGACGCATAAGTTAAAGTAGCAGAGACTCTTACAAGCGATGAAGCCTTCACAAAATCTTCCACTGCGTCAACGCCATCATCAAGCAGCGTCGATGCAGCAGCTTAAGAGATGCCATTATAGAAACGTACACGTTCGTGCGTCAACGCCACCAACTGGCAGCGTCGACGCAGCAGTCCAAGAAAGGAACGACTCACCTCTGGCTGCCTTCAATACGTCAACGCTATATGCTGTTAACGTCGACGCAGCACGCCTATCTGTTGAAGACTTGATCACTGGACTATCGGTACCATTACGTCAATGCAGCAGGCTGATGGAGTCGACGTAGCGTTAAAAAAGATTGAAGAACTCTGATGGTTGCATCAACTCTCTGGAGCAAGTGAGTTGACGCCATCTAACTCCATGATGTGACACAACCTTGGACCTAATGCAAGCAAGCACAATCGCATTCAAAACGGGCCAAGTTGGGCCACCGCTCTATCGTCACTCACCCAAGCCCGGGGTGACTTGGCAATGCCAAGGGGAGGATGTGGGGTTGGGCCCTTGCTGGTAGAGGGCCAGCAAGGCCAAGAATGATTCCCAATGGGTATGGGTACCCAAATCAATGGGGCCGACAAAATGCCAACGGCAACGGTTACAATATTCCCACGGTGATCACTCAAGTTTATAGGGCTTGAGGATCGGGCTCTCACTCGCATAACCAGCGGAATTAAGAACTAATATTGAAAGACAAGCACTAATTGGAGTGAAGGTTTGAGCACTTACTCAACCGGTTTAAAGAAACCGGTCCCAGTCGGAGACGAGGGCGAGCGGGGAGGCGAGTGGATCCCCACACGCCGCGGCGGTGTCGCTTGACCTGCCCAAACAAAGTACACCACTACACCTCTCACAGGAGGGGGAACTTGGGGTGGGGGTTATTGATATTACATCAATACTACCTCCACGCAGGGAGGGGCCTTCAGCCGGCCAAGCGGGGTGGGGAAACCAAAGCAAAGAATGAGGAACAAGGGTGGACGCCGAATCTGCCTGCTGTCTGCGAACCAGGACAGAGGGTCGGTGTTGCTATTGTAGATATTGCTCAGGAAGTTTTCTGATGGCGAGACCGGTGGCAAAATCTTCGTAACAGGAAGGGGAATGCCTCAGAATTTTTGTAATTTCTTCTGGAGTCGCTGTAGGTCGGGGCAGGAGCTTGAACAGGGCCTCCGTTTCTCGGATTAGCAGGGGTAGGTCACCAACAATAGGATGCAGAGGCTGTCCTGGCCGCTCCCGAACTCCAAATTTGATGCCGTCAGCTCCGTTAGAACCGTAGGTGAGTCCTCTTTGCAGCAAAAGAAATGGGGATGCCAGAAGAGAACGGATACGATCGGTGGAGCCAGAAGAGTGAGGAGGTGTCGATGCAGACTGGGGGAGGCAGAGCCGCGCGACTGTGGAAGAAAATTGGTAACATCTGTTCCCGATGCGGAATGGGCTTCCGCTTCTTGATTCTGAAAGTAGACAGGCCGATGAAGAACTTTGAAGAAGGACTTGAGGACTGATTCCTTTGGGGCTGGTCGTGGCAGAGCTTCTAAGCCGGCTCAGGTCCTCAGCCGAGGCAGAACCGCATAGCTGTGGGAGAATGGAGGTCCCGGACAGCACCGAGCTCCGATGAGGACGAAACCACTTTCGAGACGAAGAGGACTGGCAGACGCTTCCGTGGATGCCTCTTATGCCTTCAGAATCGTAGGTAGTAAACCGTGGTACCTTCTGCAAGCTTCGGGTACAACTGCATCTCTTGAACAGCAACCTGCAACTTTGACAAAGCCCCCAAGGGATCTAACAAGAAGAAGGAGAGAGTGGTGTATGGTGAAGGGGGATGAAGAAAGGTGGAGGGGAGGTATGGAAGAGGTGGAGGGTTGCTAATGGCAGGGGGGAGGTGGATGAAGAAGAGGAGGGGCGAAGGTTTCAGCTGGTGGATGGAGGGTGTGCGGGCAAGTGGTGGTGGAGAATGGAAGGAGAGGGGGGCGAACTAGGCTAGAGAGGAGGAGAGGGGGGCGGCCAAAGGATATGGAGGGAAGGGATTTCAAATTCAAAATGGCTTTGGAATGTGGGGGATTGTGTGGGGAAGAGGGATGAGTGTGTTGGAATGGGGGGGAGATTGTGTTGGAATAGAGAAGATTGTGTTGGAATGGTGAGGGATCTCCTTGGGACTAGGGGGGTGGAGTAATGGAGGCCATGGGGAAGTGGAGGGCTTTAATGATGGTAGGTGGGAGTTGAGGTGGTTGGGAAGGGAGGAGAGAGAAGAAAATTCAAAATTGGGTGTTGAGGAGAGAGAAAGTGGAGTGAAAAGAGGGATTAAGAGAGTGAAGGGTGGGGAATCTCTCCCCTAGGGTTTCTCACCCAAAAAATGTTGGAATCACTCCACTAAACTAAGCTTTGGACTCTCAAATGGCATTTTTTTTTCATTGATTGATTCATTAAGTTGAAATGGGGGGAATGTGGTCCTATATATAAGAAACCCACATTTCTACAAAAGTCCCTTACAAAAGACTCAATAACAAATAACCGAAGGGGTAGGGGGGGCTCATGGGCCAAGCCCGAAGACTTGGGCCCAATAGCACATTACACAATCTAATGACACTCAAACTTAGGAAAATAAATGCAAGACCTAGGAACATGACTCAAATAAAAGGCAAAATACATCAAATGACTCAAATAAAATTACATAGGACTTAAAATTAAATGACTAAACCATGCCGGATGCAACCGGGGTGAGGAGACGAACGGTAAACGTGGGCATGGGAGGTGATGTCCCCATCATACTCCCGGGGTGCAGAGAACTCGACTCTGTCGAGTAAGTGTCCTTCCCTCCTTGGAGGGTGTAGAAGTGGTACCGCCCTCAAGTCTCCCGAACGAGACCGATCCATCCACCTGCCGAGATAGCGCTCATATACCTTGCTCCGAGTGGTAGTGACTTGTTCATCCAATATTTGTTCAATTTGTTCACGCTGGGCTCTCTTGGCTGGTGGTTTATCATCATGGGTGGGTGCTCTCTCAAGGGAAGAAGTAGGCTCAATCTCCTCACTAGGTACCACCGTGGGTCCCTTATATGGCACTAGGTCGGTAACATTGAATGTGAGACTTATTCCATACTCCTCATGGAGATCTAACTCGTTGGCATTTGCACCTATGCGCCTCAAGACCTGGAAGGGACCAGCCCCACGTGGCCTCAGTTTAGAGTTGGCTCCCGGGGAGAGCCTCTCCATCCTTACCATCATAAGGTCACCCACTTGGAATTCTTGGTGATGCCGATGAGAGTCGGCCAGCCTTTTATAAGCCTCATTCTTTTTGCTGATGTGCTTGCAAAGGTTTTCATGCAATTTTGTGAATGCTATCCTTTTAGTGGTTATGGGTGGACCTGGACAACCATAGATGGACCTATCCTGCCATGATGCCATATGGACAATGATGAACCTTGGTGGGCCGGTGCAACCATTTGTGGACTTATCATGCAATGTTGTCATGTAGACTTTGGTGGGCCTAGGTGGGCCGGGGCAACCGTAGGTGAACCTATCATGTAAAGTGGTGATGAATGTGGGGGGGGGGGGGGACATCCGTAGATGCTTTTGACATGCTTAAGATCCATGATGAATGAAGGAGGACCATGACATTCGAATGTGGCCCACTCATGCTTTCTACTTGACATGTGAGTGATATGAATGAATGGACCCAACATAGTGTTCATGCCAAGGGGTGTGGAAAGCCTAGACACATGCATGCTTTTCCCAAAAGTGACTTCCATGTGTATAGGTGTGGGACAACCTTTGAACTCCCATTGGAAAGGATCGAATGGATCTAAGAAGGTGGTCATCATGGGGTGGGGCACCACCTTATTCCCTAGGGATATATGGTCCAAGGTTATGGCTCCCATGGTGCAGCCCGAGTCATGGATGAGGTGGGTTTGGCCCAATATGGTGAGTGAGGGTAGGACAGGGTGGGTGGTTGGTAAGATGGTTGGGTCATATGAGTCCCTTGACTCCCATTGGAAGGGATCATATGGATCGTAAAATAGGTCACTTAGGGGGAGGAACTCCATGTCCTCAAGATCCTTAAAAGGTGTTAAGTCATCCTTCCCTATGATAGTTGGGCCAATGTTCTTGACAAGTGGGTCGGCCATGAGTGGAGGGCTTGGCTTTCTACTCGAGATAAGAAGCTCTAAATCGAGGAGAAGGTTGGGCTCATCCGGTGTAGGGAGGAATAGAAGGAGGTTGCTAGTGTAGCAACCATTGGTGCAAACCGAGGTGATAGACCCAATGCATAGGTGTAGGAGGCTAAGGCTCCTAGGTTGTTCGGCCATATGAGTCAACATGCTAGTGAACTCAATTTACCATGCTAAGCCCCTAAGAAAATTCTCTAAGGTCTCCACTTGATAGGATGCTTGGATTGTGGTGTGATAGGAGAAGATGGGCACTAGGGGAAAATTTTATTCTATGGGAGGGCAAACATGGGTCGAGGTCTCTCTAATTAGGCTTTTCCTTAGCCACCTAACAAGGGACTCTTCTAAGATGAATTCGGCCTTATCTAGAGGGGGTGGTGTATTGTGAAGATCCTTGTGCGAGGCTTCCTCTTCAATTGGGACATGGGTGCTCTCTATGGAGGGGATAGGTTCCCGAGGGATATTTATCTTCATGTGGCAAAGCGGGTGGACTACTTCTTCCAAAACTAATGGAGTGGGAAGATTTTTTGATGGTGGGGTGATGATGGGTGGAGTATGGTGCACCCGGGGTGGTGAACGAGGGTGGGATTCCTGCGGGTGGGAGAATAAAAGGTTGTTGAATTTAAAGGTTCCCGAAAGGTGTGGCGGACGCACAAGGCAAGTCCGACGTGTTGGGTCGATGTTGGCATTCCTTTCATCTAACCATTTCTTACCTAGGATTATACATGGACCTGCCAATGTTCCCTTTTGACACCAAGCCCCATCCAAATACTTAATCTTCTCGAACCATTTATGGAATTCAATAAAGACTTGGTCTCCATTGTGCACAATTTGTCCGGTCCTACTAAGAGAGGTAACGATATCGGGGGACACCCAATTTTCAGATTCTAGGTCAATGAAATCAATTTCTACGGGCTTTCCATTAGGTAAGCATGCATGGGATATGATTGGGAGAGGAGCCATGTGACCCAAGACTCAATGTTAACAATGATGGGTTGACAATGCACGGTTCGGACAAGAATGCAAGCATGTCCTAGGACTTGACTTGTAGAGACAAGTCAAAGACTTGCTCTGATACCACTTGATGTGACACAACCTTGGACCTAATGCAAGCAAGCACAATCGCATTCAAAACGGGCCAAGTTGGGCCACCGCTCTATCGTCACTCACCCAAGCCCGGGGTGACTTGGCAATGCCAAGGGGAGGATGTGGGGTTGGGCCCTTGCTGGTAGAGGGCCAGCAAGGCCAAGAATGATTCCCAATGGGTATGGGTACGCAAATCAATGGGGCCGACAAAGTGCCAACGGCAACGGTTACAATATTCCCACGGTGATCACTCAAGTTTATGGGGCTTGAGGATCAGGCTCTCACTCGCATAACCAGCGGAATTAAGAACTAATATTGAAAGACAAGCACTAATTGGAGTGAAGGTTTGAGCACTTACTCGACCGGTTTAAAGAAACCGGTCCCGGTCGGAGACGAGGGCGAGCGGGGAGGCGAGTGGATCCCCACACGCCGCGGCGGTGTCGCTTGACCTGCCCAAACAAAGTACACCACTACACCTCTCGCAGGAGGGGGAACTTGGGGTGGGGGTTATTGATATTACATCAATACTACCGCCACGCAGGGAGGGGCCTTCAGCCGGCCAAGCGGGGTGGGGAAACCAAAGCAAAGAATGAGGAACAAGGGTGGACGCCGAATCTGCCTGCTGTCTGCGAACCAGGACAGAGGGTCGGTGTTACTGTTGTAGATATTGCTCAGGAAGTTTGCTGATGGCGAGACCGGCGGCGAAATCTTCGTAACAGGAAGGGGAATGCCTCAGAATTTTTGTAATTTCTTCTGGAGTCGCTGTAGGTCGGGGTAGGAGCTTGAACAGGGCCTCTGTTTCTCAGATTAGCAGGGGTAGGTCACCAACAATAGGATGCAGAGGCTGTCCTGGCCGCTCCCGAACTCCAAATTTGATGCCGTCAGCGCCGTTAGAACCGTGGGTGAGTCCTCTTTGCAGCAAAAGAAATGGGGATGCCAGAAGAGAACGGATCAACAAATATTGGTCATTCCTTAACCTCAATCAACGAAGTCCCATTTGTGAATAAAAAAATAACTATATCTATTCAACACATTTAATCCATTTCCTAAAAATAAAGAAAAGTTCAGCATCTTGGACTAACCACCTCTTAGAAGGTATTGTTAAAAGATCCGTTTATCCCCACCCATATTTATATTGGTTATTTTGGTTTTTATTTCTGTATCGATCGTGATATATGTAATAACTCAGACACCTAAATATTTATCTGCAAATCTGTTGTATTTTAATCGGATCTGCCCCGAAAAATGGGTTAGTTGGATCCATCAAATTAATTAAAAAAAATGGATCGTTTCCCTGATATTTATATTTTATATAAAAATATAAAAAGTTTAATTTTTTTATTATTTTTATTATATTATTATTTAATTTTTCAATTAAGATGGGATAATTCTTTGAATCAAGGAAGAACTTTGAATTAATTATTTGAATTAATCAAAAGATTTTTGAAATACATAAATATGAGTCAGAAATATACGGAGATATCCATTTCATGTTAAAACAGATTCTTTATTTTTACATTGAAATATTTACCATCCGGAAAGAGGAAAAAACGGAGTCTTTGTCTAAAGAAATGATTTGGATTCCTATATATCCACTCATGTGGTACTTAAACGAACATTTGTTTTTGTAGATAATCTATTTGTCGAACAAAGAATGAGACATTATAAAGATAGTATCAGAATGATGAAAATTTGAATCTTGACACATATTCTGTCTTGATAGGGACTATTGGGACTTTTTCGGCGATTGGATGCAGTTACTAATTCATGATCTGGAAAATTTTGTTATCATCCAACTATTCTCGAATTGGTCCATTCGATGGTTTGAAATATAACAATGTGACAAAAGAATCAATTAAAGCGGACAAGCATTTTAACACAAATGCAAATAAAAACAAATTAAATAAGGATAAAATAAATAGGATAAAAAATGTGCATGATCCCGACGAATTACTTACTCCCCGTAACTCTTCCTCAGCCAGGCTTATAAATTTATAATTTATTATAATTATTTTATTTTTATTATATTATTATTTTTTATATATTATTACTTAATACTTTTTATTTATTAAATAAATGTATTATAAAAATAACAGACTAAAATCAAATTCGACCAATCAATAATAAAAAAATTTGTAAAATAAATTAATTTATAAATTATTTTAAATAAAATAAAAAAATAATTAAAAATTTTATATTTTTTGGATCTTAATTTAAATTTAATAAAAAATTTTTTATTGTTTTATTAATTATTTTTTCGATTTAGTTTTCTTTTAGTTAGTTTTATTTATTTATTTTCCAATTATTTCTTCAATCGAGGGAAAGAACAAAAATAGTAGAAATTCTTAAAACAGAAAAAAAAATACCCTGAACCGATAAATAGCCATTCTTTTTTTTTATCTTGGTAACCTGTTCCCTTTCTTTATTTCTATTGCATTCTATCTCATCGTATCACATTCTGTTTTGCGAAAAAAAGGTAATATTTTTTATGGATTTTGCATTTATTGTATGAATAGGATAAAAATCTTTCAGCCGAGAGGAGTAATCAACCGACTTTATCGAGAAAGATTACTTTTTTTAGGCCAAGTGGTTGAGAACGAGATCTCGATCAGAAAAAAATCGGTCCGGATCTACTGCGGGAATTATTTGGAAGATCTAGTATTTCCGGCAATTGCAATGGCTTCTTTATTTCTTTGTCGAAATCAAATGAATTGTATTTTTATTTGTTTGATCAATCCCTTTTTGATTTGAAGTATCTCCCATACAATGGGTTCTTTTTCTCGAATTTGACTTTTAGCAATCCCTATGTTGGAAGCAACGTGTTGTCTGATTAGACCACGAATTGCAAAAAATGACACAGAATCAACCATTAAAAAACGTGGAAAGAAAAAACAAAGAACTGTTACAAATAATGAAGAAACTAATAAATTTATAAATATAAATCAAAATATAAATAAAATTATATATATAATATAAATCAAAATATAAATAAAATTAAGGTTTGTGATGATTTTAAAAATATTTTTATTAGAGATTATTGTCCGTCAAGTAACATCAAAAGTGTTGGTTTCAGGACGATCGGTGGAGCCAGAAGAGTGAGGAGGTGTCGATGCAGACTGGGGGAGGTAGAGCCGCGCAACCGTGGAAGAAAATTGGTAACTTCTGTTCCCGGATGCGGAATGGGCTTCCGCTTCTTGATTCTGAAAGTAGACAGGCTGATGAAGAACTTTGAAGCAGGACTTGAGGACTGATTCCTTCGGGGCTGGTCGTGGCAGAGCTTCTAAGCCGGCTCAGGTCCTCAGCCGAGGCAGAACCGCACAGCTGTGGGAGAATGGAGGTCCCGGACAGCACCGAGCTCCGATGAGGACGAAACCACTTTCGAGATGAAGAGGACTGGCAGACGCTTCCGTGGATGCCTCTTATGTCTTCAGAATCGCAGGTAGCAAACCGTGGTACCTTATGCAAGCTTCGGGTACAACTGCATCTCTTGAACAGTAACCTGCAACTTTGACAAAGCCCCCAAGGGATCTAACAAGAAGAAGGAGAGAGTGGTGTATGGTGAAGGGGGATGAAGAAAGGTGGAGGGGAGGTATGGAAGAGGTGGAGGGTTGCTAATGGCAGGGGGGAGGTGGATGAAGAAGAGGAGGGGCGAAGGTTTCAGCTGGTGGATGGAGGGTGTGCGGGCAAGTGGTGGTGGAGAATGGAAGGAGAGGGGGGCGAACTAGGCTAGAGAGGAGGAGAGGGGGGGCGGCCAAAGGATATGGAGGGAAGGGATTTCAAATTCAAAATGGCTTTGGAATGTGGGGGATTGTGTGGGGAAGAGGGATGAGTGTGTTGGAATGGGGGAAGATTGTATTGGAATAGAGAAGATTGTGTTGGAATGGTGAGGGATCTCCTTGGGACTAGGGGGGTGGAGTAATGGAGGCCATGGGGAAGTGGAGGGCTTTAATGATGGTAGGTGGGGGTTGAGGTGGTTGGGAAGGGAGGAGAGAGAAGAAAATTTGAAATTGGGTGTTGAGGAGAGAGAAAGTGGAGTGAAAAAGAGGGATTAAGAGAGTGAAGGGTGGGGAATCTCTCCCCTAGGGTTTCTCACCCAAAAAATATTGGAATCACTCCACTAAACTAAGCTTTGGACTCTCAAATGACATTTTTTTTCATTGATTGATTCATTAAGTTGAAATGGGGGGAATGTGGTCCTATATATAGGAAACCCACATTTCTACAAAAGTCCCTTACAAAAGACTCAATAACAAATAACCGAAGGGGTAGGGGGGGGCTCATGGGCCAAGCCCGAAGAATTGGGCCCAATAGCACATTACACAATCTAATGACACTCAAACTTAGGAAAATAAATGCAAGACCTAGGAACATGACTCAAATAAAGGGAAAATACATCAAATGACTCAAATAAAATTACATAGGACTTAAAATTAAATGACTAAACCATGCCGGATGCAACCGGGGTGAGGAGACGAACGGTAAACGTGGGCATGGGAGGTGATGTCCCCATCACTCCAGCTGCTGAGCGTACTGGTGCTGGGCACGTGATCTGAGGATAAGGAGAATGCCCAGATGAAGACACGTGTTCTGACAGCTGCTGGATGCTGCCACGTGGTCCGAACTCTTAGGGCGGGAACTGTGGAAGCCACACGCGCCCTGCTGCTGCTCCAGGTATATAATGGAGCCTTCGTCTTCTGATGAAGAGTGATCGAAGATTGAAGAAAGAGCCTAGAGAATAGAAAGCCCTCTGATCCATAAAAAGAAGTAGTGCAGCAGTGAGAGAAAAAGAGGAAGAGAGCAGAAGAGAAAGAAAGAGAGATAGAGAGTGAGAGAGAGAGCTCATGGATCTGTCTTCACTGGACCGTGGATCAGATCCAGGCCAGTCAGCTCCGTTGAGAGCCTCATCTGTGTTTTCATCTATTACAGCTTTCGGATTGCTGTGTTATTTATCGTTTATTATTTTTCCTTTATTCTTCTGATTATCCTTGGTTTTTCGATTGCCCTGTTGGGGATCGGGTACCTCCTGTTGATTCAGGAGAAGGGAGATCTAATCTCCGGGTTGCAAGTGACAGGTTGTCACTTGTGGGTTGTCCCTCCTGGTTTGGAGGAAGAGAGGTCTTCGACCTCTAGTTTCCAAGTGGCTGGGAGTCACTTGGGTGTCCCTCCGGTTGGGAGGAAGAGGGGAGTCTGTTCCCCTGGTCAAGCTGTGTGGCAGCAACTATTTGCAGACTGAGTCTGCTTGGTTCTAGCATTTGCTAGTGAAGCCTCACTCCGGTTGGGAGTGAGGGGTGGATGTAGGTCTGTGGACCGAACCACCTAAAATCTCTTGTGACGTGGCTTGTTTGATTGATTTGCTTCCGCTAGATGCTTGGATAGGCACGCCCATGAGTTTGTATTTGAGTTGAAATGAATTAGTTCTATTTTGTGTCTCTTTTCTAGCATCCTAGTTTTAATTTGGCCATAATCTGTAGAAGGATACATTCACCCCCCCTCTGTATCCGGGCCAAGCACCCTAACACAAGAGATTGCCAGTTATGAGTTACAAATCACCTCTTTAGAAAATGAAATCCAAGACTTAAAGAACTCTCTGTCAAAGTTTGTAAGTGGACAAGAAAATCTGGATATGTTGTTAGGAGTTAAGGTCAATACTCAAAGGGAAGGGTTAGGCTACAACAATGTCAATAAAAAGGTTTTTGAAAACAAGCTAACGACATCCTTTATCAAAGCATCTGATGTAGCCACCACCTCAGAAAATAAACAACCAAATGTTCAGAAGAATCAGAAACAAACTGAAAAATTGAAAAAGGTTGATGGATCCAAGCTGAAAACTGCTTTCATTAAAACCTCTTAACAGAAAAAGCTTTCTACTTCATCTCCAATTCAGTACAAGGCTAAGAAAACAGGAAAATAGGATAAAAATCAGAAAAGGACTGTAAATCAGGAAATAAATGAAAAGGCTTCATCAGTGCATGCTGATCACAGTCCTCACACACACTCACATGCATCTAAAAAGAAGATTATCTGTCATTACTGTCATAAAGTTGGACATCTGATGCATGAGTGTAAGTTGATGGAGAAGGATAATAAGAATGCTAGAAGATATCATGATAAAAATCCTTCATCTCAGAAAAGGAGAATTGAGTGCTTTCATTGTGGTAAACTAGGACACAAAATTTCACAATGCTGGTTTGTTAGCGATAAGAATAAATTTCATGCAAACGATCATGCTCTTAACAAGAACAAGTCTGTTCCAATAAACCAGCATATGACATGCTTTAATTGTGGAAAATTGGGTCATAAGGGATTTGAATGCTGGCTGAATGCTGGTAAGAAAAGTTCTAATTCATGCTTTCACTGTGGCAAGATGGGCCACATTGCAGTCCACTGTAGGCATGCTCAGGGTAGACAATTCAATTCTAAAACTGTTAAACTCCCTGCAAATGGAAATGTGTTTGGAAGTAATATTTTTAGAGGCAATCATAATGAGTGCTTCAAATGTGGGAAGTATGGCCATACAGTCAAGGACTGTTGGCATATTCAGGGTAGAAATGTGAATCTCAAACATGCTAAATTCCCTATAAGACAATTTGCAAAACTTTCATGTTATAACTGTGGGAAGCCAAGTCACAGGGCTGCAACCTGTTGGCTGGCAGGATATCAAAATCAAACTGGTTTTGGCAAACAGAATTTTTATTCTGTTAACAAGAAATCCCATGCTTATGCACATAAAATTCATGCTAACAAGACTGTGCATAAATCAGATCTGAAAACTGCTCCTAGAAATGTGCTGAGAAAACCTGCTAGGAGTAATACTATTTTGTCAGGACCCAAGACTTCTTGGGTACCTGTTTGTGCAAAATAACATTGCTATGCAGGTGTGCCTTGGGACTGAAATAAAAAGAGGTAATCATCCAAGGCACTCAAGAAGAAAACCCCATACTGAACGTTTCAGGTAAACTCCCTGCTCTTCTTGTGTTTAGTTTTAATGCATAGCAAGTTAAATATGTTTTTGCATTTTCATTCATCATTTGCCATGTGCATTAATTTCTGATCATGCATTTGCTGAGAGCTCTGTGCAATATCAGATTAAGAAGGGTTGTTTGTATCTGATGCATACATAGGCTAATTGCAATTGCTTGATAATTGTGTTATGCATAAACTCTGAAAACAAATTACATTTCGAATTTTCTGAAAAATCTAAACTGCATTTGAATGTTGTTTGAAAACTGTCTGTTGCATAACTCATTGAAAAACCTGAATTGCATATAGGACTGTTGATTTTACCTTGTTACTCATGACCTCGATGGTATATCAAATGGTAAGCTACCAAAAGATAGGGAAATCTATCCGGAGGTCCTTACTATGTGAGAGCTGGTTTTTTAGACGAAGTGCTCCGCCTAGTACCATGGGTCATGTTGCTTGATAGGGCAGTCTGAATGTGTATGAATCATTTGGTATCATATGTTCAGTTTTCAGTGCAAGCATTACATGTTTTCAGGGGGAGTTAGTTGCATTTCCTTGCATAGCATTCAATGTTAAGTCTTTACATGTCCCTACATACACATAGTGCATTGCATCTCCTTATATTGAAAATGCCAAAAAGAGAGTTTGAATGCATATTGTAAGGGGGAGTCATTGCATTGCATATAGGTTGTCAAATGCATACATGTGTCAGAACTCATTGCATATTCTCTCTTACTGATTTTGTTGATAAACCTTAATCATATTCTGAAAACTTTGAGCTTCACAATCTCTCTCTTAACAATTGGTATTTCTCCTATCAATTGGTATCATTTGGGTTCAGAATTCCATCAGTCCTTCATGAAGATTTCAATGGGCTATCTCAATCATAAATCTGAAAACTTTTGAACTAGAAATCTTCTATTATACGTTTTTTATGAATGACTGAAATAACTCATGTGGTTTAAGTTTAATGTATTCAATGAGTTTGGCTTTAAGATCTCTTAAAAATATCTGAAGCATGCTTAATAAATCTTAACCATCTGCTTCATGATGTGTCTTGTAAAATCTTCTGAAATCTGTATTATTGAATGCATGACTTTATTTGGTTAAGTACATGATATTGTTATTGCTTTGAAGCAAATGAAATTGTCTGAAATGTCTAAAGGGTAAATAGTTGTCAGAGCAATGATTTTGGTCACTGAGAAACCATGTCCAAAGGACTGTGTCATGAGGTGCCTTAGTTAACTCTATAAATAAAAATTCATTGAAAATTAGGCAGAGCAATGGCATGCACACTGAGAAATACAACTCACTCATCCAGAAATGATTTCGAGTGTGTCATGATGTGTAAATGCTAACTCTGTTCATACAAAGCATGAATGTTAGTCACACTAAGTGCTTAGGGATATTAGCCTCTGATCAAGGTATATCCTCTAGTTACAAGGTGTGAACTGAACAAGAGTGCTCGTAAAATTATAGCAAGAAAATTGTTGAACAAATTGAAATACCTGAATATTGATGCTAAAATCAAATTGCTACAACCCTAGACAAATTCATATGACTTCATAATTGCTTGATTTCAATACAGATGCATGTAATTCTGAAAGAAGTCAATAATTTTGATTGTGTAAGAAAAAGGGAGATTTATCAAGATAATTATGAGGGCTTGGTTCATTTTTATTAAACCATGGTTTTAGATATCAATACAGAATTTTATTGATAAACTCTACATACATCATGTTTAAACCATGCTGTTCAATAAAGCTCATTCATAAGCCCTTATAATGGAAGACTTTGAAAATTTATGTTTTAGATTTATGAGATTGATATCTCTCTGAAAATCTGACTGAATTTTCTGAGATTGAAGCTTCCTTAAAAATCTGGCTAAATTTCTTCTGCTCATGTTATTGGTTCATTGACCTGAACTTCTCCTTGTTTGCCCCTGTGGTCTCCTTCTCATCTATCTCATAAGATTCCACTTATTCAGGGGGAGCATTCCTTGTCATAATGAATCATGTTCATATCATTTGTGACCTTGCATTCATATACTCAGGGGGAAGTATTGCATTTCTTGCTGCATCTGCATCTACCATGGTTTATTTTGATTATACCAAAGGGGGAGATTGTTTGCCAAAGAGGGAGAAATTGACTGAACTTTTATACATGCCTTAATTTCTCAAATTCTTTTCTTTTTGATGAAGTCAAAGGGGGAGAATAATTTGAGTCTTCGGAATCCCTCACATCATCAGAATGACTTAATGTATTGAAAGTGTTGCCATCATCAAAAAGGGGGAGATTGTTGTGCCCCTGTGATTTTGATGATGGTTTTGATGATTGGTTGTTGATGTGAGTTAATCAAATGTTCAGTCATCTTGCTGCTCAGTTTAGTTTAATATATTTTGATGTTCAGTCATGTTAACTGATGCATAAAGCATTCATTACTACACTCTGTCTGCACAGTTGTCACTGCAGTGCGTCAACTCAGTGTGCCGATGCGTCGACCCCTTGGTCATATTTGTATCTGTCCATACAATAGTGTGTCAACTCCTTGAGCTGATGCGTCGACGCTTCAGTTCAGTTTCTTCATTTGATGAAGTCTATACATCATCAGTTGATTATCAAGAATATACGTTGCAGCGTCAACTCATTGGGCTGCACCGTCAACTCAGCAAGTATGCACATCAGTCTTCACATGCTAAGTCTGTACAGCCTACGTCTCATGCAGCGTCAACGCTGTGAGCATTCTCAAGACATTAGCGTCAACGCTATAAGTGTGTGCACCGCTTTCACGTCACCAAGTCCATACATTTGTCCTCCTTCAAAGTCTGTACAGCCGCTGGTCTAGCTTCATGAAGTCTGTACATCAGACTGTTACAGGAAGTTTGTACATTGTCCGTCTTCCTTAGCGTCTTGATAGTTGATGTCTATACATTGGCCTCCATGCTCCTAAGTCTATGCATTACTGTTCATGCATCAGTCTTCATAAGTCTGTACATTGGACTGTCTCTCTCAGCGTCTCATGGCATGAGGTCTGTACACTCGAATTGCCCTTGATCTGGTCAAGTGTATACACTCTCTCACTGTAGCTTTCAGCTATTCAAGTCTATACACTGGACTGTTAGGTCTTGTCTATACAACGTGGGCTTCAGTTCTTCAAGCCTACACATCGACTGTTCATGCAAAGTCTAGACATTCGATCAAGTTTGTGCATTGGTCTTGGCATATGCATTCATAAAGTATATACACTCTTCGGTTGACTTCAACTGAAGTCTGTACATCGGCATGCATTACATCAAGTGTGTACATTGCATAGCATGTTGCGTCTAAGTCTATACATCACTGTAGCATGCACTTCATGAAGCCTATACATTCTCAGTCTTTGCACACGTTCAGCCTGAAGTCTGTACAGCCTTGGCAAATGTTCCTAAGTCTATACATCAGTCCTCAAGTATTACAAGTCTGTACATTGGCCATCAAAGCCCTTAAAGTCTGTACATCCTTCAAGACTCTCAAAGTCTGTACAACCTGCTTTGTCGATTCAGATTTCAAAGTCTATACAGCGTTCGTCTCAGCCACCGTCTCTTTCAGCGTCTCACGCTTGCAAAGTCAATACTCTGGTCGGTGGAACAAAGTCTGAACACCCTTCAATGAACTTTGAAGTCTATACACTGATTCACTGTTCATCGCCTTTGGGCATCAAAGTCTGTACATCGCCTTCAAACTTTCAAGTCTATACACTCCATGATCTTCCAAGGTTGTACATCCACAATATATCTTCAAAGTCTGAACATTGTCTCACTCCATCAAAGTCCATACACTGGAAGCTCTTCATTTGATTGAGTCTGTACATTGGGTTCAACATTAACATGAAGTCTGTACTTTAGTTTTGTCTTGAACAGAATGCCTAAGTCTATGCATTGCTGAATGTTATTCAAGTCTGAACAGCGGATGTCTTCATGTGTGAAGTCTATATAATGCATGCTCACATAACTAACTCTATACACTCGATTGTTAGATCTTCAACTATATACATTGGTTGAGTCTATACACTGACATCTCATGAAGAGTTGCAAGTCTATACACTCATTGTTAGAGGTCTGAACTAACTAAGTCTATACACTCTATCATTCACACGAAGCCTATACAGCCATCTATGTGTGCCTTGCTCGTTGAATGAAGTCTGAACATTGCCTTAAGCTGATACTGTCTTCGACTGATTAACTGACAGGCTACTCAACTTATTTTCTGACAGGTTTAATGGATGAGGCCATCAAGACTTGCACGTGATCCTAGAGGCTGAAATGCTGACACGTGTGCTGAAGCTGGCTGAGAGGCTGACACGTGGACACAGCAAATCAAGAAAGAAGCTCTTGGATTATTCTAGTGCGTCAACGCATTGAGCAAGTAGCGTCGATGCAGCAGTTACAAAAAGAGAACCAATGGGTTACTGGGTTACTCAGATGCGTCAACACCACCCACTGGCAGCGTTGACGCTGCAGCTCGTTGGGTCGACGCAGCAGGTTGATGGAACGACACCTTTTAGCTGCTAGTACACACCGATGCGTCAACGCAACAGTGGAGCGGCGTCGACGCAGCATGCCCATCTGCTAAAGACTTGATCACTGGATCATCGATGCGTCAACGCCATGGGCTGATAGAGTCAACGTAGAAGTTTTGAGTTTTACTGAACGAATGTCCTTGAATTGTAGGGCACGTGATCCGAGGTGCATGGCTCGTGAACCAGGAAGCTGCCACGTGGTCCGAATTTCTAGGGCGGGAACTGTGGAAGCCACACGTGCCCTGCTGCTGCTGCTGCTGGTGGTATATAATAGAGCCTTCGTCTTCAGATGGAGGTAGATCGAAGCAGAAGCCTGAAGAGCAGAAAGCCCTTCGATCCAGAAAAAGAGAAAAAGAAGGAAAAGAGAGGAAGAAGAGATAGAAGAGAGAATCCGTGAAGAGAGAGCAGTGAGTGAGAGATTAGGAGAGTAGAAGAGAAAGAAAGAGAGATAGAGGGTGAGAGATTTGGAGAGCAGAAGAGAAAGAAAGAGAGAAAGAGAGTGAGCGAGAGAGCTCGTGGAGAAGAAGGAAGAAGCTGCTTGGTGATCTGTCTTCATTGGACCGTGGATCAGATCTAGGCCAGTCAGCTCTGTTGAGAGCCACATTGTGCATTTTGTTTTACAGCTTTCTGATTGCTATGTTATTTTCCTTTATTGTTTTCCTTTGTTTTCTGATTATCTTTGTTCTTCCGATTGCCCTGTTGGGGATCGGGTTCCTCCTGTTGGTTCAGGAGAAGGGAGATCTGATCTCCGGGTTGCAAGTGACAGGTTGTCACTTGTGGGTTGCCCTCTGGTTAGAGGAAGGGAGGCTAGTCCTCCGGTTCTGGGCTTGTGGTTGCAAGTCCAGTGGTCCCTCCTGGTCTGGAGGAAGATAGGTCCTTGACCTCTAGTTTCCAAGTGGCTGGGAGTCACTTGGGTGTCCCTCCGGTTGGGAGGAAGAGGGGAGGCTATTCCCCTGGTCAAGCTGTGTGGCACCAACTGTTTGCAGACTGAGTCTGCTTGGTTCTAGCATTTGCTAGTGAAGCCTCACTCCGGTTGGGAGTGAGGGGTGGATGTAGGTCTGTGGACCGAACCACCTAAAAATCTATTGTGCAGTGGTTTGATTGGTTGGTTTGCTTCCGCTAGATGCTTGAATAGGCACGCTCCAAGTGTTTGTATTTGAGTTGAATCGAATTGGTTCTATTCTGTGTCTATCTCTAGCATCCTAGTTTTTGTTTGGCCATTATACATAGAAGGATACAGTCACCCCCCTCTGTATCCGGGCCTAGCACCCTAACATCCTCTTGGCTTGAAATTGTTTCCGGGTAAGCATTCAACGCAACGGACTTTTTCTTCTTTGTGTCCTCTTCTGTTCTCTTTATGTTAATCTCATAGGCCATCAACGATCCTATGAGTGCATCCACGGTGAGGGTAGACAAATCTTTAGAATCCTCTATCACAGTCGCCTTGGTGTGCCAGCTTGGTGATAGGGACCTCAGCACTTTCCTTGCCAAATCGATGTCCTTGAACTCTCTTCCGATTGATTTAAATCCATTTGTTATCTCCATGAGACGTGCGAACATCTCGGAGATACTTTCTTCCTCCTTTATATGAAATAGCTCGTAGTCACGGACCAACATGTTCGCCTTCGTCTCTTTGACTTCTATGGTACCTTCGTAGATAAGCTTGAGCTTGTCCCACATTTCTTTTGCGCTGCTGCACATGGAGACACGAGCATACTCGTTAGGGTGAATAGCACACTGAATAATGTTTAAAGCATTAAAGTTAATAGTTACTTTCTTGATACTATCATCATCCCACATATCTTCATCAGGGTGTAAAATGTACGGACCATTCCTAATGATAGTCCATATTTCATGACTTTGAGCATGTAAAAAGACGGTCATCCTATTCTTCCAGTAAGGGTAGTTACTACCATCAATGAAAGGTGGCCTATGAATAGAATGCCCTTCGGGCATTAACCCCTTGTTAAGATTGTTGGTCATTCCTAACAGATCTCTCTAAACCGCTAGGTTTTTAGATGAAAACAGAGCCGAGGCTCTGATACCAATTGTTGGACCGGTTAAGAGGCAATTGAGAGGGGGGTGAATTGATTGCCCACCCTTTCGACAAATTTAAACTTAATTAAAGCAAGCCACAGAGGTGGTAAATAAGCCCTAGATCAAGCTTGATTGAAATGTATGTTTGATTAACAACCAAGCCCTCACAACTTCCAACAGAGAGGAATAATCACTCGGATAACAAAGAATGATCGGACAATTAATGAAACTCTCGTCTCATCGACTCACACTCGTAATACGAATGGATAGGAAATATCAACAACCACACAAAGAGCAAACCACGGCACAGTGATTTTTAGCTGGTTCGGACGCACCAAGTGTCGTCCTACGTCCACCCCTCTCACCTCGAGAGGATTTCACTAAAACACGCTGCACGGCGGCAGCAACCACCACACACGGGCACGACGGCCCACACACCTGGGTTCTCGCTCAACGATGAGAAACCCCACACACACTCGGAGCAAGCTTCAAAATCATCTAAGAAGAATAAACATAGGAAAATACAAAGCCCGATTTAAGAATGACAAGTTAAGCTCAAAAGTAGATAAACAATATAGATCTTTCCCTTAAATCCTTAAACAAACTCGAAGATTAGAGAAGGTAGCACTAGAATGATAGAACCGAGAGATGGAAGAAGCCGGTCTTGAAGATTAGAGCGCCCGAAGTAGAGGATGAAGAGGACGATGACTGCGGCCTCCAGATCTTGGCTCGGGCTCATGAGGGGATGACCTCGGCGTTGCCTTCCTTCTCCTCCAGCAGAGTGCAAGGCCCTTTCTTCTCCTGCAAGAAGATAGCACGTTAGAAGCTCTTGGTGTTTTTCGATTGGACCAAAGAGGGCGGCCATATATACACAGCAATAAGCATGTTGTATAGACATAAAAGCCCTTTTAAATCCTCTTCAAACCACATACAAAAGATGGTGGATGCCCTAAGGTTAATATGGTAAACAAGCAGGGCAATCGGATCTAGAACAAGTGGGTTCGAAACAGATCCGGAAATCACGATCGAGACGCCCGGAAAAAGTGTCGACTCATAGAGTTGACTCTTTTTCACTAGTGTCTTGCCAGAACACATAAAAGCTACACATAGGAAACAAGTGTCGACTCATTGAGTCGACACTTTTTCACGAGTCTTCTGGCCTATGAATCAAAATAACATTCATGGTGAAAAGTGTTGACTCTTGAGGTCGACACTTTTTCACGAAGGTTCTATTTTCACACTTTTAGACAAACTTACCTGAAAGTGTCGACTCTACAAGTCGACAATTTCTGCCAGCATTAATAGACTTAACGCAAGGCAGAGAGTGTTAGAATAAGAGTCGACCCCTGAGGTCGACACTTTTTCTGACAGCAGAAAAAGTTCAATAAAGTCAATTGAAACTCCACATTTCATGAAACAAGTATCAAGATTAATCATATATGCACTTATAACTCAGATAGCCATAACAAAACATGATTTCTACCCAAATCAATCCATCCACATTAAAATCCAATTAGACATCTATTCACACCATGGCCTTGAATAATTGAGTGAAAAACTCCACAATTGATCCTGCACTTTCAAATTGTCATTCATTTCAAACTTGAAGCATAGCAAATGAATTCCTCAAACATTTGGTTTATCCTTCAAACCCCACATTCATCAAGTATGTATCAAAGCAAATCATATAAACTTAGCTTATGACATTTTCACACAAAATCTTCGTCAAAACAGACCGGGGCACAACACTTGTGGTTTGCCCACTGACCCGCGGATGTCTGTTGATGTCCTATGAGGGCTATGACCACGATATAAGGTAGTCAAGCATGCCTTGGTTTCTGTACTTCTGTAGAATCGTTGTTTGGTTCTGGTCAACCCGGTGCGACCTAGTGGTTGACAAGTAACCTTGTGTGTGTCTCGGCTATTCTGGATAGATCGAGACATGGTTCTGGACGCCTGGAGGTACTATTTTACTTCGATTTGCATGTCCAGGTGCTTTGAGGGTTTTGATGCACCCTCAGGTCTCCGTGAGTCGTTTCCCCCGGATGTGTCAGTTTCTCTGGCTTAGGATTAGACCAATTGGCGACGTGTCACCGTCGTTGTGCGGTGATCTTGACTCCGAGTCGTGAGACTCAAGGATCGTTGGCAGTTTGGTATGCTGCCTTGGTGCTTCGTAGTACGTGTGATAGTGCTTTCTCGACCTGTCTGTACTCCAGCAATCATGTTTCTGAGTGTCTGTGTCTAGTGAGACTCCACTGGTCGTAGCCTGACGACCTCGAGTGTCGGTCCACCTGGGAGTGGTGGTAAGGGCAGTTCCCGAGATACGATTTTTAAGCTAGTTTCTGTGGGCCCTTGCTTTACGGTTGCATCCTGTTAGGGGGAAAACTAGCTAGAGGCTTGGCTCTAGGCGTGAGATGGTGTATGTACACATGGTCAGTGGCGTTTGGACAAGCGCCAACGGGTGTGACCCTGACTAGTCACTTGTTACTGTAGTTCCTGTTCTGGTTCAGCGAGTATCTCAATCTCCGTCGTTCTCGGCGTCTGTAGCGAGATACCTGAGGCGCAGTGTAAGACGTTAGTGGACGCATCTGGCTGTTCTTCTAGTGAGGAGGTGCTTCCGTCACGTGACATGTGACTCTCGCGTTTCTCGTGCGTCGTGACCTTCCCAGGTTAGTCTTTACTTGGCCTTACCTGAGGTCAGTGCTGTGTGGTATGCACGATAATCCAGTCGTGTATACTTCTATGTCTGTGTCTGTGTTGGTCTTTTCTAGGGCTTTTACCTAGTTTTGTGGGCTTTAGCCTTCGGGCTAACTGTTGGCTGACGGATCGGTAACTCCTGACTCTGTGAGATCAGGGTTCGCCCTTCTGTTGCTGTTGGAGTAGCGTAAGAGCCAAGGTTCTGGTTCGGTTCGGCTTCTTTTCCCTTTTCTTTTAGTTGTTCCTACTCCTTCTATTTTCGGCTTTCTTTTACAGCTTTCTAGTAGTAGTTTTCCCTGCTTTTCCTATTTTACTACTACTGTTATTTTAGTTGTTGTTCCGTGTTACTGCGTTGTTTTTCAGTGGAGATCCCTCGCGTGACCCCCACTGAGCCAGTGACACGAGACTCACCCCTGCTTTTCAGGTGTGGCGCTCTTCTTCCTTCGCGGTTCCTAGTGTGGCGTGCTCATAGTTGTCAGCAGTACCTGCGTCGGGCTTCCCCCGACCTCAGTGTACGTCTTCTTTCTGTTGGACTATACTTGTCTTTCTTTTGGATTGGACTCTGGTATAATTGTTAATTTTAACTATTAATTAAAAAGTAATTTTATTTCTGCTACTTTAGTAAACCTGATTAATGAAATTTAATTGCTTACTGTTATATCTGTGACTTCAATGTACTACACGATAATCCTTTTTCCCTTCGGAGCTTTACAGCTCTTGGGAGGCTTCACGGGTTCCAAGGGGTATCGAGTCTACTCGGTAGTCCTATCGGGTATATCCGGTATCCAGAGTCCGGGTCGTCACAGGTGGTATCAGGGCGATTGTTGTGTGAAGTACATGGGAATCCGAGATATATAGTATCCAGAGTCCTGAAAGTCCAGTATAGTCTTTCGCTGGCTTAGGTTTCGCGATTCTTTGTCACCTTATTTCCATGTGTTGTCTTGTGCGTGCTGTGTCAGCACTGTGCGAGATGGTTTTGCTCTCGTCAGGATGTGACGGGACGTTATTTTTGTTGTGGTGTTCGTCTCAATCATGTTGTACTTGGCAGAGTTCGCTGGTAGGCGTGAATCTGTAGTACATTGTTCAAGATTTTTCCGTGGCTTGTTCAGGTAGCTGATGACTTTTCAAGTTGGTGTGATGGCCGTACATGTTCTTACATTATTTTGGTCGTCCCAACTTAAGTTTGTGCATCTCCTGAGGTGTTTCGCTTCTGTTGAAGTGGTTGCCATATTGCCTCGACTGAGAAGATGCTCAAGCGAACCTAGGATTTTCCTTCCTGGTGAGCTACTGTTAGTGAGCTTGATGCTTCTCATCCCGTTTGGTGGAGTCTTTTAGAGGTAAGCCTTGGAAGTGATGTCTTAGTGAGACCTTTGTCCTGTGTCTACTTAAGTGTGGATAGTATTTCTTCTGAGCCTGATCTGCCTCTTTATTCTACAGTTGCTTGGCTTTGGACCTAATCCTTGTGTTGAGAGCCGTTGTGCACCGTGTTTGTCGTGCCGTGTCTAACGACCGATGTGTTAAGAAGGCTCATTTATTCTTTCAGGACGTAATGGTAAGCTGAGATTAGCCTTTCTTTATGCTTTGTGCTAAAGCTGGTACTCTCCTTCATTGAACTTAGGTGACTTGTGATCGGTTATTAGCAGGATCAGTACTCGTGGCGTGATATATTATGATTTTCATGAATTACGATGGCACCGAGTGTGTGTTGACATGCAGATACCGAGGCATTTTCTGATGCATGTGTGCGTTGTTTGAGTGCGCAGCGGAAGCATGTCGGTTGATACCCACGGGTCGAGGATCGTTGGCTGTAAGATTCTGACCGGTCGAGAGAATTATTTTTCTCGATGTGACTTCATCTTAGCTTCATGTGCCTTGATGTCATCGTTGCCGTGTTGTTGCTATTGGAGACATTCTGATGTTAGCACTGGCATTTGTGAGTGTTGGAGAATCTATCGACATTTCTGCTAGTTTAGTACCCTCTGCTCTACAATTCTTTCTTGGGTGTTGTGCTCTCAGGACGTGATCGTGGTCCTTGAGATGCGTTTCCCGAGATTGTCATTCTTGATGTCGTGGGTCTTTTCTTGGTGAGCTGTTCGTTGCATGACTAGTCCATTATATTCGTGTGTTCAACTGTTATCGTGCCTTGATGTGACCCAGCTTGTAGTTGTGTTCCGTGGTTCTGTGTTCTGTATGGAGCCGAGATCCTGCAAGTGCTGTTGTTGTCGTTTTATCGTTGCTTCCCTGTGAATCTGTCCTAGCATCGTGTGGACCATGATCTTGTCGGTTAGTTGTGTTGTACTCTTCTTCTCTGGTAGAGTTAGCAGATGACTCGATCAGATGTAACATCTGAGTGAGGACTGACTTGATTGTGTTTTTGGTCCGGTGCTGTCGTTGGCGTCCTGTGTGCTAGGTTTTATTGTTGCCTTTGGCACTGGAGCCGATGTGTCGAGCTGTCAGCTGAGAGGACTATGCTTCCTTGTTTAAGCTGATGCTTGCCGTGTCTGTCATTTTGTTTTCCTGGTTGCCGTTGTCGTGGCATAGGTCGTGTCTCCTTTCCTGTGAGATGTAAGCGACGTTGCCTTATTTCGGAGGTGTCAGATTTGTGTTCACTTGGGTGCCGTGCTCGATCTAGAACGTGTGCTTGTGATTATGGTTTGACAAGTGCTGAATGGTGTTTTTCGAGATTCACGTTGTTTCAAGTTGTGTCTTGGGGTTTGTTCATCCCTGCTTCTTCTTGTTTTTTTAATCCAAAAAAAGCCCTGCCTAGGGTCTGGTGGGGGCCAACAGACTCCTAGGAGGTGAATTTTATTACTAGTGGAAAAAAATTGGGGTTACATCAATCTGATGCTGGGAAGACCCAGCTTATCCAAACGAGCCTCACCCTTTATAAGTGAGGGTAGCTCATTATTGTGAAAGAAGACATTACATTTTGATGAGCAAGCTAAAGAGGCCAATAAATCCGCTACTTTGTTTCCTTCTCTGTAGATATGTTCAAACTTATCATGCTGTGAGGTAGTTTTCCAAATCACTCTGACATAGGATAGAATAGACCAAGGGCATTGGTATTCCTTTTTAATAACCCGAACAAGAACTTGTGAGTCACACTCAAAGAGCGCTGGCTGATAAGAGATAGTACGGAGATATTGGATTCCATCAAGCAAAGCTCTTGCTTCTGCTACCAGACTGTTTGTCTGGCCATAGTAATGGGAGTAGGCTAGCAGCACATTTCCATTGTAGTCTCTAATAACACCTCCAACTCCTGAAATGCCATTTGGTTTGCAGGCACCATCCGAGTTTAGTTTGAGAAAAGGCCAAGGGGGGCAAATCCATTTTACTATTTTCAGCTGTGCACCATTATAGGGTTGAGCAGGGATACCCAAGGTATCTAGGATTTTTCGTTTGCAAAGATCAGCTTCCTTGAGATTAGCATTTACACAGGCAGTTTTCACTTGACTGAGGATTTGGTGAAGAATCCTTTCTGTCTTCATACCTCACTGAATTCTGAGCCCTCCAAATATTCCAGCAGCCATATCCTATGACTGCTAGGATTAAGTGACCATAAGCTGATTTCGGTTGGATAGTGTTGGCAGCATTGGAGATGAGAGCAGTAATGGAATTCCCTTCCAAAAGTAGGCCAGCAGAAGTGAAGAAAGACCATATGTGCGAGGCTAAATCACTGTGTAAAAATAGATGATTCATGGTTTCACCATGGGGGGCCTGACAGCAGGAGCAAGCAGAGCAAAGATGCACACCTAGTCGCTGAATGTTGGAATCCACAGGCAAGCTGCTGTGAAGGATTTTCCACAAATGGACAGAGATTTTCGTTGGTAACCATTGAGACCATTGCCTTTCCCAATACACAGTTGGCTGTCCTGAAATAGTTTCAGAAATAATCTGATAGGTAGAAGCTACTGAACAGGCTCCTGAGGCTGATAGACTCCAAGCATGAAAATCAGCATCCTGAGAGAGGTTTGTGTTGAGGACAGCTGTTTTGACAGTTGCAGGCAGAAACCCGTCAAGAAGATCCTTTTCCTCACTTGATGGATGCCGCAAGAAGTGTTTGACAGTGATATGAGGATTAGGAATGCTGTTTGCAGGAACAAAGTCAGCCAAGCATTTGGTTCCAATCCAATGATCATACTAGAAATTAGTGAGCATTCCAACCCTAATGATGACCTTTTGAAATTTGAGGACCAAAGATTTTTCCTTTATCCAGCTTCGTCTAGCAAGGTCATTCATACTATTAAAGTGCACATCTCTCAAATGTTTCAGCCCAATGTACTTTGCTCTGAAGAAAGAGGCCCACAAGGAGTTTGTATGCAAAGCCTGCCAAAGCATCTTGACTCTTAAGGCTATTTCCATTTGCCTAAGTGACATAATTCCGAGGCCTCCCTGTGAAGTAGGTCTGCAAATAGTAGCCCATGATCTCCAATGTCTTTTGTTCCCAGTTGTGGAAGAGCCCCAAAAGAAGTTTGCAAATGCTCTCTCCAGTAAAATGTGAGTTCCTGAGTATAGGGGAGAGGTGGATAAAGCATAAATGGGGATTGAGGTAAGCACATGCTTAATCAATATGAGCTTGGCCCCTAGAGAGAGTAAATTGGATTTCCAGCCTGAAATTTTTTTTTGTATGGATTGAATAATACCAGCATAGTGGACTTTTTTACTTCGGCCTAAATCAGAGGGAAACCAAGATATTTGTGAGGGAAGCTTTGTCTAGTGAAGCCTGTGAGATTGGCAATCCAAGTAGCAGTGGAAGCATTGATCTTTGAATGCAGAAAAAATCCACTTTTACTGATATTAATAAGCTGACCTGATCCCCTTTCATAATTCCTCAGAATTTTTAGTAAGTTTCTGACAGAGAACATGCTTGCCTTAGTAAAGATCATGGTGTCATTTGCAAATAAGAGATGGGAAATGGTGGGACACCTCAGTGGCCCTTGAAAGCAATCAATTTGTCTATTCAAATGGGCTTTCTTAATAGCCCTACTCAAACTTTCCTCAGCAATGATAAATAGAGACGGGGCAAGTGGGTCACCTTGCCGAACTCCTCTTGTAGATTTAAAGAAACCTGCTACATCCCCATTCAGAAGGACAGAAAACCAGCAGTTAGTGATCAGTTTATCGATCATTTGAATGAAATTCAAGCTGAAACCAAACTTGTGCAGAACAGCAAATAAGAAATCCCACTCTAGCCGATCATAAGCCTTGGCCATATCCAGTTTAAACATGATATTTTTTCCTCTGGTTTTTCTGCCCAATTCCTGTGTCAATTCTTGGGCAAGGGCAATGTTTTCAGTTATGTGCCTCCCTTTTACAAAAGCAGACTGCTCCGGTGATATAATGTTAGGAAGGATAGCAGCCAGCCTTTTGTTAACAATAGCAGAAATGATTTTGTAGAAGAATTTGCATAAGCTGATTGGCCTGTAATCAGCAATATCCTCAGCATTTGATTTTTTAGGAATGAGGGCTATTAAGGTGGAAGTTACAAATCTAGGGAGAGGCTGTGGACTAGCAAAAGCCTCTTGAACAGCACTGACAACCACTCCTTCAATAATGGACCAGGCCTTGTGGAAGAAAGCCCTTGTGAACCCATCCGAACCTGGTGCACTATCAGCTGAAAGTTGAAACACTGTATCTTTAATTTCCAGTTCAGTGGGAATGGCACAAAGCATTAAGTTCTCCTGAGGGGTTATGAGATTCGGAATACAATTTAAAGAGGAGTCCTCAATATAATGGTGCTGGGAAGAGAAGACATTCTGAAAGTGGGTAATAGCAATATCCTTCATTTCTTCATTGTTTGAGGTTGAGATACCAGAGGGGTTTCGAAGCTGAGTTATACACTGCTTATTTCTTTTGGCCTTGGTTGAGATATGAAAAAAGCTAGTGTTTCTATCCCCCTCCTTTAACCATCTGATCCCAGACTTCTGTCTCCAGAATACTTCCTCCTGCAAAAGTCTTTCAGATAGATGAGTTTTGGCTTTCTCTAACTTGTTGTGATTTTCCATGGTGGGATGTAAATCATAGGAATACTCTGCTTTAAGAACGGAATCCTCGGCTTCCATCAAGTTTTGCTGGACATGGCCAAAGGTATGCTTGTTCTAGTTATGAAGCATATTCTTCAAGTATTTGAGTTTCAGATATAAGGTAGTCATGGTAGAAGTAGCAAGAGGACTGGAGTACCAGCAGGTGTTTACATCCATGAGAAATTTATCATGGAAAGTCCACATTTTTTGGAAACTAAATCTTATCTTGAATTTGTTCCTTTGAAGCAATTTCACCAGTAAGGGAGCATGATCAGAGGCTTCTCTGGACAAATGTTCCACAGAAATGGGAACCAAGTTAAGCCATTCAGAATTGAAAAGAACCCTGTCCAGCCTGGCCCAAATACCCTTGCACCCAACTTGATTATTATGCCAGGTAAACTTAGACCCCTTGTAGCCTGCATCCATGAGTGCACAATCTGAAATAGTTTCATGAAAATCAGAGATAGCACCCAAATTTGGTATATTTCTACCTAGTTTTTTATCAATAGTCAGGATACAATTAAAATCACCAGCGACTAACCAAGGTCCCGAAAGTTGTGAGTGCATCAAATGAAGAGAAGACCATAAACTCTGTCTTTCCCAAGCAGAACATTTTGCATAGACAACAGAGATATGAAATCTTGGCCACACAGGACCCGACTGAGTAAGGGAGAGCTGCTGCTCATCTGAGCTAACATATGAGAAATCCAATGTATCCCTCCAGCAGAACCAAATATGAGCCATATCAACACCATTTGCAATGCAATTTTCCATGCCCAACTTTCTGTAAATGCCTTGCATTTTACTGACATGGAGCTTGGGTTCCAGTATAGCAATACAGTTAATATGATGTGTCTTGATAAGTAATTTCACTCTCCCAACTGATGGATCATTTCCTATGCCCCTTATATTCCAGATAATCAAATTCATAATGATTTAGGTAAAGGAAGATTTCCTGATGATCCGGACCTAATCATGGATCTAGTTTTAACTCCAGTCTGTTCATTTAGAAGAACCCTGACATTATCAATAGTAGCTGCAGAAGCAATATCCTGTCTTTTAGTAACCAAATCGACAATATGCTGCTGTGTCTGAGAAGAAAAAGATGAAGCTGGCTGCAGACCCAATGAGAACTGGTGTGAGTCCGCACCTCGAGAATCAACAATAGCTAGCTCAGGTACCTGAACAATGGTGGCATTAGCATCAAAGCTTTGTCCTGAAGGGAGCTCCATGTTGGGAGGAGCCTTGCAATTATCTGGAAGCATCACTGTATTCTGACATAATGATTCCACAGGCTGCAAGACAGTTGAGGATCTAGTCGAATCAAAAAAGGGTATTAAGCTTGGTAAGGCATTAGTCCTCTCATCAGTGATATCCATGCAATCAGGATTTGAAATTTCATGATCAACAGTGGAAGCAGCATTTAAGACAGCATCTACCGCAACCTTTGTAGGAGGCACCACCTCATCTTCAATAACAGAAGAATTCCCCATCAGAATCACATTCGTGTTGTCAAGAGAGTCAGGTATCTTATTTGGAAGATGCTCATCAGATGTGGCATTCTTTAGAATGGTAGTATCAGGAATGGCCACTGGTTTCCAAACAGTTTTCTTGTTAGGAAATGAACGAGAGGTACCCTGAGGACCCTCTAGAATAGCTAAAACTTTTGATGCTTTACCTTTACAGTCAACAGAACAGTGGCCAAGTCTGGAGCAGAGCGAACAGAAAGATGGAAGCTCCGGGTATATGATGTCTTGCCAAGCCCCTCCTCCAGGAAAACCAATCCACAGTCTATGTGGACGAGGCTTTAATATATCTAATTCAACACATACACGAGCTACTACAGTGTTTGAAAGGTTGAGAGTAGAAGGGTCAATTTTTAACACCTTCCCTATGTTTCCAGCAATAGACCGTAGCATTGGTTCCACGAATAAGTTCACAGGGAGCCCAGGGAAGGATATTCATACCGGCAATATAGAAGAGTCCTCATTGGGAGAGAAGTGCATCGACCATTTGAAAAAACGAAATAATTTGCCGTGAACATACAGGTGTTCTCTTAGAAGCAGCTACAGATAGTCCTCCTGGTTACGAAATCGTAGAAGGAGGTGCTTGGAATCCAGGGCACTAATGACGAAGTCTTCATTAAATCTGCATCTATTGGAGAGGTGAGCTCTGATCTCAGGGAAGGCCGGCCTGCCGAGAGGCTTTCGTGCTACAAGCGTAAAGTCGAAGGGCTTGAGGGAAGTGGCTAATTCCTCAGCATTGAAGAAAACGGTCGGTTCTCCTCCATCTGTCACAGCAGGTGCGTGGATGAAACCAGGGACAACCGGCGGCGGCATGGAAGAGGCAAGAACTTCGGCAAACGAGCGACGACATCCCGGGAGGTTAGCAGCAGCAGGGACGTTGAGGGAGGACGAAGGCAAAGCGGGAAAAGGCTGAGGAGGAACCATGACAGCAGCGGGGGCCACGCCGGGCCCCCCCGAGACCTCCATGAAGAAGAGGTCAACACGTCGCCATGATGTAGGTCAGCATTTTTGGCTTCTGTCTGTTCTTTCCTCTCAATGTATTAGCCTTTGTGCTCCCCCTCGGCCCATGCTTCTTCTTGTTCATTCCTTAAATTTCGAGGATGAAATTTCTTGAAGGAGGGGAGGTTGTAATACCCTTGATTATTATTGAACCTTTCGGATCTTTATCGGAGTGCTTTCGGATCGCTTTTGTAGGTCCTGAGTTGAGTTTTACGATCCACGTGGATTTTCTCTCGTACAAGTTACGGAACCCAGTGGTGAGTTTATTTCTCAGTTCATCGACTCGAGGATGCTACAATTGCAATGTACTCTTTGAGAGGATCATTTCGACTATTTTTGCATATTTTTCTGAATTAGTCCATTTTCGGACCAATTATCAAATTTTCAAAAATTAGGAAAATTGCCTAATTTATTTTATTTTTCTTTCTTTTTCCTCTTTCCTTTTCTCATTCGCGTGCGACCCTCTCTCTCCCCCGTTTTCCCTCCTCTCTCGCCCTCCCGGCTCAGGCTGCAGACGGAGGAGGCTTAGGCAGGTAGTGCAGATGCTGTGGCAGTGATCGGGTGCGCGATGGGGTGAGGATCGGACCATTTCTGGCGCGATCCCGAACGGTGGATTCAAAGCCGAAGGTCGAGCTCGCGATGCAATTTTCGGAGCGGTTTAGTCACTTCGATGCACGGAATCGTCGGTGGAGGTAAGGAGACGGATCGCCTACTTCTCTTCTACGCTCCCTCGCAGTTTCATGCCGAACGGCACGCATTCGAGTGGGTTTCTTTCAAGTTTGAGAATATCATGCTTTTGGGGTGTTCATCGGGTTCACCGAAAATGGAGACGGTTTTTAGATCAGTTGGTATCAATCGAACCCCTGGAATGTCAGCGTTCCAGATCCGCTAATTTCGTGTCGATTGGTTGTCATTTGGGGCCGGTACGAGTCTGGGAACCCCGGTGACCCAATTAGGGTCGATTCGTTGGAATCGCCCGTTTCTTGCGATTTAGATGTTGCATGGACCCCTTCCGACCTGTGGAAGGTTATTTTTGTCAATAAGGTTTGTTTCCCCTGCGTTTAGACGTGAATAGGGCGTGAAATGGCTGAGATCGGCCATTTCCCCTGTTTTCCCGCCGTATCGTGCTTGCGGTCATTTCAGAGACCGCTACAGGTCTCTGGAGGCCCCACGATGGACCGACACACTCCATAGTGTGTCAGTTAGTTTTAGGTCGGCTGAGGTTGGCAGCCCAACCTCTGACCGCCACTTGCCTCTGGCGGCCCTATAGTGGTGCGCCAAGCTCAGCGATTCCTCGAATCTAGCGTATGTCGGTTCGGTCTGGCGGTTATATCTTTGACTGCTAGAGCCTTGTAGCGCGCCTTGCTTAGGCCGCTACTATCCGTTTAACCGGGTCAATATTTTAAGTCGGTTGGCCTTAGCGGCCTAACCTTCATCCGCCTCTTCCTCGTTGCGCGCCTTCCTTAGACCGCTACAGTCCTTTTTGTCTTAGGTCAATGTCTTAGGGCGGTTAGTGTGGCAGTTCATTCTTAGACCGCCTAGTCCGTGTAGCGCATCTTTATTAGACCGCTATGGTGGTTTAACTGGGTAGATCGGTTCGAGGGTTGACTGAGTGTAGTGGCCATATCTTTGACCGCCACAGTCATCTCGCGGCCCAGTGTAAGACAGCCAGAGTCTTTGCCTCTGTGTATGTAGCAGCTTCTTCCTTGACCGCTTGTGTTGCTTAGCGGCCGAGTGATGTACCGCTTGCGTTCCAGAGGATGGTTTACCAGTATTTTGGTTTCTAATTGTCTTGGCTTAACCTTGTGGTTTGCCCACTGACCCGTGGATGTCTGTTGACGTCCTATGACGGCTATGACCACGATATAAGGTAGTCAAGCATGCCTTGGTTTCTGTACTGCTGTAGAATCATAGTTAGGTTCCGGTCAACACGGTGTGACCCAGTGGTTGACAAGTAACCTTGTGTGTGTCTCGGCTATTCTGGGTAGATCGAGACATGGTTTTAGATGCCTAGATGTACTGTTTTACCTCGATTTGCGTGTCTAGGTGCTTTGAGGGTTTTGATGCTCCCTTAGGTCTCCGTGAGTCGTTTCCCCCGAATGTGTCAGTTTCTCTGGCTTAAGATTAGACCGATTGGCGGTGTGTCACCGTCGTTGTGCGGCGCTCTTGACTCCGAGTCATGAGACTCAAGGATCGTTGTGTCAGTAGGTCTAGTTGTCCTGTCCTGAGTCTGTTGGCAGTTTGGTATGCTGCCTTGGTGCTTCATAGTGCGTACGACAATGCTTTCTCGGCCTGTCTGTACTCCAGCACTCGTGTTTCTGAGTCTCTGTGTCTAGTGAGCCTCCACTAGTCGTAGCCTGACGACCTCGAGTGTCGGTCCACCTAGGAGTGGTGGTAAGGGCAGTTCCTGAGTTACGATTTTTAAGCTAGTTTCTGTGGGCCCTTGCTTTACGGTAGCATCCTACTGGGGGGGAAACTAGCTAGAGGCCTGGATCTAGGCGTGAGCTGGTGTGTGCACACGTGGTCAGGGGCATTTGGACGAGCGCCGACGGGCGTGACCCTGACTAGTCACTCGTTACTGTAGTTCCTGTTCTGGTTCAGTGAGTATCTCAGTCTCCGTCGTTCTTGGCGTCCATAGCGAGATACCTGAGGCGCAGTGTAAGACGTCAGTGGACGCATCTGGCTGTTCTTCTAGTGAGGAGGTGATTCCGTCACGTGACACGTGACTCTCGCGTTTCTCATGCGTCGTGACCTTCCTGGGTTAGTCTTTTCTTGGCCTTACCCGAGGTCAGTGCTGTGTGGTATGCACGACGATCCATGTTGAGTGGTGATAGGCCGATCTAGAGGGGAGGGGTGAATAGATCAGCCCCTTTTTTCCCCTTCTTTACAGAAATAAAAACTAGATTTAACACAACTGATTATGAGATAGATATTAGTTAATAGCTAAGAAGCTAGATACGCACATGATGTCTGGAATCGGTCCTATCAAGCTTCTACCATTGGAACAAGAGAGAAATCAAACCACAAGACAAGATCTTTAAGGTGGTTCAGTCTCAATCTAGAGACTTACGTCCACCCCTCACATAATACAGTGAGGCTTCACTGGTGCCAACACACACCCGCTGATTCACAGCTTCTTACAGAGAGAAGCACTCTCACACTCCGTTGCCACACAACTTGAGGTATCACAACCCAAAACACAGACCGGTGTCAACACCGTCTGTCTTCCTACACTCAGGTAGGGATCAAATGCTATAGAGTTTGTTTTAATAAAAGTAAACTGAAAATGGAACCACCAGATAGAGTATCGTAGTAAAACACAATGAGAAGGAAGTCTCCTATCTGGGAAAGAGCTTGAGGAGTCCTTGGCTTTCTTCTTCTTCTTCCTGGATCTTCACCACCACCCTTGAGGAAGAAGGTTGATTAAGCTTCAAGTTTTTTAAGAGATCTAGATGGAGCTTCATGAAACCCTTCTGCTTGTAAGAAGATCTCCCATTCTGAGGAAGAGGATCGTCTTCTTCTTCAAGTGCTCACACCAGCAGCATCAGGAAGGAGGCTAGCTTCCTCAGCAAGTCTTCCAGCTTTTTCATTTTTCCTCTTACTTGCATGCCCATGGTTCGAACTGGAGCTCATGCTTCTCATATATTGGTGTCCTAGGGCAACACCAACGTTGTCCGCTTTTCAAGCAACACCCAGAATGTCACATCCACATTATTTGATATGCTTCCATTTGCATAGTTGACTCCTATTCTGTCAAATCTGTAGGAATGTTGGTAGGTAGGAGACCATAGCAGCCAAGGTACGATCTTCTTCAGAGATATCTCTGCCAAATCACAGTCTTCTGACACAGAAGCACTTTGACGGCTTTTTCCAAAGCAAACGGATCCTCTGGATTAAGTTCCGGATCTTGAAGACAGCTTCCGTCGGATTCAGATCCGTTCTGGTCGAACCAAATGTGTCGACACTTTCTTGTTAGTGTGTCGAGACATTCCTTTGAAAGCCTTGAAGAATCGTTCTGGTTGAACGTGGATGTGTCGACACTTTTCTGTCAGTGTGTCGAGACATTCCTTTGAAAGACTTGAAGATCCATGGCTGATGTGTCGAGACAACACCAAACGGTGTCGGGACATGTGACCCGTGTGCAGAGTTGTCGCATGAGGGTGTCGAGACAGAAGCGCCAGGTGCAGAGATGTTCACACGAGTGTGTTGACACTTTTCACTCAGTGTGTCGAGACATTAGTGAGTCCAGAGTCTTAGACAGAACGGCTTTAGCTTGATTTCTTCTGGATGTGTCGAGACATGGGTTAGATGTGTCGACACATTCTTTTATGCCAGAGCTCAAACATTGGAAATCTAACATAATCTCTTCTAGATGTGTCAGGACATCATTAGGTAGTGTCGAGACATCACTTAGAGAGATTCTTCTGCACTTGTTTAGTCAATTCATCAAACCAAAATAAGTTAGATATTTCTCAAATATCTTCTAATGATTTATGATCTGTTATCATCAAAACCAGGGGACACAACATTCTCCCCCTTTTTGATGATGACAACCATGAATCATTATATCCAAGCATTTATATAGCAATACAATCTAATTGGTTTGAGGAGCCATCAACCAAGGGAGATTGATCCATTCACACAACAACTGAATGTTAGCATTTTTCAACATATAGCATTTTCAACAACAACAACAAAAGGCTTGATTCATTGATTAACCAAGGTTTTGTACAAATCAAGCAAGGATGTGTGTTCAAGAAGTTACACTGAAAATCTAAATGCAAAATCTAACTACATGCTAGATGTTTGATGATGCTTGTCTTATCAGAATGTCTTCGGTACTTCTCCCCCTTTGTCATCAGCAAGGAGGGGGTGAAGGAGGAGGCTATTGTGGTGGAGGCATGGTGCGAGAGCTGGCAGAGTGAAGGGTATGTGCCTCTTGGAAGTCATGTTGCAGGTGAGAGATTGATGTGGTTAGAGAGTCAACCCTCTGAGTGAGGTGCTCATCCCTTTGTCTGACAGACTGTTACAAAGACTTGATATTTTCCTTGATGTCCTTGAGCCAGTCATGAATCATTTCACAGATGTATTCTATTTCAGCCCTTTGCTGGGAGCCTGGTGGTGGAAAACGAGAAGAGGTGGGTTCTGTTTGAGGAGGAGGACACCATTCATCACTTGCGTCCTGCAGGGCTGGTTGGAGTTGAGCTTTATGCAAACGAATGAGTTCCAGGATTTCAGTGCCGACCATATCCAGTTTGTTGTACACGACATCCATCTTAGCCTCAGCTTTGGTGGTGCTATTGACTGCTCGAGCGGTGTCAGTGTGCACTGTTTTGGCAATCTTGGCTGAGGCATCAAGGAACCTGTGGCTGTCAGAAAATATCTTCCCCTTCAGCCGTTGGGAGGCATCTAGTAATCGAGAAGTATTAGCATTAATTGTGCACTCCAGATTGGAGTAGGCATCAAGAGATCGGTTGGTCTCTGCGGTCACATGTGCTTTGATGGATGTATGTGCGCCAGCCACCTGTGCTTTGATGGATGTAGTTGCGCTAGCCACTTGTTCAGCTAGCTGATTGGATGAATCCATCAGTTTGGCACACTTAATGTTGAGATTACCATGATCTTCTCTGATGTCAAAGGCATGCATGACCATTTCAACAGTTTTCGGCTGGGTTTTAGTATGGATCTCTCGTAGTCTTTTCATGATTCTTCCTGCTCGGTCACACACATTTATCAAGGAGTTCATGAAGCTGTTCAACCTTTCATCTGACTTATGTTTGTCGTGCACAAATTTCTCCCATCTGTTGGTTTGGACTTGCTCAAAATGGAGTTGTCTGGCTTCTATTCTATCCACCTGCAGACTGAGTTGACGAAAGGAGGAATTCATGCTCCCAAAGTGAGCAGTGAGAAACTGGATAAGTGTAGGGTGAATATCCATAAGACTGCCAGTGGCACCAAAAGTAGTACCTTGTGAGGTGGAGGCCTCGGTATGAAATTCAGGAGGGGCATCCCTGGCACTAAACACTCTAGGCTCATTGTCTGGAGATAGAGGAGGTTGGATACCAAAAGCCATCATTATCCCAGGCTGGTCCATGGGATCTGTAGACTGCTGTTGTTGAGGGGCCTGCTCAAAGTGAATATCTGCATGGAACATTTCCTCATGCTGATCTAACTGTGCATCTGAAACTGCCTGGTCCTGTGTCTGCTGATCCTGTGCAGGCTGTGCCTGTGCATGCTGTTCCTGTGCAGGCTGTGCCTGTAGAGCTGGCTGTTCTGGAGGGTCAGGTAGATGTCTAGGAAGATTCCTTACAAGTTTGTCACCTTCCTTTTTGAAGTGCATGTAATTTTCTATGAACCTCATGCTACAGACATTGCTCCTGGAGATAGATATGGACTTCTCATTATCAAGAGGGATGCCAACCATTTGAAAAACAGCAGTTAGTTGTGTGGCATAGGGCAGGCTATGCTGGTTGTAAGTGCAACTGTCCATAATCTGGAGCATAATCTCAGGTAAACACACAGGGTAATTGTTGAACAAGCAGTAAAACAGGAACCTCTGGGTCTCTGTAAGTCTACTTCTGCCACCCCCCTGTGGGGTAATCATGGTAGTGAAAATGTGATGCAGAAGACGCTGTAAGGGGGGAAACCGGTTTGTGTCAAAGTATTTGACAAGTAGTTGAGTAGCATCCTGAGGGTCTCGAGGCTTTCCTGTAAGGAGGGCGTAAGTTGCATACAGATCAATCTTAACCTCAGATTCTATTTCCCCATCTCGGGGTACGTGTAAAGCCCTATGAAGATGCTTGGTTGTAAGCTTGATGGAGACCCCCTTTGACCTCAGTCCGAAGGACTTTCTTGTTTTCATCAAAAAATAAGTTCTTGTAGAACTGCTGAACCAAAAATGGGTGGTATACCCTGTGATCGGACAGACACCGTCGCCATCCTTGGAACTCAAATAATGGCAGTAGTTCAGGAAAAGACTCAAGCATCGTGTGGGCATCAAAATCCACATACCTAGGGAAGATAATCTTGGTGGGATCACTGTCTTCTTCCCTGACAGAGGCAGCAGTACAGGGCTTCGGAGGGACTGACTGAGCTTTGGCCTTCCCTTTTTCTTTGGCAGACAGTCGTGGCCGCTTGGGCTTTGGTTGCGGTGGTGAAACCCTTTCACTCTTCGAGCCTTGGGCCTCGACAGCTCATCTCTTAGTTGGTTCTGCAGCTGGGCGGTCCTCAATGCTCTTGGATCGCCCCTCTGTGTGTGCTTTCGAGGCTGCGGCCTTCTTGGATGAAGCCGCGTGATGGAGGACAGAAGTGGGGGGGTCTTCTTCATTCTGCCCAGGGTCGCGCTATATCGTTTACGCTCGTTCTGAAGAATGCGCTATATCATTCTAGCGCGTTCACAGACGTTGGCAGAATGACAAACCTTGACGTTGGGGCGTCCGTGGATGACTTCGAGGGAATGAATCACAGGGGGGAGAAACACATTGGAAGGTGGGTAATACACGAGGGATCCAAAACAGACACATGAGGGACCCTAAACAGGGATTAAACTAACCTAATACTAGCTAGGATAACTTGGTGAAGGTGGCTACGGGGGTGGGTGACGGGGGCTAAAGAGGATGTGATAGAGCGAGCTAGGGCCGTGATGGGGCTTGACTGGGGCCTCTCGCCCGGACCCATCGCAGGACCGGTGCAACCGAGCTCCATCTTGGCCTTGGCAGCATCCTTTGCGGCGGTGGAGGAAGGTGAACGGCGGTAGAGGAAGAACGGAGATCTGAATGGGGCCTCACACCCGACCCCATCTCAGAGCCGGTGCATCCAGAGCTTCGATCGTCCTCCATTGAAGGGGAAAAGAGAGAGGATCAGGAGAAGATGATTGGGCATCGCACCCGGAGAGGGGAGGAGGAAAGAGGGTTCCAAAGATTGGGGGAGATGACCATGGCTACACTCATAAACTCTCATAGATTCATTGCTTCTTTTTAGATCAAATGAGATGGGATACATATATAGGGGAAGGGGAAGACAAAACGACGCTAGCACATCGATTACAACCATGGAAAATAGCACACATCGAAGACTTTTGGGAGTTTCGGCACTGGGAAGTTGGACCGACTGCAGTAGAGTTTCTGTCTGAGATCGCGCTAGGGAGACCTAGCGCCTTCTTCCAGGTCACGCTACCCAAGGGTAGCGCCTTCATCCCTGGGTCTGGCAGCTGTGTGGATGCTCTTCGGCCTGGCAGCTAGCTTGATTCTCATCACCGCGTCTTTCTTCTTGCCGCGGGTGACTGGAGGAGCCATGGAGAGGTTAGAAGAAAGGGAAATAAGGAAACGGAGGGCAGCTGGAGCTTGCTGGGGAGAGGGTTTCACAGACGAAAGAGAGGGAACGAGGGCGTCGACCTCCAGGTGAGAATGTGTCGGGTCGTTGGAGAGCGATGGTGACGGTGAAATAGGGTTGAAATGAGAAAAGGTAAGAATTTGATTTTCACCATGAGTTAAATAAAGAAAGTTGAGATTTTTTTTCTTTTTGAAATAACACCCATGAGATAAGAAATGACGTATATACCCCAAAGTTAAGTTCAGAATGGTTTAATGCTTATGAGCTCATTTTTGAGTAATGAAGGGTTGAGAGAAACCATTTTTGCAACAAATAATATGACTAAAACATTTGAGAAAGTTAAAGAAAATGGAACCAAGCCCAGTTGGCTTACTCATCACTTTCATTAGGCATGATTGGAAAATGAGGATAAGTAGGTATTAAAAGTAAACAAAAACCTTTTTGTTCTGAAGCAAGGTGTAGAGTCAACCCCAAACCATTTTTTTTAATTTTAATAAATAGTCCGATAAAGCATTCACATTTTGACTCAAGGAAACACGTTGATTAGACACCAGAGTCCCTGGTTACTCAGTGTAGCTCATCTTTCTGAATTTTTTCTGAACAGAGTTGACAGCCTTCCTCATGACTAGATTAACCTTCATTTCATTGATGGAGGATCTAATTTCTCTGAAGATGAAGTCATTGCTCTGAAATTATTGCAGTATGGTTTTTAAGAGGCGTATTCTCCAATTGACTTCAAGTTAGGTAATTTGTTTAAGGACAATACATGCCAGTCAATTCACAAACCAAGAAGCCTATATGCAGAGAATTTTCAGACGCTTAGGCAGTGAACATTTTCAATGACTTGATTAATGTGTTAATCCTATTATGAGTGCAAGATTGGTTGAACTCAACGCAATGATTAATGAAAATGAGGATTATAAATAAGAAACCATTTCTTTAACAGGAGTAATACACATGAACTCACCCAGGGTTGGATAGATGAATGAAAACATTCTCAACTCCCCCTCACTTAATGCTCGGTGAAAAGTGAAGGTTCAGAGGCAGAAGATTTGAGGTGGAAATGAAGGAAACATTTGGAAGAGGAAGCCAAGAAAAATCTCCAGTTGATCTTCAAAACCAAGAGCAGCTGAGAGACAGTCTCGACAAATGATGGAAGGGTGTCGACCTGTTCAGCAGATTTTGTTCAGCATGTCTCGACACATATCAATAGGGTGTCGACCAGTTCAAGAGACTTTGACCAGCATGTCTCGACACATGTCAGTACAACAAACTGTTCTCTGCTAGCTTCTGTGAGTCTTCATTTCTGATAAACACCTTCCAGCTTCTACTGCCAGTGCCTCTAACTTTCTCCTTTCAGACAATCAATCAAGAATGGTTTTACCTTTTGCTGTCAATGAGAAGTGCTTTGTGGGATGCTAAGGCTTTAAACATGCTTATGCACTATGAATCAACTATTCAGATAGCAATATGCATTTCTAACTCATGGTACTTGGCGGAGGCCTGTCCTCACGCATGAGGAGAGTTTCCTGACAGACATAACCTGTCATTCCACTTCTCAACATTTGATATACCGTGCAATCATAAGATGATGTACAACTAAGAACACTTAAAAATATAAACAAGCTCCCCTTGAATGTGACCATCATTCAAATCAAGATTCATACAGTCAATGGAGCAATTCTAAATCAAAGTAGATATGCTTGTTCCAAACATGGTAAAGATAAGTAAGCAGAGCATCGAAGGAGGAATTGATAGCTCAAACCTGAGTGGATTGAGATCTGCATAGACCAAGCTCTCTCTTTAATGTTGTGAACCTGTCATTGCTTAAGGGCTTTGTAAAGATATCTGCAAGCTGATTTTTTGAGTCTACAAAATGGAGCTCAAAGTGATTTTTGAGAACTTCATCCCTTATAAAGTGATGTCTAATTTCAATGTGTTTAGTCCTAGAGTGCATGACTGGATTTTTTGCAAGATGTATAGCACTTGTGTTATCACACAAAATGGGTACACAGCCAAGATCTATTAGATAGTCTTGGAGTTGGTGTTTGGTCCACAGTACTTGGGTGCCACAACTCCCTACAGCTACATATTCTGCTTCTGCAGTTGAAAGGGCAACTGAGTGCTGTTTCTTGGAAGCCCAAGAAACCAAATACCCACTGAGAAATTGGCAATAGCCACTAGTGTTCTTGCGGTCCAATTTGCATCCTGCATAATCTACATCTGAATATGAAATAAGTGAAAGTTCACAAGATGCAGGATACCATAATCCCAATTCTTGAGTGCCAGCAAGGTATCTAAAAATACGCTTGACAGCAGTCAAGTGAGACTCTCTAGGACTAGACTGAAATCTAGCACAAAGGCAAATGCTGAACTGAATGTCTGGTCTAGATGTAGTTAGATAGAGTAATGACCCAATCATACCTCTTTATTTCTTTGCATCTACAAGAATACCTTGTTCATCTGTATCCAATGAAGTGGCAGTCCCCATTGGAGTTCTTAATGGTTTGCAGTTGGTCAGATCAAACTTTTTCAGCAACTCCTTCACATATTTGGCTTGATTGATAAAATAGCCTTCATTGCTTTGATTAATCTACAAGCCAAGGAAAAATTATAGCTCACCCATTAGACTCATTTTTCAAACTCATTGGTCATGAGTTTAGCAAAATCCTCACACATTTGAGATTTTGTGGATCCAAACACTATATCATCCACATAAATCTGAACTATCAAGATATCTTTACCTTGTTTCTTAGTTAATAGTGTCCGATCTACATTACCTCTTGAATACCCTTGTTCGATGAGGTATGAGCTTGGTCTGTCGTACCAAGCTCTAGGTGCCTACTTCAAGTCATATAAAGTCCTGCCCAACTTATAAACATGATCTTTGAAATATGTGCATTCAAAACCGGGGGGTTGCTCTACATAGACTTCTTCTTTAATAAGACCATTTAGAAAAGCACTCTTGACATCCATTTACTACAGTTTGATTTTATGAGAACATGCAAATGCTAGCAAAATTCTAATGGTCTCAAGTCTAGCAAAAGGAGCAAAAGATTCTTCATAATCTATGACAAATTCTTGATTATACCCCTGAGCCACCAATCTGGATTTGTTTCTTACTATCTTTCCATCTTCACTTAGTTTATTTCTAAAAATCCATTTGGTTCCTATGACTGATTTCTCTCGAGGTCTAGGAACAAGATGCCAAACCTTATTTCTTTCAAATCGGTTTAGTTTATCATGCATGGAATTGATCCAGTTTCCATTTTTTAAGGCCTCTACAATATTTTTGGGTTTAGTTTGAGACACAAGAGCAAGTTGTTCAATTTCATCCATAATTTTGAACTGAGACCTAATTTTGGTTCGGTCGTGCAGATTTCTTAAGATGTTTTCTAAGGGCTGGTCTTTTAAGACTCCTAAATCAGGTTGAGTGTTACCTTAATCTGCTTCGATGATCGGATCATTGCTTGGCTCTTCTTAGTCTTCATTTGTTTGTATCTCTTCATGTGGAAGCTCTTCTTTTCCTTTTATGTTCAGAAATTCCCCATCATCATCTTCCCTGCAAGTGTTGTCATGATCAATCTCATCAAAAGTGATGTGAGGGGATTATTCCACACAAAGGGTCTTAAGATTGTAGACTCTATAAGCCCTAGACTTGTCGGAGTACCCAAGAAATATCCCTTCTTCACTCTTGGCCTCAAACTTGTCCAGAACTCTTTTATCATTGTTATGAACAAAACACTTTGACCCAAACACTTTCATGTGAAAGAGAGATGGCTTTTTACCTTTCAGCGGCTCATATGGAGTCATTTTGGTGAGGGGCCTTACCATTGAACAGTTGATGATATAACATGCAGTTTTTACTGCTTCTGCCCAAAATCTCCTTGGGAGATGCCTTTCAGCAAGCATTGTGCATGCCATCTCTATGAGAGTTATGTTCTTCCTCTCAACAACCCCATTTTGTTCAGGAGTCCGTGGTGATGAAAACTTGTGAATGATTCCTTCAGTCCTACACAAATTTTCAAAGTCAGCATTGTCGAATTCACCACCATGATCTGAAATAATGTTGGAGATCTTAAACTTACCATCTTGCTTCACTTGCATATACAGTGCCTGAAACTCATCAAAGGCATTATTTTTATGTGCAAGATAAAATACCCAAGTGAATCTAGTAAAGTCATCTACTAAGACGTAACCATATCTTTTACCACTTAAGCTAGCTGTTTTGGTTGGACCAAATAAGTCCATATGGATTAGTTCAAGTGGTTTAGATGACGAGTTTTCAGTTCTACTTTTAAATGACTTTCTAGTCTGTTTTCCTTGAGCATATGCATCACAAATCTTAGTATTCGGTTTGAATTTAATTTCAGGCAGACCTTTGACAAGGGAATGTTTTACATATTTATGAAGAGTATTATAACTAACATGACCTAGTCTGCGATGCCACAAACAAGCTAATTCAGATTTGGGTGCTGCAAGATAAAGATTTATGTGAGCAAGGTCATCTAAGTCAATCATGTACACGTTGTTGACTCTTTTACCAGAAAACTTGGTTTCTTTTGAATTTGGTTGCAAGATCCTACATTCATTAGAGTCAAAAACTACAATATGACCTTTATCACATAGTTGACTAATGCTCAGCAAATTATACTCCAAACCATCAACAAGAAATACATTATCAGTTGAGTGGGAGGGGTTCTTACCAACTTTACCTGAACCAATGATTTTTCCTTTGTCGTTTCCTCCAAAGGTGACATGTCCAACTTCCTTTTCAACCAAAAGATAGAATTTAGTTTTGTCTCCAGTCATGTGTCTTGAGTAGCCACTGTCAAGATGCCAGCGGTTGTGCACAGCTGCAAGACACTCCTGCACAAGGAATTAAGTGACAATGTTTGGAACCCAAGAACAGTTGGGTCCTAATAATTTCTTCATTTCTGTAAAGCAGGATAACATTGATTTTGAAATCCAAACTTTCTTAGCATCTTTGCTTTGTTGGAAGTTCTGGTTTTTCTTCTCTTTAGTCTTTTGGACTTTGTGAGTTTTAGAAGTGTTGGAGAAGGATTGTTGATTAGACCATTTGTTCCAGTTGGTTGGTCTAGATGAATAAGAGGTGTCATATTGCCTAGGTCGTTGAGGTTGTGTGAACCTATGACCATAGGGAATCTTATTGTTCCTTACCCATGGAGGTGTCAGTCTGTAGAAGGTAAAGTCTCGACCTATCCACTGTTCAGTCCGTCTATAACGGTCTCTGGATAATGGATGTGTCGACCTCCTGTATGGAAACTGTCGACCTGTTGATGCAAACCTGGGGTATTGTTGGGTGTTTGACCAAGTAGGTGTTGACCTATTCCATCGAGTGTCCCGACCTGTTCTAGCATTGTAACTGTCTCTTCCTTTGTGATGTGTAGGCTGAGGCTTGGATGGGTGTTGGCCTATTTGGGATTGTTTGTGAACCTTTTTGGGTTGTTGGGAAGTTTTGTTGATTGGTTCTCCTATCTTTTCTTTTCCTTTATTTTCAACATTTTCTTGGTGTGTTGATTTGGAGGTTGATGCTTCGGAAGATGAGACAAAGGTGGTAATCTTTAGCCCAAACACTTTCTTTTTGGTAGGCTCATATCCTAGCTCTTCTCTGTTGAAGTTTATTTTAGTTCCTATGTAGCAACCCTGGTAAATAAAGATTTTTAAATAAATCAAATATGAGTAAGATAAATAAATAAGTGATAATAGGCTAAACAAGGAGTTAAAATAAAACAAATTGTAAATAACGCCTTAACTTAAGGCATTACTTCAAAAAGAAACGCCTTCACCTAGGGCGTTAATTTAAAAAGGACGCCTGCACAACTGGGCGTCAACTTTGGACCGACACTTAACTTAATAAAGGGCAATTAAAAGAGACGCCCCTTGAATGTGCGTGTTTTTAAACACGAAATGCCCTTATACAAGGCGCCTTTTAAGAAACGACGCTGCACAAGGCGTCAATTTAAAAATGCGACGCCCTGACCTAGGTCGTCAATTCCATTCCAGTTCCGTTCGAACCAGAAACTTATCTAGGGAAAGATTATGTTAATCCAGCAAGTGTCTACATGAGTAAGGACTCTATCATGGAAGTATTACTTCCAATCAAACTCTAGCCCTAATAGGACCCCAAAAATCTTATAAATACTCTCCTGTTTAACCCTCGTACGCTATTTGGCGTTCTAATTCTTCAAAGGTATGTAGCGAACAGTATGTCTTCTCTGCCTTCGATTCATGAAGAATCACTGATTCTTATTCTTCTTCTCTTCTTACAGGTTAAGAAGATTAACGTTGTGAAGAACAAAAGGGTAAGTTCTTCTTTCCTCTACCTTCAGTCAAGTATTATGAAGAAAATACTGATGTTTCGTATATATATATATTCCTCTGTAGGAAAAGCTCTCCACCTGAAGAAACGAAGTGTTCTTCATCTACGTTCTTTTCATCAAAGCCATCGTTCAGTAGCAGTTCCATCTAGTTCAGGAGTCTCTGTTCTTCTTATCAATCTCTTCACGTTTCTCCATCCAGATTATTGCCCAAGGTAGGTTTTCTCAAGACACTGTAGCCCAAACAAAGTAATTCAAAATATATACTAGCATGGCATGCATGTACATGGTTTATTATAGTATTAAAGCATTTTCTGTAATATCTTGAAAGAAACGCCCATGACAAGGGCGCTAATTTAAAGAAACGACCTGCCCAAGGTCGTCAATTACAGATTTGATGCCCTGCCCTGTAGGCGTCAATTTCATGCAATTTTCTGTAAATAATAAATACCCACGTTTAAAAATTAAATATCTATGAAATCCTGAAACTAATGTAATGCATGAACTTACCTGTGAAGTCCTACTATTTTTCTTGTCATGATTATATACCTTGTCTCCTGAAATTTTATTATCCTGAAATTCATAAAAAAAAATTCCTGGAAACTGTGAATTCACAACCTGAATCAGGTCGTTTCTTATTGAACCCACGCCGCATACTAGGGCGTGAATTTAATTATAACGCCCCTGCCCAGGGCGCGTTTTTGATAAACTCCTGAAATTATATATCCTGTAAAAATATTGTAAATAAAAGGACGCCTGATAGAGTAGGCGTCAAATTTAAAGAAGACGACCCTTCACAGGGCGTGTTTTTTGATGAAATAATGAATTATTGAAATTCCTGCAAAATAGGAAAAATAGATGAACGCCCTTATCTAAGGCGTTAATTACTTGAGTAGTGACTTTACTTAAGTCGTTATTTTCCTATAAAAATGTTTTTACCGATTTCTGATAAACGATGGTTTCAGTATATCTATATATATGTATATCGGCACTATATCTCCACTCCGTGAGTATAGTCCCACGTTTTCATGATGTTTTATCGATCACCCTCAACTCTCATTGACATACGAGCTCTCCATTGGACATTCCGTTCCTTTGGACTAGCGAGTTAGTCATAGAGACCTCCGTAAGACTCCTCGTGCCTTGGATTCCCTCAAGGCCGACTGAGCTAGTTGTACCCTAAAAACCCATTACACTATTGAATGCCATGTCACTCTAAAGAAACATGGTATACCGGCCCTTATGATATGCAAAGAGTATATCATGAGAATTCTTAATGGGATGATGATATCATGCCATTTGTTGATGTTCTTGTGGACCTCAATTCTATAATAAGAATGAGGGTATCTTACCTTTGATATACTGTTCATGTGGACCTCAATTCTATAAAAAGAATGTCCATACTTGTTTGTCATGGTACCCGAGTTAAGGGAACCTAATTCCACCTAGTTTTATCGATAAATCATGTTTATACCGTTATTATCGCCTCTCTATGTCCAATGTTATATTTTTAGACTCCATTCTCTCAAAGTTATCCTACGTGTCTACAAGCTTAAATTGTTGAAATTCCATATTGGCTACATATATATACAAGAGTGGATGTCAAAAATACATGATAAATGCCTGCGCATATAGGGCCCAATCTGGTCCTGGGAGGAGCACCCAAAAGTACTTGTGCCCATGGGAGTTGAATGATAAGATATCTGGCATTATACCGAGTGCATGACTAGCTTGATTGGACATTCCACACAAATCTTGTACTTGACTCGTACTTGACTTGACATGACTTGCGTGACCCGAAAAAGGGTAATTACTTGCTTGCTTGATACATGATAGTCAAAGTTCTTGACATGACTTGCTAAAAAGTACTTGCTTGAATATCTTGTTATCTTTTCTTGAAAGCTCATGACTAGTTCATCTTGCTATCTTATTGATAAATTCTCTCTCTATCTTGTCGTTTTATGCGAGCATGCATAGCTATAGTACATTCATGAAAAATGTAATTACTTAAACCCCTTGCTAAGTGCTTGAGATATAATTTCCTACTGAGCGTTCGCTCACTCCGTGTTGTCCCTTACTTTTCAGGTAAGTCCAACGATGAGGAAAGTCAATCGGATGGGGAGAATCAAGAGTGAAAGAGCTAGAGCTTTTCCAAGTGTCATCTAGTCTTTTATATATTTCTTGAGTCCAATGTGTACTTTTCTTTTTGAATAGAGTATTGGGTTTGTAATAGACTATTTATTATGAAGAAATAAATGGATTGGGTTATCTTTACTTTTGCGTATCTCTATCTTTGTGTCGAATACACTTCTACTCTGATTGACATGATTGATATAAACTCGTCACGCATCTCCGGGTATCTTCCGCTCTCGGGGCGTGACAGTTTTTGTGGTATCAGAGCCTAGGGTATTCAATTCCTAGGAAAAACCCAAGTCCAAGGATAGGTTTTAACCCTTTAACCAGTGAGATTGGGTAGAACCAAGGGTTAAAGTTAACATAGAATGCTAGTCTTTAAAATACAAATCACGTATTAATCTAGTTATTATAATTGTAGGATAATGGCTGCCGAACGTGCTCAATGGCGCAACATGCAGCGTACACTGCAAGGCATGACTCAAGTGCTGCAACAAGTAACACAAGGAGGTGGACAACGAGCAGGAAGTATCCACCAGACTTTCAAGAACATGAACCCGCCCAAGTTCACGGGTTCTACTGATCCAGATGACGCTGAACACTGGATTATGGAAACAGAACGAATATTCCGTGTTATGCAATGCACGGATCAAGATAAGGTCTTATTAGCTACTTTTCAGTTTGAAAGGGATGCTAGATGCAAGTGGGAATCAATAGAGGCTACTATAAATCAAGATCAGATTACGTGGGAGAAATTCGTTGAACACTTCAACGCAAAATATTTCTCGGACCGAGTTCAGGAAAAGAAGGTTGCAGAATTTGCTGCATTAAAGCAACGATCTTTGTCAGTGGCCGAGTATGAGGCCCAATTCTATAGATTGTGTCGGTATGCTAAGCATCTAGTTAGCACCGAGAAAATGAAAGCTAGGAGGTTTCTTAATGGGCTCAGGCCCCAAGCTATTACCCAACTGGCGCCGATGGACATTCAAGTCTACTCGGAGATAGTACGCCGAGCTCAACTATTAGAAGATGCCACGGAACTGTCTGATAGGATTCGTGGTAAGGATAAGAAGGAACAAGTTACAGGTTCGGGTTCCTTTAAACCCAACTTCAAGAAAAGGCCTAGCAATGGAGGAGCATCCTCACAAGACCAAAAGTTCAAGAAGACCAAGCCCTTCTCTATCACCACTACCTCTTCAAATACAGTGTGCAAACATTATGATAAAGTGGGTCATAAAGCAGAAGAATGCTGGAGGAAACTTGGAGCATGTCTCCGTTGTGGGAGTCGTGAGCATCGATTCCCGATTGCCCACTACTAAATCACCAAGCCGATGGCGGAAAGCGCCCAGTAACCAAGAATGCTCGTCTTCATGCAATCAAGGAGACCGAGCAAGAAGAAGAAGGCGGCTTAGTGGAAGGTACATTGAAAGTTTGTTCCAAGAATGCATATGTCTTAATTGATACTGGTGCATCACATTCTATTATTTCTAAGAAGTTTGCTGACCCATTACCCCTAGAACCGGAATGGATAAAGTTAGTTTTGTCTACTCCTCTGGGTGATGAGACTGATATTACACATCATTACCAAAACTGTGAAGTATTGGTTCAGGGTAGAAATCTCCCTATTGATCTCATATGTTTAGATCTGAAAGAGTATGATGTTATACTAGGAGTAGATTGGTTATCCAAGTATCAGGCAACGGTTGATTGCCGCAATAGTAAGGTTACATTCAAGGAATTTCCAGAACTAATCTTGACTAGCTCCAAGGGTCGGAGCAGATCCCCTCTTATTTCAGCTCTCCGAGCTAACAAGCTCATCAGGAAAGGATGTGCATCTTTCCTTGCCTTTGTCACAGTTAAAGAAGCTAAGGAAGCTAAGCTAGAAGACATTCCAGTGGTGCAGGAATTTCCGGACGTATTTCCGGAAGATTTGCCGGGATTACCCCCGCAAAGAGAAGTGGCCTTCACCATTGACTTAGTCCCTGGTGTTGGTCCGATTTCAAAGGCACCTTATAGGATGTCACCTGCTGAACTCAAGGAGTTAAAAGAGTAATTGATGGAACTCATTAAGAAAGGATTCATTAGACCAAGTACTTCTCCGTGGGGAGCGCCTGTATTATTTGTAAAGAAGAAAGACGGATCCATGAGGTTATGCATCGACTATCGACAGTTGAATCATCTCACTATCAAGAACAAGTATCCACTGCCGAGAATCGATGAATTGTTTGATCAAATTTTAGGATCCAAGTACTTTTCCAAAATTGATCTTAGGTCAGGATATCACCAACTAAGAATCAAGGACGAGGATATTCATAAAACCGCATTCAGAAGTAGGTATGGCCATTATGAATTTGTTGTTATGCCTTTCGGACTAACGAATGCCCCTGCTGCCTTTATGCAGTTAATGAATAGTATATTCAGGCCTTATTTGGATCAATTCGTGGTGGTCTTTATTGATGATATATTGATTTATTCCAAGACCAAGGAAGAGCATGAGGAACATTTGAGGATTGCATTACAAATATTGAGGACAAACCAATTATATGCAAAACTTAGCAAGTGTGAATTCTGGCTTGAAGAAGTGACTTTTCTCGGACATGTTATATCAAAGGATGGCTTGTCTGTAGACCCATCAAAGGTTGAAGCTGTAAGGAACTGGGAAAGACCGACCAATGCTAGCGAGATCCGAAGTTTCTTAGGTCTTGCCGGCTATTACAGGCGATTCATCAAGGATTTCTCTAAAATTGCCGTGCCACTTACGAGGTTAACTCGCAAGGAGATCCGTTATGAATGGAGTGAGGAATGTGAAAGAAGCTTCCAAACTCTCAAGGATCATCTTACTACAGCTCCTATCTTAGCATTGCCAATTGAAGGAGAAAAGTTCGAGGTATACACTGATACTTCTGGCATTGGCCTCAGATGTGTTCTAATGCAACAAGGGAAGGTTATAGTCTACTCTTCTCATCAATTAAAGAAGCATGAAGAGAACTACCCTGTCCATGACTTAGAATTGACCGCGGTAGTATTTGCACTCAAAATATGGAGACATTATCTTTATGGAGTACAGTTTACTGTATGCTCCGATCACAAGAGTCGCAAATATCTTTTCTCACAGAAGGTGTTAAATATGAGGCAAAGATGATGGCTGGAATATCTCAAGGACTTCGACTTCAATATACAATATCATCCCGGAAAGGGTAATCATGTAGCTGATGCCCTTAGTCGAAAGCCGAGAGCACTGTTAGCCAATTGTATGATTCAAGAATGGAAATTACTGGAGCAATTCTCTGAACTCAATATAAGCATGGACACAGACCCTAGATGTGTCACATTATCTCATATAAGCATACAGTCAGACCTATTAACTGAAATACAAGCACTTCAAGATAATGACCCAATGTTAGTAGAGATCAAAGGCAAACTGGAAGGACAATCGGATTTCCAAATAACTTGTGAAGGAAGATTATTATTCAAGAATAGAACTTGTATACCAGACTGCCCAGAATTGAATAAGAAGATCTTAGATGAAGCTCATAGGTCAAGGTATACGATTCATCCAGGATCTACCAAAATGTACCAAGATGTAAAAAGAAATTTTTGGTGGCCCAACATGAAAAGAGAAATAGAGGACTACGTATCACGCTGTCTCACATGCCAACAAGTCAAGGCGGAACACCAAAAGTATGCTGGAAAACTACATCCTCTAGATATCCCTAAATGGAAGTGGGAGGATATTGGTATGGATTTCATCATGGGTTTATCTAAATCAAAAAGAGGACATGATGGAATATGGGTTATTATTGATCGATTGACTAAATCAGCGTATTTCTTGCCAATCAAGAGTCGATGGTCAGTTGATGTCTTAGCTGCACTATACATCAAGGAAATAGTCAGATTACATGGTATTCCTGTTTCAATCGTGTCTGACAGAGATCCCCGTTTTACTTCTCATTTTTGGAAAGGACTACAACAGTCGTTGGGGACGAGACTTAGCTTTAGTACAGCCTTTCATCCTCAAACGGATGGTCAGACCGAGAGAACCAATCAAGTAGTCGAGGATATGCTAAGAGCATGCATTACTGATTTTGGTGGGAACTGGCATGATCACTTGCCTCTGGTCGAATTTGCATACAATAATAGCTACCAGGCAAGTATACTGATGGCACCTTTTGAAGCCTTATACGGAAGGAGTTGTCGATCACCCTTATACTGGGACGAAGTTGGAGAGAAACAACTATTAGGTCCAGACATGGTAAGGGACACTACCGAGAAGATACAATTGATCAGAGAAAGACTACAAGTTGCTCAGTCTAGACAAAAAGCTTATACTGATACGAGAAGAAGAGATCTTGAATTCCAGGTTGGAGATCATGTATTTCTCAAGATATCGCCTGGACGTGGAATACGAAGATTTGGTGTTAAGGGCAAACTTACACCAAGATTTATCGGACCTTTTTGAGATACTAGAAAGAGTTGGCGAGGTTGCTTATCGCATCGCATTGCCTCCTCAATTGTCCAAAGTACACAATGTGTTTCACATATCTATGTTGAAGAAGTATGTGCACGATCCATCACATATTATCGAGCATGAAAATCTAGTAATCTGGAAAGATCTCACATACGAGCAGAAGCCCATAAGAATACTAGATCGAGAAGTACGAACCCTAAGGAATAAGGTTATTCCCATGCTAAAAGTACCATGGAATAAGAATTCAGAACATGAAGCCACGTGGGAGACTGAAGAATCTATGAGGAAACGATTTCCCAAATTATTCTAAGAGGTATATACTCTACACTCTCCACATGTATATTTATATATAATTGAATTTGGGGACCAAATTCTTTTAAGTGGGGGAGGGTGTAGCAACCCTGGTAAATAAAGATTTTTAAATAAATCAAATATGAGTAAGATAAATAAATAAGTGATAATAGGCTAAACAAGGAGTTAAAATAAAACAAATTGTAAATAACACCTTAACTTAAGGCATTACTTCAAAAAGAAACGCCTTCACCTAGGGCGTTAATTTAAAAAGGACGCCTGCACAACTGGGCGTCAACTTTGGACCGACACTAAACTTAATAAAGGGCAATTAAAAGAGACGCCCCTTGAATGGGCGTGTTTTTAAACACGAAACGGCCTTATACAAGGCGCCTTTTAAGAAACGACGCTGCACAAGGTGTCAATTTAAAAATGCGACGCCCTGACCTAGGTCGTCAATTCCATTCCAGTTCCGTTCGAACCAGGAACTTATCTAGGGAAAGATTATGTTAATCCAGCAAGTGTCTACATGAGTAAGGACTCTATCATGAAAGTATTACTTCCAATCAAACTCTAGCCCTAATAGGACCCCAAAAATCTTATAAATACTCTCCTGTTTAACCCTCGTACGCTATTTGGCGTTCGAATTCTTCAAAGGTATGTAGCGAACAGTATGTCTTCTCTGCCTTCGATTCATGAAGAATCACTGATTCTTATTCTTCTTCTCTTCTTACAGGTTAAGAAGATTAACGTTGTGAAGAACAAAAGGGTAAGTTCTTCTTTCCTCTACCTTCAGTCAAGTATTATGAAGAAAATACTGATGTTTCGTATATATATATTCCTCTATAGGAAAAGCTCTCCACCTGAAGAAACTAAGTGTTCTTCATCTACGTTCTTTTCATCAAAGCCATCGTTCAGTAGCAGTTCCATCTAGTTCAGGAGTCTCTGTTCTTCTTATCAATCTCTTCACGTTTCTCCATCCAGATTATTGCCCAAGGTAGGTTTTCTCAAGACACTGTAGCCCAAACAAAGTAATTCAAAATATATACTAGCATGGCATGCATGTACATGGTTTATTATAGTATTAAAGCATTTTCTGTAATATCTTGAAAGAAACGCCCATGACAAGGGCGCTAATTTAAAGAAACGACCTGCCCAAGGTCGTCAATTACAGATTTGACGCTCTGCCCTGTAGGCGTCAACTTCATGCAATTTTCTGTAAATAATAAATACCCACGTTTAAAAATTAAATATCTATGAAATCCTGAAACTAATGTAATGCATGAACTTACCTGTGAAGTCCTACTATTTTTCTTGTCATGATTATATACCTTGTCTCCTGAAATTTTATTATCCTGAAATTCATAAAAAAAAATTCCTGGAAACTGTGAATTCACTACCTGAATCAGGTCGTTTCTTATTGAACCCACGCCGCATACTAGGGTGTGAATTTAATTATAACGCCCCTGCCTAGGGCGCGTTTTTGATAAACTCCTGAAATTATATATCCTGTAAAAATATTGTAAATAAAAGGACGCCTGACAGAGTAGGCGTCAAATTTAAAGAAGATGACCCTTCACAGGGCGTGTTTTTTGATGAAATAATGAATTATTGAAATTCCTGCAAAATAGGAAAAATAGATGAACGCCCTTATCTAAGGCGTTAATTACTTGAGTAGTGACTTTACTTAAGTCGTTATTTTCCTGTAAAAATGTTTTTACCGATTTCTGATAAACGATGGTTTCAGTATATCTATATATATGTATATCGGCACTATATCTCCACTCCGTGAGTATAGTCCCACGTTTTCATGATGTTTTATCGATCACCCTCAACTCTCATTGACATACGAGCTCTCCATTGGACATTCCGTTCCTTTGGACTAGCGAGTTAGTCATGGAGACCTCCGTAAGACTCCTCGTGCCTTGGATTCCCTCAAGGCCGACTGAGCTGGTTGTACCCTAAAAACACATTACACTATTGAATGCCATGTCACTCTAAAGAAACATGGTATACCGGCCCTTATGATATGCAAAGAGTATATCATGAGAATTCTTAATGGGATGATGATATCATGCCATTTGTTGATGTTCTTGTGGACCTCAATTCTATAATAAGAATGAGGGTATCTTACCTTTGATATACTGTTCATGTGGACCTCAATTCTATAAAAGAATGTCCATACTTGTTTGTCATGGTACCCGAGTTAAGGGAACCTAATTCCACCTAGTTTCATCGATAAATCATGTTTATACCGTTATTATCGCCTCTCTATGTCCAATGTTATATTTTTAGACTCCATTCTCTCAAAGTTATCCTACGTGTCTACAAGCTTAAATTGTTGAAATTCCATATTGGCTACATATATATACAAGAGTGGATGTCAAAAATACATGATAAATGCCTACGCATATAGGGCCCGATCTGGGCCTGGGAGGAGCACCCAAAAGTACTTGTGCCCATGGGAGTTGAATGATAAGGTATCTGGCATTATACCGAGTGCATGACTAGCTTGATTGGACATTCCACACAAATCTTGTACTTGACTCGTACTTGACTTGACATGACTTGCGTGACCCAAAAAAGGGTAATTACTTACTTGCTTGATACATGAGAGCCAAAGTTCTTGACATGACTTGCTAAAAAGTACTTGCTTGAATATCTTGTTATCTTTTCTTGAAAGCTCATGACTAGTTCATCTTGCTGTCTTATTGATAAATTCTCTCTCTATCTTGTCGTTTTATGCGAGCATGCATAGCTATAGTACATTCATGAAAAATGTAATTACTTAAACCCCTTGCTAAGCGCTTGAGATATAATTTCCTACTGAGCGTTCGCTCACTCCGTGTTGTCCCTTACTGTTCAGGTAAGTCCGACGATGAGGAAAGTCAATCGGATGGGGAGAATCAAGAGTGAAAGAGCTAGAGCTTTTCCAAGTGTCATCTAGTCTTTTATATATTTCTTGAGTCCAATGTGTACTTTTCTTTTTGAATAGAGTATTGGGTTTGTAATAGACTATTTATTATGAAGAAATAAATGGATTGGGTTATCTTTACTTTTGCGCATCTCTGTCTTTGTGTCGAATACACTTCTACTCTGATTGACATGATTGATATAAACTCGTCACGCATCTCCGGGTATCTTCCGCTCTCGGGGCGTGACATCCTAGCAGGGAATTCAAGTTTTCACTCCCATCAACAAATTTTTCAAGAGAGATTTGTTTATCTGCTAGGTCCTTTTGAAGTTTCTCATTTTCTTTCAACAGTTGAGAATTGACCTGTTTAAAGGCTTCAGACTTTTCGTTGCACAGATTGTTGTCCTTTACATAGCTTTGCATTTTTAATTTCAATTCTAAAATTTCATCTCTTAGCCTTTCATTTTCATCTTCCAAGTCTCTCATTTCCTTTCTTCCTTCTTCAAGATTCTCATTCATTTTTCTTAGATGTTCAATTTCAGTTTCTAGAAAGATTATTTTTAAATTAAGAGGTTTATCATGCCCACGTGATTCAACCTTCTTCTTTAAGGTTTTATTTTCTTTTTTGTATACTTCATATTTAGTCATTAATTCAAAGTAGGCTTCTTCCCAATCATCGGTGGAGAAATGCTCAAAGGGAGAGCTCACCTCACTGTCATTTTCTCCTTTGGCCATTAGACAGAGATCATCTTTTTCCTCTTCGAAGGAGTTGTCTTCAGTTTCTTCTTCTTCTTCATCACTCCAAGTGCACACCATGGTCTGCTTCTTCTTGCTCTTCCACCTAGGCATGACTTTCTTAGCTCCTTCTGGACACTCAGACTTGATGTGTCCTAGTTTCCTGCAAGAGTAGCATACAAGCTTTTCAGACTTTTTAGCATTTTCAGGTCTTGGCTTGAAACCTCTTTTCACCTGGTGCTTTTTCTTAGTGATACCTGTACCTTCCTTTCTTAAAAACCTTCTGAACTTTTTTGTTAATAGAGCAACTTCATCTTCTTCAGTGTTGCTGCTTGAAGGCTCTTCATCATCAGATAGGTCCTTGGCGCTTGGTCTAGCTTTAAGAGCCAGAGGCTTCTTTTTACTTACCTCAGCCTCTTTATTTTTCAGATTCATCTCATAGGTCATCAGGGACCCTATGAGTTCTTCTACCTTGATGATAGTTAAGTCTTTTGATTCTTCAACTACAGTGGTCTTTGTATGCCAAATGGGAGTTAGTGCTCTCAGAATCTTCCTTACTATCTTCTACTCAGAGTAGGTCTTACCTAGCTCAGTCAAGCCATTAGTGAGTGCGGTTAGCCTAGCATACATGTCCGAAATGGACTCATCGGATTTCAGTCTAAACTTCTCATATTCAGATACCAACATGTTAGCTTTGGTTGCACGTACCTGATACGTGCAGCGGAAAGTGAGATAGAAGGGGGGGTTGAATAGATCACTCCCAAATTCAAACAACTCAGACACGATTTCTCAACCCCTCAAGTTGTAGTGAAAAAGACTTCGGAGACAGGCAACAAAGATGACTAGTATGAGAAATGAGATCAAGAAAACCACCCACAATGAAGCAATGTGTCAAGTAGATGGAGAATAGCACAGTGTAAACAAGCAAACCACAGAGGAGACTGGGAATTTTTAGGTGGTTCGATTGCTATCCGCAATCTACGTCCACCCCTTAATCAAGAGAGTAAGGTTTCCTTGCAATATAGAGTCGCACACAGCAGACTCAGTCTGCAACAACCGCTGCCAAACAGTTTGCCCTAAGGAACAACCTCCTCAGTCTTCTGATCGACTAGAAGAAAACACTAGAGAACCAATCTCCCTTCTTTGCACACAGCAAAGGGAACCCTATGCAGTTACTCCCAAGTAACTCACACAACCAGAGGATCGAGCCTCTCTTCCTCCAAGACAATGGAGGGAACTGGAGAACTTCTCCCTTCCTCCGAACAGTGGAGGGTAACAGAATGAAATAAAAGTAAGAGAAACTCGAAAACAAAATGATCGATGAATGATAATTTTCTCAGAAAAACAAAAGCAATGTAGCTTCCGTAGAAGCAGATCATCGCATTCACAATCGCTTCTCTCTCTCAAAAATTTTTCTCTTAGCTCTGGATGGAGTGGATTGTCTCTGGTTTTCTCTCTTGAAGCATTGCTCCCACACTACTCTTCTTTCTCACTGTTCCATCCCCTTTCGAACCCTTTTCCTCAGCATATATATATATCTGATCCATAACATTAGGCGTGTGGATACCACGTTTCCCGCCTGAAGATGTTGGGGTACGTGTAAGAATGTTCTGGACGTCTATCTACCTCGGATCACGTGCCATCCAAGTGAATGCACAGACAAACTGTCAGAGAAGAAATAAACATTTCGTCATACTCTTAGCATAATTCGTATTGGTGTATTGAGTAAGAAGGTAAAAGTTGCACTGAGTAGGAGTTTAATCATGCAACAGATATGCACGGACAAGAATCAGCAAAACACAAAGTGCACTGACTTTATTTTGCCAGAGAGAAAAGTTTGCACCAAGTCAAAAAAGTAAGCATCGGCTAAGTCGGTCTATGACAAGCACCGACCTGAAATGAATCAGAAGATGCACCAATCTACGTTAGCTATCTACAGGACTTTGCACCGAGTCTAATAAGACTTAAAATAGGAACATCACTGACTTTGTTGCTACAGAGACTTGTATAGGCTAGACTATGCACCGATCATGAGTTGTTTTAAGCAAGGCATGCACCGAGTCGGGATATGCAGTCCAAGCAGGAACTGCACTGAGATGGCAATGAGAAGTACAAGACAAAGCTTGCATCGAGATGAAGGAACGACCAACCTAACCAATGCATTCTAGTCAGGAATTGCACCGACCTCGAGAGGTGAGATGCAGAGACATGATATGCATGGACCTTAATGCTCACGACCTCGAGAAATGCACAAAGATAAAATTATGAACAACAAAACCTGTGTATGAACAAGGACTTGCACGGAGGCAAGTACTTTATGTGAAAGATGCAGAACTAGCACTGACTCAATATGCATTAAGCAAAAGAGCGAATAACCTGAAATGCACGGACCTAAATCATGCTATTAGCACAGATCTCCTTCATGCTTAGAAACAAGGAAATGCACCGTATAAGAGCAAATTGATCTAGAGATAAAAACAAATTGATTTATAGTGTGAGACATCATCAAAACCGTAGGGATGTAACAATCTCCCCCTTTTTGATGATGGCAACACTATGAATCAAGCAATATGAGGGCATTAAAAACATTCAAGAGTAAGCCAATCATGCAGACAAACCAAACACAACTTCTGAATCTCTTCTCTCTCCAAAACCACTCCCCCACAGCTCACTCTCAGAGGACCTTTTCACAGTAGCAAGACCTCTCTCAGATATTGCATGACCTCTCTCCCCCTTTGACATCATCAAAAGGAAACGAAAGATAAATGAAATTGCTGGAGACATGAGGAAGAAGTACAGTGACTTCTTAGTGTAGAAAAACTCAAGAGCATATCTTAAGAGAATAAGTGAGGTGCTAAACTCAAGTGAAGATTCTTGAACTCTGGTAATCAATAGCGAATTAGAATGAGAGGAAAGTATATCCACATACATGGTATATGATGTAGAGCAGGGATGAACAAGTATGGCAAGACATTGCTGATCAAAACAACAATACTCAGTAGACGACCAAAGACAAAAGCAGAGAAGGTGTGCTCATGATATTGAGGACAAGCATTCAGTAATTTGCACAAAGATAATGGATATTATAGAGTTTTGCAATAAGACCAATGAGTAAGTTGGTAAATCACACTTTTGACATTAGGGAGACACCTTGATCAGAGGCCTGAATCTCCAGTTACTCAATGTAAGTACCTCATTACCTCTCCTTTTGGAAGAACAGAGTTAGTAACTGTGGCTTTTTACATGAGGAAACACCTTGATCAGAGGCCAGAGTCCCCAGTTACTCACCACCTTGTCACCATTGCTCTGTGATGATCAGAAATATTAAGGTCATTTTGCAGACATTTTTTTTTTAATTTGACACCTCATGACATAGGAATTACTTCACTTCATTGATGAAGCTCCCAGTTTCTCAGTGGTCAAACCATATACCTTTGTTCATTTAGTTGATCCCTTATGTTGTGGAGATAAAATGATTGAAGACAATACCAGAAGGACTGTTTCTTTGAAATGAATCTTGAAGTCTAGATTTCAAGTTGTTCTGGACATATGTCAGGACATACAGGTTTTAGCTTGAACCGGAATCATTGACAATGTAGGAAGATATACTTCGAACACTTAATCCAGATCTCTGATGAACTATTAGATAAAAGATTCTAGTTGGACTTTAGTTACACAGACTTATAGACTTAAGAGATGAATGAGATTCCACAGTCTGAGATTGAACCGCACTCATTCAATCATGAAAACCAGCAATGACACATGTCTGGTCAATCTTTTGAATCAGTCAAAATACACTAACTGCCCAGCTCCCCCTCAAACGATGCACTAAAGGAATTTTCTCAGCAGATTCTCAGGACTCCCCCTCACTGTCAGGACAGGCTTCTCACACAATCTCTTGCCAAGGTAAAACAATTCAATATCAGGAGATCAGCAATTAAGATAATTTAAATAAGCCTGATTCTCTCCTTAATGTGTTGAATTTGTCATTGTCCAGAGGCTTGGTGAAGATATCAGCAATTTGATTAGCAGTGCCTACATGAATCAGTTTAAAGTTGTTCTTAGAAACCTCATCTCTTATGATGCCTTATTTCTATGTGTTTGGTGGGGAATGCAAAATAGGATTCTTGGCTAGGTTGATGGCACTGGTATTATCACAATAAATAGGTGTGCACCCTAGGTCTACTTGATAGTCCTGAAGCTGGTGTTTAATCCAAATGACTTGTGTACCACAACTCCCTGCAGCCACGTACTCAGCCTCTGCAGTGGAGAGGGCCACAGAATGTTATTTCTTGGAACCCTAAGATACTAAACACCCACCTAGAAATTCACATTGACCACTTGTGCCTTTTCTATCTAGTTTACACCCGGCATAATCTGCATCTATGTATGCAACTAAATCAAGTGTGTGTGATGCAGGAAACCATAAACCAAGGGTGTGTGTAGCAGACAGATATCTGAAAATTCTTTTCACTGTAGCTAGATGCAATTCAGTGGGTCTAGATTGATACCTTACACACATTCCTATACTGAACTATATATCAGGTCTTGAAGCTGTCAAATAAAGTAGAGATCCAATCATACCTCGATAGAGCTTGGCATCTACTTCTTTACCTGTCTCATCTGCATCCAATGAGGTATTGGTACCCATTGGTGTTGTAATATACTTCAAGTTGTTCATGCCAAACCTCTTGAGAATTTCCAATGTGTACTTGATCTGGTTGATGAAGCATCCATCTTCTAACTGTTGTACCTGCAAGCCAAGAAAATACTTTAATTCACCTACCGAACTCATTTCAAATTCAGCATACATCAATTTAGAAAATTCATTACATAGTTCAGAGCTAGTTGACCCAAACACAATATCATCTACATATACCTGAACTATGATGAGGTCCTTATTTGAACTCTTAGAAAATAAAGTTTGATCTACCTTACCTCTGTGGTTGCCCTTGCTGATCAGAAATTCTGTCAGTCTTTCATACCATGCTCGAGGAGCCTGCTTTAGACCATACAGGGCTTTGTTCAACCTGAAAACTTGGTTAGGTTGTTGAGAAAACTGAAATCCGGGGGGTTGTTCAACAAAAACCTCTTCCTTGATAACACCATTTAAAAATGCACTCTTCACATCCATTTGTTGGAGTTTTATATTCTTGGGACATGCAAATGCTAACATTATTCTTATTGCTTCCAACCTAGCAACATGTGCATTGGACTCATCGAAATCAACTCCAAATTCCTGATAGTAGCCCTTGGCTACTAGTCTGGCTTTATTTCTAGAAATGATTCCATATTCATTCATTTTATTCTTAAACACCCACTTAGTTCCTATGACATTAGAATTTTCTGGTCTTGGAACTAACTCCCAGACATTATTTCTTTCAAACTGTCCTAACTCCTCACACATAGTATTAATCCATGATTGATCACCTAAGGCCTCTTCTACTGATTTGGGTTCGATTTGTTAGACCAAAGCAATTAGGTCTTGGTTATGAACATTCCTAAAGTGAGACCTAGTTCTAAGAGGATCTTCAAGGTTGCCTAGGATGTTATCTATTGGGTGATCTTTAAGATATCTAACATTTCTTGAAGACTCAGCTGTTTCAGCTGGCCCTACTTGGTTGGGAGCATATGATGTTTCATTCGGTTGAACCTCCTCTTCTTCTTTGTCTTCTAGGAATTCTCCATCATGCTTAGAATCCCTGTCAGCATCTTCAATGTTAGCAGCATCTTTTGTTTCACCAAAAATGACATGTGGAGACTCTTCAACTTTCTGATCAGTTATGATAAAGACCCTGTATGCTCTTGACACTTCAGAGTATCCTAAAAATATTCTAGGATAACTTTTAGCATCAAACCTATCTAAGTCTTTCTTGTCATTATTATGGATAAAGCATTTAGCTCCAAAAATCTAGAAATGAGCCAAGTTTGGTTTCTTACCTTTCAATAGCTCATAGGGGGTTTCTTGTGAATTGGTCTTACCATGGCCCTGTTGATTGTATAAGTTGCTATATTGGCCGCCTCTGCCCAAAACTTTCTTGGTAGTTGACTTTCAATCAGCATGGTTTAGGCCATCTCCACAATGGTTCGATTTCTTCTCTCCACAATTCCATTCTGCTCTGGTGTCCTGGGAGAAGAAAACTTGTGTGTTAGTCCTTCACTTTCACAAACGTCAGAAAATATGGAGTTTTCAAATTCACCTCCATGGTCAGATTGAATTGAACAAATCTTATGTTTTCCTTCTTGTTTGACTTTATTGAAAAATTGTTTGAATTTTTGAAAAGCATCATTTTTGTTGGCTAAGAAAAAGATCCATGAAAATCTAGAGTGGTCATCAATGATCACATAACCAAACCTACTTCCATTAAGACTCTGAGTTCTAGTAGGACCGAAGAGGTCCATATGAAGAAGTTCCATTGGTCTAGAAGATAAAGGCTCAGATCTTAGTTTGAAGGACTTTCTGGTCTGTTTGCCTAGAGCACAGGCATCACAGATTTTTGAGATAGAGCTAAACTTGATTTTAGGCATGCCTCTAACTAAATCATGCTTGATTAATTTATTCAAAGTAGAAAAGCTAGCATGGCCTAAACGTCTATGCCAATCAAAAGCATCACTTTCAGAATCAGCAGACAAGCAGAGATTAGATTCAGACTCAACATCTAAGTCTACCATGTAGACATTATTGGTCATGTTTCCTACAAATTTAACACGATCAGAATTTATTTCAAAAATTTTGCATGAGTTATTATCAAACACAACCCTGTGACCCTTGTCACATAATTGACTAATGCTAATCAGATTGTGTTGAAGACCTTCCACAAGTAAGACTTTCTCTATTGAGTTAGTGGAGGACTTACCAACTGTGCCAACCTCAATGATCTTACCTCTGTTCTTTCCTTCGAATTTGACCAGACCCCCTACCTTCATTTCTAGCTTGCTGAACTTGGATCGGTCTCCTGTCATGTGCCTGGTGCAGCCACTATCAAGGTACCGTTTGCTGTCTTCAGCTGCCAGGCAAACCTACACATACGAAATCAAGCAAAGCGGTTTGGAACCCAAGATAAGTTGGGTCCAAAGACATTATTCAAATCTTTAAGCAAATTTTTAGGAATCCATAGTTGTTTCAACTTGGTTTTCTCTTGCATCTTAATTTCAGGTTTATTGAAACTACGACCAAGGTTATGTCCAGCTGGTCTGGAGAGGTGAAATCTATTCCAATTATTAAGCTTCTCATCCCTGGTGTATGTTTTGTGCCCTTGTTGATTAACAAATTTTTGAGGGTGAGTGTTATTTCTCCAAGAACTGCTGTTCAGACCCATTCGTTTATAGTAGTTCCAACTTTTATTCTGATATATTTGCCTAGTCCAGCTACCACTTCTGTTCTGGTGAATGGGCTTAGAGAAGTTCTTCACAAAGTTCATTCCTATTTTAGATGGTCGTCCAGCATTGTTTGTTGAATTTTCCTTTGGACGTTGAATGTTTTGATTACTGTTTGAACTGGATGGTGTGTCCAGCTTTTCTTTTCCCTTCTCTGGGCAGAAGGTAACTATCTTGAAATGAAAGGGTCTCTTGTTAGTCGGGTCATAGCCTAGACCCTCCTTGTTGAAATTAACCATTGTTCCTAGTATAGACTCCAGGTTCGTTTTCCTTTGAAAAAAATTTTCTAGAACCTTTTGTTTGTCTTCCAGCTCTCTTTGCATAGACTCACAATTTTTTAAGAGTTTTTTTTAGTCAACACCGGCCCTCAGAATCATCAACTAGTCAAGTGCATATTCCCCCAGCAGGGGAACATGTTCTCACTCCCCAGGATGATACTGTGGCCTAAGATTTTATTAGATTTTCTGAAAAAAAAGGTACATGTTCATTGGGGCATACCCCTAACTATACAAGATGCCAAAGCAAGAAAAAATACCAAGAAATCTATTTACAAAAATGAAAAGAAGGCAAGCCTCCTTTGTCCATCCTATAAACTCCCCTCACCATTTTAGGTAGTTCACTAACAAGAGTAAAGATTGAATTAGACTGACAAGAGCTAGCATAGGAGGCCAATGCATCAGCCAGCTGGTTGCCTTCCCTATAAACATGTCTCACCGGATAGCCACTTCATGATATAAGTTCCAATATTTCACTCCACCAAGGATAGACAGCCCAGCTAGGAACTTTCTTCTTATGAATAGATTCCACTAGAAAGGCACAATCTGAAAAAATTGCAGATACTTTCAGTCCTCCTTTATTAACTATTGACAGCCCATCATAGAGAGCCCTTACTTCTGTAAGAAAACTACTCCCAAAGCCATAATAAAAGGCAAAGCTAATGATCATATTTCCTGTTGAATCTCTAACACAACCACCACCTCCACAATTGCCCGGGTTCCCTTTGGAAGATCCATCTACATGAAGAGTAAAATGAAGAGGAGCTAGGCTGCATGAAACAATCATTGGCCTCCTCCTTGAAATAGTCTTCGGGAACAGTTGAAACTGATTCAGAACTTTAACTTGCTCTGTCGAGCTACTAACTAGAAAGGATTGGTTATCAAGGGCTTGAGAGAGGCCTGCCATCACTTTCCTCTTGATACTAGGAATGTTGATGGTCACATTTTCAAACCTGGCAAAACATCTTGCCTTCCAGATCTCCCATACAATTAGAATCACAGCATGCATACCAGAATAGCTGAATGCTGAATGCAGCTTGGAGCCTGTCAAAATATTCCAGCCATGAATTGTGATGTGCTCACTAAGACTAATTTTAGTACTGATCAAGGGGGAGACCCATTTCCATAAAGCAGAAGCTAGATCTTCTTTAACGAACAGGTGATCTAAGTCCTCCTGAGAAGCGAGTAAGCAGCAACAACATTTAGAAACTAAGGGAATACCACACTTAGAAATTCTGCCATCAACCTGAACAGCTCTATGAAGCAGCTTCCAAAAGAAATTTGCTGCCCTTGGAGAAATGCTAGAGTGTCATAACTTGGCCCAAGGTTGCCTTAGTACACCTTTGTGTCTCAGAAGATTATTAGCAGACTGTACACTAAAGTCACCACCTACTGTACCAGTCCAGATACAATGATCTGGCCTATTTCTCAGCTGAACTTTTGGTAGCAGTAAGGAACTACTGAGTAGGGACCAAGCTGGATGATTTGGATCAAGAAGAGCCTCTCTAACAGTCAGCTTAGGCTGCCTCTGTATGTTATTAAAACTACCTGAAGGTATATTGTTGATTAACGGCCCCCTGCCAGTCCAATTATCCTTCCAAAAGTCTGTTCCCTTTCCATCCCCAATTATCCATCTAGAATTATTTATGATTAACTTCTTCGCTTGCTGAAACATACCATGAGACATTCCAGCTGGAAAAGGTGTAGAGCAGTCGAAAAAATTAGTTTTAACAAACCTTTGTCTGGCATACTGAGACCAAAGGGAAGACCCCTGAATAATTCTCCACAGGCATTTAGTGGCCAATGACAACTGGGTGAGATTAAGATCTCTAATACCAAGGCCCCCTTCCAGTTTTGGCATTTGGATTTTTTGCCAGGAGATCCAATGGCGACGTCTCAGAATTTCAAAACCCTGCCAATAAAAGTTAGCACAAAGTCTGTTAATGGCATTGATAATAGACTTAGGACAAAAGCAAACAGATGCCAGGTATATTGGAATGCTTCGGAGTACAGAGTTGATGAGGATTGCCCTCCCAGCCTGTGAGAGCAGTTTGGACTGCCATCCCTCTAACTTCTGCTGAACTCTATCCACAATGTATTTGAAATCCTGGCATGTGTATCTTCCTTTCTTCACTGGGATACCAAGGTAACTAAAACTAGTAGAAACAATTCTGAAACCAATCTACAGTTGTATGGATTGCTTTATTGATAGAGGGACTTTGTCTGAAACAATAATGCTACTCTTGCCAACATTGATTTTCTGCCCTGAGCTATTCTCATATCTTGAAATAAACTGCTGCAGAGCTGCTATGTTGTGTTTATTAGCATTCAAGAAAATAAGTGTGTCATCCGCATACAGCAGATGAGATATTTGGGTAATATTTTTAGGCCCATTGTAACCCTTCAAGGCTCCTGATTGGAATTGAGCTGTCAACCCCCTGCTTAGTACTTCCGAGGCTAGAATAAAAAGATATGGGGTAAGAGGGTCACCTTGTCTGATACCTCTGCTAGATTTAAAGAAACCTGCCATATTGCCATTGAAATTAACTGAAAACCAACAGTTAGTTAAAATCATTCCAATGTAAGAAGTGAATCTAGTATTGAAACCAAATTTCCTTAGGGCTGCCAGTAAAAAATCCCACTCAATTCTGTCATAGGCCTTGGCCATGTCCAGCTTAACAATGGCATTATGACCCCTTACTTTCCTATCAATATCTTTCATAAGTTTTCTTGCTATAGCAACATTGTCCAAGATGTTTCGACCTTGGACAAAAGCTCCTTGTTCCTTGGAAATAATGTTCGGTAGAATTGGTGCAAGCCTCTTCGAAATGATGGAGATAATTTTGTAAGAGAAATTACGAAGACTTATTGGCCGAAAGTCATTAAAGGACTTAGGCACTTGAACTTTTGGGATTAGGGCAATTATGGAAGATGCCATACCTCTAGGAATTGGAAACCCCATAAAGAAACTTTGCACTGCATAGATGACATCTTGGCCTATAATGTCCCATACATGCTTATAAAACTCTCCTGGAAACCCATCCGGACCAGGGGTGCTAGATCCTTTTAGGGACCACACTGCTTCTTTAATCTCATTACCTTCAGGAATAGAGCAAAGGAGACTGTTCTGATCATTAGTGATTAGTTGAGGAATGTAATCTATTATAGAACAATCCATAATATGGTCTTCAGAAGAGAAAAGCTTCTGGAAATACTGATTTGCCTGCCTGCAAAGAATAGCTTGGTCTTCACACCAAATATCAGAGTCATCCAGCTTTAACCTACTGATAAAGCCTCTTCTACAATTTTGTTGAGCAAGAGAGTGATAGTATGATGTATTTCTGTCCCCACTTTCAATCCAATCTGTGCGGGATTTTTGATGCCAGAAAATTTCTTCCCTATACAAAGCCTGATGGAAATTTGCCATAGCAGCATTCAATTTGCATCTGTTTTCAGTTGAAGGAATTATATCAAATTCTGTTTGTTTCTTTTCCACTTCCTGTTCAGCTAGTCTAACATTCTTTATCACATCTCTGAAAATTTCCTTGTTCCATTTGCTAAGAGACATTTTCACAGCCTTTAACTTGGCAGACAATCTAATCATAGCATTTGGATGTTGAACAGTACACTGCTTCCAAACATCAGCTATTACTTGATTGAAAGAATTATGAGTACACCACATCTTTTGGAAAATGAACCTGGAAGGACCATGGGAGGACTTATGAGATGATAGTAACAATTTTTTAAGAGTTCAGTGTTCACTTTCTTAATAGTTTCATACTTCTCTGTGATCACACTATTTTCATTCAGACTTTCTTCAAATTTAATCTTGAGTTCGTTGAGCTGTGTGTGAACTTCCTGGTTCTTTGATTTGTGCTTTTCATTTTCCTTTTTCAGAGAAGTCATTTCTTCTAATTCTTCCTTTAATTTCTGATTTTCCTCACTTATTTGAGTTTGTTCCTCAATATTAGCATTAAATTTTCTCTTCAGGACCCTATGCTCTTTACTCAGAGAATTGAACTTATCTAACAGTTCAGCATAGGCATCTTCCCAATCATCAATAGAAAAATTCTCGAAGATATTTGTTACCTCATCTTCACTATTTGCCATCAGGCAAATTCCTTCTTCGTCCTCCTATGAGGAATTGGCTTCCGGATCTTCTTCCTCATCGCTCCACGTGCAGACCATTGCTTGTGGTTTCTTCTTCTGCACCTTCGAGCTCTTCTTCTGAAAGTCAAGACCCTTCTTCTGAAGATCAGGGCAGTCCCCTTTCATATGTCCAGGTTTCCTGCAATGAAAACATGTGATTTTCTTTGGTGCTCTTATTCTTATCATTGCAGGAATCAAAATTCTTACCAGAAGGGTATGACCTCTTCCTTCTGAAGGTCTTTCCCTTAGTCCTTAAGAATTTCATGAATTGTCGAGTGAGCATTGCTTGCTCCTCCTGGTCAAGGTCTGACAGTCCGTCAGACTCGCAACTACTACTCCCGCTGCTACTACTTCCCTTGCTGCGGGACACCTTGAGGGCAATATTCTTGCCCTTCCTGTCGCTTCCTTCACCATTCCTTTTGAAGTTCATCTCATACGTCATTAGGGATCCTATGAGTTCGGTGACAGTCATTGTCAACAGATCCCTAGACTTCTCTATCACGATGGCCTTAGTGTGCCATGTAGGAGTTAGAGATCTAGGTATCTTCCTAACTATATCTCCCTCAACTATCTCTTTCCCAAACCCCTTAAGACTATTCGTAATCAGTGATAGTCTGGCATACATCTCAGTTATGGTCTCCTCTGGTTTCATCTTAAACATCTCATATTCAGAGGTGAGGAGATTTACCTTCGTTGCTTTCACTTGAGGTGTACCTTCGTAGATTAGACCCAACTCGTCCCATATTTTCTTGGCCGTCTTGCAAGCTAAGATGCGGGCATATTTGTCTGGGTGTACAGCACATTGGATGATGTTCAGGGCCGTCCAGTTGAGTGACGAGAGCTTGACTTGATCATCTGTCCACGCATCCTCGTTCGGTGGTAGATCGTATGGCCCTGTGGTGATCACCCTCCACTGCTTGTGGCTCTGCGCCCTGATGAATACTTCCATCCTATTTTTCCAGAAAAGATAATTGTTACCATCAAAGAATGGAGGGCGGCTGATAGACTGTCCCTCAGCCATGAAGCTTCGAGGACCATTAGGATTACCCTGACCGTTGGCCCACATGATGAAAACCCTGCTCTGATACCAATTGATACGTGCAGCGGAAAGTGAGATAGAAGGAGGGGGTTGAATAGATCACTCCCAAATTCAAACAACTCAGACACGATTTCTCAACCCCTCAAGTTGCAGTGAAAAAGACTTCGGAGACAGGCAACAAAGATGACTAGTATGAGAAATGAGATCGAGAAAGCCACCCACAATGAAGCAATGTGTCAAGTAGATGGAGAACAGCACAGCGTAAATAAGCAAACCACAGAGGAGACTGGGAATTTTTAGGTGGTTCGATTGCTATCTGCAATCTACGTCCACCCCTTACTCAAGAGAGTAAGGTTTCCTTGCAATATAGAGTCGCACACAGCAGACTCAGTCTGCAACAACCGCTGCCAAACAGCTTGCCCTGAGGAACAGCCTCCTCAGTCTTCTGATCGACCAGAATAAAACACTGGAGAACCAATCTCCCTTCTTTTGCACGCAGCAAAGGGAACCCTGTGCAGTTACTCCCAAGTAACTCACACAACCAGAGGATCGAGCCTCTCTTCCTCCAAGACAATGGAGGGAACTAGAGAACTTCTCCCTTCCTCCGAACAGTGGAGGGTAACAGAATGAAATAAAAGTAAGAGAAACTAAAAAACAAAATGATCGATGAACGATAATTTTCTAAGAAAAACAAAAGCAATGTAGCTTCCGTAGAAGCAGATCTTCGCATTCACAATCGCTTCTCTCTTTCAGAAATTTTTCTCTTAGCTCTGGATGGAGTGGGTTGTCTCTGGTTTTCTCTCTTGAAGCACTGCTCCCACGCTGCTCTTCTTTCTCACTGTTCCATCCCCTTTCGAACCCTTTTCCTCAGCATATATATATATCTGATCCAGAACCTTAGGCGTGTGGATACCACATTTCCCGCCTGTAGATGTTGGGGTACGTGTGAGAATGTTCTGGACGTCTATCTACCTCGGATCATGTGCCATCCAGGTGAATGCACAGACAAACTGTCAGAGAAGAAATAAACATTTCGTCATACTTAGTATAATTTGTATTAATGTATTGAGTAAGAAGGTAAAAGCTGCACTGAGTAGGAGTTTAATCGTACAACAGATATGCACGGACAAGAATAAACAAAACACAAAGTGCACTGACTTTATTTTGCCAGAGAGAAAAGTTTGCACCAAGTCAAAAGAGTAAGCATCGGCTAAGTCGGGCTATGACAAGCACCGACCTGAAATGAATCAGAAGATGCACCAATCTATGTTAGTTGTCTACATGACTTTGCACCGAGTTTAATAATACTTGAAACAGGAACAGCACTGACTTCGTTGCTACAGAGACTTGTATAGGCTAGACTATGCACCCATCATGAGTTGTTTTAAGCAAGGCAAGCACCGAGTCGGGATATGCAGTCTAAGTAGGAACTGCACCGAGATGGCAATGAGAAGTACAAGACAAAGCTTGCACCGAGATGAAGGAACGACCAACCTAACCAATGCATTCTGGTCAGGAATTGCACCGACCTCGAGAGGTGAGATGCAGAGACATGATATGCACGGACCTTAATGCTCACGACCTCGAGAAATGCACAAAGATAAAATTATGAACAACAAAACATGTGTATGAACAAGGACTTGCACGGAGGCAAGTACTTTATGTGAAAGATGCAAAACTAGCACTGACTCAATATGAATTAAGCAAAAGAACGAATAACCTGAAATGCACGGACCTAAATCATGCTATTAGCACAGATCCCCTTCATGCTTAGAAACAAGGAAATGCACCGTATAAGAGCAAATTGATCTAAAGATAAAAACAAATTGATTTATAGTGTGAGACATCATCAAAATCGTAGGGATGCAACAGTACCAGCTATGTCCCTTCATATATTACCTCAAGACGGTCCCACATTTCTTTTGCAGTGGCGCAAGTTGACATTCTTGAGTATTCGGTTGGATAAAGGGAGCACTGCATGATGTGCTTGGCACCCCAGTTCAGAGTTGATTGCCTGATCTATTCTTTAGTCCATGTATCTTCGTCCGGAGGTAGCTCAAATGGTCCCTTGCTGATCACTCGCCAGACTTCATGATCCTGGGCTCTAATGAAGACCTGCATGCGATTTTTCTAGTAAGGATAATTTGTCCCAGTGAAAAAGGGAGGCCTATTTACTGAATGTCCTTCGGCCATAGGACCTTTAGTTGCCATATCACCAGTTCTATCATGGTCGTTAGACCACATACAGAGAGACTAGCTCTGATACCACGTGTTGAGTGGTGATAGGCAGATCTAGAGAGGAGGGGTGAATAGATCAGTCCATTTTTACCCTTCTTTACGGAAATAAAAACTAGATTTAACACAACTGATTATGAGACAGATATTAGTTAACAGTTAAGAAGCTAGATACACACATGATGTCTGGAATCGGTCCTATCAAGCTTCTACCGTTGGAACAAGAGAGAAATCAAACCAGAAGACAAGATCTTTAAGGTGGTTCAGTCTCAATCTAGAGACTTACGTCCACCCCTCACATAATACAGTGAGGCTTCACTGGTGCCAACACACACCCTCTGATTCATAGCTTCCTACAGAGAGAAGCACTCTCACACTCTGCTGCCACACAGCTTGTGGTATCACAACCCAAAACACAGACCGGTGTCAACATCGTCTGTCTTCCTACACTCAGGTAGGGATCAAATGCTATGGAGTTTGTTTTAAGAAAAGCAAACTGAAAATGGAACCACCAGACAGAGTATCGTAGTAAAACACAATGAGAAGGAAGTCTCCTGTCTGGGAAAGAGCTTGAGGAGTCCTCGGCTTTCTTCTTCTTCTTCCTAGATCTTCACCACCACCCTTGAGGAAAAAGGTTGATTAAGCTTCAAGCTTTTTAAGAGATCTGGATGGAGCTTCACGAAACCCTTCTGCTTGTAAGAAGATCTCCCATTCTGAGAAAGAGGATCATCTTCTTCTTCAAGTGCTCACACCAGCAGCATCAAGAAGGAGGTTGGCTTCCTCAGCAAGTCTTCCAGCTTTTTCATTTCTCCTCTTACTTGCATGACCATGGTTCAAACTGGAGCTCATGCTTCTCATATATTGGTGTCCTAGGGCGACACCAACGTTGTCCGCTTTTCAAGCAACACCCAGAATGTCACATCCACATTATTTGATCTGCTTCCATTTGCATAGTTGACTCCTATTATGTCAAGTCTACAGGAATGTGGGTAGGTAGGAGACCATAGCAGCCAAGGTACGATCTTCTTCAGAGGATATCTCTGCCAAATCATAGTCTTCTGACATAGAAGCACTTTGACGACTTTTTCCAAAGCAAACGGATCCTCTAGATTATGTTTCGGATCTTGAAGATAGCTTCCATCGGATTCAGATCCGTTCAGGTTGAACCAAATGTGTCGAAACTTTCCTGTCAGTGTGTTGAGACATTCCTTTGAAAGCCTTGAAGAATCGTTCTGGTTGAACGTGGATGTGTCGACACTTTCCTATCAGTGTGTCGAGACATCCCTTTGAAAGACTTGAAGATCCATGGCTGATGTGTCGAGACGACACCAAACAGTGTTGGGACATGTGAGCCATGTGCAGAGTTGTCGCATGAGGGTGTCGAGACAAAAGTGCCAAGTGCAGAGATTTTCACACGAGTGTGTCGACACTTTTCACTCAGTGTGTCGAGACATTAGTGAGTCCAGAGTCTTAGACAGAACGGCTTCAGCTTGATTTCTTATGGATGTGTCGAGACATGGGTTAGATGTGTCGACACATTCTTTTATGTCGGAGCTCAAACACTGGAAATCTAACACAATCTCTTCTAGATGTGTCGGGACATCATTAGGCCGTGTCGAGACATCACTTAGAGAGATTCTTCTGCACTTTTTTAGTCAATTCATCAAACTAAAATAAGTTAGATATTTCTCAAATATCTACTAATGATTTATGATATGTTATCATCAAAACCAGGGGACACAACAATCCAGTCGTGAATGCTTCTGTGTCTGTGTCTGTGTAGGTCTTTTCTAGGGCTTTTGCCTAGTTTCGTGGGCTTTAGCCTTCGGGCTAACTGTTGGCTGACGGATCGGTAACTCCTGACTCTTTGAGATTAGGGTTCGCCCTTCTGTTGCTGTTGGAGTAGCGTAGGAGCCGAGCTTCTGGTTCGGTTCGGCTTCTTTTCCCTTTTCTTTTAGCTGTTCCTACTCCTTTCGTTTCCGACTTTCTTTTACAGCTTTCTAGTTGTAGTTTTCCCTACTTTTCCTATTTTACTACTACTGTTGTTTTAGTTGTTGTTCCATGTTACTGCGTTATTTTTCAGTGGGGATCCGTGTGACCCCTACTGAGCTAGTGACACGAGGCTCACCCCTGCTTTTCAGATGTAGCGCTCTTCTTCCTTCACGGTTCCTGGTGTGGCGTGCTCATAGTTGCCAGCGGTACCTGCGTCGGGCTTCCCCCGACCTCAGTGTATGTCTTCTTTCTGTTGGACTGTACTTGTCTTTCTTTTGGACTGGACTCTGGTATAATTGTTAATTTTAACTGTTAATTAAAAAGTAATTTTATTTTTGCTACTTGAGCAAACCTGATTAATGAAATTTAATTGCTTATTGTTATATCTGGGACTTCAATGTACTACATGACAATCCCTTTTCCCTTCGGAGCTTTACAACTCTTGGGAGGCTTCACGGGTTCCAAGTGGTATCGGGTCTATCGGTAGTCCTATCGGGTATATCCGGTATCCGAAGTACGGATCGTCACAATGCCTTTATCCTTGCTCGCACCACTTGGAGGAGCTTGGTTTCAGTTCGGCTTCCGGCCTCCATCCAAAGAGTTGGCAGAGGAGGCCTTCACTTGTTTTCCTTCCTTTTCTTCATTTGATACCTTTTTTCTGAGTTTCCCGAGCAAATAGGGCCAGTTGCCCTGTTATCTGAGCCAATGTCTATACTGGGTAGAGTTAGTGGCTCGGCTTGGGGGTGCTTGCCACGTCCGCGTCGAGTAATCAGCTCATGTTGTAGTACCAGTGGATGTAGTATTTTTGTTTTTGATATGTACTGTATTGGCTGTGGCCTATCTAATGTACAAAAAATATTAATGAAAGGAAAATTATCACCATTTGTTGCTTATATGTCTGCGAAAAGCTCAAAAATAGAACTTTCGTAATGTTGTTGCATTCCATGTCCGAGAGATAGGCGTTCCTTCCATGGTAGACAATCGATACGCCCCTTTCTTGAGTGTCTCGACCACTCGGTAGGGTCCTTCCCAATTAGGGGCCAGCTTCCCCACCGCCTCCAGTGGTCGAGAGGCTTCGGCTTTTCTTAGGACGAAGTCTCCTGGATGGAAGTGTCTGTCTCGGACTTTGGTGTTGTAATATCAAGTAAGGCGCTGCTGATATTCCGTGGCTCGGATGCTTGCGATCTCTCTTATCTTGCTTGCCATGTCGAGGTTCACTAGCAGTTTCTACTCGATTGCCTCGGGCGAGAAGTTGATGACTCGGAGAGATGGGCTGCCGACTTCCAAAGGGATCACGGCATCCATGCCATACACCAACTAGAAAGGAGTCTCACCGGTGGTGGTTCTTGGAGTAGTTCAGTGCGACCATAGTACGCTTGGCAATTCCTCGAGCCAGCTACCCTTGGCCTTACCGAGCCTAGCCTTAATGCCCTTTAATATAGTTTTCTTGGCATTTTCGACTAGTCCGTTAGCCTGCGGGTGGGCTACCGAAGTGAAGTGGTTGCGAATGTGTAGGTCGGCACATCTGTTCCTGAAATAACAAGAATCAAATTGTCGACCATTATCACTCACAATCACTCGAGGGATGCCAAAACGACAGATGATCGATTTCCAAACGAAGCTCCATACGACCGACTCGATAATCCTGGCAGTGGCTTCAGCTTCAATCCACTTGGTAAAATAATCAATGGCGATGATGACAAACTTCTTCTAGGCTTGGGCTGTGGGAAACGGCCCCAGGATGTCAATCCCTCATCGAGCGAAAGGGTACGGCTTGGTAAGGGTGACAAGCTCAGAGGCAGGCTGATGGACCAGATGATCGAAACGTTGGCATCGGTCACACCTCTAAACGTAGGTCACGCAGTCGTGTTGGAGCATTGGCCACTAGTAACCTTGCCGCAACAAGATCTTGGCTAGCGATCTTCCTCCTTGATGGGAGCCGCAGACACCTTCGTGGACTTCTTGAATTGCTCGGTTGGCCTCCTCAGTACCGAGGCATTTGAGGAGGGGACCGGAAAAAGACCTCTAGTACAAGGCTTCATCTAAAACGACGAAGCGCCGAGCTTGATACTTCAGCCTTCGAGCCTCTTGAGGGTCGGAGGGCTCCTGAGAATCTCGGAGCCAGGATATATATGGGGTCCGCCAGTCGCTTGATGATGCCCGATCAATGGTCATGAGCTTCGCTTCTATAATCGGACGCTCTAGCTCTTCAAGGAAAATCGATCGAGTTCCCTCTCGTCCGGTAGAGGAGGCCAGTCGAGAGAGGGCGTCTGCACGGGAGTTTTCCTCTCGAGTTATCAGGATAACCTGAAAACTCTCGAATAGTGGGGCTATTCCTCTTACCAGTTGAAGGTATTTGATCATTGGTGTTTCCCGAGCTTCGTAGTCACCATTGACCTGGTTGGCGACCAATTGGGAGTCGGTATGAATTCTGAATCGTATGGCCCCCAGTCGTCGTGCCATCCTGGCTCCCGAGATGAGAGCCTCATACTGGGAGATGTTGTTGGATGCCGGGAAGATGAACTTCAGGGCATATTACAATTCTGCTCCTTCTGGGGATCGGAGAAGAACGCCGGCGCCGCTGTCGGCCGAGTTGGAGGATTCGTTGATGAAAAGATCCCAGGTGGGCCCAGGCATCAACGGATTGACTTCCTCGGTCGGGATGGTGCTCTCTACGATGAAATCCGTGAGTGCTTGTCCTTTGATGGCCGAGCGAGGGTGATAGGAGATATCATAAGCCCCGAGCATTATAGCCCACTTAACGAGGATACCTGAAGCTTCAGGATGAGTTAGGATCCCCTTCACGGGCTCATTCATCAATACGATGATAGAGTTCCCTTGGAAGTAGGGCTGGAGGTGCTTGGCTGAGGTTTCCAAGGCTAGCACAAATTTCTCGGTTGCGGGGTACCGTCGTTTGGCCTCGTTGAGCACCTTGCTGGTGTAGTATACCGGTCTCTGCACTCCTGCGTCGTCTCGAACTAAGACCCAGCTCACTGTGGAAGGAGTCGACGAGAGGTAAAGGTGCAACGTTTCGCCCAAGACCGGATTCGATAACACCGGGGGCGAGGCCAAAATTTGCTTTAGCTCATCAAAAGCCTTCTGACATTCCTCGTCCCATGCGAACGTAGCGGATGCCAATTTGGGCCCTCTCAACAATTAGAAGAAAGGTAGGCATCGTTCGGCCGCTCGGGACAAGAAACGGCTGAGAGCAGTAATTCAACCAGTCAGGCACTGGACGTCCTTGACGCAAACGTGCGGCTGCATGTTCAGGATGGCCTGAACTTTGTCGGGGTTGGCCTCGATCCCACGCCGAGTGACTAGGAAACCCAAGAATTTTCTGGATCGAACCCCAAAGGCACATTTAGCCGGTTTGAGCTTCATGTTCTACCTTAGGAGGGTGTCAAAGGTTTCTGCTAGGTCGGCGAAGTGGACCTCGGCCTTAGGTGTCTTGACGAGCATGTCGTCGATGTAGGCTTCGATGTTCTGACCGAATTGTCCTTCGAAAATGTGGTTGATCAGCCTCTGATATGTTGCTCCAACGTTCTTTAGCCCAAAAGGCATTCGGGTGTAGCAGTATACGTCGAAGTCAGTGATGAAGGCTGTCTTCTCGATGTCTTCAGGATCCATTCGAGTCTGATGGTAGCCGGAGTAGGCATCTAAGAAGCTGAGCAATTCATTACCGGAGGTCGAGTCGACTAGCTAGTCAATGCTCGGTAGTGGGTAACAGTCCTTCGAAGTGGCTTTGTTGAGGTCGGTGAAGTCCACGCACATTCGCCATCTGCCCAAGCTTTTGGTACTAAGACGACATTAGCGAGCCACGTCGGGTAAAGGACCGGTCGAAATAGGCCGGTTTTCTTCCCCTCAATAATTTTCTCTTTGATGATCGTCTGCTTCTCTGGGGCGTGCTTTCTTCTGCGTTGCTGGACGGGTTTCACTGATGGGTCAAGGTTGAGATTGTGTACCACCATCTCCCCAGGGATCTCGGGAAGATGCTCATCAGACCACGTAGAGACTTGAATATACTCCGAAATAAAATCTTTGTATTTCTTTTGTACATCAGGTGGTAAATCAGCTCCAATTTTTACTCCTAGGGCCGGGTCATCTTTTAGGAAGATCGTCAACAATTCACCACCAGACTCGGATGTTGTTGGTTGATCCTCAACTCCCTCACCCTTTTTCTTTTTTCCCTCTAGCCTTATGGCTTCGACCGAGATTATGTAGCACCTTTTAGCTATTGCTTGGTTACCTCGGACTTCCCCGATACCGCATTTGGTGGGAAACTTCATTTTTTGGTGATAGGTGGAGGGCACTACCTTTGTCCGGCTTAGGATACCTCGGCCGAAGATGGCATTATAGGCCGACATCCCCTTGGTCACAATGAAGTCAACCATAATAGTGATGGTCTTGGGAGGGGTGCAAATGGTGACCGGTAGGCTTAGGGCTCCCTTGGGATAGGTTGCCTGGCCATTGAACCCACAAAGGGAGGTTCAAATTGGGCAGAGCTTGGATGGGTTTTCACCCATCTTAAGGAAGCATTCGTACGAGAGTACATCAGGGGCACTACCATTGTCAACCAGTATCCTATCTACGTTGCAATGGTTTATAGTAGCCGATACTACTAGAGCGTCATCGTGCGGGGTAGATAACCCTTTCAGGTCTTGGTCAGAGAATACCAGGGCCTGCTGCTCACTCGCCGGTAGGGCATTGGGGGGCTCGGAGGCCCTGCTCGCCCGTTCAGCGTGACGCGTCTTTCCTCGACTACTGTCTCCTCATGATGTCGTACTGCCAGAAATAACATTGATATGGACCCCGTGGGGCTGATTGTCAATTTCTTATGAGATGCCATGGTCCTCTTTCTGGCGCTCGAACACGTATAGAGATAAGTCTCCCTGGCGGACGAGACGCTCAATCTCATCTTTGAGCTGGTGACAATCTCCGGTATGGTGCCTGTGGTCATTATGGAACTGGCAATATTTGCAGCAGTTGCGGCGCTTGGCCTTCATAGGCTCGGGTTGGTGGAGAAGGCCCAAGCCCTTGATGTCTTCGTATATCTCATAGATGGGGGCGGATAGAGGAATGTACCGCTCATATTTCCGAGGGGGTTCCCTTCGGTCTCCGTCTTGATTCCATCATTTTCCTTGGCCCTAGCCTTGCTCTGATGGTCGCTTCCTATCCCCCTCCCGACCCAAGCCCGCTGGGCCGCGGCAAGCGCTGAGGACTTCCTCGCACTCTGCGTGCTGCAGGGCTAGGGCCACCAGATCGGCGAGGGAGGTGGGGGGATGAAGGACCAGTTCTTGTCGGAGGTTCTCATCGCGGGTGCCTCCGGTCAGCACGGTGATGGCTGAGGCGACGTCTAGGCGAGGGATACGCAGGGCCTCTGATTTGAATCGGTTAATATAAGCCCGAAGCCTTTCCCCTTGTGCCTGCTTTAGTGCCAACAACCCCGCTACTGACCTTGGAGGGCCGTTGCCGGTGAAGCTTTCCTTGAATACTCGCCCGAATTGTCTAAAGTTGTGAATGCTGCCGGGGGCGAGTGCTCGGAACCAGGCCTGAGCTTCCTGGACCAAGGTGGTCATGAACGCTCAACATTTGACAGAGTTGGAGACCCCGTGCAAGGTCATATGGGCGTCGAAGCTGTCATAGTGGTCGGCCGGGTCTCCCTGGTCGTCGTATGACTTGAAGGTTGGTAGTGAGAGTCTAGGGGAGATCTCGGCCTTCAAGATTTGATCAGAGAACGAGGATTGCTCCTCGTCCTCCTTGGTAGACGTCCTCTGCAAGGCGCGGAGGGCATGCTCTTGTTCCGCGAATCGTCGCTCAAAGTCCTATAACTGGAGGGATAACTCCGGTTGTCACTGAATTGAGGGGCTGTGGGGGCGTCCATGCGGGCTGTCGTGCCATCCCTCGGGGGCATCAGTTTCCAGGAATTGTCGGCGAGTCTCGATTCTTTCCCTCCTCGAGGTGGAGGAGGCTTCTTGTTCTGGAGGGGGGAATGCAAGGTCCTCCCGTCCTATTGCGTATAAGCCGTCTACCCTAGAGGGTGAAGCGGCCTCCAGCCGTTTGCTGGGAAGCTTCTCCACGGGGGGGGGGGGGCTTTCCCGTGGGAGTCATGACTTCTCTTCCCTAGCCACCTGGGTACTCATTAATTCTACGAGGATATCCAGTTTTGCATTGAGGGTTTGGAGAGCGTCAGAACTCCCATTGGGGGGGTGCACCTCCATGGGTGGTGGAGGCAGCTCATCGGCTTGATTGTTGTCGTCGAAGGGGAGGTTTTCCGTGGGGTGGGAAGGCACAGGTTCTCCATCTGCCACCATGGTCTCTCCCTTGCCGCCGGTGATCTTCCTTTCAGAATTTCTTCACACCATGATGGCTCTTTGCTCGTTTCCCACAGACGGCGCCATATGAAGAGGCGTAATCTCGCGCTGATCCTGAGCTGTGAGATCCTGGGAGAATCTTTGATCACGGTCACCACGTCTGTATGAACTGCAAGGTAGGAAACGGATCAGAGGTGCCCAGGGAGGAGTCCCTGGGAAAAACCCTCAGATGCTTAAGTCAGCAAATATGATAGAGCACTGATGCGAAGTGAGGGGGTAGGAGGAGAAGAGGACGCGAGATTATTCTCCACCAAGAGGTGTGGTGGTTTTCTCTCAGGATGATTGCCTACCTTCTCGGAGGGTCTCCCTGGGATTTATATAACAGTCCGTTTAACGTAAGAGTCCAGGAAGCTGAGGGGATTTCGGGGAGGTTACGTCCTTATAGTGGGCTCTTTATGGCATAAGGACTCTTGCTCTCTCTTATCCCTTGGAGTTCCTTGCTCCTGCTAGATGCATAACGGGTGCTTAGATAAGCTTCCGACAGTCGGTCCGAGCCTTGGGTGCTCGCTCGGGGTTTTATCATGAGCGATAAGGGTATAGCTCGGGTAGGCCGTGTTGGGTCCCCACAGGGGATCTCTCGACCGATCTGTCGCTCAGACTTCCGGACCTTTGGGTCACCTAGGAAGTGCTGCTCCGAGTGAGTTTTGGGCTTGAAGTAAGTGGGCCAGAAATGGGGCTGTCACTTTGGGGAGCTGGACCCGGTTTGGTTGAATTGGACCTAGTTGGGCCGTGCTCTTGGGCGGTAGATTTTCCTTCTCTCTAGAGTTATTAATGGAATAAAGTATTTGGTTTATTATCTTTAATTTTGTGCACTCCGTCTATAAGGTCGAATTCCTTTTGCTCTGATTGACATGAATGATATAAACTCGTCACGTATAACGGGTTCCTTCCGCGCTCGGGGCGTGACAAATAGTGATGTAAATAGTGAATCTGTGGACATATTCATTTCAGTCTAAGTGCTTGATGAAAAGCCTCTGAACTTAGTTAACCAAACAGTTGGTGTTTCTAAGTTCATTTCAGTTGGCTTTAATAGGGTGAACCAATTCCGCTGTGCTTTTGCTCTGCATGTCTTGAGATTTAGCAATCTCAATTTTATGTTTTAATTAGGCACAATTTCTTAAAGGATCTATTCACCCCCCCTCTAGATCCGCCTTGCTGCACTAAGGGACCTAACATCGTCTACAAACACCACCACAAACTGGTCCAAGTAAGGATGGAACACCCTATGCATCAAGTCCATGAAAGCTGCAAGAACTTTGGTTAGCCCAAACGACATCACCAAGAACTCATAGTGCCTATATCTGGTGCTGAAATCCGTCTTTTCAACATTAGACTCTCTGATCCGCAATTGATAATAACCCGACCTCAAATCAATCCTTGAGAAAACTTGGGGTGACTGAAGCTGGTCAAAAAGATCATCAATCCGGGACAATGGATACTTGTTCTTGACTGTCACCTAATTCAGCTACCTGTAATCAATACACAGCCTCAAGCTGCCATCCTTCTTCTTCACAAACAGCACAGGTGCACCCCTTGGAGAAAAACTAGGGCGGATATAGCCCTTAGCAAGCAACTCCTGCAACTGGGCTCTCAACTCCCTCAACTCTGTCGGTGCCATGCGATAAGGTGCCTTAAACAAAAGCATCGTGCCGGACACAATCTTAATAGTGAAATCAATCTCACGCTATAGGGGTAACCCTAGAAAATCATCGAGGAAGACATCTGGAAACTCACACACTATAGAAATGTCCTTCACTCCCTTTTGATGTTGATCAGCCAATACCACAGAAGCCAGAAACCCTTGACATCTAGCATCAAGCAATCTGTGGGCTTTAATAACCGAAATAAGGAAGCGGGAAGAGGAAGATCAAATACCTTAGAAATATGATGCAGGTCCCCGAGGATGCTGAAAATAAACCGTCTTCGAGTTGCAATCCACAACCGCACCATAGGCCTCAAGCCAATCCATTCCCAATATCACATCAAAATCTCTCAACTGTAAAGCATAAAGTCTGGCTGGTGGATTCTGCCCTTCAATCCACACTGGCACCTTCTCCAGATAATAAGGGGTGAACATGAAAACACCAGTGGGTAGCTCTACTACCAAATCTCAAGACATTTCTGTGGCAGGCTCCTCAGCAAAAGCAACAAAATCCTCGGATATAAAAGAATGAGAAGCCCCGGAATCAAATAAAACTTGAGCAACTCAATCGAGATTCATAACCGTACCTTCTACCAGCTGAGATGCCTCTGCCTCTACTTCTAGCGGTCCTGATGCCTTCTGCTAAAACCTCTCCTGAACATCCGCTTGAGCTTCGAACCAAAAGATGAAGAACTAGTTGTCGTTGGCGCTGAAGGTGACGATCTAGACACGCCTGATGGATGCGAAAGGCACTCTGCTACTGCACCGACCTCTACTGCCCATGATTTGACTAAGACTAACCAGCCCCAGCTTTCTCCTGAGTCCTCTGAAAATCCTCCTCCAAATCTGTTCCTGCCTGATATGATGCCTACAAATCCAAACATGAGTCCCGATAACAGCATGCCTGAGCTCTGGCCTCAGTCCTCTAATAAATTATCGAGTTTTCATCCTCTCGTCCGCCATAATGTGGGGCGTATAACAGCCCAATTCAATGAACCTAGAGTTATACTGCATCATGGACATGTCTCCTTGAGTCAGCTCCACAAACTAGTAAATCTTCTTCACTTTGACATGCTCGAGGCTGAAGACATGCTCAAAAGCTTCAAGAAACTCGTGCCACTGAATTTGTCGAAGGGGGGGAATGGAATGCCGACTCCCACTCGGTCGTCCACCACGCCAACGCCGCACCCTATAATTGATAAGTGGCCAGTAGCACTTTCTCAACATCCACACACTCCATGGAGTGAAACACCCTCTCCATGGCATCAATCCAAGATCTCGCTGCATCTGGATCATGTTGTCCCTCGAACTGAGGTGGGTGAAACTGCAAAAACTCCTTCAATGCTCACCCGTGGCCTCCTTAATATGAAGAACCCTCTCTGGCTTCCTTACCATACTGTTGAAGATAAAACTAGTACATGCCTTCAATGAATTCCACCATCCCCACGCTCCTACCGTTGTCGTTCCAACCACAGCTGATGTCCTGCTCTGCTCCTCCTGATCCTTAGCCAGCTACCCTTGTTGGGAACTGGTCCTCCTCCAAGGTGCCATAGATCTTCTAGCATAGAAAAGAAGGAAGACAACAAAGTTGATAAATACGGTGCCCTACGTCAGTTGCCGACTGTACTGAATATTGTGGACTTTCTGAACCTCTGCTATTATTTTAGTTTCCTTGCACATCCACAACCACACTTGGATACCAACTGTAATGACCCAAAATTTGGATACCGAGAAAGACCCGATATCATTCGAATCCTGGCCCACCACCCACAGGCTGGAAGGCCCTGAAGGGTTGGTGTGGGGGTGTTCAAGAAGCTAAAATAAACGTAGGAATATAAGATGCGAAAATAAATTAATGTAGGAAATAAACAACTACACAATTAAACAGTTATACAGTCCAAAATTTCAAGTCCATAACAAGTACAGTCAATAGAAATAAAAGTACAAGACCACAGGGCATACCCCATCTCTGGCAACTGGCAGCTACACCTAATCTCTTGTACCTCGAGGAGCCAAGGAAGCACTGCATGTGAGCCTCATCTCACCTGAAAAATAAAGGGGATGAGCCTCGTCTCATCGGCTCAGTAGGGGTCTCGCGGATCCCCACCACACAACGTTAAATATAGCAGTGCAGTAAACAACTAACCAGAATAATAAGTATGTAACAAAGGAGGCAAGGAATAAAAACTAAATAACTCTACGAACTAAGCCACCGAACAGTAAACCATGTCAGAAGGAAACCAGAGCCGCTACCTCTCCAGTGACAGGAGTACTACCCCACTAGAAGTAAGGCCGGAAGCGTCCTCCGATGACTTATATTACAGCCTCAAGTGTCTCCCTACTCGCCCCAGGCAAAAACTGAGACACCATACATAGAACCACAAGACAAGGACTAGCTGGGGTCGCACTCGTCGGTGCATGTCCAACACCCACAGCCACGTGTGCACACACAGACTATCTACTCTAAGTTGGGTCCTCTAGCCGGTTTTCCCCCCAGCCGGACTCTGGCTACAAAGGAAAGGGGCCTTACGGTAACCAGCTTAAAAATCGTCTACTCGGGTAAAGCCTCCACTACTCCCCAGTGGGTAAGCAACTACGTGCCCAGGTCAGCTCCATCAAGTGGGAGGATCAATGAGGGTGAGGACTCACTATAACAGCGGAAACCACCAGAATACCACCGGTCCACACTAATCCATCATACACATGTAGCGTAGCACGAGGCGACTAAGACTATCACATTAGAACCCACATGCTATTTCCTTTAGACGTGAAATGCATGCCTTAAAAATGGGTCATCGAGCGTCGATCCACAAGATAGCCCTCATAGCAATGGCACGACCAATTTATCATTTATTTTATCACTAAATATCCCATTTAACATTATCGAAGCGAAAACCAAATTTTTCAGGCCGAAACGGCCAAAACTGCATTGGGTCAATCGACCTACCCCAGGGGGTCGGTCGACCTATTCCCAAGTTGGTTGACCAAAGATAGGGGTTCGGTCGACCAAACTCACTTGTTGACCAGCCCTTTGTTTTGCCAGTATTGTATCCCTGTGGTTTTGATGATGTCAAACACTATGACTCATAATTAGCATGATGTCATATGTGCTTTAATGTTTTGATGCTTTGATTTTTATGATCCAAATACTATGATGATATATGGATTAAGGTCAATGCACTATTATATAGTGTTACACTATTACACATATCAAGGTCGGTGCATACATGAAAATATGTCATGCATTTGCACAGAGTTTATGCTCATGTAATCATTTCATGCATATGCATTTCGTCGAACAGGTTGTGTACACATATATGTTTTTACAAGTTAATAGTCAGTGCATACTCATGAAGGTCGGAGCACCTTTTCAAAGTCTGTGCACATGCATTAAGTCCTAGTCATGCAGGTCGATGCACATTCTCCTTGGGCATAGATAAGGTCGATGCTAGTGTGTACATGTACTCACTATGGCCGATGCTAGTATGCAGATGTTCACACTCAAGGTTAATGGACATTCTGCTTTATGACATATAAGGTCGATGCACATTTTCTCTTTTCATGCAGGAGGCATATTAAGGTCGGTGCACATCTTTATCTTATGCACATAGGGTCAATAAATATCACTGTACACACCTTCATGCAGGTCGATGCACATTTACTATAGCTCAACTAAAGTCGATGTACATTTTGCCTTATCCATACTAAGGTATGTGCACATCTGCCTTAGTCATTCATAAGGTCTGTGCACATCTTGCCTTAGCTATACTAAGGCCGATGAACATTGCATTTCTGCATATTGAAGGTCTGTGCACATTTTCCATCATGCATGTAAGGTCGATGCATATGCCTGTTCACACCTTCATATAAAGTTAATGCACAATGCAAGTCGATGCACACATTCCTTGAGCATAATTATGGGTCGATGCATATTTTGCTTTGCATGTAGAATGCCTAACCAAGGTCGATGCACATCTGTCTTAGGCACCTTCAAGGTCGATGCATGTTTTCTAAACTGCATACAAGGTCGATGCACATCTTGTAGAATGCATATAAAGTCTATGCATGTTAGATATAAAGGTTGATGCACATTTTAGGCTTAGGCCTGAAAGGTGTGTGCATAGTTTCATGATGTGTCTACAAGGTCGATACACATTTCTCAGTAGGCTTTGTAAGGTCTACGCACATGCTGCATTAAGGTCTATGCACATGTAATGACTGAAGTCTGAGCACATGCATCTTTCTGGTTTGAGCATACATGCATATGGTCAATGTTAATGTGTCTAAGATTCATATTAAGTTAGTGTATCATGTTCAGCCAAGTCTGTGCATCATTATCTACACTCTAAGGCATTCGCATATACATCATCTTTTACCTCTTTGACCTATGTGTGACTAATATAATGTTGGATAAATCTGCATCTGACTAGAAAGTGTTTGATGAAATGTTTTATCTCTTATTGGCAGGAACTTCGTCAAACATGTGAAGGGCAGAACGCATCAAGACTTAGGCAAGCACGTGAGCTCGAACTAGAGCAGAGGCACGTGATCCCAAGTCACCCATTGATGGGCACATATTCCCAGAATGGCAGAACAACAAGCATGTGATCCAAGGCAGGAGTCTTGATTGGAGATTCCGCCACGTGGGCAACGCGCTTTTATCTCCTGACACGTGGACTTCCAGTGGAGCTCTTCTTTTTGAAATTCCTTGGGCGGGAATGTGTTTCCCATGCACCAGCTCTCGTGAGGCTCTATAAAAGCTTCTCCTACGATCAAATTCAAGAGAGATAGAGAAGACAGACGAGAGGAGAATTAAGAGAGCAGCAGAGAAGAAAAGAGATAATCAGGGAGAAGATAGACTAGAAGGCTGAGAGTAGAAGAGCCAGAGCTCGAGAGAGAGAAGAGTTAGAGAGAAAATTGAGAGAAGGGTCTGCAGAGTTTTGAGAGAAGAATAGAGTACCGTAAGAGAGAAAAAGAAGAGAGTGTTGAAAATTATGAGTTGTAGAAGAGATAGAAGAGAGCAGATCAGAAGCAGCGCTTGAGAGGTAGAGAAGCAGAAGGAAGGAGAGTAGTCAAGAGAGAAGGAAGAGATCGTGCTATAGTAACTATCTCCAGATCAGATCTGGGATAGTTCTACTCATTGGAGCTACATTGAATTGTTTGTCTATTCTGTTCTTATTTTTCATTCCTTTGTTCTTTTCTTTTATCTTTACACTTCAAGCTATTTGGCAGCGGTAAGCTAAGCTGTAATGCTCAATGGTCAGTCAAGCTGTTTGGCAGCGGATAGCTAAGCTATAATGCTTAGTGGATAGCCAAGCTATAATGCTCAGTGGATAGCAAGCTGTGTTGCTCAGCAGTTGTAGCAACCCTGATAAAAATAAGATTTTTAAATAAATCAAATTAAAATATAAGATAAGTAAATAGATGACAAAGAGCATAAATGAGTAAATCATTAATCAAGAGGAAAATAACGTCTTTTATCAAGGCGCTGATTCAAAAGGAAACGCCTCTATCTAAGGCGTTAATTTAAAAAGGACGCCTACACCCTAGGGCGTCAAATTTCAAACGACGGGAAATAAAATTAAGGAAAGGAAAGGAAACGCCCTCACCTTGGGCGCATTTTTAATAAGAAACGACTAGGACAACGTCGTCAATTAAAACACACGACCTAGCCTAAGGCGTGAATTCAGTTCGAGTTTCGTTCGACCAGGAGTCTATCCAGAGCAAGTTCTGGATAACTACATCGAAGATGGAAAATAGTAAGGACTTTATCATGGAAGTATTACTTCCAATATAACTCTAACCCTATTAGGATTCTAAAAATCCTATAAATACCCACCTATTCGATCTGTTCACTATTTTGGCGTTCGGTTCTTCTGAGGTATGTGAAGAACAGCAGGTTCTTCTTGAATCTCTGCTTTTTGATTTCATGAAGAGTGTTAATTATTCTTCATCTTCTTTTATTTGTAGGAAGCCTGCAGTAACTCTGTTGAATCAACTGAAGAAGTGGGTTCTTCAAATGGCAAGCATCTACATCTGTTCGTGCCAAAGGAAGAACTTATTGATAATCTTCTTCCTCTTCCTCTACAGGTTGCCTGTGGTGTGAAGACGCCTGAAAACTATTCCTCGACCATATTCTTCTACCTGCACATGGGACGTGAAGACCGTGTCTTCCTTCCTCCTTACTGAACTGAAGACAAAGACTGCTACTTTTCCTTCCCATCCTACAAAACAACATACTCTGTCCGTAACAGAGTACCGTTTCTTCATCAAAGTTCACCAGTCAATCCACAACAAAAGGTAGGTTTTCTCAAGGAATGTAGCCCAAACCAACGTAGAAATTATGGTTAAATCATCTGTTAGTTCATGCATATAGATTCTATGCGTTTCATAGTTTTTTTCTGGAAACTTTTGTAAATAGCGACCCTCGTTAGGGCGCTAGTTTAAAGGAAGCGACCCAATCCAGGACGCTAATTCTTATTTTGACGCCCTTCCCAGGAGTCGTCAATTTCACATAATTAATAAATACCCACGTTTAATATTTAATATTTATGGAACCATGAATACAATATGTTGCATGAGTATACCTGTGAAATCCTGTTATTTATCTTGTCATGACCATGTACCTCGTTTCCTGAAATTTTATTATCTGAAAATTGATAAATTCATGAATTCACGACCTTGTCTAGGTCGTCTATTACTAAACTGACGCCCCAGACTAGGGCGCTAATTGAAAAGTAACGCCCCTGTACAAGGCGCGTTTTTGTTAAAATTCTGTAAATTTGAAATTCTGTAAGAATTGAGATAAGGTTTGGACGACTGCTTCACAAGTCGTCAAATGATTAATAGACGTCCTTAAGTAAGGCGTTAATTATATGATTAATGACTTTGGTCAAGTCGCTATTTTCCTGTATTATTATTTTTCCCTCGGTTAACACGGTTTCATATTTATGTATATATATATTATCGGCACTATATTTCCAATCCGTGAATATAGTCCCACGTTTCACGATGATTTATCGCATTACCCACTATTTCTCGGTGACATACAAGCTCTCAATTAGACATTCCGTTCCTTTGGACTAGCGAGTTAGTCATAGAGACCTCCGTAAGACTCCTCGAGCCTTGGATTCCCTCAAGGCCGACTGAGCGGGTTGTACCATAAAAACCTATCACACTATTTTTGCCATGTCACTCTATAGAAACATGGTATACCGGCCCTCATATTATGCTATGAGTATGATATGAGAATTTTCTTAATGAACGGGGAAAGCATGCCATCAATGTGATGTTATTGTAGACCCCAATTCTATAACAACTTTGTTATGATGTTCTTGTGGACCTCAATTCTATATTAAAGGAGTGACCATCTACTTGTGGGCATTTACTTGTCATGGTACCCAAGTTAGGGAATCAATTCCACCTAGTTTTTTCGATAATCATGATTGTACCGTAATTATCGCCATTCTATGTCAAGTGTCATATTTTTGGACTCTACTCTATCCAAGTTTATCCTACATGTCTACAAGCTTTATTCTTGAAATTCCATATTGGCTATACACAAAAGTGGATGTTAAAAATACATGATTAATGCCTGGGCATATAGGGCCCGTTTTGGTCCTGGGAGGAGCACCCGAAAGTACTTGTGCCCATGGGAGTTGATTGATCACGGTATTGGCATTATACCGAAGTGCATGACTAGCTTGATTGAACATTCCACAAATCTTGTACTTGTACTTGACTTGATATTACATGACTTGCGTGACCCGAAAAAGGGTAATTTCATACTTGCGTGCTTGAACGTGATAGCCAAATTCCAACATGACATGATGAATACACTTGCTTGAATATCTTGATATCTTTTGATATAAGTTCTTGAAAGTTCATGACTAGTTCTCGTCGCTATCTTATTGTTATACACTCTCTCTATCTTGTCGTTTTATGCGAGCATGCATAGCTATAGTGCATTCATGAAAGATGTAATTACTTAAACCCATTGCTAGTTCTTGAGATATAATTTCCTACTGAGCGTTCGCTCACTTAGTGTTTCCCTACTTTTCAGGTAAGTCCGACGATGAGGGAACTCAAACGGATGGGGAAAATCAAGAGTGAAAGAGATAGAGCTTCTCCCGTGTTATCTAGTCTTTTTCATATTTTCTTGAGTCAACCTTGTATTTTTCCTTTATTTTAGTTAGTACTTCAAAGGTTTGTAATAGACATATTCTTATGAAGGAATATAGGATTGGGTTATCTTTACTTTTGCACATCTCTGATTTTGGTGTCGAATACACTAATACTCTGATTGACATGATTAATATAAACTCGTCACGCGTCTCCGGGTATCTTCCGCTCTCGGGGCGTGACAGTTTTTGTGGTATCAGAGCCTAGGGTATTCAATTCCTAGGAAACCCAAGTCCAAGGATAGGTTTAACCTTTAACCGGTGAGATTGGGTAGAACCAAGGGTTAAAGTTAACATGAAAATGCTAGCTTCTAAATGAAATCACGTATTAATCTAGTTATGGTAATTGTAGGACGATGGCTGCCGAACGTGCTCATTGGCGCAACATGCAGCGTACACTTCAAGGCATGACTCAGGTGCTGCAACAGGTAGCACAAGGAGGAGCACAACGAGCAGGGAGTCTCCACTAAGTCTTTAAAAACATGAACCCGCCTAAATTCACGGGTTCTACTGATCCGGATGACGCAGAGCACTGGATCAGGGAGACGGAACGTATATTCCGTGTTATGCAGTGCACGGATCAAGATAAAGTCTTATTAGCTACCTTTCAGTTGGAAAGGGATGCCCGATGCTGGTGGGAATCAATAGAAGCTACTTTAAATCAAGGCCAAGTTACTTGGGAAGAATTCGTTGAATATTTCAACGCTAAATATTTTTCGGACCGAGTACAGGAAAAGAAAGCTGCAGAATTTGCTGCACTGAAGCAACGGTCCTTGACAGTGGCCGAGTACGAGGCCCAATTTTCTAGATTATCTCGGTATGCTAAGCACTTCGTTAGCACCGAGAAGATGAAAGCTAGGAGGTTCCTAAATGGGCTCAGGCCCCAATATATCACACAGCTGGCGCCAATGGATATCCAAGTCTACTCGAAAATTGTGCGCCGAGCTCAGCTATTAGAAGACGCCACGGAACTATCTGATAGAATCCGTGGGAAGGACAATAAAGAACAAGTTACAAGTTCGGGTTCCTTTAAACCCAACTTCAAGAAGAGGCCTAGCAATGGAGGTACTTCCTCACAAGATAAGAAGTTTAAGAAGACCAAGCCCTTCTCCATCACCACTACCCCATCAAATATAGTGTGCAAGCATTGTGACAAGGCAGGCCATAGAGCAGAAGAATGCTAGAGGAAACTAGGAGCATGTCTCCGCTGTGGGAGTCGCGATCATCGAATTCCCGATTGCCCATTACTTAATGATCAAGCCGGGGACGGGAAGCGCCCAGTAACCAAGAATGCTCGTCTTCACGCAATTAAGGAGACCGAACAAGAAGAAGATGGCAGACTAGTAGAAGGTACATTGAAAGTTTGTTCCAAGTCTGCATATGTCTTAATTGATACTGGTGCTTCACATTCAATTGTTTCCAAGAAGTTCGCTGATCCGTTACCCCTAGAACCGGAATGGATAAAATTAGTCTTGTCTACTCCTCTAGGAAACGAGACTGATATTACACACCATTACCAGAACTGTGAAGTATTGGTTCATGGTAAGAATCTCCCTATTGATCTTATATGTTTAGATCTAAAGGAGTATGATGTCATACTAGGAGCGGATTGGTTATCTAAATATCAGGTAACGGTCGATTGCCGCAATAGCAAGGTTACTTTCAAGGAATTTCTAGAACTGATCTTTACTAGCCCCAAGAGGCGAAGCAAAACCCCTCTTATTTCGGCTCTCCGAGCTAGCAAGCTCATCAGGAAAGGATGTGTATCTTTCCTTGCATTCGTCACGATTAAGGAGGCTAAGGAAACTAAGATAGAAGACATTCCGGTGGTACAAGAATTTTCGGACGTATTTCCAGAAGATTTGCCTGGATTACCCCCACAAAGAGAAGTGGCCTTCACCATCGATTTAGTTCCTGGTGCGGGTCCAGTTTCTAAGGCACCGTATAGAATGTCACCTGCTGAACTCAAGGAGTTAAAGGAGCAATTGATGGAACTCATTAAGAAAAGATTCATAAGACCAAGTACTTCCCCATGGGGAGCGCCTGTATTATTTGTAAAGAAGAAAGATGGATCCATGAGGTTATGCATCGACTATCGACAGTTGAATCATCTCACTATCAAGAACAAGTATCCACTGCCGAGAATCGATGAGTTGTTTGATCAAATTCTAGGATCCAAGTACTTTTCCAAAATTGATCTTAGGTCGGGATATCATCAGTTAAGAATCAAGGATGAGGACATTCATAAGACTGCATTCAGAAGCAGGTACGCCCATTATGAATTTGTTGTTATGCCTTTCGGACTAACGAATGCCCCTGCTGCCTTTATGCAGTTAATGAATAGTATATTCAGGCCTTATTTGGATCAATTCGTGGTGGTCTTTATTAATGATATATTGATTTATTCCGAGACCAAGGTAGAGCATGAGGAGCATTTAAGGATTGCATTACAAATATTGAGGGCAAACCAATTATATGCAAAACTCAGTAAGTGTGAATTCTGGCTTGAGTAAGTGACTTTTCTCGGACATGTTATATCAAAGGATGGCTTATCAGTAGATCCATCAAAAGTTGAAGCTATAAGAAATTGGGAAAGACCGACCAATGCTAGCGAGATCCGAAGTTTCTTAGGTCTTGCTGGCTATTACAGGCGATTCATCAAAGATTTCTCTAAGATCGCCGTACCACTTACGAGGTTAACTTGCAAGAAGATCTGTTACGAATGGAGTGAGGAATGTGAAAGAAGCTTCCAAACTCTCAAGGATCATCTTACTACAGCTCCTGTCTTAGCTTTACCAATGGAAGGAGAGAAATTCGAGATATACACTGATGCTTCTGGCATTGGCCTCGGATGTGTTCTAATGCAACAAGGAAAGGTTATAGCTTACTCTTCTCGTCAATTAAAGAAGCACGAAGAGAACTACCCCGTCCATGACTTAGAATTAGCCGCGGTAGTATTTGCACTAAAGATCTGGAGGCATTATCTATATGGAGTACAGTTTACTATATACTCCGATCACAAGAGTCTCAAGTATCTTTTCTCTCAAAAGGAACTAAACATGAGGCAAAGGCGTTGGCTAGAATATCTCAAGGACTTCGACTTCAATATACAATATCATCCTGGAAAGGGTAATCATGTAGCAGATGCCCTTAGTCGAAAGCCGAGAGCACTGTTAGCCAATTGTATGATTCAAGAATGAAAGTTGCTGGAGCAATTCTCTAAGCTCAATATAAGCATGGACACGAACTTCAAATGTGTCACATTGTCTCATATAAGCATTCATCCAGACCTATTAACTGAAATACAAGCACTTCAGGATGATGACCCAATATTAGTGGAAATCAAGGGCAAACTAGAAGGACAGTCTAATTTCCCATTAGCATCAGATAGAAGGTTGTTATTCCAAAACAGAACTTGTATACTGGATTGTCCCGAGTTAAAGAAGAAGATCTTAGATGAAGCTCATAGATCAAGGTACATGATTCATCCTGGATCTACCAAAATGTACCAAGATGTGAAAAGAAATTTTTGGTGGCCCAACATGAAAAGGGAAATAGCGGACTACGTGTCGCGCTGTCTCACATGCCAACAGGTCAAGGCGGAACACCAAAAGCCTGCTAGAAAACTACATCCTCTAGATATCCCTAAATGGAAGTGGGAGGATATTGGTATGATTTCATCATGGGTTTATCTAAATCAAAAGGAGGACATGATGGAATATGGGTTATTATTGGCCGATTGACTAAATCGGCGCATTTCTTGCCAATCAAGAACCGATGGTCAGTCGATGTGTTGGATGCATTATACATCAAGGACATAGTCAGATTACACGGTATTCCTATTTCAATCGTGTCTGACAGAGATCTCCGTTTTACTTCTCATTTTTGGAAGGGACTACAACATTCGTTGGGAACAAGGCTTAACTTTAGTACAGCTTTTCATCCTCAAACGGATGGTCAGACCGAGAGAACTAATCAGGTCATTGAAGATATACTTAGGGCATGCATCATTGATTTTGGTGGAAGTTGGCATGATCACTTGCCTCTGGTTGAATTTGCATACAATAATAGCTACCAGGTAAGTATACAAATGGCACCTTTCGAAGCCTTATACGGAAGGAGTTGCCGATCACCCTTATGATGGGACGAAGTTGGAGAAAAATAACTATTAGGACCAGACATGGTAAGGGATACCACTGAGAAGATACAGTTGATTAGAGAAAGATTGTAAGTTGCTCAGTCTAGGCAAAAGGCTTATGCTGATACAAGAAGGAGAGATCTTGAATTCCAAGTTGGAGATCATGTATTTCTCAAGATATCGCCTGGACATGGCATACGGAGATTTGGTGTCAAGGGCAAGCTTACACCAAGATTCATCGGACCCTTCGAGATACTGGAAAGAGTTGGCGAGGTTGCTTATCGCACCGCATTGCCTCCTCAATTGTCCGAAGTACATAATGTGTTCCACATATCTATGTTGAAGAAATATGTACACGACCCATTACATATTATTGATCATAGAGACTTAGTGATCCAGAAAGATCTCACATATGAGCAGAAGCCTATGAAGATACTAGATCGTGAAGTACGTACCCTAAGGAATAAGGTTATTCCCATGCTTAAGGTACAATGGAATAAGAACTCCGAACATGAAGCTACATGGGAGACCGAGGAATCCATGAGGAGACGATTCCCAGAATTATTCTAAAGAGGTATATACTCTACACTCTCCAAAATATATATGTACTATTGAATTTGGGGACCAAATTCTTTTAAGTGGTTGAGGGTGTAGCAACCCTGATAAAAATAAGATTTTTAAATAAATCAAATTAAAATAAAAGATAAGTAAATAGATGACAAAGAGCCTAAATGAGTAAATCATTAATCAAGAGGAAAATTACACCTTTTATCAAGGCGCTGATTCAAAAGGAAACGCCTCTATCTAAGGCGTTAATTTAAAAAGGACGCCTACACCCTAGGGCGTCAAATTTCAAATGACGGGAAATAAAATTAAGGAAAGGAAAGGAAACGCCCTCACCTTGGGCGTGTTTTTAATAAGAAACGACTAGGACAACGTCGTCAATTAAAACACACGACCTAGCCTAAGGCGTGAATTCAGTTCGAGTTTCGTTCAACCAGGAGTCTATCCAGAGCAAGTTCTGGATAACTACATCGAAGATGGAAAATAGTAAGGACTTTATCATGGAAGTATTACTTCCAATATAACTCTAACCCTATTAGGATTCTAAAAATCCTATAAATACCCACCTATTCGATCTGTTCGCTATTTTGGCGTTCGGTTCTTCTGAGGTATGTGAAGAACAGTAGGTTCTTCTTGAATCTCTGCTTTTTGATTTCATGAAGAGTGTTAATTATTCTTCATCTTCTTTTATTTGTAGGAAGCCTGCAGTAACTCTGTTGAATGTGCCTGAAAACTATTCCTCGACCATATTCTTCTTCCTGCACGTGGGACGTGAAGACCGTGTCTTCCTTCCTCCTTACTGAACTGAAGACAAAGACTGCTACTTTTCCTTCCCATCCTACAAAACAACATACTCTGTTCGTAACAGAGTATCGTTTCTTCATCAAAGTTCACCAGTCAATCCACAACAAAAGGTAGGTTTTCTCAAGAATGTAGCCCAAACCAACGTAGAAATTATGGTTAAATCATCTGTTAGTTCATGCACATAGATTCTATGTGTTTCATAGTTTTTTTCTGGAAACTTTTGTAAATAGCGACCCTCGTTAGGGTGCTAGTTTAAAGGAAGCGACCCAATCCAGGGCGCTAATTCTTGTTTTGACGCCCTTCCCAGGAGTCGTCAATTTCACATAATTAATAAATACCCACGTTTAATATTTAATATCTATGGAACCATGAATATAATATGCTGCATGAGTATACTTGTGAAATCCTGTTATTTATCTTGTCATGACCATGTACCTCGTTTCCTGAAATTTTATTGTCTGAAAATTGATAAATTCGTGAATTCACGACCTTATCTAGGTCGTCTATTACCAAACTGATGCCCCATACTAGGGCGCTAATTGAAAAGTAACGCCCCTGTACAGGGCGCGTTTTTGTTAAAATTCTGTAAATTTGAAATTCTGTAAGAATTGAGATAAGGTTTGGACGACTGCTTCACAAGTCGTCAAATGATTAATAGACGTCCTTAAGTAAGGCATTAATTATATGATTAATGACTTTGGTCAAGTCGCTATTTTCCTGTATTATTATTTTTCCCTCGGTTAACACGGCTTCATATTTATGTATATATATATTATCGGCACTATATTTCCACTCCGTGAATATAGTCCCACGTTTCACGATGATTTATCGCATTACCCACTATTTCTCGGTGACATACAAGCTCTCCATTGGACATTCCGTTCCTTTGGACTAGCGAGTTAGTCATAGAGACCTCCGTAAGACTCCTCGAGTCTTGGATTCCCTCAAGGCCGACTGAGCGGGTTGTACCATAAAAACCTATCACACTATTTTTACCATGTCACTCTATAGAAACATGGTATATCGGCCCTCATATTATGCTATGAGTATGATATGAGAATTTTCTTAATGAACGGGGAAAGCATGCCATCAATTTGATGTTATTGTAGACCCCAATTCTATAACAACTTTGTTATGATGTTCTTGTGGACCTCAATTCTATATTAAAGGAGTGACCATCTACTTGTGGGCATTTACTTGTCATGGTACCCAAGTTAGGGAACCAATTCCACCTAGTTTTATTGATAATCGTGATTGTACCGTAATTATCGCCATTCTATGTCAAGTGTCATATTTTTGGACTCTACTCTATCCAAGTTTATCCTACATGTCTACAAGCTTTATTCTTGAAATTTCATATTGGCTATACACAAAAGTGGATGTTAAAAATACATGATTAATGCATGCGCATATAGGGCCCGATCTGGTCCTGGGAGGAGCACCCGAAAGTACTTGTGCCCATGGGAGTTGATTGATCACGGTATTGGCATTATACCGAAGTGCATGACTAGCTTGATTGAACATTCCACAAATCTTGTACTTGTACTTGACTTGATATTACATGACTTGCGTGACCCGAAAAAGGGTAATTTCATACTTGCGTGCTTGAACGTGATAGCCAAATTCCAACATGACATGATGAATACACTTGCTTGAATATCTTGATATCTTTTGATATAAGTTCTTGAAAGTTCATGACTAGTTCTCGTCGCTATCTTATTGTTATACACTCTCTCTATCTTGTCGTTTTATGCGAGCATGCATAGCTATAGTGCATTCATGAAAGATGTAATTACTTAAACCCATTGCTAGTTCTTGAGATATAATTTCCTACTGAGCGTTCGCTCACTTAGTGTTTCCCTACTTTTCAGGTAAGTCCGACGATGAGGGAACTCAAACGGATGGGGAAAATCAATAGTGAAAGAGATAGAGCTTCTCCCGTGTTATCTAGTCTTTTTCATATTTTCTTGAGTCAACCTTATATTTTTCCTTTATTTTAGTTAGTACTTCAAAGGTTTGTAATAGACATATTCTTATGAAGGAATATAAGATTGAGTTATCTTTACTTTTGCGCATCTCTTATTTTTGTGTCAAATACACTAATACTCTGATTGACATGATTAATATAAACTCGTCACGCGTCTCCGGGTATCTTCCGCTCTCGGGGCATGACAGTAGTTGTAGGGATTTAACCCCAAAGCTGTGGATCAGCGTTTCAAGCTGTGTGTCAGCAGAATCCACACTCAAGTTTGAGTGTGGGGTGGATGTAGGTGAAAATCAAACCACCTAAAAATCCTTGTGCCTCCTGTGATTGCTGTGTTTTCTGTCTGTTGATAGATGTATGCATAGGACCGCTAAGACTGCATCCATCTAGTTTCTCAGATTGAAATATGAATAGAGATTTCATCTCTATAAGATCTTATTTATTTTTAGACGTTACTATTTTTGTTTTCATCTTCTATTAGATGTATGCTTAGGGCGTTTATAGTATGCATCTTATTTTGGTTGTATTCTTAATTGAATAAGTAGTGAATTCCTTCAGCCATCTAGTATATCAAAAGCTATGGCAGGAAAGATTGGTTATGCCAATCAGGAATGCCATACCTTGCATGAGGGATCCTAGATCATACCTCCGCCTATTACTTGGCTATTGGCATTGATCCTTATTCAAGTCACAATCATTGGAATCATTTACATACTGAGTACATTTGATTTAGTAAAAGTAGTTCTTAATTTCTAATTCCGCAATATTTTTGAAGGGGATTCATTCACCCCCCCTCTGAATTCGTGTCTTGCACCTCAACAATTGGTATCAGAGCGAGTCTATGATTGTCCTGATCCAACGATCTGCAGATGATCCTGCTATCATTTTGGTGCATCTTATATTATAAATTGCTATGTTTAGTGATTCATCCGTTTTAAGTCCAGTGCCTCATCTGTGTTTGGTTTACTGCTTTGAACTGGTTTTAGGTGCTACTTTGATTGTGTTGAATTTATTGTCTGAATAGTGTTTGAATTGTTTTCATGGCTTATCCTTCCATTTTCGATGGTTCGAATTTTAGTACTTGGCTAGGAGGCCTATGCGGTTATGTGAACTCCATTGATTCTAACTTATGGAGTCTCCTATCAAAAGGCCCACATGAACTGTCTCATGATAAGACCGAGTGGTCTAATGAGGACATATTGAAGGATAGTGAAAACACTATGATTCTAAATATTTTGAAGGCTGCGATCAACACTGACAGTTTCCTTTTATTCTCTGGTGCGCTTCTGGAAAGGAAATCTTGGATAGAGTAACTGCTATATATGGGGAACAAGAAGAAAAATGTCTGATGGCCAACCGAAGCAGTCAAAATAGTAATCAAATGAATGAGGATTCATCATCTCAAGTAAGCTCTCGATCAGAAGATCTTTCATTTGATGAATTAGTAAGGATGTATGAAGAACTATTTAACAGATATAAGAAACTGAAATCTGAAAATAAATCATTGAAAAAGAAACTGAAATTTGTCGACTATGCTGAATCTGATAATGTTGAAGTTGAAGAACTAAAAGCTGAAATCGACAAACTTAAAATGAAACTAAAGGAGTTTAATAATGAGAAGTCTGAATTGAACACTTTAAAATCTGAAAATATGATGTTGAAAATGAAAGTTGAACAAAACATGCCCAATACCTCTTGTGATTGTTCATCTTGTAATAATTGCATATCCTTGATGGAATTGAATGAAAATCTTTTATCTAATGTTGAGTGGCACAAAGATTTGATTGCATCATTAAGAGAAAAGAATAAGATTCTCCTGGATAACAACTCTGGAACGGAGAATGAAGAGATTGAAATTTTGAGAATTAAAAATGATGAACTTCTAATGAAATTGCAAGAATTGGATAAGGTCAATTCTAAAGTAGATAAATTGAAACTTGAGAATGCTGAACTTCAGAAGAACAATGAAAAATCTGAAGCTAACATAAAGGAATTAATGGAGAAAGCTTCAAACATATGCTCTATAAAGTCAGCCTGCAATGACTGTTCTTTTCTAAAGGAACTAAATGAAGATCTCCACCTTGATAATGAATGGCAAAGGAAATTGATTGCCTCTCTCAAGAAAGAAAACAAAAATCTGTTGGTTGAGAAACTTGAATTTGAACAAAGAGAGAAGAAACTGATTGAAAGACTGGACTCAATATCCAGTAGTGAAAAACATGATGAAGAAATTGAGAAATTGGTTAAGGAAAATGAAAATCTCAAGGAACAGAACAAAAAGCTCGTGATCTTGAACACTGTCATTTCAGAAAAATGGGTGGCTATTGAAAATGGAAAATGTGTCATGAATGAAAATAAAGCTGACAGTGAACAAAAATTGAAATAGGAAATTAACACACTCAAAAGTTTGAATGATGTTTTACATCAACAATCAATTGTATGTGAATCTGACATTGCTTGTTATGAGGTTAACATTGTATCTTTGAATTCTGAAATCCAAGATCTTAAAAGCTCACTGTCCAAATTTGTTGAAGGTAAAAATAACCTTGATAAAATTCTTAGAACTAAGATTAATTTTCAAAAGGAAGGATTGGGTTACAATCCAGTCAACAAGAAAAAGTTTGAAAATAAAGTATCCACTTCTTTCGTGAGCTGTTCTAAGCCACCAAAAATACTTTCATCATCTGTCTTTCAGTTTGAGGCTCAGAAAATTGAAAAACAAACAAAAAATCTGAAAAAGACTAAAAAATAGAAAAAGAATGTTAATTTGATAAAACCCAAAAATGTTTCTGTTAATCCTGTGAATTCTGGAACTTCAGTGCATGTTGCTCAAAATTCCCCCACACACTCTTATGCACACAAAAAGAATGTTTCATGTCATTACTGTGGTAGGACAGGGCATGTTATGGATGACTACCAGGTTATGAAAGCTGATGACATGAAGGCTTTTAAGAAAATGAATGTTGTTAAGAAAGGAAATCAGAATTTAAAGAAAATTTTCAGGAACAATTCTGAGAATAAGGCCAATTTGTATATTAATCCCACTGTTAATCCATATAAATATGCAAACAGAAATAAGTATGGAACATCATGTTTCTATTGTGGTAGAATTGGTCACCACATGCATGATTGTAATTTTATGAAAAAGGATGATCAAATGTTTGGAAAATATCATGCTGAAAACAATCAAGCAAATTATCATACAAGGAAATATGCTGTTCAAAGTGCTAAATGTTTTAATTATGGTAAATTTGGGCATGTTGCTGGTCAATACTGGTCTGCTAAATGGAATCTTCATTCCACACATGCTCACTCTCATGCATTTAGAAATAATCATTTCAGAAACAATGTTGCACCAACCTATAAATATCCAAAATGCGATTACTATGGAAAATTTGGTCATACTAAGTCTGAATGTTATTGGTTGGAAGTTGATCACTTAAATGCTTGGAATGTTTGGAGTACACATGGTAGAGGTGTTACTCATCTAACAGGACCCAAGAACTCTCGGGCTCCTAGGTTTGCATGATAAATATCTGTTTGCATGAATGCCTTGATGGCAGAGAATAAAGGGGTAAATAAAGATCAAGGCAAACGAAGGTCAGTTGAACCCCACTTTTGTTTTTCTTATCTGTTGTCTGAATAACACTCTTTGAGTTACTGCATGTTTGGTTGGATTGAATTTATTAATGTCATTATATGCAATTCAGTCAGTTGGTATCCTATTAATTAGTACCTTTGATTGACGCTATCTTGTCATGATTATCATATTTCTGAATATCTATCACATGCTAGTCTCAAATGAGTTTTTATATACCAAAAATCATTCATGATTAGTTTTTTTATATAAGTAGATGCTCAAGTTTGCATGACCCGTTGGTATATCAAATAGTACGTTGGGAGAAGGGCAGATCATCTTCTGTCTGGAAACCCACATCATGCGTAGAGGCTAGTCCTCTGCTTGGTACCTTGGGTCAAATCTGCACTTAGAGCAGTCTAGATGATTCATGAACATTATTCATCAAACTCCCTGCATAAATTGTCATTGAACATGTTGTATTTAGAATCATCATACATTGCATGTAAATAGGGGGAGTAAGACAAGTCATTCTGAGTCTATTGCATAAGTTGTTCTCTGCATTGACTTCATTGCATGTGTTGCATAAAGATAGGGGGAGTCAGTCAAGGCTAGCCTGTGTTTCATGCATACATATTCTTATCTGCTTTGACATTTGCACTGCTCTACCCGAGTTTCTTCATTCATATATTGAGTTGTTTGTGCACATACTTACTGAATACATGTTGAATTCATTTCTCATCGACATGCATATCTGTTGTGACATTTAATTGTTTCTCAACTGGTTGCATGTTATGGGGGAGATGAAATAAATCTAAATGTATGAAATTTCATGTCTGCATACATTTTCACATATGCATATCCAATTGAATTGTCTTGCATATACTGAAACTGATCTGCATATTCATGCATGACTTCATGGTATATGAAATGGTTTAGCACTAAAGGGCAGATTAAGTCTGTCTGGAAGTCTTTACTATGTGTGAGGTGGTCCTTTGGACCTAAGTACTCCGCCTAGTACCATGGGTCAATTTGCACATAGGGCAGTCTAGATGATCATAAGCATGAATCATAAAACACTATGCTTAGCTTTCATTGCATATGTTGCATAAAGTCAGGGGGAGTTAATCAGGTAATTCTTGTATCACATACACAGTTGGATTAGATTAATCCCCAACATAACTCTCATGTCAATGCTTTTAACTATGGGGAGTCATTGCATATGCATACATATTTCATAGCATATCATTCATACAAAAAATACCAAAAAGACTAATTGAGTGCATTCAATTAGAGGGAGCATTGGTCATGGATTGGATTGTTTGGCTGAATAACTGCTTATCTGTTTCAAACCCTTTTACTATCTATTTCGATAAACCGAAACTCCCATCTTCAGTTTGAGCTGCTATTTTGGCTATGATCTGACTGTACCTAGCTGTTTTGAGAAATCCATTTGATTTCAACTGATATCTGGTTACCACTCATATCTATAATGAAAACTTTAGAGTTCATCACATTCATGGTTGTGACATCTTTTTTTTTTTTGTAAAAAATCTTGCCTATGATTGAATGGGAGAGTGCACCCCTTACCAGAGGTAAAGGGAATAGCCATTCCACCATCCAAGCCTAAGATTGAATGAGAATGTCATGTCCCTTCGACAGATGGAGATTGCCTTGAGGGTCAAGATGTTATGGAGAGCCATCCATGCTGATTCACTGTGGGCAGATTATTTTAGAGCAAAGTATATCCGAGGTAGTCACATTTCTACTACTCAATTCAAGAACATGAAGGGCTCTGCTCGAAAATCCTGGCTACATGCTAGCGATCTAATAGTCAAGCACAAATTAATTATCCTGGGTGATGGTTTCAATACCAATTTCAGGAGTGATATTTGGCTTGGAAACCAAACTATGGCTTCATTTGTTCCTGCTGATATGATTCAAAACTCCAATCTGTCAGTCCAAGTTTTTTATACCCAGCCTAATACCGACCTGTGTACTCTACTTAGCAGATTTCTTCCTCATGACATTATGTCTACTGTTCAGAACACCTCTCTCTCTCTCAGGACAGAGATAAAGAAGTTTGGAGCTTGTCTTCCACAGGTGTTTTTTCAGTCTCCTCTGTTTGCAAGAAAGTTCTATCTGTACAAAATCAGCAGCATAACTCTAAATGGAACAACTTATGGTTCAACTGGCTGCCAGCCAAAATTTCAATCCACTTATGGAAAATCATACACCAATGCCTCCCAACTGATAATAGGATAAAATCCATTGGCGTTCCTATTTGCTCCAAATGTTACTGCTGCAATAAACCTTCTGAGGAAACAACAAACCACTTGGCCGTGACATCTGTTCTCTGCTGTTCATGCATTTGTTGAGATGGTGCTGGCTACCTTTAATTCTTTTTGAGAATGTCATCCGAATTGAATCAAATTGCTATCTCTGAGCCTGTTTCATTTTACTCACTGATAGCAACCTTTTTGAATTCAGCTGTCACATGAATTACTTTTATTCATGCCAAGTGCTCTCTATTCCTAGTTGAATTGGATGCTCTTAAACTTCTTTGACCTGAGATTTGGGAAGATTTCAATCCATGTACCTTGATCATAAATCTGAAAATCTTTTTAACAAGGAATCTTCTATTATACAAGTTTATGAATGTCCGATTAATCAAATTGGCTTAAATTTAATGTATTCATTAAGTTTGGATATGAAAAACTTGAAAATATCTGAGTCATTCTTTTAATAAATCTTAACCAACTGCTTCATGTTATATCAAGAGAAATCTTCTGAAATCTGAAAAGTTGAAATCATGACTCTCTTTAGATGAGATATATGAAATCAGTATTGTTTTTAAACATTTGACTCATCTGAAATGTTCCTAAGAGTAAATATTGTCAGAGCAATGATTGTGGTTACTGAGAATCCATGTCTATCGACCATGAAGTTTAGTGGACTGAGTCATGAAGTGGCATAATTAACTCTGCTGAAAATTCATTAAAAATCCTGGCAGAGCAATGACTTGCATACTGAGAAACATATTTCACTCAGCAATGAAATGAGTTAAAATATGTCATGAGGGGTCAATACTATCTCTGCTCTTATGAAAAATGATAGTTAGTCATACTAAGGGCTTAAGGATACTAGCGTCTAAACAACGTGTATCCTCTAGCTACAAGGTTTGTACTGAACTTGATTGCTCATGAAAAATTGGTATGAAAAATTGCTATTGAAAAAAAAAATAAAAAAACTGGAATATAGTTGAAAAGAAATTCAGTGAATCCCAGGTTAAAATCAGATGGTTTCATGGTTGTTTAATCTCAATACTAATGATTGTAATTCCTAAAGAAGTCATTGAAATTGATTGAGTAAGATGAAGGGAGATTATTTAAGATGTTAATGTGAGGGCTTCGTTCATTCTTATTAAAATTTGATTTCAGATATGAGTATTGAATTTTATTGACAAACTCTGTATACATCATGTTTAAACCATGTTGTTCAATAAAGATTCACTCATAAGCCCTTATAATGGATGGCTCTAAAATATTCCTATTTTCATGATTTATGAAATTGGTATCTCTTTGAAAATCTTGTGAATTACTCTTGTGTTTGAAGCTCCCTTGGAATTCCTATGCTCAGTTTTCATTTACTATGGAAATACAAAAATTCAGATTGTACTCACTAATCTTACTTCAATCTGTCTTGACCTGAACTGATACATAATTTGTCCCTGTGTTTTTGATGTTACCTTCATTGACCTTATGAAAGTTTAAATCTGTATATCTGATGATTTACCTACACTCTAATCCCTCTATTCTGTCAAAGGGGGAGATTGCCTCATCAGCATCATTCTTATATTAAGAGGGAGATTAGTCTGCTTTTTTCATGCTCATATTGATATTTTTTCTTGGCTATCTCTATTTTACCACATGCCTTTCAAAGGCGGAGGCTTGTTTCAGGTTCAATTGTTCTATTTGTTATCCAAAAAGGGGAAACTGCAACATGACATCACTGCATTAATCAAATATTGATCTCTTTTTGACGACGTCAAAGGGGGAGAATATTTGATATTGGGAGTCTGAGTCTGCATTTTGTTCATGTGTGACTCATAGTCTGCATTTTGTTTATGTGTGACTCACAGTGTTGCCATCATCAAAAAGGGGGAGATTGTTGTATCCCTGTGATTTTGATGATGTCAAACACTATGACTCATAAATAGCATGATGTCATATGTGCTTTGATGTTTTGATGATTTGATTTTTATGATCCAAATACTATGATGACATATGGATTAAGGTCAATGCACTGTTATATATTGTTACACTGTTACACATATCAAGGTCAGTGCATACTGTTGATGTGTTTTTTTTACCTTCCTTTACCAGCCGGCTTAAAAGATCTCTTCTATCCCTTCTACTAAATCAATATGAGAAATACATGGAAGGTAGAAGGAGACAGAAGCATGTAAACATGTGTGATCGCCACCAAGATGCCGAACGTGATGAACACGTCGTATCTTAGAAAGGGGAAGAGGTACTCACCTTAAGATCAGCGCTGAGAGAATGTACGGCTCAAGAGGAATAGCCTGTAAAGATGAGCGGCCGCACGGCAGGCTGTCCAAAGGCGCTGCAAAGGATGCGGGATAAAGAGCTTCTGGCAGATGAACGGCTCCGACCCAACCGTAGTGAGAAGAAGAACGGTCCAGATACCACCGCACGTCTCCTTGAACGAACAGCTGGGAACCGCGTAAGGCCACCACGCCAGAAGTTGTAAGAGTCCAACCTCCACCCTTTCCGGCCGGCCAGAAAGGATGGGCCTCACGTTAGTGTGTTGCTGACCTGCAAAATAATGTGTAGAACGCGAAAGAAAACCCAAATTAGAACTGGAGGGTGTAGCAAATGCTAAAATGGAAAGAAATGAATATGACTGAATGAAATGGGGAATACCTTGGGATTTTTAAACCCCTGGGGGCGTCAAAAACATAGGAGGGTGTGTGAATGATGCATGAGAATGAGAAAATCATGGAAGAAACATGGAGAAAGTAATGCATGCAAACAAGAGAGAGCGACGGATTAATGAACTAAAGACACACAAAAAATGAGATACTCCCTTAAACCGAAGGTCTGTATGGACGTAGAAGGCCTCCCTCCCTGGTCGTAGGTCGCTCTAGAATCTGGCAAGGCTTCACCGTGACCTTGAAATCTCCCCCCTTTCAAAGGTAGCCTTTAAGGTCTATTTATAGAGCACCCAAATGCTAACCCCGAATTTAGGGTTTTTAGGCATTTTCAGGTCAAGATAATCAAAGAAAAGATGAAGATAATCAAATTATCTCTCAACCAGAAGAAACGACACTCAAAATGGTTAAGGATTCGTGGAGAATCATCGGAGAAAGTTTGGGAGAAAAAACACGAATGAATAAAAAACAACCAACCACTTTCTGGTCCAAGAGGATAAACGGTCTCACGATAGACCGCACAAATGATGAGCGGCCAGCCATGGGCCGTCCATCCCTATTGGTGGAAATTTAAATAAATCATGAGATAATTAATTTATCCACTGAACTGACCGATAAATTCGCCGCTGGACTCTCTCATAGTTGAACAGCTCCTGGGAGACCGCCCAAGCCTGTCGGTGATAAATCAAAATAGATTAGATAATTAGATAATTACCTAAATAGTTAACCGACGTTAGGACTCTTGAGAGATAGATGGCTTAGTGTGTACCGCACAATGGTCTTATGCGGCTAGGGCTAGGCCGTATATATGCTTGTCGGTGATAATTCAAAAAATCAGCTAAATATCCCATAAACATATGGATGGCCCAGTATCAACCGCACAAAGGGTTGAATGGCTGGAGGTTGACCGCACATGTACATGGGCGCTTGAAATTCATAGAAAAGCTCAATCAGCCAAAACCAAGGCCCATTAAGCCCTGAATCAACTCCGACCTAGCCAGGGAGGGAGGCCACCCATAAAATTGGCCCAAAATGTGCCAGAAAATAGCCCAGCGGGTAATGGACAGCTCGAGGCATCAATAAATGGGAGTAAGAGAAATGACTCAACTGCATGCAAAAAATGGGTGTCAACAGCTGCCCCTTCTTAACATCCTCTTTACAGGGGAGCGAGCGGAGGTGAAGCGAAAGTGAAATGGAACATAAAGATGAAGCGAAAATGAAGCGGAGCGAACTGAAAAGCGGGCGTTAAGGTAAAACGACACCCGTTTTGCCAACAAGCGATAAGAATCTTTCGGAAAACTCTGAAACAAAACACAAGGAACGATTAGACTAAAAGCGACACCAATATGGAGGAACTAAATAAAAAGAAAACACACGATCAACCTCATGGGAGACACAATCCCTCGGACCAATGAGGAGACCGAAATAAGCAGCAAAAAATAAAGAAATAGACTAAAACTCAGACGGGGACCTCTTAATCAACCGAACCAAGCGAATTGACCAAAGTGAACCTTCCAACTCAGAGTGGAATTGTTCCTCTTACTCAAACACCCAACATACAGCTATCCATCACTGGTGGGACATTATTCTGACAAACCATGGCTCATGAGTGCTCAAAAGATGCGCATGATGCATGCCGGGCTAAAATAAAGGAAATCATCAAAACAAATGCAAAGAAAGGATAAAATATAAAATACTCGAGAATAATATTGCTAAGCTGGGAGAATCAGAGTCAAGACACTATCCACAACCACGGCGTGCAGGATAGAACCATCCTCCCCAGGCTATCCTAACCCAACGGCCTATTCAGAAATTAAACACGTGAACCTGGATCATCATCGTTTTTGTTAAAGGGGAACATCAGATCCTGGAACACGTAGATAACCAACTGGTTCTCGAGATAATATAGCATAGTACCACATAGTAATGCAATAAGAGATGTAAGGATAGAAGGTCATACCTGACTTACCTGTGCAGGCGAAACGACATTTTTTGGATTGTTATTTTCATATTTTTATGGGTTTTCACGTATAAGACAAACAAGTATAAACATAGCAAGTATAAACATAGCGAAAATGAGATGGGAGACAATGCATCATAACATAACAAAGGTAAATGAGGACATATGCAAGGCATAAACAGACAATATGCATGCATTCATGAACACGGTGTGACAAGACAACAACGCGGTGGGACAACACACGGTTGTGACAAGAACATGACGGATAACCACACGGTTGGGACAACACACGGAACATAGAGGGACGATTATCAACATGTGCAAGACAACCAACAACACTCGGTGAGGGACAAAATAACATGTGTGGGACGACACGGTGGGACGTAAACACGTGACAAGGACACGGTGGGATAAAAGACATGACAAATACGTCCTTCAATCAAAACCCAAGATCGGAATGAAGCAGAACCGCCAGGTTCATAATCGTGAGGCAAAGCCCTCTCATAGAAATATGATTATTAAAAGGACATGAGCTTCAGAACAGATCGAGAGAGTGGATCGAAGAAGAAAAGAACAGATCAAAGATGTGGACAGGAGGCAGAGCACAAAGATAGAGCAAGGAATGCCTGAGTACTTGCAACCTACACACTTAGCAAACGGGTTACGTATCCGTCTTTAAAATAAAATGTAAAAGATAAATATTTTTAGATTTTTCAATTTTCATGATTTTTTTTGGATTTTGAAAATATTTGGTTTAATTTGTTTTGTTTTTTCTGAACAATATTTCATTTTTTGAAATCTCAATTTTTTGGATTTTTGACAATATCTCATTCTTTTTTTTGGATTTTTGACAATATCTCATTTTTTTAGATTTTTGACAATATCTCATTCTTTTTTTGGAGTTTTGACAATATCTCATTCTTTTGTTGGATTTTTGACAATATCTCATTTTTTTAGATTTTGAAATAGTAATCCGCAGCACCCAAAGACAGGCTCGAACTACTGACCAGGGATCGCCGTCCCTCCCCCTTTCATCAAAGGCTTCCCTTAAACATGGTGTGCATGTGAGGGTGGCTTACCACAACCAGCCGCCTCTAAAAAATGGCGCCCCTACTAAGGCCATACCCGGGATATAACCCAGCCTAAGAGGGAGAAGCAGAAGAAAAATTGGAGACAAGCTTCGCGCAGGATGGGAGATATCAGGACTTAAATTCCTTCTAGGGCACTACCCCTCAAAGAGACAGTCTGTTGCGCTTATCGGCCAGATATTGAAATAACACTCACTTTTGATTTTCATACACGTACGATGTTGCACTACCCTTCACCGTTTTACGCAAACATCAACTCTTGTCAGGAGAAGCAGGCCCGGTTACTAGGATCAGGGTCATTTTTTCATGGTGTTTTTCACTCATTTCTTTTTTTTCTTTTCTTTTCTTTCAAGACTACCCCTATTTGAAACCTCTCTCGTATCGGGGAATGCCTATGTTGGTTATTTCTTCTGTCGTTCTCTTGCCCCTGCACTTGGCCGAGTAGAGAAGAGCAAAGGCCTTTGTGCATACCCATGGTATGGCCAAAGTAGCAACGATGTTGCTCTAGAGAAGATCGACTATGGCTTACCATGTAGTGTGTGAAAACCCATGCTCAATGGTCACCCTCAACAATCGGGGAAAGAAATAGACTCCCAGTGCGGAGCCATCACCAGCCTAAGATGCTGCAGAAGCTAACTTATTTGACACAAAGTTAAAATCGAATTTAAACAAAAGCTTCTAAAGCCACTCAATCATGTTGAGGAATCAACCTTATAAGCATGCGCACAAACAATAGAAACAATAGGAATGAAAGCACGTTTCTTGCGCAAAATAACGATACCTTTGCAAATCCATGGCGTGGAAGTAGCATCCCTAAGCAAACATGATCAACGAGCTTTGATCAGCACGAGCTTTATGTTCCTTGCTTGCTAGGACAAAAATGGAGAGGATAGCAAATTGTAGAGATTCCTTGATATGGAGGAGCGGCAGACATCAACTGGATGAAAAAGGATAAAAAGGAAGAGATACGAGGGCTAGAACTCCCTCGTTAAGGCACAGAGGCCCTAATAACAAGGAACCAAATATAGAATAAACAGAGATTAGCTGAGATCAAGGCGGGCTAAAGTCTCGAAAATAGCAAGAAAAAGGGTGATGACCTTGAAAGGGTGAGACAGAAAGAATAGACGAACCATAAAAAGATTGTGGCAAAGATAAGAGGGAAGAGGAGTGATCATCCGACGCGGTCGGAGAAACGGAATTAGAATCACCCGACAGGGTCGGGGAAGGAGAATGAGAATCACCCGACAAGGTCGGGGAAAGAAAATGATAAACACCCGATAGGGTCGGGGAAGAGGAGTGAGAATCACCCGACAGGGTCGGGGAAAGAAAAAATCACCCGACATGGTCGGGGAATGAGCATGAGGAGCCCCCAATAGGGTCGGAGGAAAAGGATGAGAAGCGGAATCCAGACGTACCCGGGGAAGAAAACTAGAAGATGCCCCTAGATCAGGGGAAGAGAAGGACGTAGGCCGAGACCTAAAATGGTGAGGATAGGAGAAGATGGTAGAAATGTAGTCAGGTGGTGGAAGGTACACCACCCAAGGATAAGAACTGAGCAACATAAAAGATGACTGAAAGAGAGATAAAGAGACAGAAGAAGGAGGTGGAGTGGGCCCCCGAATGCACAACTGCTGGCCCTCGAACTTATGTCGCCGCCTCTTCTTGGCAGAAATATGCTTGCAATAACTCCGCCTGGCACGGACTCGGGCCTTCGGGCTTCTTGTCTTGCAATGTTTCCTTAAACAACGGACCCATCTGGCAGACGGCCTAGCCCGGTCATGAATATGCAACTTCATCGGGATGGTTGTCCCTAGTTGTGCGGTGCTAACCATAGAAGGACATTCCAGAACAGTCAACTCCTTGGGATGAACATCAGGAAGCAGTGGAGTTTTATCATTCGGCACTAGAACATGGAGCTTTGGCATCTTCACTCGGCAGTTGGGCATGAAGCATAACTCCCTTGCTAGAAGCGCAGGATAGAACTAAGGGAGGGTGATGCGTGGCGTTGATGTGGCCGCCTCACCAATAAGCCAAGGGAGATGAGAAAGAAAATGCAGAATGCCCCTAGTCAATCTCGAAGGCACGGCCAATTGCCCCTTGAATGCTGAATTCATTAAACTTTCGACGGCCGTGTGGGTTAGCACCATCCGGGTGGAAAACTCTTCTGGGCCAGTGAACTGAATAGAAATCAAGCGAGAGGTGATAACAACATCAACAGTGAATTCCCCGGCGAGCAAAGAGATTATCACCGGCCTCGCTTTTGAAGAAACTGGCACCAGTGCTAAGGAACTCTTCTTAGCAACCGTCTTCATAGCAACTGCAGGCTGATTATCCTAGAATAGCCAGGGACCAGGACTCGGACCGGCATGCGGCAAATGAAATCTTGAAGCTTGTAATGCATAGTCAAAACCTGGTTCGGCTCTTTATCTCCCTAGGGACTAGACCCGAGGGGCACCAAAGGTAGCAAGCACCCACTCCGTGGGGTTGAAATAGGTGGAGAGACGGGTGGAGAAGGCTTGGAAGGTGTGGGTGAAGGCAATGCGAGCGGCGGAGAGATAACGGCGATGATGGGCTCTAGTGGGGGTAAAGGTTTGGAGGGTGGAGGTGTAAGAGAAGGAAAAGGTGAAGATGGTGGCGTGGGTAGAGATGAAGGCAATGGCGGGGGTGTGGGCGTAGGGGTAGCTTGTTCAGACTCGGACGATGATGGTGAAGGGAGCGGCATCGGTAGCGGGGATGGTTGTGAAGGTGACGGAACAGGGATCGTTGTGAGAGGAGGTGATGAAGACGGTGGTTGTGACGGAAATGGGAATAATGGAGAAGGCGATGATGGAGATGTGGTCAATGGAGGCAGCAAAGATGGGGGTAGAGGAGGTGGTGGCGAGGCGGAAGAGGTGGCAGGTCGTGGCGCCCATCTCTGACGTGTCGGTACAACACATCGAGCGGCGTTGGGAGTAGAAGCGATGGTGGAAATGGAGGGGGAAGGATAAGAGTTTGTGCTGGCCTGAGCATAGGCTTGGGTTCATGGAGGCCGTGGAGGTTGAGTAGGAGACGATGAAGGTGAGGGGGTAGGTGAGGGGATAAATAACGGAGCGGGTGCTTTATCAACTGAAGAATCACATGGATGCCCTTGGTCTTGAGACGGAGACGGCTGCCTAGGCGGCGCTTGCTGCTGCTACTGCTGCTGTTTGCGAAGATCTACAATAACTTGGCGCATGAGATCCCAATCAATCATCTTCTTATCTTCCAAGTTGTAAACAAGTTCTCGAAACTCGGGACAGTCCTCAATCAAATGCCCCTGTTGACGATGAAACTCACAGAAGTGGAGCGAATTCCAGACCGCGGGTTGGCAAGGCATAACCGGAGGGAGTTGCAATGCATGGGTCACCATCAAACCCTGAAAACATCTGTAAAGGATTCTGGCAAAGGAGAGTGAGGAGCCCGCTTCGAGCAAGGTAGGTGCCGAGGGGTATGAGAAGGTAGTGGGGATGGTAACGGACGTTGTGTAGGCAAGGGGAATTGCGTAGGTGAAGGCGGAGGGATAGAATGATGTGGAGGCGTGAAGGGAGTGGGAATATAATGGACGGCATCCACTCGTTCGGGGTGCGATGTTTCCTTGACCGGGAGTGGAGAGGTATGGGGAAATAAAACAGCGGAGGGCTGACTCATGGAGGAAGATGTAGTGGAGCGACATGGGGAGCCATATGGATAAGTGGGAGCAGACGGCCGACTCATGGAGGGATATGAGGTGGAGGGATGACTTGTGGGGGATGGTGAAGAGAAGGGGTATGTGGAAGGCGAAGGTGAAGAAGGCTCGTGGTCAAGGGAAATTAGGAGTTTTTGGCTAATGAAGCGGGCTCGGCGGTAGAGTTGTTGCCAGGAAGTGATATCATTAAGGGCCAAGACACATCTAAATTCAGGCGTTGCATTAGAAATAACCATCTTGATTTGTTCACCCTCCGGAATATGCCTAGGGACTTGCATGGCCAGGCGACACCAGTGGTCGGCGAACATGGAGAATTCCTCGTCGGGCTTCATCTTCTCTTGGGCCAAATCCACCATGGAGTACCTGGGCCCCACCTGGTCTCGGTACTGCTGAATAAATCTTGCTCGGATGGCTTGAAAAATCATCATCAGCTCTTGCGATAATGTCAAGAACCAATCCTTGGCCGAGCCATCTAAAGATAGGCCAAACAAATAGGCCATCAAGCGTTGATCATGCTGGAACTGGGCCGACTCATATAAGAAATCCTTCAAATGGACGTAGGGGTCACCAATTCCACCATAGCGACGATATGCGGGAATCTGTGAACGTGGTGGGAGTTGAAGACCCTGGAATGCAAATGGGATATCCAAAAAAGTTTGGGGATTGATTCGGCATTGTAATTCATCAAGTTGACGTTGGACCTGAGCGAACATCTCCTCGGTAGGAAGAGTCTGAGAAGGATATGGGCCAGCCTGAGCCAGAGAGGATGAATTTAAACCAGGATAATGATGATGGGCCGGATAAGGGGATCCGGCCTGAGGTGAAGACAAGCCCATTCCGGGAATGGAGGAATGCATGGGCCTGGAAGAATCGTGTATGCAGGAATGAGGATTGATTGGACTAGCAGCAGCACGGGCGGGATAAGAAGGCCCGTTAAAAGAATAGGGTCCAATGGAGGAATAAGGAGAAGGGCCCGCATGGGAAGAGGAATCCACACAGGGATAAGAAGATGGAGAAGTATAGGAATAAGGTACAGGGAAAAAATGCTCCATGGAGAGAGTGGAGACTTTATACAGTCAAGAATTTCAAGGGAATACAAGGATAGAAACGAGCCTAGGACAAATGCAACTAAATGGAGACACACAAAGATGAACTAAACCAAATGATCCTAATCTGAGAAAATGAGGTGAATGATGATACCGCAACACACAATGAAGGGGAGAGATGAGACAAGAATCAACCAATTGACCACCCAAGTTATAAATGATGCACGAAGATTTTATAAGTTCCTCTTTAGGACCTTAGTGGATTAATTAAAATGTGAATTCACTCAACCACAAGGTACCTAACCAGAGTGAGGATGGGAAACTGGCTGACTCAGGGACTCTCCCTCATGCGGATGCAGACCCTAGACTAGGGGGTGGTACGGTACAACCTGTCCGACCTCCGTGTGGGAATCCACGGCTCACGGGGACTTACGGAGGTCCTCAGTAAGGTCACCTAATCGGCTCCAAGGAGTATGGAGACGAGAGGAAACCCTACCTCGGTAGGAATGCAACTAAAGTATGATAAAATGCATGAACCCTATGTGCACCGGAGTGCATGCAAAATCTAGCCTAGCAGCTAGCAATCAATAATCAAACAAACATGTAAGAAATGAAAACAAGTATGCAACAATGATATAAGAGCAGGGGGAGATCAATAATCAGCACCAAGTGTCATGAAAATCAAATAACATGGCAATCAAAGTGAAGCACGGGTACACTGTAGCACGACAAGGACGGTCTCTGTAAGACCGCTCAGAGAGATAGACGGTCTGTAGACGACCGCATAATCTAAGAAGTAATGACATACTAACACAAAAATTAGAAAACTCTGGAATGGAAGGGGATAGAAATCTAAATCGTACCAGGTTGAACAGTCTCTAGGTAGACCGCGTAAGAGTTGGAACGGACCTACAGCAACCGTGTAATAGCAACCAAACCAACACTATGGGGACAGAGGCATACCTGTGCTAGCAAGATGAACGGCCAATAATAGACCGTATAAACTATGAACGGGCGGTAATGGACCGCTTACAACAGCAGGCTTTGCAGAAGGGATGGCTCTGTTCATAGAGAAGGGCGGTGGACTTTCAGCCGCAGAAATGATGGATGGCTCTGGAAAAACCGCGCAAGTTCCAGAGGACAAAGAACGCGACCCAACCTGCAACCACTTCAGGAAGAGGACTAACACCGCAAAAGAAAGGGTCAGCAAATCACTAACACGATGGGCACTAGGTGTCCCACCGTGATCACCAAAAAATGGGGTGTTGACGTGTTTTTTTTTTACCTTCCTTTACCGGCCGGCTTAAAAGATCTCTTCTATCCCTTCTACTAAATCAATATGAGAAATACATGGAAGGTAGAAGGAGACAGAACCATGTTAACATGTTTCATCGCCACCAAGATGCCGAACATGATGAACACGCCGTATCTTGAAAAGGGGAAGAGGTACTCGCCTTAAGAGCAGCGCTAAGAGTATGTACGGCTCAGGAGGAACCGCCTGTAAAGATGAGCGGCCGCACGACAGGCCGTCTAAAGGCACTGCAGAGGACGCGGGATAAAGAGCTTCTGGCAGATGAATGGCTCCGACCCAACCGTAGTGAGAAGAAGAACGATCCAAATACCACCGCACGTCTCCTTGAACGGATAGTTGGGAACCGCGCAAGGCCACCACGCCAGAAGTTGTAAGAGTCCAACATCCACCCTTTTCGCCCGGCTGGAAAGGATGGGCCTCGCGTTAGTGTGTTGCTGACCTGCAAAATAATGTGTAGAATGCGAAAGAAAACCCAAATTAGAACTGGAGGGTGTAGCAAATGCTAAAATGGAAAGAAATGAATATGACTGAATGAAATGGGGAATACCTAGGGATTTTTAAACCCCTGGGGGCGTCAAAAACATAGGAGGGTGTGTGAATGATGCATGCGAATGAGAAAATCATGGAAGAAATGTGGAGAAAGTAATGCATGCAAACAAGAGAGAGCGACGGATTAATGAACTAAAGACACACAAAAAAATGAGATGCTCCCTTAAACAGGAGGCTTGTATGGACGTAGAAGGCCTCCCTCCCTGGTGCTAGGTTGCTCTAGAATCCGGCAGAGCTTCGCCGTGACCTTGAAATCTCCCCCTTTCAAAGGTAGCCTTTAGGGTCTATTTATAGAGCACCCAAATGCTAACCCCGAATTTAGGGTTTTTAGGCATTTTCAGGTCGAGATAATCAAAGAAAAGATGAAAATAATCGAATTATCTCTCAACCAGAAGAAACGGCACTCAAAATGGTTAAGGATTCGCGGAGAAATCATCGGAGAAAGTTTGGGAGAAAAAACACGAATGGATAAAAAACCACCAACCACTTTCTGGTCCGAGAGGATAAACGGTCTCACGATAGACCGCACAAATGATGAGCGGCCAGCAAGGGCTGTCCATCCCTGTCGGTAGAAATTTAAATAAATCATGAGATAATTAATTTATCCACTGAACTCACCGATAAATTCGCCGCTGGCTCTCTCATAGTTGAACGGCTCCTGGGAAACTGCCCAAGCTTGTCGGTGATAAATCAAAATAGATTAGATAATTAGACAATTATCTGAATAGTTAACCGACGTTAGGACTCTTGAGAGCTAGACAGCTTAGTGTGTACCACACAATCGTCTTATGCGGCTAGGGCTAGGCCGTATATATGCTTGTCGGTGATAATTTAGAAAATCAGCTAAATATCCCATAAACATATAGACGGCCCAGTATCAACCGCACAAAGGGTTGAATGGCTGGAGGTTGACCGCACATGTACATGGGCGCTTGAAATTCATAGAAAAGCTCAATCAGCCAAAACCAAGGCCCATTAAGCCCTGAATCAACTCAGACCTAGCCAGGGAGGGAGGCCACCCATAAAATTGGCCCAAAATGTGCCAGAAAATAGCCCAGCGGGTAATGGACAGCTCGAGACATCAATAAATGGGAGTAAGAGAAATGACTCAACTACAGGCAAAAAATGGGTGTCAACACATACATGAAACTATGTCATGCATTTGCACAGAGTATATGCTCATGTAATAATTTCATGCATATGCATTTTGGCGAACAGGTTGTGTGCACATAGATGTTTTCACAAGTTAATAGTCAGTGCATACTCATGAAGGTCGAAGCACCTTTTCAAAGTCTGTGCACATGCATTAAGTCCTAGTCATGCAGGTCGATGCACATTCTCCTTCGGCATAGATAAGCTCGATGCTAGTGTGTACATGTACTCACAAAGGTCGATGCTAGTATGCAGATGTTCACAGTCAAGGTTGATGCACATTTTGCTTTATGACATATAAGGTCAATGCACATTTTTTCTTTTCATGCAGAAGGCATATTAAGGTCGGTGCACATCTTTATCTTATGCACATAGGGTCAATACATATCACTGTTCACACCTTCATGTAGGTCGGTGCACATTTACTATAGCTCAACTAAGGTCAATGCACATTTTGCCGTAGCCATACTAAGGTTTGTGCACATCTACCTTAGTCATTCATAAGGTCTATGCACATCTTGCCTTAGCTATACTAAGGCCGATGCACATTGCATTTCTGCATATAGAAGGTATGTGTACATTTTTCATAATGCATGTAAGGTCGATGCATATCCATGTTCACACCTTCATATAAAGTCAATGCATAATGCAGGTCGATGCACACTTTCCTCGAGCATACATATGGGTCGATGCATATTTTGCTTTGCATGTAGAATGCTTAACCAAGGTCGATGCACATCTATCTTAGGCACCTTCAAGGTCGATGCATGTTTTCTAAACTGCATACAAGGTCGGTGCACATCTTGTAGAATGCATATAAAGTCTATGCATGTTAGATATAAAGGTTAATGCACATTTTAGGCTTAGGCCTGAAAGGTCTGTGCATAGTTTCATGCTATGTCTACAAGGTCGATGCACATTTCTCAGTAGGCTTTGTAAGGTCTACGCACATGCTGCATTAAGGTCTATGCACATGTATAGACTGAAGTCTGAGCACATGCATCTTTCGGGTTTGAGCATACATGCATATGGTCAATGTTAATGTGTCTAAGATTCATATTAAGTTAGTGTATCATGTTCAGCCAAGTCTGTGCATCATTATCTACACTCTAAGGCATTCGCATATACATCATCTTTTACCTCTTTGACCTATGTGTGACTGATATAATGTTGGATAAATTTGCATCTAACTATAAAGTGTTTGATGAAATGTTTTATCTCTTATTGGCAGGAACTTCATCAAACACGTGAAGGGCAGAACGCATCAAGACTCAGGGAAGCACGTGAGCTCAAACTAGAGCAGAGGTACGTGATCCCAAGTCACCCAATGATGGGCACATGTTCCCAGAATGGCAGAACAACAAGCATGTGATCCAAGGCGGGAGTCTTGACTGGAGATTCCGCCACGTGGGCAGCGCGCTTTTATCTCCTGACGCGTGGACTTCCAGCAGAGCTCTTCTTTTTGAAATTCCTTGGGCGGGAACGTGTTTCCCACGCGCCAGCTCTCGCGAGGCTCTATAAAAGCTTCTCCTGCGATCGAATTCAAGAGAGATAGAGAAGACAGATGAGAGGAGAATTAAGAGAGCAGTAGAGAAGAAAAGAGACGATCAGAGAGAAGAGAGACTAGAAGGCTGAGAGCAGAAGAGCCAGAGCTCGAGAGAGAGAAGAGTTAGAGAGAAAATTGAGATAAGGGTTTGCAGAGTTTTGAGAGAAGAATAGAGTACCGTAAGAGAGAAAAAGAAGAGAGTGCTGAAAATTGTGAGTTGTAGAAGAGATAGAAGAGAGCAGATTAGAAGCAGCGCCTGAGAGGTAGAGAAGCAGAAGGAAGGAGAGTAGTCAAGAGAGAAGGAAGAGATCATGCTGTAGTAACTATCTCGAGATCAGATCTTGGATATTTCTGCTCATTGGAGCTACATTGAATTGTTTGTCTATTATGTTCTTATTTTTCATTCCTTTGTTCTTTTCTTTTATCTTTACACTTCAAGCTGTTTGGCAGTGGTAAGCTAAGCTGTAATGCTAAGCAGTCAGTCAAGCTATTTGGCAGCGGATAGCTAAGCTGTAATGCTCAACGGATAGCCAAGCTGTAATGCTCAGCAGATAGCAAGTTGTGTTGCTCAGCAGTTGTAGGGATTTATCCCCAAAGTTGTGGATCAGCGTTTCAAGCTGTGTGTCAGTAGAATTCACACTCAGGTCTGAGTGTGGGGTGGATGTAGGTGAAAACCGAACCACCTAAAAATCTTTGTACCTCCTGTGATTGCTGTGTTTTCTGTCTGTTGATAGAGGTATGCATAGGACCGCTAAGATTGCATCCATCTAGTTTCTTAGATTGAGATATGAACAGAGATTTCATCTCTATAAGATCTCATTGATTTTTAGAAGTTATTGCTTTTGTTTTCATCTTCTATTAGATGTATGCTTAGGGCGTTTATAGTATGCATCTGATTTTGATTGTATTCTTAATTGAATAAGTAGTGAATTCCTTCAGCTATCTAGTATATCAAAAGCTATGGCAGGAAAGATTGGTTACACCAATCAAGAATGCCATACCTTGCGTGAGGGATCCTGGATCATACCTCCGCCTATTACTTGGCTATTGGCATTGATCCTTATTCAAGTGACAACCATTGGAATCATTTACATACTGAGTACATTTGATTCAGTAAAAGTAGTTCTTAATTTTTAATTCCGTAATATTTTTAAAGGGGATTCATTCACCCCCCCTCTGAATCTGTGTCTTGCACCTCAATAGCCTGGAATCGGTCGACTGGATCATGCGATTTGTCAACCGATTCTGGCGACGGACGAACGGGAAGACCTTCTAAGGCCCCGCTCCATGCCCGACTCACCCCCATTGTGAGCAGGAAGCATGGGGAATCAATCCCCGCCCTCCAATCCACCCATTGGGACCAAAAGGACCACAAATCACCGTTCAAATCTATGAAATCGTTGCTCACCCCGAAACATGCGACTTTCCTAAAACATGAACAAAATTGGCTCATTCTTACGCGGATCTACACGGATCGGTGGGAAAACACGCAGGAAAGGTGGAAGGGTCCATCCCCCTACCTGATACGCCACTTTACCACCTAGAACCACTCCGATCATTGCCGATCCACGCCAAAACCCAACAAAAACTTAAGAACCGCGCCAGCACGAGCCTCCACACTCATGCCCTCACGAGCCGCCTTCCACCACTACCGTAGCCCAGCCGCACCTCCTCGCCACCCGCTGTCTGCAATCGGAGGGAGAGAGGGATGGAACGGAAGAGGGATTGGGAGAGGAAGAAGGTGCGATGGTGAGGTGAGAGAGGGGATGAGATGGCGATTTTGAAAAGGGATTTGTGGGTTGCCCAAAGACCCCAAAAGAAGTAAAATTGCCTAAATGCCCAATCTCTTATCAATTACAATCAAACTATTATGGAAATTCCAAAAAGAATGCTATAATTCTATCGGGGTCTAAACTGGATCCAAAATAATTTTTAATTCGCACCCAAAAGTAGATCCGAAACCCATAAAAAATAGGATCCAAAATCCGAGGGTATTAGCTGGCTAACTCTAGAAAATAGGGTGAGGAAAGCTCAAATACCTCGAACCTAGTTCACTGACTCTCTCTCTTAATCTGGTAATCCTCCTGCAACACCGTAGGCCTCGATCCACAACGCATCGAAAATCACAACATCAACTATGAATTCTCCCACACATAGCCCCGCTGGCACACATCCTTCCATAATAATGCCAGCACACCCTTACACATCAAGGGATGGGCACAACTTCTCACAGGCAACCTCGTTGTCATCATGTAGAGCACTTCTCCCACGAACTCCTTGACATACTCGAGGATGCCAACCAAACCAAACCCACGTCAAAGAACGATAGGATTCAACCGAAATGCAATTCTCTCCAACTAAGGGGACGCAAACATACCTCCTACAAAGCAAGATGTCTCCATGCTTGACCTGACCTTGAATCTAATGCATGCTGGGAACCTCTCCCTACAACACCAAGGAAAACCATCACTACCTTTCAGGTCAGCTTCTCTGACAACACTAACCAAGTGTTTCGTCCGACCACATTGGTAGCATTTCCCGGCACACTATTACAATCCACAAAACTACAACTTACCACGCCTCGGGCACTGACTCAGTTGATTGCCAGCCACACCCTACCATAGCAATTGAGCTAGCCGCTACCACACTCTCCCTACCTATGCCTGTCTCTGATCCCGAAATCACCAACCTGTCAAAACACTTAGGAGCAAAGAAACCACTAAAGATGCCAGGCTCGAAGGCTGCTACACCTTTAACCATAAGACATCATTCCCTTGAAGCTGTCCTTGCTTACACCAATCCATTCTCAATTTTTGGGTCCTTAAAATATCCACCTCCTGAGCTGCTGTCGTGCGGACCACCACGCCAAGAACCACGACACGAACCATGATCAACACCAACCCAAGCTTATCCTTAGATCTCGAATCTACTGTGGAACCTTCACATCTCATCTGCCGCCTCACTTGGTGCATCTAGTGTGGTGCATAATGGCCCCCAATTCCATAATTTGGGCCCAAAACTAAGCCACCACCATATAATCCCAAATCAGATCTAACACGAACACAGCCCTATTCACACGTAGACATGCAGGACTTAAAACTCACTTGGACATCTCTATCCATTCTTGTCTCAAAATCCACAAGAATAATCAGGACCGGCACGTCATCTCCAACGCCATAGAGCATGATGAGAAAGTCAGGCTCGACCAATAACAGCTCACCAAGAGGATCCTCCACTCGTCCGAGCACTCTCTCAATCAAAGCATCCGCTCCACTACCTCAAACCACGACCTTGACACCTCAGGGGTTGGCTAAACCTCAAGCTGAGGTGGCCAAAATGATAATAACTCCCTCAGAGCACACTCATGGCCACCTAACCACGAACTATCCTCGCCAGCCACCTAGCCTCATTGTTAGTATCGCTAATGCTGCAATAAAACTCGCATCTGTCGATAAAACTCTGCTCAACACAATCGGGGTCGCCACCACTGGGGAAGGTAACACTCTATATTACTCCTCAAGCCCCTGCCGACACTTCGACAATAATTGAATCCGCCTTCATAGCGCCACCACCGCGCACTCTAGATCTCACGTGAGAAACAACGTGGTAAATAAACACAAAATCCCTATGCCGGCTGCTGACTCTACTGGACCTTATGAACTATGGAACACTGTAATTATCTCAAATTTTCATGTACGTTCACAACTCCCGCTCTAATATCATCTTTAACGACCCAAGATCCGGATACCGGGAATTATCCGATACCATTCGAATCTTGGCCCGCCACTCACGAGCCGGAAGGCTCGGAAGGGTTAACTGGTGTGTGGAGGTATATTGAAATTTAAAATAATGTAAAAAATAACTACATAATTAACTATTTAAATAACCAGAAATAAATTACACTTTCAATTAATAAACTAATTACATAATCCATTCCAATAAAGTATAGTTTATAAGGAAAGAAACGTACTCTATCGCTGGGTACGCCCCCAGCTCTGACAAGCTGGTAATTACGAACCTCTGCGCTGCACCACCGAACCTCGAGGAGGAACCACAACACCTGAAAAAAAAGGGGTGATCCTCATTTCATTAGCTCAGTAGAGGTCCCGCGAATCCCCACCATGAAACAATGGCAGTAAACAGCAGCGGTAACAGTAATAACAATAACAGGAGTAGCAACAATAACAATAATGACGGGAGTAACAGCCGTAGTACAAACAGTAAAAAATGGCAGCCGGTGGAACCATGGCTCTTTAAGCTACTCCTAACAGTAATGAAAAGCTAACCCCGATCTCACAGTCGGGGACCACCGAACCAACGGGAAACCCTGGCTACACTACTAGGAAGGGAAAACCATGACATCCATGTCATGAAGGCTCGTCCTCACAGGCGGAGACCCAATCCAAGACCACGTGGTCCAAGGCTATAGTCACGACTTCATCGTCAAGAACCCTACACTATCTACTGGTGAAACCTTGGTAACTCTACTGGAACCCTAGACCTCAACGTTGGGAAGACACGCTGAAGTCACCTGGAAAACCACGACCTAGCTATCGGGAAAACTAAAACCTTGAGTCAAAAGAGTCACGTGTCACGTGATGGAAGAACTACCCCATAGAAGAAAGGCTAGATGCATCCACTGACGACTTAGTTCGCACCTCAGGTGTCACCCTACTCGCCCCAGGCGAAAACTGAGACATTGTACAAGTAACGGAAGAACACGGGTCTAGTTGGGGTCGTGCTCGTCAGTATGCATCCGAAGTCCCTAACCACGTGTGCACACACTGACTGACTGTGCTATGTTAGGCCCTCTAGCTGGTTTTTTTCTCGGCTCGGACTCGAGCCGCCATAGTGGGAGGCCCTACGGCAACCAGCCCAAAATTGTCTCCCCCGGGAAAGTCGCTCTACCACTCCCGGGTAGGTCAACACACGCGTGCCGTAAGAAGGCTACGACTAGTGGGGGGTACGTGAGAACTCTCAGTAGAGAAGAAACCACCAAAGTACTAACGGGCTACGCAAGCACCCATTCGTATGTATCACGGAACACAGGGTGGCTCGGTGCCACCAGACTCTGGACGGCTAGCTAGACCTGCTAATCCAACAGTCCTTGAGTCACGCGACTCAGTCCAAGACCGATGTACAATACGGCTCCAAGTCGTCAAATCACCCTAGTCCAAGAGTCAAAAACTACAGTCAAAAAGACTCATGTGGTGGCTCGCAACCACTGGTTTCATTCCCTTTCTAAGGGAGACTAAGAAGCCCCCAGCCCCTCGCTAGGTCACAGGACTCACAATTATTGGCCATACTCATGGCCCACATGGAAATCAATTTTTGAAGAAGCTAACACTGTGCGGGGACAGCCTCTACACATACGCAAGTACATGGTGACTTGATCTAGCATAACGAAAAAGCCCGGAATACACGGGGTCACTCGGACCCTCACAACCACACGGGCATGCTAATCAAGGTACCATGATTCCTCCGGACACCCAAAAATACGGTCTCAGTCCCCACGGGATGTCCGGGACATCCACGAGACCAAAAGTTGACCAAAGGGGTGTCGACCGGGTCAATCGGAGGCCAAAACGAGCAAAGACACTGAATTTCGGTCAACCAGCCCCTTAGGGTCAACCGATCTAGTCTATAGGTCGACCGATCTGGGGGTTAGTTGACAGCTGCTCTGGGTTGGTCGATCGATCCACTGGGTCGGTCGACTGATTCAAGGTAGTTGGCCCTTCCATGGTGAAAAACATAAAGGTCGACCGATTCAACAAATCGGTCGACTAATTCCAATGACACACCTATGAAACTCCATCCGAGGGGCCATAATCCACGCCCCAATCACCTTGGGTGATGGGGAAATTATGGGGGAAACATTCCCCACCCTCTAAACTACCGGGAGGTCCCATTCAAACGACAAAAACCCCGTCAAAACGGTGAATCCATCACTCACCCCCCAAAACATGCATTTTTCGCCCCAACGTGAAAGAAACCACTCTTGGCCTCCCCTCGGCCTAAAAATCATGGGAAAATAGAAAGCATATGCTAGGGATCCGTCCCCCTACCTCTCATGACGAGATCCCGTGCTGAGGACGCCGATTCCACGCAAAATCGCGCCCCGAACTACCACCGGTTTCACGAACTTGCAAATGAGCTCCACCATGCCACCGCCTTCAATCCCCGCTCCATCATCGCCACTCGTCGCCCCAACGTCGCCTCCGCCTGGTCTGCCTCAAGCTCCATTGGCCGCCTGGAGAAGAGAGGGAGAGAAACGAGAGGAACGAGAGGTGAGAGGGAGAGAAATGAGAGAATGAGGAGGGGTGAAGGGGTGATATAAATAGGAAATATTTGGGGTTTTCATAATCTAAAAAATAGGAAAAATAGGAAAAAAATCATCCCCACATTACTCGTAAAAAGTACAACATGCCTACAATGTCTCGGAGTCGGAAAACATGATGGTTCACCCTACACAGGGGTCCAAAGGCCCGTAGATAAAAATCTGATTTAATTACAAAATGCAATCCGGGACCCATGAAAGCCTTCCGAAACCCATAGATTCATGATCTGAAATTCCTAGTTTTTACACGTGTGGTCTGGGCTGTGGCCTTCGTCAGCGAGAACGGGCCTTCACAACAGAGGTGTCGTGGTTCCTTTCCCTGTAATGTAGCTATGGTTTCCCGTCGGTTCGGTGCTTTTGACCGTAAGGTCGAGGTTTTCCTCGTTGAGAGTAGGAGTAGCTCAGCAAGCGGTGGTTCCACCGACTGTTGTTGTTACTACTCTTTCTACTGTTGTTACTCCTGTTGTTATTGTTGTTATTAATGTTGTTATTGTCATTATTTATCATCGTTGTTTCATGGTGGGGATCCACGGGACCCTACTGAGCCAATGAGATGAAGCTCACCCCTTCCTTTTCAGGTGTAGCGGCTCCTCCTGGAGGTTCGTAGGAGCGGTGCAGCAGTTTGTAGTTGCCAATTTGCTAGTGCCGGACTATGCTGGCGTTTGAGTACGCTTTTCTTTCTATATATTGTACTTTATGGACTGGACTTTGTATTTAATTTGATTAATTAAAAATATAATTTATTGATGTTATTTAAATAATTAATTATGTAGTTTATTTTTGCATTATTTTGAATTTCAATATACATCCACAACACCTAAAATAACCCTTCTGACTTGTGAGTGGCAGGCCAGGATTCGAATGGTATCGAGTATTTCCCGGTATTCAGATTCTAGGTCATTATAGAGGGCAAACCAGAACCAAGAATGTACCCTACCCATGATCTCAGAAGTCTCGTACTCCCTTACCTCCTCTAGTCAGTAGAGGTGGAAACAGAAAGTCATGACCTTGCTGATGCGATGGGGGAAGAGGTCCCAGTCAACGAAGCCGAGGGAGAGTAACTGTAACACCCGTAATTTTTCTAGAAATTATTCAGGATTTTTCTAAGAATTTTCAGGAAATTGAAACCATTATTAAACATTTAAAAAGGCTTAATAGGCTTTTAAATATATTCTTGGGTTAATTAAATTGAATTGAAAGCCCAAATAATAACATATTAATTAGGTGCACTTAAAGTAGGCCCATAAACTTAATTCCATGACCTTGGGCCCAAGCCCACTTAATAGAAACATAAATTGGGTGATTTACGGATTTAAAATTAGGATATATACACCAATAGGTAGATAGATAAGAAATAATATGAAAATCTAAAATTTTTGAAATAATGGCCAAATGGCAGTCTATCGCAAGACCGCCACTCCATCCTAGCGGTCCCTCCACAACCGCTAAGCCCCTCTGATTCCGTGAATGGAAGAAACGTGTAAAGCTTGGATCTTTGGCATCTAAATCCTCATGGATCGAAGTGTGTAGGCTTGTAAACATGCCTAGGACTCTTGGGGATCGATCCTACCCCTAATTAGGACTCCCAACACGATTAAATCCTCAGCCCTAACTCAAAACCCTATAAATAGACCCTAACTTCGACCCATGCGAACCCTAATGTTGGCTCGCATATTTCAAAGGTAAGGAGACATCTTCTTAGGGTAGTCCTTTATAATAATTTGTTCTCCTTAGTTTTATCTAACTCCCCTCCAATTTTCATGCTAGAAGACTGTTGGCCCAGATAGATGGCGGACAAGAAGGGGGGTTGAATTGTCCCCCAGTTGAGATGTCGGATTTTAAAAACTATTTCACAGTTAGAACAAGATTGAGGAAAATAATTAAACTAAGATAACTCAGTTCACTCAATCTTACCGTGCTCACACGAATAGCTTATGCAAAGAATGATTTAGCTCTACTCAACACGGATAGCAAACGAAGCGATGTGTAATGAGGCAGTGAATAAAAATCTATAAATTGACCTGTGAACAGAGAGAAGAAATGGACAATCACACAGGAAAGCCACAAGGAACACGAAGATTTTTAGGTGGTTTGGGAGCACGATGGGCACCCTACGTCCAGCCCTCACCGAAACTCGGTGAGGCTTCACTAGCACGCTACAACCGTAGCACCCACGGGGACGAACACCCACATCACACACACTACTTCCGCAGCAAGTCACACACATGGGGCCTGGCCCCAAAACTTTGTCACCGCAGCACACACTCACACACTCGAGGAACTCACCCCTAACCAAATTCGCACACGGAGACGCAGCTCCCGTCCACACACACAAATATTCTGATTACAAAAAATAGAAAGATATATTCAATACATGCTCATGCTCAAGATAGACTAAAGATAAACACAATATAGACTTAGAAGGGTTGTAGATATTTCTCCTTGAGAAACTAGGGTCGCCCAATAAATCTTCCTTGAAGCTTGTTCAGGTGGGGGTCATTTTTCAGACGAGAGGAAGCCGAACGAGCTCCTCCTTGATGATTAAATCATGTTGGAGCAAGAACGCCCAAGAGCGACTGTAGATCTACACTTCTCCAATCCAAATCGCCCCTGCAAGAGGAAGGAAAAAGATTAACACTCAAAAACCCTCTCTTCCTCTCCCACCTATGGCCTAGACCCCTTCCTTCTATGTGTCGATATGAAATTCGCAGCCAACATATATGGGGTGAAAATGATACATGAATGACCAAGAAGCCCCTACAAAAACCCTCTCAAAACAACACCCAAGCAAGTGGAGAAACCCTAAGGGTAAGGGGGTAAAAAACCAAGCCAATCGGGCCATGAAATGGGGGGTTCGAAGCAAAAATCAGAAACACGATCCAGACCGCCCAGGACAAGTGTCGACACTTGTTCGCAGTTGTTCTGCCAGCAAATAAAAACAACAACACACAAGTGAAAGTGTCGACTCTTAGATTCGACACTTTTTGCCAAACACTCTGCCTGCAGCAAAAACATGCCTCTGGACACCAAGTGTCGACTCACAGAGTCGACACTTGCTACCTGCTGCACCAAGGCAGCAAGCAGGCCAGCAAGTGTCGACTCTGTGAGTCGACACTTGCAGTGTCAGTCCAAGATATGCCTTGACAACCCAAAACATGCAGTGAAATCAATTAAGGCCCTTTGAAAAGAGATTTAGCCAAATAAGAGACATGCTAAGAGAGTCTTAAAAACAACATTCAACCTTGGTTTCAACAAGGAAAATGGGAACCAAGATAAGCAACATACTACCACAAGACTATCATGAAAAACATATATTAGGTCACTTACAAACCCAGATTTTCTAAACCAATGATAAACCATTTTTACCATGCATGCAAGATGAATATAGGAGTGGTTCAAACCAAATACATCAAAGGTTATGTGAAAAAATTAAGCAGGGTACAATCTCAAAAGCCCTTTGAAGAAGATGCATTAAACACAATTGAACACCCACTGAAAAGCACAATTTTCCTCATTCATGGATCAAATACAATAAGCCATCCATCAAGCAATATGAGAATGCCATATATCAAGATTTCATCATGATCAAACAAGAGCAGATGGGATTCAATAAACCAATTCAAAAATCCACCTTTCAAAAGTCACGTTCCAAGATTCACCATGAACAACATGAACTAAAAGAATTAGTTAAACCTTTGAAAGCATTGAAGCCATATGATCAAAATGATTAAATAACCATCATTGATGAAACAGTAGCAGCAGAAATAATCATATAATGAATATGCTTTATCAAGCCACATTCAATCCTCACAGTTAGCATGCTTAAAATGTCATCCAACAAGAGCTGCAATAGTAGAAGTGTCGACACTTATAGATGGTTGTTGACACTCATGAAATAGAATGAAGGCATTGACAACCCATGAACTATATACATGAAAGTCCACTGAAAAGAAAACAGGGAAAATGAATTTGGATTTTTCATGCATTCATTCAGAATGAGGATCCTTCAGCAAATCATTAAATGAAATGACCATGACCATGGCCATGCATTCACACAATACCATGCAACCAAATTGATGTACATGAGTACTCACATATTCCATGTTAATATGGGCATCAAAGCATGAGCATTAAACTCAACTGTCCCACGAAAAACACGCATAAACCACACTCAAGCTACCAAAGAACTGATGAACATGTTATTCATGAAAAACCCATGTTTGACTTGGCTTGGTGGAAGCTAGATGAGGTCAACACCATGGTGAGGTCGACACCACAGAACAGTATTGCAACTATAAATTATATCCACCAAGCATTTCAACCCTACAAAGCAACCTACAAAACAAGATATCAACATATGAGCTCATTTACCACAACACTTGTACACACGAATGTCACTCTACACACACGCAACGCGGACAATATTTTGTTATCATCAAAATCATTATCAAAGACAAAGAGGGAGCGCAATGAACCCAACAAACTCAGCCGTTGAAGAATTAGGGCGTCTGCAAGTCACTGGTTCGCTACAGGTTGCACAAGAACCAGTGCGCCAGTCCAGTGAAGATCAGGAAATTAGAAGCCCTAATCGAGATATTTAGAAGATGATCCTTTAGAACTTTTTGTCCCCCTTCATATCTTCTACCTATCCTCTAAATTTCATGATTTTAGGTCAATAGAATCAGAAGATAGAGGGGCGGGAAGTTGTTGGTTTGGCATAGGATGTGTAGGAACATGAGCGACCTTCCAGTTAAAAATTCAATGTCTAAAGCTTGTCCTAGAGGTAGGTTATCTCGTGGATGGCAAAAATACCATGTTAAGAGTAAAAGCCCTCTGATTCCTCATAGTTTCATGCATTGTACGAAGAGAATTTCATGTTTTACTACCACTATGCATCTAGGTTGTTTGCATGCATGATTCCTACCCTTAAATGGTAAATCTGATAATCTGGCTTAATTCCTAAAAACCATGCATCTCCATAACTTGATTTTGCTAGAAGCATGCTTTACTTCCATTCTAGCTGATGCGGGATGATATGGGACTCGAGACCAATTTGGTGCAAATGTGGGAATCTAGGAGACGACGAGACCAGCGACGACGCGAACAACTCGGCACCAAAGAGCTCCAGAAGAGGAGTATGTGTCCTCAACAAGAAATGCAAGCTCACTATCATCCCATTCGAGGGAAATGCACGGATCTATGTGGTTGAGAAACCGGTAGTGAGTCAAGGGTCGTCAGCTCACACTCGTGCTCGGATCGAGTCACGGGACGGGTCAAACTCTCTCTCTCTCGCAGCGGTGATAAGAATATGATAACGAGCTAGAATTCTATCTCACACCAATAGCGGCATACAAACATATACGAGGTAAGAAACGCAACAAAGAGAGGAGTGAGAACATACCTCCACGCTCTGGGCGTGGGGAAGACAACCCCGGCCAAGAATCATAACTGCCGGTACAATAAATATTAATAATTATAGCATTGAATTTATGGCCCACTCCACGCAGGGAGGTAAAGGGCTACAAAAGCAAACCAGGAGCGTCGATCTTGGGTTGACGGGCGGCAAACCGGAGGGGTTCTCGGACGGAGACGGGCTGCTGGTCTGAATTTGCTCGGTTCAGACCTACTGGACAGCAAGCGCGTTCGGCACATGGGACCGCGCCTTCCAGTCGTCTTCTGGCCAAGGTGGTTGGCTGGGATGTTGGTGGGAGGTCCCTCTTCGATCCCTGAAGTCAGCAGTGGCTGAATCTGAGCCAAAGGACCGACGGGGATTTTAGATCCCAGACCTGTCCCGCAGCCCAGTTGTTGGACAGATCTGCGCGACTCAGCTAAAATAATTGTTGTGCTCAGATCCGGAGGTGGATCGAAACGAAATTGGCGCCATTGGAAAGTAGACTGGAAGATATACGACATATATAATTTTCACAACCATCCAGCAATAGGATTGAAAATTAAAAATTCAGTGCTCCTATAACTTTTCTGGCTCGGATTACAGAACAGATAGGACAGATTGTGATATGTCTGAGAATGAAGTTTGACTAAAGAGTAAACGGTGGATCTGGGTGGTGAAATTAATTTGGGAGAAAGAGGGGGATGTGTGGGACGTGCACAAATTTTTTGGTAATTTTCTGAGATGGTTTAGGGGGTGGGAAAAAGAGATGAACAAGATACTATCACGCAGATCTGCAGAATGACAGATTGTGCAGGTGGAGATAAAAATTGGAAAAATGGGGCAAACGGTGGTGGATTGACACGAAATTTAACTTGAGAGGAGGTAACAACAAGGGGGATGATCTATCAAAATTTGAAGATCATCAGATAACAATATTGGGAGCACTAACCTTTTCTTTAACCCTATATCCTGAACCTCAGAATTCTGGGTAGCAAAGCATAGATCGGATTGTGGCGGCTCGATGGCGGCTCGGATAGCGGCGGTGGCTGAGAGTCACACCCAGCAGAGGTGATAAATCCTGGAATCACTCCAAGAACAAGGCTTCACACCTTGGAAGCATGCAACCATCACAGCTGCAAGGGGAGGAGAGAGGGGCACCCTTAACACTTGTGGAGAAATTTTTGATTTTTCTTCATAAATTCTCATGAAAATAATGAAATACAAGAGTTTTATATGAAAGGGAAATGACATTAACTATCCTCAGATCTAGGGTTAGGGAGGGGCACTTAGGGGATATAAAATTGTCATTTCTTCTCCCATATGGTCAAAAGAATAATAAGATATAAAAAGGGGGTAAATGGGGGGCACCCTCTGTAGCAACCCTAATAAATGAATAATTGAAATGAATTAAAACATATATATTACAGAAGTAATATATAAAAGGAATAGGGTTAATTGGATGAAATAAAACAAAATTAAAAATAACGCCTCTTATTAAGGCGTTAATTTATAAAGAAACGCCTCTACCCATGGCGTGAATAAAGAAAGGACGCCCACACCTACGGTCGTCAGTTCTCACGCGACCAAATGGGTAAGTAAAAGAAACGCCTCTATCTTGGGCGTGTTTTAAAACACGAAACGCCCTTTTTCAAGGCGCTTTTTAAGAAACGCCCTAAAGTAAGGCGTCAATTAACGAATACACGCCCTGACCTAAGGCGTTAATTCAGTTCGTGAACCGATCGAACCCAGAACTTATCCAAGGAAAGATTAACCTAATCTAGTAAGTGTCTATTAGAGTAAGGACTCTATTAAGGATATATTACCCTCAATCAAACACTACTCTTGTTAGGACTTCAAAATCCTATAAATAACATGTTCGATCGAACCCTAAAACCCATTTGATCGAACGTCTGCTGCTAGGTACGTGAAGAACAAACAGTTCTTCTTCCTTTCCTTGCTTTTGATAAACACATGAGGAGGTTTTAACCATCCTTCATCGTCTTTGCTATAGGTGGCTGCTTCTAGTGTTTGAAGACAAAGGGTCTTCATCATCATCGTCTTCATCACCATCGTTGCCGAAGAATAGGTAAAGTTCTTCTTTTTCCCTTGCCTTCAGGTTACGTAGGTAAAGAAGATTGATATCTTCTCTTCCTTTACAGGTAGCTGTGGCAATATCTTCCTGAAGAACGAAGGTTCTTCATCCACGAAGGTTCCAAACAGAGTATCAGTATTATCAAACCTTTCATGAGTCCTTCATCCAGATCATAAGGTAGGTTTTCTCAAGTTACTGTAGCCCAAATGAAATTAATGCAAGATATATATATATATAAGCATGTCATGCATATGATTATTATAGTTTTCATGCGTTTTCTGAAATATTTTGAAAGAAACGCCCTTGATTAGGGCGCTAATTTAAAAGAAACGACCATGCAAGTGGTCGTCAATTTAATATTTGACGCCCTCTACGCAGGCGTTAATTTCATAAGAATCGCATGTGATTAATAATTGATCCTGTTTAAAAATTACAATACATATGAAATATTGATTTTTAATATCTTGCATGACTCTGTGAATTCCTGTTAAATTTTACGGCCATGACATGTCTCCTGTCTCTCGAAATATTATTTATTAAAATATCGTAAATCCCTTGAAATTCACGACTTGGACAAAGTCGTTTTCCATATTCTAACGCCCCAGTATAAGGCGTGAATCTGAAAAGTAACGCCCCTTCCTAGGGCGTGTATCTGTTAAAAACCTGAAATTCACATATTCTGTAAAATGGAATTAGAAAGTAACGCCCCTTCCAAGGGCGCGTTTTTGATAAATTTCTGAGAATAATTATATCTTGTCGAATATGTAAATGATGAGACGCCTGCCCCTGCAGTCGTCAACTTTGAAGAAACGCCCCCAGGAAAGGCGTGTTTTTGATAAATTAATGAAATAATGGAAATTCTGCAAATTGGCAATATATGTAAACGCCCTTCTATTAGGCGTTAATTATTCAATACACGACTTTACTTAAGTCGTTATTTTACTGTAAACTGATTTTATCCTGATTCTATTACCGATGGTTTCATATTATACATATATATATATATCGGCACTATTCTCCACTCCGTGAGTATAGTCCCATGTTTCATGTTGATTTATCGATCACACTCAACTCTCATTGACATACAAGCTCTCCATTGGACATTCCGTTCCTTTGGACTAGCGAGTTAGTCATAGAGACCTCCGTAAGACTCCTCGTAGCCTTGGATTCCCTCAAGGCCGACTGAGCTGGTTGTACCCTAAAAACCCATTACACAGTTTTTGCCATGTCAATCTAAAGAAAACATGGTATACCGGCCCTTATGATTATACAAAGAGTATATCATAAGAAATTCTTAATGGGATGATGATATCATGCCATATCATGTCGTACTTGTAAACCTCAATTCTATATAAGATTGAGGGTATCTTACCTTGATATACTGTTCATGTGGACCTCAATTCTATATAAAGAATGTCCATATTGATTTGTCATGGTACCTAAGTTAAGGGAACCATATTCTACCTAGTTTTATCGACATCGTGATTATACCGTTATTATCGCCATTCTATGTCCTTTGTCATATTTTGGACTCTATTCTATCAAAGTTGTCATACGTGTCTACAAGCTTGATTATTGAAATTCTATATTGGCTATATAAACAAGAGTGGATGTCAAAACACATGATAAATGCCTGCGCATATAGGGCCCGATCTGGTCCTGGGAGGAGCACCCGAAAGTACTTGTGCCCATGGGAGTTAAAATGATAAGGTATCTGGCATTATACCGAGTACTTGACTTGCTTGATTGGACATTCCACACACATCTTGTACTTGACTCGTACTTGACATGAAATGAAATGCGTGGCCCGAAAAAGGGTAATTTACTTGCTTGATACATGATAGCCAAAGTTCTTGACATGACTCGATAATGGTACTTGCTTGAATATCTTGAATAACTTGTATCTTGTTCATGAAAGTTCATCTTATTTCTTTGATATTACATTCTCTCTATCTTGTCGTTTCATGCGAGCATGCATAGCTTTATTGCATCCATGAAAATGTAATTACTTAAACCACTTGCTAGTACTTGAGATATAATTTCCTACTGAGCGTTCGCTCATTCCGTTTGTCCCTTTTTACTTTTCAGGTAAGTCCGACGACGATGGAAGTCAATCGGATGGGAATGGTCAAGAGTGAAAGTGATAGAGCTTCTACAAGTGTCGTCTAGTCTTTTCCATAGTTTCTTGAGTCAACTATGTATTCTTTTCCTTTTTATTTAACAGAGTATTGGATTTGTAATAGTCTATCCATTATGAAATAAAGGATTGGGTTATCTTGCTATTTTGCGCATCTCTGTCTTTGTGTCGAATACACGACCACTCTGATTGACATGATTGATATAGACACGTCGCGCATCTCCGGGTATCTTCCGCGCTCGGGGCGTGACAGTCTTTGTGGTATCAGAGCCTAAGGTATTCAATTCCTAGGGAACCCAAGTCCAAGGATAGGTTTCAAAACCTTTAACCAAGTGAGAGTGGGTAGAACCAAGGGTTAAATGATCAATGAGTCCTTTATAAGATCATAGTGATATAATACTAACATAGCTATTATAATTGTAGGATAATGGCTGCCGAACGTGCTCAATGGCGCAACATGCAGCGTACCCTTCAAGGGATGACCCAAGTGCTACAACAGGTAGCACAAGGTGGTGCTCCACGAGCTGGAAGCTTACACCAAGCATTCAAGAATATGAATCCCCCGAAGTTCATGGGATCGACCGATCCAGACGATGCCGAGCATTGGGTTCGGGAGATTGAACGTATATTCCGTGTCATGCAATGCACGGATCAGGACAAAGTCTTATTAGCTACTTTCCAGTTAGAAAAGGATGCTAGATGCTGGTGGGAGTCGATTGAAGCTACTATTGACCCAACTCAAGTTACATGGGGTGAATTCGTTGAATATTTCAACGCCAAATATTTCTCTGATAGGGTCCAGGAAAAGAAGGCCGCCGAATTTGCCTCATTAAAGCAAAGATCTTTATCGGTGGCTGATTATGAAGCACAGTTCTCTAGACTGTCTAGATATGCTAAGCATTTAATTAGCACGGAAAAGATGAAAGCCCGTAGATTTCTTAATGGGCTTAGGCCCCACTACATTACTCAACTGGCGCCTATGGATATTCAAGTTTATACTGAAATAGTGCGCCGAGCTCAGTTGCTTGAAGATGCCACGGAACTATCTGATAGGATCCGTGGGAAAGACAAAAAGGAGCAAGTCACAAGTTCGAGTTCTTTTAAACCCAACTTTAAGAAGAGGCCCGATAATGGAGGTTCTTCCTCTCAAGATCAGAAGTTCAAGAAATCCAAGCCTTTCTCTATCACCACTACACCTTCAAACGTAGTATGCAAGCATTGTGACAAGGCTGGTCACAAAACAGAAGAATGCTGGAGGAAATTAGGAGCATGTCTCCGTTGTGGGAGTCGTGAACATCGGATTCCCGATTGTCCATTAATGAATGACCAAGACGGTGAGGGTAAACGCCCAGTGACAAGGAACGCGCGTCTTCATGCAATCCAAGAGACCGAACCAGAAGAAGAAGGCGGATTGGTGGAAGGTATATTAAAAATTTGTTCCAAATATGCACATGTCTTATTTGATACGGGTGCATCGCATTCCATTATTTCCAAGAAGTTTGCTGACCCATTACCTCTAGAACCAGAATGGATGAAGATAATATTGTCTACTCCTCTCGGAAACGAGACGGATATCACACATCATTACCAAAATTGTGAGGTATTGGTTCGAGGAAAGAATTTTCCTATTGATCTTATCTGCTTAGATCTAAAAGAATATGATGTTATACTAGGAGCAGATTGGTTATCCAAATACCAGGCAACGGTTGATTGCCGTGATAGCAAGATTGTTTTCAAGGAATTTCCGGAACTGACTTATACTAGTCCTAAGAGTCGAAGCAAATCCCCTCTTATTTCGGCTCTTCGAGCAAGCAAGCTCGTCAGGAAAGGATGTGTATCCTTCCTTGCTTTTGTCACTAATAAAGAAGCTAAGGAAACCAAGATAGAAGACGTTCAAGTAGTACGAGAATTCCCAGACGTATTTCCGGAAGAATTGCCGGGATTACCCCCGCAAAGAGATGTGGCCTTTACCATCGACTTAGTCCCTGGTGCTGGTCCGGTTTCAAAGGCACCATATAGAATGTCCCCTGCTGAACTCAAGGAGTTGAAGGAGCAGTTGATGGAACTAATCCGAAAAGGGTTTATTAGACCAAGTACTTCCCCGTGGGGAGCACCAGTCTTATTTGTAAAGAAGAAGGATGGATCCATGAGATTGTGTATTGACTATCGACAGTTGAATCATCTTACTATCAAGAACAAGTATCCACTGTCGAGAATCGATGAATTGTTTGATCAGATTTCAGGATCCAAATATTTCTCCAAGATTGATCTCCGGTCGGGATATCATCAATTAAGGATCAAGGATGATGACATTCACAAGACCGCATTCAGAAGCAGGTATGGCCATTACGAATTTGTTGTTATGCCTTTTGGACTAACAAATGCCCCTGCTGCCTTTATGCAGTTAATGAATAGCATATTCAGGCCTTACTTGGATCAATTCATAGTAGTCTTCATCGATGATATATTGATATATTCTAAGACTAAGGAAGAACATGAAGAGCATTTGAGGATTGCATTGCAAGTCTTGAGGACAAATCAATTATATGCTAAACTCAGCAAATGCGAGTTCTGGCTTGAAGAAGTGGCTTTTCTCGGACATGTCATATCCAAGGACGGTTTATCTGTGGATCCGTCAAAAGTTGAAGCTGTGAGAAACTGGGAGAGACCCACTAATGCAAGCGAGATCAGAAGTTTCTTAGGTCTTGCAGGCTATTATCGGCGATTTATCAAAGATTTCTCTAAGATCGCCGTACCACTTACAAGATTAACTCATAAGGAGATCCGATATGAATGGAGTGAGGAATGTGAAAGCAGTTTCCAAACTCTCAAGGATCATCTCACCACAGCTCCAGTCTTAGCCCTACCAATTGAAGGAGAGAAATTCGAGGTCTACACTGATGCTTCTGGCATTGGCCTCGGATGTGTTCTAATGCAACATGGGAAGGTCATAGCATACTCTTCTCGTCAACTGAAGAAGCATGAGGAGAATTACCCCGTCCATGACTTGGAATTGGCCGCGGTAGTATTTGCCCTAAAGATATGGAGACACTATCTCTATGGGGTACAGTTTACTGTATACTCCGATCACAAAAGTCTCAAATATCTATTTTCACAAAAGGAGCTGAACATGAGACAAAGACGTTGGCTAGAATATCTCAAGGACTTCGACTTCAGTATACAATACCATCCCGGAAAGGGTAATTATGTTGCTGACGCCCTTAGTCGAAAGCCGAGAGCAATGATAGCAAATTGTATGATGCAAGAATGGAGGTTACTTGAACAATTCTCCGAGCTCAATATAAGCTTGGACACGGAAGCCAAATTTATCACATTATCTCATGTAAGCGTACAGTCAGATTTATTATCTGAGATACGAGCACTTCAGGATGATGATCCTATATTAGTGAAATCAAAGGCAGATTAGAAGGACAATCTGACTTTCAACTAACTTCCGAGGGAAGATTATTATTCAAAGATAGAACTTGTATACCCGATTGTCCGGAATTAAAGAAGAAGATCTTAGATGAAGCTCACAGATCAAGATACACTATTCATCCTGGATCAACTAAAATGTACCAAGATGTAAAGAGGAACTTTTGGTGGCCCAATATGAAAAGAGAAATAGCGGACTATGTATCACGCTGTCTCACATGCCAACAGGTCAAGGCGGAACACCAAAAGCCTGCGGGAAAACTACATCCTCTAGATATTCCTAAGTGGAAATGGGAGGATATTGGTATGGACTTCATCATGGGTTTGTCTAAATCTAAAGGAGGACATGATGGAATCTGGGTTATCATTGATCGATTGACTAAATCGGCACATTTCTTGCCAATCAAAAGCCGATGGTCGATTGATGTGCTAGCTGCACTATACATTAAAGAAATAGTCAGGATACATGGAATTCCTGTCTCAATCGTGTCTGATAGAGATCCCCGTTTTACTTCTCATTTTTGGAAGGGATTACAACATTCGTTGGGGACAAGGCTCAACTTTAGTACTGCTTTTCACCCACAAACGGATGGTCAGACCGAGCGAACTAATCAAGTTGTTGAAGATATGCTGAGAGCATGCATTATTGACTTTGGAGGAAGCTGGCATGACCACTTACCTTTAGTTGAATTTGCATATAATAATAGCTACCAAGCTAGTATCCAAATGGCACCTTTCGAAGCCTTATACGGAAGGAGTTGCCGATCTCCCATATGTTGGAACGAAGTTGGAGAAAAACAACTATTAGGTCCAGACATGGTAAGGGATACAACTGAGAAGATACAGGTAATCAGAGAAAGATTACAAGTTGCTCAGACAAGGCAAAAGGCTTATGCTGATACCAGGAGAAGAGATCTTGAATTCCAGGTTGGAGATCATGTATTTCTTAAAATATCCCCTGGACGTGGCATACGAAGATTTGGTGTTAAGGGCAAGCTTACGCCAAGATTCATCGGACCATTTGAGGTACTCGAAAGAGTTGGCGAGGTTGCTTATCGCATCGCGTTGCCTCCTCAGTTGTCTGAGGTACACAATGTATTTCACATATCTATGTTGAAGAAGTATGTGCACGATCCGTCACATATTATTGAGCATGGAGATCTGGTGATCCAGAAAGATCTCACATATGAACAGAGGCCCTTGAAGATATTAGATCGAGAAATACGAGCTCTAAGGAATAAGGTTATTCCCATGATCAAGGTGCAATGGAATAAGAATCCTGAACGCGAAGCGACATGGGAGACCGAGGAATCTATGAAGAAACGATTTCCCGAGTTATTCTAAGAGGTATATGTCCTACACTCTCCGCATGTATAATTATATATATATTGAATTTGGGGACCAAATTCTTTTAAGTGGGGGAGGGTGTAGCAACCCTAATAAATGAATAATTGAAATGAATTAAAACATATATATTACAGAAGTAATATATAAAAGGAATAGGGTTAATTAGATGAAATAAAACAAAATTAAAAATAACGCCTCTTATTAAGGCGTTAATTTATAAAGAAACGCCTCTACCCATGGCGTGAATAAAGAAAGGACGCCCACACCTACGGTCGTCAGTTCTCACGCGACCAAATGGGTAAGTAAAAGAAACGCCTCTATCTTGGGCGTGTTTTAAAACACGAAACGCCCTTTTTCAAGGCGCTTTTTAAGAAACGCCCTAAAGTAAGGCGTCAATTAACGAATACACGCCCTGACCTAAGGCGTTAATTCAGTTCGTGAACCGATCGAACCCAGAACTTATCCAAGGAAAGATTAACCTAATCTAGTAAGTGTCTATTAGAGTAAGGACTCTATTAAGGATATATTACCCTCAATCAAACACTACTCTTGTTAGGACTTCAAAATCCTATAAATAACATGTTCGATCGAACCCTAAAACCCATTTGATCGAACGTCTGCTGCTAGGTACGTGAAGAACAAACAGTTCTTCTTCCTTTCCTTGCTTTTGATAAACACATGAGGAGGTTTTAACCATCCTTCATCGTCTTTGCTATAGGTGGCTGCTTCTAGTGTTTGAAGACAAAGGGTCTTCATCATCATCGTCTTCATCACCATCGTTGCCGAAGAATAGGTAAAGTTCTTCTTTTTCCCTTGCCTTCAGGTTACGTAGGTAAAGAAGATTGATATCTTCTCTTCCTTTACAGGTAGCTGTGGCAATATCTTCCTGAAGAACGAAGGTTCTTCATCCACGAAGGTTCCAAACAGAGTATCAGTATTATCAAACCTTTCATGAGTCCTTCATCCAGATCATAAGGTAGGTTTTCTCAAGTTACTGTAGCCCAAATGAAATTAATGCAAGATATATATATATATAAGCATGTCATGCATATGATTATTATAGTTTTCATGCGTTTTCTGAAATATTTTGAAAGAAACGCCCTTGATTAGGGCGCTAATTTAAAAGAAACGACCATGCAAGTGGTCGTCAATTTAATATTTGACGCCCTCTACGCAGGCGTTAATTTCATAAGAATCGCATGTGATTAATAATTGATCCTGTTTAAAAATTACAATACATATGAAATATTGATTTTTAATATCTTGCATGACTCTGTGAATTCCTGTTAAATTTTACGGCCATGACATGTCTCCTGTCTCTCGAAATATTATTTATTAAAATATCGTAAATCCCTTGAAATTCACGACTTGGACAAAGTCGTTTTCCATATTCTAACGCCCCAGTATAAGGCGTGAATCTGAAAAGTAACGCCCCTTCCTAGGGCGTGTATCTGTTAAAAACCTGAAATTCACATATTCTGTAAAATGGAATTAGAAAGTAACGCCCCTTCCAAGGGCGTGTTTTTGATAAATTTCTGAGAATAATTATATCTTGTCGAATATGTAAATGATGAGACGCCTGCCCCTGCAGTCGTCAACTTTGAAGAAACGCCCCCAGGAAAGGCGTGTTTTTGATAAATTAATGAAATAATGGAAATTCTGCAAATTGGCAATATATGTAAACGCCCTTCTATTAGGCGTTAATTATTCAATACACGACTTTACTTAAGTCGTTATTTTACTGTAAACTGATTTTATCCTGATTCTATTACCGATGGTTTCATATTATACATATATATATATATCGGCACTATTCTCCACTCCGTGAGTATAGTCCCATGTTTCATGTTGATTTATCGATCACACTCAACTCTCATTGACATACAAGCTCTCCATTGGACATTCCGTTCCTTTGGACTAGCGAGTTAGTCATAGAGACCTCCGTAAGACTCCTCGTAGCCTTGGATTCCCTCAAGGCCGACTGAGCTGGTTGTACCCTAAAAACCCATTACACAGTTTTTGCCATGTCAATCTAAAGAAAACATGGTATATCGGCCCTTATGATTATACAAAGAGTATATCATAAGAAATTCTTAATGGGATGATGATATCATGCCATATCATGTCGTACTTGTAAACCTCAATTCTATAATAAGATTGAGGGTATCTTACCTTGATATACTGTTCATGTGGACCTCAATTCTATATAAAGAATGTCCATATTGATTTGTCATGGTACCTAAGTTAAGGGAACCATATTCTACCTAGTTTTATCGACATCGTGATTATACCGTTATTATCGCCATTCTATGTCCTTTGTCATATTTTGGACTCTATTCTATCAAAGTTGTCATACGTGTCTACAAGCTTGATTATTGAAATTCTATATTGGCTATATAAACAAGAGTGGATGTCAAAACACATGATAAATGCCTGCGCATATAGGGCCCGATCTGGTCCTGGGAGGAGCACCCGAAAGTACTTGTGCCCATGGGAGTTAAAATGATAAGGTATCTGGCATTATACCGAGTACTTGACTTGCTTGATTGGACATTCCACACACATCTTGTACTTGACTCGTACTTGACATGAAATGAAATGCGTGGCCCGAAAAAGGGTAATTTACTTGCTTGATACATGATAGCCAAAGTTCTTGACATGACTCGATAATGGTACTTGCTTGAATATCTTGAATAACTTGTATCTTGTTCATGAAAGTTCATCTTATTTCTTTGATATTACATTCTCTCTATCTTGTCGTTTCATGCGAGCATGCATAGCTTTATTGCATCCATGAAAATGTAATTACTTAAACCACTTGCTAGTACTTGAGATATAATTTCCTACTGAGCGTTCGCTCATTCCGTTTGTCCCTTTTTACTTTTCAGGTAAGTCCGACGACGATGGAAGTCAATCGGATGGGAATGGTCAAGAGTGAAAGTGATAGAGCTTCTACAAGTGTCGTCCAGTCTTTTCCATAGTTTCTTGAGTCAACTATGTATTCTTTTCCTTTTTATTTAACAGAGTATTGGATTTGTAATAGTCTATCCATTATGAAATAAAGGATTGGGTTATCTTGCTATTTTGCGCATCTCTGTCTTTGTGTCGAATACACGACCACTCTGATTGACATGATTGATATAGACACGTCGCGCATCTCCGGGTATCTTCCGCGCTCGGGGCGTGACACCCTCCTTAAGAAGCCAAGCTTGAATTTTCTTCTTGGTCCAAGTCCACCATGGACCATGGACCAGCCCCTGTGGGCCCTAGAAGTTAGGTGGCCCAATGGGAGAGCGGGTGGCGGCCCCGCCGGGCCTACGTGGCCTTTGAGGCCCAATATGAGAATAAACTCCTATTGGACTCTTTTAAGGAAAGAAACCCATTAACTCCTAATGATTAGCCCATTAGCTTATAATTGCCTTACAAATGAACCCAATTGACTCAATGATAAAAAATACAAATTAAAATGTTAGATGCCTTGCTTTGATCCCCATCAATTCTCCCTGGGTGAGAAGAACTCAACCCCGTTGAGCAAGGGGTGCGGCTTCTCATGTATCGCTCCTACGGATCTGGATCTATCCTCTATAGCTCTGCTCGGGTGATCCACGTATCATCAGATGTGGGCCATTCTCTCCACCGTACCAGGTAGCATGGGTATGCTCCACTCCTAGGAATCGTCACCTGCTCATCCCGTATATGTTCTATATGCTCACGCTGCTGTGGGAATGAGGCTAGTGGTAGACACTCAAGGGCGGGGTCACTCTCAAGGGGAGGAGATGGCTCGAAAGCTCACTGGGAATCACCGCTGGGTCCTTATAGATGACTAGATCTGAGACGTTGAATGTGGAGCTGATCCCAAAGTCTTCCGGCAAGTCTACAATGTACACGTTAGACCCGACTTACCTCACACTCGAAAGGGACCGGCACTGCGTGTTGTGCATCCCTTGTTTTGATGATGACAAGTTGTATCTCATTGTCTTTACCATATGCACATGCCAAATGTTTAATATCTAAATGATCAATGCAGGTATATTGATGATTAAAATAGGCCAGCCAAAGGTCAAGGATGAACCAAACTCAATTCAGAAGCTCAGCCCTTCAAGATCTCCAAAACAGGTTCTAGACTGGCTCAGAAGTCGACACCTGAGGGCTCCGAAGCCGACACTTGAAGGCAGACAGAAACCAGGGAATTCTGGTTCTATTCAGAAGTCGACACCTGAGGGCTCCGAAGCTGACACTTGAAGGCAGACAGAAATCAGGGAATTTTGGTTCTGTTCAGAAGCCGACCACGGAGGCCCTGGAAGCCGACCACGGGCGGAGATGCGAATTGTAAGCCCTAAAATGGACCCGTTTCTTGTGAGATCCGATACCCAAGGCTTGGATCCATTATGGTACGCACCTAGAGGGTCCAGATAAGCCAGGAAACATGGGTCTTTGCTAGGTTTTGGTTCTTTTCATGGATTTGACTTGGTCTTCTACTTCCTAGCTGAAAAATATGAGATTTCCCATTGGATTCTCCAACTGAACTAGCAGAAATCGTGGGAGTTCCTAAAAATCAGAAAGAGATGGCGGGAAGGCAGAAGGAAGGGAGGCTGTAGCAAACTAAAATCTGGGAGGCTACTGGAAAAAGGAAGAGCGCTGCATCTAGAGTGCGCTGCATCTAGAGAGAGCTACATCCAGAGAGAAAAATCTGCAGGTCGTAGGAAGAAGCATACTTGGGAGAGCTTGTGCGACCCAGATAAAGAAGCAAGAAGAAGCTACTGGAAAAAGGAAGTGCGCTGCATCTAGAGAGAAGTGTCTGCATCTCGTGGGAAGAAAAGAGAAAAGGGGCCTGTGCGACCTAGATCAAGAAGAAGAAGGAGAAGAAGAAAACAAGGGCAACAGCAGAAGAAGCACCAGTAGGAGAAGAGCAGCAGTAGGAGAAGCACCGATAGCAGCACAAGATCAGCCAAGATCTGAAATCAGAGAAGAAGCTCGGTGAACTCCATCTACAGATCGAGATACCCAATCATCAGGAGAATTCTACATTCGATCTGTATTTATATCTCTATTCAATCTTTCATTTTACTTTTCTATTCTGTTGATCAAGCTGTTTGTCAGTGGTATGTTCAGATCGAGCTGGGTTGCTCGGATCTGAGGTTGATCAAGCTGTGAGTCAACAGAGTGTTCAAGCTGTGAGTCAGCGGAAGGAAGTCTCACCGGGTTTGGTGAGGGGTGGATGTAAGCAGACTGGATGTCTGGCCGAACCACCTAAAAATCCCTGTCTCCTCTGTGTGATTGTTTGTGATCTCCGCTAGATGCATGCCTAGGTTCATATTTGTTATGCATAGAGTATACGCTTTAATTTCCGCTTAAGCCGTATAGTTTAAATTGTTTATATAAGTCTGCAATAGTTTTTGAATTTGGGGGCGGATCTATTCACCCCCCCCCCCCTCTAGACCGCCATTCCACCTGCACAACACGTGGTATCAGAGCGGGTTATCCATTCAAGAGGTCCAACGACCCGGATAGATTAGTGGAATGGACGCCAAAGGATTATTGGCAGAGGGTCATTCGGTGACTAGGCCACCATATTTTGATGGTACTAACTACCCGTATTGGAAAAACCGAATGCAGGTCTTTCTCAGAGCGCAGGACCATGAAACATGGAGAGTTGTAAGCCGAGGGCCACATCAACTTCCTGAAGATGAAGACACCTGGACACGAGATCAGATAAAGAAGTCAAATCTAAACTGGAGTGCAATGAATATTATGCAGTGCTCGCTTCACCCGACAGAATTTTCAAGAGTTTCCTCATGTGCCACTGCCAAGGAAATGTGGGACCGGTTAGAGGTAATATATGAAGGCACTTCTGAGGTAATGGAAACTAAAGCCAACATACTTATTTCCGATTATGAAATGTTCAAAATGGAACCGCATGAAACCATTTCTGAAATGTATGCTAGACTAACACAGTTAACTAATAGTCTAAAAGGTCTAGGGAAAAACTACACTAATAATGAACTTGTGAGGAAAATCCTTAGATCTTTAACTCCTATCTGGCATACCAAAGCTACAGTGATTGAGGATTCTAAAAACTTATCTACTATGACTGTTGATGAGTTGATAGGTTCATTGATGACTTATGAGCTTAACCTGAAGAGAAATGAGGAAGAAACATCAAAGAAGAAGCCATTAGCACTAAAGGCTAAAGAGCATAGCAAGGAGTCCTCAGATGATAGTGAGTCATCCGACACTGAGGAGGACTTGGGTGAGTTTGCCACACTAACCAGAAAATTTGAAAAGTTCTTGAAGAAGGAAGGTAAAAACTTCAAGAATCCAAAGGGTCAGGTAAGAAAGTCATCCAAGTTCAAATCTGAATCATCTGAGAAAAAAATATAACAATCTTGTTTGTTACAATTGCAGCAAGCCCGGGCACATCAAATTTGGTCGGTTCTCGGGGCAGAGACGAGCTGTTGATGGGCACGATTCTGCGGGGCCTACGGGACAGCAGGTGGGTCCGGTTGCGGGGACGGTGGTGCCCGGGCGTCTCCTTGCTGCTTCGGCCTGCTGGGGCGCTGTTGGGGGGTTGCGGATCGACCCCCGGGAGCGGCGGAGACCGAAGGTGTGCCGGCGTATTTTCCGAGGAATTAATTCCCGGACCCAGATTTGATCTGCGCACCTTCACGAAAAGAATTCTTGCGCCTAGATCCGGTGTCGAATCGAGGCAAACTTGGTACCGATGGATAGAGGACTCGAAGGGCTACAACATATAATTATTTTAGCTCCATCAAGTGAATGAATTGAAAATTAAAATGATTGTTCCTCAAACGTTTCTGCTGACTCGGACTTACAGACACACAGGACAGACTGAGATCTGCCTGAAAACAAATTTTGACCGACAAGAAAACAATAGATGTAGACTCCAGAAAAATTATGGGTGGAAGAGGGGGATGTGAGGAACATGTATGATTTGTTTGGGGATTTTTGGAGAATGTTAAGGGTGGGGGGAAAATATAACAATCAGACATTATCCCGTAAATCTGCTGACTGGCAGACTGTCAGGGGTGAATTAAAGATATCGGGAAAAATATCAAACGGGATCTGAATGGGGCAAAATCTATATTTCTGGAAAGATAACTAAAAGAGGAACAAGATCCCAAAATCTCAGTTCAATCAGAGCTGGGAGCTGGGAGGACCGACCTTTTCTTTAGCTTGTTGTTCTGGAACTCAGAGTTCAGGACAGCAGGGGGGATGGCGGCTTGTGGCGGCTTGTTGGCGGCTCCGATGGCGGCACGAACGGCGGTGGTGGAGCTTCACACTCCAGAGGGAAGATAGAAATTGGATTCACTCCAATATTGAGGGCTTCACACCCTAGATCAAGAGGAAGAAGATGAAGAACAAGCAAGAACAAGAACAAGGAGGAGAGAGGGGAGTGCGCCCAATGCTAGGTTCACACAAATTCTTCTAATTTTTTCTCATTAAAAGTGATTAAAATGTAACAAGAGACATTAAATACTAAACCCTAGACCTAGGGCAAATGACCACTAATGCCCTTGGTCAAAGGGGCATAAAGGGAAAGGTGGAAATAAAAATATTAAACAACTCCCCACATGGGGACAAAGAAGGGGGCGCCCCTTTGAAAAAAGGGCTAGAAAAAATTGATTTTTCTTTATTTTATCCCCCCTTGGTCCAAGTCCAACCTTGGACTTTGAACCAGTCCCACATGGGCCCTAGGACCTAGGTGGACCAATGGGAAAGAGTGTGGGGGACCCTGCTGGACCTACTGGCATATTACATTGAAATTCAAAGACTTTAAAGACTAACCCTTCAGCTTATAATGCCTTACAATTTGTAAACCCAATTAGCCAAGGGTATAAATACAAACAAAAGGACATAAATATAAAAATAAAATGTATGTGCTCGGAGTTGATTCCCATCACTTTGTATCAGAGCCTAAGTCTGAGGACTTACTTATTCCTAGGAAAATGTCATAAGGCTAAGTCCAAGGTTAAGGACACACACCTATGAACTAATGAAAGAAATTTCCCACCTATGAGAGATGGGGTAGAGCCCGGGATGAGATAGTTAATTAGAGTTTATCTCTAGGTTAATTCCCCTTCACTCTATAGGAAGTAACAAATTGTTCTTCTTCTCAAGTACGTACCCCCACCCTCCTAATGGCTCACCGTGTCAACTGGGATGAGATGCAATAAATAGTTGTGGGTCTTACCCAGGCCCTTTAGACTGTGGCCCAAGCTGGCGCACGGGCTGGCACGAGTAATCTGCACGAGAATTTGTGGAGCATGAATCCTCTAAGATTCTCTGGATCCTCCAACCCCGACGAGGCAGAGGATTGGATTGACGAAATGAATAGAATATTCGACGTTATGCAATGCACTGATCAAGAGAAGGTCCGTCTCGCCACCTTCCAATTGAACAAGGATGCGCATACTTGCTGGAAAGCTATTCTAGCACCGCGCCCAAACGCACCACATACTTGGGAGGGATTTCTCACACTCTTCCGAGCAAAGTATTTCTCCGAACATGTCAAAGAAAGAAAAGGTATAGAATTTACCTCCTTAAGGCAAGGAATGATGTCCATAGCGGAATATGAACTCCAATTCTCTCGTCTAGCTCCATATGCTCCTCACTTGGTTCGCACCGATCTCCTAAAAGCTAACCGATTTATGGACGGTTTAAGGCCCGGCTTTATTCAACAACTTGGATCTAAAAATATCCGCACATATACGGAAATGGTACAACAGGCACATTTATGTGAAAGAACCCTGGAGAAGGTAGAGAAGTTCCGGAGGAAAGAAGAAAGGTCGAGCCAAAAATATGATAGGCGAGAGGGAAAAGAAGAAAGGTTTAGCATCACGGAAGATGACGAACCTCATTACAACAAGTGGTCCTGCAATGGGGACGGTAATGGTAAAGGAAATAGTAATGGAAAAAGGAATGGCAATGGCAATGGAAAGAGTAAAAGAGCCAAGGAGGAGGAAGAAAAGCAGGTCATGGCGGCTTGCTCATTCTATGAGAAGTTCAGACATACGGCCAAAGAATGTCGGAAGCGTCTCAACGCTTGTCTTAAATGTGGAAGTCGGGAGCATCGCTTGCCCATGTGTCCTCTTATAAAGGAACAATCTTCAAGGTATAACAATGGACGCGGGCGACGAGGCCGACTAAATGCCATCTTGCAGAGAGAAGGTAAACCAATTGAAGGTACCGTCTTGACTTATTCGCATTTAGCATTGCCTTAATTATTGGTGAAATTAATTAGCTACAATTAAAACACTCCCCATAAAACTCATGTAATGAATTTGGGGACCAAATTCTCTTTAAGTGGGGGAGGGTGTAACACCCCTAATTTTTCTAGAAATTATTCACAAATTTTCAAGAAATTGAAACTGTTATTAAGCATTTAAAAAGGCTTAATAGGCTTCCTGGGTTAATTAAATTGAATTGAAAGCCCAAATAATAACCTATTAATTAGGTGCACTTAAAGTAGGCCCATAAACTTAATTCCATGACCTTGGGCCCAAGCCCACTTAATAGAAACCTAAATTGAGTGATTTACGGATTTAAAATTAGGATATATACACCAATAGGTAGATAAATAAGAAATAATAGGAAAATCCAAAAAAATTGGAATAATGGCCAAATGGCGGTCTATCGCAAGACCGCCACTTCTTCCTAACGGTCCCTCCACGACCGCTAAGCCCTTCTGATTCTGTGAATGGAAGAAACGTGAAAAGCTTAGATCTTTGGCATCCAAATCCTCATGGATCGAAGTGTGTAGACCTGTAAACATGCCTATGACTCTTGGGGATCGATCCTACCCCTAATTAGGACACCCAACTTGATTAAATGCTCAGCCCTAACTCAAAACCCTATAAATAGACCCTAACTTCGACCCATGCGAACTCCAATATTGGCTCGCGTATTTCGAAGGTAAGGAGACATCTTCTTAGGGTAGTCCTTTATAATAATTTGTTCTCCTTAGTTTTATTTAACTCCCCTCCAATTTTCGTGCTAGGAGACTCAGCCGTCGAAGAATTAGGGCGTCTACAAATCGCTGGTTCGCTTCAGGTTGCACAGGAACCAGTGCGCCGGTCCAGTGAAGATCAGAAAATTAGAAGCCAAAATCGAGGTATTTAGAAGATGATCCTTTAGAACTTTTTGTCCCCCTTCATATCTTCTATCTACCCTCCAAATTTCACGATTTTAGGTCAAGAGAATCAGAAGATAGAGGGGCGGGAAGTTTCTAGTTTGGCATAGGACGTGCAGGAACCTGAGCGACCTTCCAGTTAAAAATTTGAAGTCTAAAACTTGTCCCAGAGGTAGGTTATCTCGTGGATGGCTAAAATACCATGTTAAGAGTAAAAGCCCTCTGATTCCTCATAGTTTCATGCATTGTACGAAGAGAATTTCATGTTTTACTACCACTACGCTTCTAGGTTGTTTGCATGCATGATTCCTACCCTTAAATGGTAAAACATATAATATGGCTTAATTCCTGAAAACCATGCATCTCCATGACTTGATTTTCCCTGAACCATGTTTCACTTCCATTCTAGCAGATGCGGGATGATATGGGACTCGAGACCAATTTGATACAAATCTGGGACTCTAGGCGACGACGCGACTAATTTGACGATGCGACCAGCGACGACACGAACAGTCGGTATCAAAGAGCTCCAAAAGAGGAGTATATGTCCTCAACAAGAAATGCAAGCTCACTATCATCCCATGCGAGGGAAACGTGCGGATCTACGCGGTTGAGAAACCGGCAGTGTGTAGCAACCTTGGTAAATTAATGGACTAGAAAGTCTAAATAAATTAAAAACAATAATGAAACAAGGCCCAGACCTTGTGCATGACCCTCTTACGTCCTAAAAAGTCAGACAAAAGAACTCATTGACACTACTATTGTATTATAATAAATTTAAGAATGACATGTTATTTTTAGGTAAGCATTTAATGCACAACATAACTTTAATTGAATTAAGAATCATTAAATCTCGAAGAAAATGTCAATTTATATTTTATTACTAATTTATAAAATTTAATATTCCACATTTATTACATTATAATCTTATTAGAAGGGAGAAGGATATATATATAAGATTTAATTACATTAAAGATATGTAAAAGATAAAAGAATGAGCATATATGCAATTTCGATTCTTTCAAGGGCATTAAGAAAAGGCCAAAAACTCAATTGACGCCTCTTGGTACAGGCATATCCAACGTGAAAGACGACTTAATGCAAGTCGTTATTTACAAATTAGCAAAAGTCAAATAAAGTATATAGTTAAAAGTATTATAAAATAATAGGGATATTTATATAATATCGATCCTTTGGAGGTTAAGGAGAAATGGCCAAAATCAAATGACGGCATCACTATAGCCGTTGATTTCATATGAAACGACTTAAACAAAGTCGTTATTTTATTCTAAAATAAATAGTGTCAGTTTTTCAATTAAAGAATTTAAAAAAAACTAATTACATGAAAAAATAGAGAAAAATGGAAAATACATATCCATAAAATTTCCCAACAAGATCACATCAAGAAAAAAAGATAAAAATCCAGAAAGATCGTTACACCTTAAATTAACAAATAGGGAAAGGTGAATGACGCCTCCGAGCAAGTCGTCATTTAATTTTGACGACAGTGTATACAAGCGTCATTTATTGAAATAACGCCCCAACCTGAGGCGCCATTTCCAAAAGGGACAGTCGGTGTTTGGTTCGAACAGGGATGTTATTTGGGTAAGTTTGGATTAAGGAAAGGGATCCATACGTGCATATCTGTTGTTTTAGTCCTAATCGAACTCCTAGAACCCATCAGGATTCCTTCTCCTATAAATACCAACCCTTCCATCGAACCCATATTGACACTATTCACCAAAGATGCCCTACTGCTACAGCTATTTTCCTACTGCTTCGTGAAGAACATCGCAGTTCTTCATCGTCTTCTTCCTCTTCCTCCTACGGGTTGTCCGCAACAAGAAGGGACGCAGGAAGCATCTTCTTCTCTACTTCTTCCTCCCTGCTGGCCGTTGCTGCTGTTGCTGTTATTCTTCTTGCAGAAATAAAGCATCGGATTTTTGGTTATTTCACCACCGTTCTTCACGTTCTAGCCACCAAACTCAATCAACAAGGTAGGTTTTCTCAAGTGTTAAGCAAAACCTATGGTTATTAGGCCATCTGCATGCATGTAGGATTGTTAGTGGTGATATTGATATATCATTTTTTCATGATTTCTGTATTTCTTGAAATGACGCCCCAGCTTAAGGCGTTATTTTGATTTACCGCCCATACGAAAAGTCATCAATTGACTAGTTGATTAATAATGATGCATGTTCAAAAAATTCAATAACAATGAACCCTTACATGTTAACTAATGCATGATCATATCAGTGAATTCCTGCTATTTTTTCTCTATCTGTACATGTCTCTAGTTTCTTGATTGGAAATACTACAAAGTCCATATGTCAGTGACGGTACAATAAATAACGACCATGTCTAGGTCGTCAATTGAATAAACGCCCCTGTACGCAGGCGTCAATTAGTGATAAATCAAGAATTCCTGAAAATGTTTATAATTTCCTGGATATTGAAATAACGACATGCATCCTACCATCTTTTTGATATATGACGACCCTTACTAAGGCGTTGTTTATGAAATTGAAGCCTTAATGTAAGACGTCATTTATATAATATCTGTGATTTTAGAATGTTTATAGATTTTAATATTAATAAGACCTGGATATAACGACTACGTGAACAGTCGTCATTTACTGAACTGACGACCCTGACAAGGGCTCCAATTCATGAAATGAAGACTTAAGTCCACACGCCAATTGACTGATTTCCTGATTTCGTGGTTTTTGTAACCCTTGATAGTGAGTTATGTATTAGGCACTATATTCCATTTCGTGAATATAGTCCCATGTTTTACGTTGTTTTATCATTTTCCCTATTTCTCGGTGATAGATGAACCCTCCGTGGGACATTCCGTTCCTTTGGACCGATGACTTTATCATAGAGATCTCCGTAAGACTTCACTAGCCTTGGATTCCCTCAAGGCAGCCAAGCTGATTGTACCATCAAAACCCATGACACTACTTGATTTCCATGTCACTCTAAAGAAACATGGTATACCGGCCCTCATGATATGTTATTTTGATGTCATGAGAATACTCTTTAATAGAATGGGAAACCATGCCATTAATACTGCTTAAGAATGATGTGCCATACTTGTGGACACTAATTCTATCTACCTTATCATGTACAAGAACGAGCGACCATTTCTATATGAGTGCTTATTCTTAATATCATGGCACCTATCTAGGGAGCCGTTTCCACCAAGTTTTATCGTTAATCATGGTTACACCGTTATTACCATCCTTACGTATCATGTTCCATCTTTGAAATCCTAATCTTTATGATCTACCTTAGAGTTCCTACAAGCTTGAATCACTTTGGAATTCTATATTGGCTATAACTATAGTGGATGTTGAAATACATTATCAATGCCTGCGCATATAAGGGCCCGATCTGGTCCTGGGGGAGCACCCGAAAGTACTAGTGCCCATGGGAGTTGTAATGATCACGGTATGGCATTGTACCGAAGTGCATAACTAGCTTGATAGACATTCCACAAATCTCGTACTTGATTTGACTTGACTTGACATGACATGACTTGCGTGACCCGGAAAGGGTATTTATTATACTTGCTTGAAATATGATAGCCAATTCTTGACATGACATGATTAATTGACATGATAGATATACGTGCTTGATTATCTTGCTATCTTAACATGAGTTCTTGAAAGACTTGCTAGTTCACTCACTATCACTTGATATACATTCTCTATTCTCTTCTCTATTGTCGTTTTACGCGAACATGCATAGCTAAATTGCATTCATCTAACTTGTAATTTACTTAAAGCAAGCTAGCTCTTGAGATATAATCCCTACTGAGCGTTCGCTCACATAGTGTTTTTCCCTTATTTTTCAGGTAAGTCCGAGGACGAAACTCTTTCGGATGGGGAAAGTCAAGAGTGATGAGATTAGAGCTACTCCAACTATCCAAGCGTTATCTAGTCTTGACTTTTCTACATTCTTGATCAATCATTGTATTTTTTCATTTTATTGAGTCTTAGCACTAAGAGGATTGTAATAGAAGTACTTTGAAGGTTTTGATGAAATAAAGGATTGGGTTATCTGTACTCTTGCGTGCTCTGTCTTTGTGTTGAAGACACTAACGCTCTGATTGACATGATCGATATAAACTCGTGACGCATCTCCGGGTTCCTTCCGCACTTGGGGCGTGACAGTTTTTGTGGTACCAGAGCCTAGGATATTCAATTCCTAGGAAACCCAAGTCCAAGGATAGGTTTAAACCTTTAACCGGTGAGATTGGGTAGAACCAAGGGTTAAGTTAACTTAGAATCAAAACCTTTGAACATAATCACATATTAATATAGTTATTGTAATTGTAGGACAATGGCTGCCGAACGTGCCCAGTGGCGCAACATGCAACGCACTCTGCAAGACATGACCCAGGCACTTCAACAGGTGGCACAAGGAGGTGCACATCGTGGAGCAGGAAATCTCCACCAAAGCTTCAAGAACATGAACCCTCCTAAGTTCATGGGATCCACTGATCCGGATGACGCCGAGCACTGGATCCGGGAGATCGAACGTATCTTTCGGGTTATGCAATGCACGGACCAAGAGAAGGACTTGTTAGCAACGTTTCAATTGGAAAGGGACGCCCGCTGTTGGTGGGAGTCGGTAGAAGTTACATTAGATCAAGGACAAGTTACTTGGGAGGAGTTTGTTGAACATTTCAACAATAAATATTTTTCAGACCGAGTCCAGGAGAAGAAGGCCGCCGAGTTCACCGCACTTAAACAACGATCTTTGTCGGTGGCTGAGTACGAGTCATAATTTTCCAGGTTGTCTCGATATGCTAAACATCTAGTTAGTATCGAGAAGATGAAAGCTAGGAGATTCCTAAATGGGCTCAGACCCCAATATATCACACAGCGGGCGCCGATGGACATACAGGTCTATTCGGAGATGGTACGCCAAGCTCAGTTACTAGAAGATGCCACGGAGCTATCTGATAGGATCCGTGGGAAGGATAAGAAGGAACAGGTCACTAGTTCGTGTTCCTTCAAACCCAATTTCAAGAAGAGGCCGAGTAATGGAGGTACTCCCTCCCAAGAGCAAAAGTTCAAGAAGACCAAACCTTTCTCCATCACCACTACACCTTCTAAGGTGGTATGTAAGCATTGCGATAAGGCCGGGCACAAGGCCGAAGAATGTTGGAGAAACCTAGGAGCTTGTCTCCGTTGTGGGAGCCGTGATCATCGGATTCCCGACTGTCCCCTGCTCAACGATCTAGCCGGCGACGGGAAGCGGCCGGTGACAAAAAATGCACGTCTCCAAGCTATTAAGGAGAAAGAACAAGATGAAGGCGGACTAGTGGAAGGTACATTGAAAGTTTGTTCCAAGTCTGCATATGTCTTATTTAATACTGGTGCCTCGCATTCTTTTATTTATAAGAAGTTTGCTAATCCATTACCCATGGAACCGGAATGGATGAAATTAGTTCTTTCAACTCCTCTCGGAAGCGAAGTTGACCTTACTCACCATTATCAAAACGGTGAAGTCTTGGTAAAGGGAAGAAATCTTCCTATCGACCTCATATGTTTAGACCTAAAGGAATATGATGTCATATTGGGAGCGAATTGGTTATCCAAGTATCAGGCAACTGTGGATTGCCGTAATAGCAAAGTTACTTTCAAAGACTTTCCGGAACTAGTCTATACTAGCCCTAAGAGTCGGAGTAAGTCGTCTCTTATTTCGGCTCTCCGAGCTAGCAAACTAATAAGGAAAGGATGTGTATCCTTCCTTGCGTTTGTCACTATTAAGAAGACTAAGGAGACTAAGATAGAAGACATCCCTATTGTGCAAGAATTTCCAGACGTGTTTCTGGAAGATTTGCCTGGATTACCTCCACAAAGAGAAGTGGCCTTCACCATCGACTTGGTCCCTAGTGCTGGTCCAGTTTCTAAGGCACCATATAGGATGTCCCCCGCCGAACTCAAGGAGTTAAAGGAACAATTGATGGAACTTCTAAAGAAGGGATTTATTAGACCAAGCACTTCCCCGTGGGGAGCACCTGTGCTGTTTGTAAAGAAGAAGGATGGATCCATGAGGTTATGCACCGACTATCGACTGTTGAATCATCTCACTATCAAGAACAAGTATCCACTGCCGAGAATCGATGAGTTATTTGATCAAGTATCTGGATCCAAGTATTTCTCGAAGATCGATCTAAGGTCGGGATATCACCAACTAAGGATCAAAGATGAGGACATTTATAAGACCGCGTTCAGAAGCAGGTATGGGCACTATGAATTTGTTGTTATGCCTTTTGGACTAACAAATGCCCCTGCTGCCTTTATGCAGTTGATGAATAGTATATTCAGGCCTCATCTAGATCAGTTCGTGGTGGTTTCCATTGATGATATACTAATTTATTCAAGGATCAAGGAAGAGCATGAGGAGCATTTACGGATTGCATTACAGATATTGAGGACAAATCAGTTATATGCAAAGCTCAGTAAATGTGAGTTTTGGCTGGAAGAAGTATCTTTCTTGGGGCATGTTATATCAAAAGACGGTTTATCCGTAGATCCATCGAAGGTTGAAGCTGTAAAGAATTGGGAAAGACCGACCAATGCTAGCGAGATCCGTAGTTTCTTGGGTCTTGCGGGTTATTACCGGCGATTCATCAAGGATTTCTCCAAGATTGCCGTACCACTCACTAGACTAACACGCAAGGAGATATGTTATGAATGGAGTGAGGAATGTGAAAAAGCTTCCAAGCCATCAAAGATCACCTAACTACTGCCCCGGTCTTAGCTTTACCAATTGAAGGCGTGAAATTCAAAGTATACACCGATGCATCTGGCATTGGCCTCGGATGTGTTTTAATGCAACAAGGGAAAGTTATAGCCTACTCTTCTCGCCAATTGAAGAAGCACGAGGAGAACTACCCAGTCCATGACTTAGAATTGGCTGCGGTAGTGTTTGCACTGAACATATGGAGACATTACCTATACGGAGTGCAGTTTACTGTATACTCTGACCATAAAAGTCTTAAGTATCTCTTCTCTCAGAAGGAATTGAATATGAAGCAAAGACGTTGGCTAGAATATCTCAAGGACTTCGACTTCACTATACAATATCATCCTGGAAATGGTAATCCTGTAGCCGATGCCCTTAGTCGAAAGTCGAGAGCACTATTAGCCAATTGTATGATTCAGGAGTGGAAGTTGCTAGAACAATTCTCTAAACTTAATATAAGCATAGACAAGGACAATAGGTGTGTCACATTATCCCATATGAGCATACAGCCAGACTTGCTATCCGAAATACAAGGACTTCAAGATAGTGACCCCGTACTAGTGGAAATCAAGGGCAAAATGGAAGAACAACCTGATTTCAAGATAGCCTCGGATGGAAGATTGATGTTCAGGAATAGAACATGTATACCGGATTGTCCAGAGCTAAAGAAGAAAATCTTAGATGAAGCTCATAGATCAAGCTACACGATTCATCCAGGGTCTACCAAAATGTACCAAGATTTGAAAAGGACCTTCTGGTGGTCCAATATGAAAAGAGAAGTAGCAAACTTTGTGTCTCGCTGTCTCACGTGCTAACAAGTCAATGCAGAACACCAAAAGCCTGCCGGTAAGCTACATCCTCTAGATATTCCTAAATGGAAGTGGGAGGATATCGGTATAGACTTCATTATGGGTCTGTCTAAATCAAAAGGAGGACATGATGGAATATGGGTTATCATCGACCGATTGACCAAATCGGCACACTTCTTGCCAATCAAGAGTCGATGGTCAGTTGATGTTCTTGCTGCTTTATACATCAAGGAGATAGTCAGATTACATGGTGTTCCTGTCTCAATCGTATCTGACCGAGACCCACGATTTACTTCTCATTTTTGGAAGGGTCTACAACATTCGCTGGGAATGAGACTTAATTTAGTACTGCTTTTCATCCTCATACGGATGGCCAGACCGAAAGAACGAATCAGGTGGTAGAAGATATGCTCAGGGCTTGCATCATTAATTTTGGTGGAAGCTGGCATGATCACTTGCCTTTGGTCGAGTTTGCATATAATAATAGTTACCAGGCAAGCATACAGATGGCACCTTTCGAAGCCTTATACGGAAGGAGTTGTCGATCACCCTTGTGCTGGGATGAAGTTGGCGAGAAACAACTATTAGGTCCAGACATGGTAAGGGATACCACTGAAAAGATTCAGTTGATTAGAGAACGACTTCAAGTTGCTCAGTCTAGACAGAAGGCTTATGCTGACACAAGAAGAAGAGATCTCGAATTCCAAGTCGGAGATCACGTATTTCTCAAGATATCACCTGGACGTGGAATAAGGAGATTTGGTGTTAAGGGCAAGCTTACACCAAGGTTTATCGAACCTTTTGAGATACTAGAAAGAGTTGGCGAGGTTGTTTACCGCGTCGCTTTACCTCCTCAATTGTCCGAAGTTCATAATGTATTCCACGTATCCATGTTGAAGAAGTATGTGCACGATCCGGCACATATCATCGATCATGGAGACCTGGTGATTCAAAGGGATCTCACTTATGAACAAAAGCCCATGAAGATCCTCGATCGTGAAGTACGAACATTAAGGAGCAAAGTTATTCCCATGGTCAAGGTGCAATGGAGTAAAAGCTCAGAACACGAAGTCACATGGGAGACCGAGGAGTCTATGTGGAAAAGATTTCCAGAATTATTCTAAAAAGGTATGTACTCTACACTCTCCACGTTTATATACGATTGAATTTGGGGATCAAATTCTTTTAAGTGGGGGAAGGTGTAGTAACCCTGGTAAATTAAAGGACTAGAAAGTCTAAATAAATTAAAAACAATAATGAAACAAGACCCAGACCTTGTACATGACCCTCTTACGTCCTAAAAAGTCAAACAAAAGAACTCATGGACGCTACTATTGTATTATAATAAATTTAAGAATGACATGTTATTTTTAGGTAAGCATTTAATGCACAACATAATTTTAATTGAATTAAGAATCATTAAATCTCGAAGAAAATGTCAATTTATATTTTATTACTAATTTATAAAATTTAATATTCCACATTTATTACATTATAATCTTATTAGAAGGGAGAAGGATATATATATAAGATTTAATTATATTAAAGATATGTAAAAGATAAAAGAATGAGCATATATACAATTTTGATTCTTTCAAGGGCATTAAGAAAAGGCCAAAAACTCAATTGACGTCTCTTGGTACAGGCATATCCAACATGAAAGACGACTTAATGCAAGTCGTTATTTACAAATTAGCAAAAGTCAAATAAAGTATATAGTTAAAAGTATTATAAAATAATAGGGATATTTATACAATATCGGTCCTTTGGAGGTTAAGGAGAAATGGCCAAAATCAAATGACGGCATCACTATAGGCGTTGATCTCATATGAAACGACTTAAACAAAGTCGTTATTTTATTTTAAAATGAATAGTGCCAATTTATTTTATTCTAAAACCAATATTCTCGATCGTATGAAACCTTTCCCAGCAGGCATGCCTTCCAATATTTTTCAGCAGGTGAAGAAACTAATTATACATAATTCCATGTGGATCATTGGAAATGGGATAGAAGCAGATTTCTGGAAGGACAATTGGACAGGGCAAGGGCCGCTCATTAATAAGGTCCAGCAGCCTGAGCTTAGCAGTATCCAAAACAAACCCAAGCTATCTGTCAGAGAGATACTTCTTAATCCCTTTCATGAAGCTAGGGCCCTGCTCAACAATAGTCAATGCTTCCCAACTCTTCAATTAAATGATGAGAGGGACAAATGCATATGGATGGCCACTGCTGGAGGCTCATTTACAGTCAAATCTTCAAACAAACTCCTGAGAACTTCAGGTATTACAAGAGGCCATTGGGCCAAACTTTGGCATCTGAGGATAGCTCCGAGGGCTGCCAATTTCTTCTGGAAAATCATCCACCGTGCAGTGCCTGTAGACAGCAAGGTGACAGATTATGGCATTTCTATGGCTTCCAAATGCAGCTACTGTACCACACCTGAAGTTGAAGACCTCAACCATCTTTTCATCAAAGGGGAATTAGCAGCTGATCTATGGGCCTAGATCACACCTCTCATCAATGTAAAGGTACATCTCAGTGAACATATTACCATTCGATGCTGGAATATATTGGCTGGTACCAGTTTATCCTCGGCATACAACTATATTGGACTGAATGCAGTAATTTTAATGCTCTGGGAATTATAGAAGACTAGATGCATAGAAAGATTTAACTGTATCAGGCCAAACATTAGCGGCATAAAGAAGAGAGTTTGTGAAGCTATCAACATCTCCCTAGACAAAATCCACTTCCCTGGATTCCTCTCCAATATGCATAAACATAGCCTGGCTTTGTTTCACTTTTATCCGAGGATAGTCCAAAACCTGCCAATCCTTGTGCAATGCGAATTATCTTCCTCCAATTTTACTTTACATGTCGATGGGGCCTTCAAAGGAAATTCTGGAATGAGTGGTGGAGGAGGATGTATCCGTGACCCTGCGGGCAACCTGATAGTAGGTTTTGCTTTTCACTATGGCTTTGGGTGCAGCATTCTAGCCGAGGCAAGGGCTTTACATGATGGTCTAGCTCTAGTTTTACACAGTGACATTCAGGTGGGTGCTATCTACTGCGACTGTGCTTTGCTTGTTAATGCTATTCAAAAAGGAGTGGCCCCAAATTGGACCATCCTCCCTTGGTGGAAGGAAATTCTTGATCAAGTAACCATATGTGGTTGCTCCGTTCAGCACATCTTCAGGGAGGGTAATCAAGTTGCTGACGCACTTGCTTCCTTTACTTGTAACACTCACAACAACAACATATTCACTCGAACTAGTGGGCTCCCTCGGCTGGCTAGGGGTGCTCTACGAGTGGATAAATTAGGTCTTCCTGCTGTTCGAACCTGTAACAGATGACCTTTGGGTTTGTAGATCTGGCAGGGTTCAAATGTATACCAGCACAATGTACAGACTTAAATAGTTCAAATATATACCAGCACAATGTACAGACTTCACAATGTACAGACTTCACAAACTCTGCACCGTCTTCAGCAGCGAACGAACTTCTCAATGTACAGACCTCACAATGTACAAACTTCAGCAGCGAAAAGGGAGTGCAGTGTATAGACTTCACATTGTACAAACTTTGATTGCAATGCAGTGTATGGACTTCACAAAGCTTATGCACCACAATGTACAGACTTCATAATGTACAGACTTCACCTGTCTTCAGCAGCGAACGGTCTTCACATTGTACAGACTTCTTCACAATGTACAGACTTCAGCAGAGAAAGGGAGTGCAGTGTATAGACCTTGCAATGTATAGACCTCATAAAGCGTTACAGACTTCACTAGTTCGAGTGAATACCAGCACAATGTACAGACTTCAACAATGTACAGACTTCTTCACAGTGTACAGACTTCTTCACAATGTACACACTTCATCAGCAGCGAACGGTCTTCACATTGTACAGACTTTTTCATAATGTACAGACTTCAGCAGAGAAAGGGAGTGCAGTGTATAGACCTTGCATGTATAGACCTCACAAAGCTGTACAGACTTCACTTGTTCGAGTGAATACCAGCACAATGTACAGACTTCAACAATGTACAGACTTCAACATTACACCATCTTCAGCAGCAAACGGACTTCACATTGTACAGACTTCACAATGTGTAGTGTATAGACTCACTCTTTGGGTTTGTAGATCTGTAGATCCTACTTCTTTCATGGCTGCAAACTGTAACTGTTCAGGGGTATGCCCCGATGATCCTGTATTCATTACAAAATCAATAAAATTCTATGGCCACAGTGTTAGTCTGGGGGAGTGAGAACACTGTCCCCTGCTGGGGGATGGTGCTCTCGACTGGACATTAACTCTGTTGGTCGGTGCTTTAAAAAAAAAAAGAATAGTGCCAATTTTTCAATTAAAGAATTTTGAAAAAAATAATTACATGGAAAATAGAGAAAATGGAAAATGTATACCCATAAAATTTCCCAACAAGATCACATCAAGAAAAAAAGATAAAAATCCAGAAAGATCGTTACACCTTAAATTAACAAATATGGAAACGTGAATGACGCCTCCGAGCAAGTCGTCATTTAATTTTGACGACTATGTATACAAGCGTCATTTATTAAAATAACGCTCCAACCTGAGGTGTCATTTCCAAAAGGGACAGTCGGTGTTTGGTTCGAACAGGGATGTTATTTGGGTAAGTTTGGATTAAGGAAAGGGATCCATACGTGGATATCTGTGATTTTAGTCCTAATCAAACTCCTAGAACCCATCAGGATTCCTTTTCCTATAAATACCAACCCTTCCATCGAACCCATATTGACACTATTCGCCAAAGATGCCCTACTGCTGCTGCTATTTTCCTACTGCTTCGTGAAGAACATCGCGGTTCTTCATCGTCTTCTTCCTCTTCCTCCTACGGGTTGTCCACAACAAGAAGGGACGCAGGAAGCATCTTCTTCTCTGCTTCTTCCTCCCTGCTGGCCGTTGCTACTGTTGATGTTATTCTTCTTGCAGAAACAAAGCATCAGATTTTTGGTTATTTCACCACCGTTCTTCACGTTCTAGCCACCAAACTCAATCAATAAGGTAGGTTTTCTCAAGTGTTAAGCAAAACCTATGGTTATTAGGCCATCTGCATGCATGTAGGATTGTTAGTGGTGATATTGATATATCAGTTTTTCATGATTTCTGTATTTCTTGATATGACTCCCCAGCTTAAGGCGTTATTTTGATTTAACGCCCATACGAAAAGTCGTCAATTGACTAGTTGATTAATACTAACGCATGTTCGAAAAATGCAATAACTATGAACCCTTACATGTTAGATAATGCATGATCATATCAGTGAATTCCTGTTATTTTTTCTCTATCTGTACATGTCTCTAGTTTCTTGATTGGAAATACTACAAAGTCCATATGTCAGTGACGGTACAATAAATAACGACCATGTCTAGGTCGTCAATTGAATAAACGCCCCTGTACGCAGGCGTCAATTAGTGATAAATCAAGAATTCTTGAAAATGTTTATAAGTTCCTGGATATTGAAATAACGACATGCATCCTACCATGTTTTTGATATATGATGCCCCTGATTAGGGCGTTGTTTACGAAATTGAAGCCTTAATGTAAGACGTCATTTATATAATATCTGAGATTTTAGAATGTTTATAGATTTTAATATTAACAAGACCTGGATATAACGACTATGGGAACAGTCATCATTTACTGAATTGACGACCCTGACAAGGGCGCCAATTCATGAAATGAAGACTTAAGCCCACACGCCAATTGACTGATTTCCTGATTTCGTGGTTTTTTGTAACCCTTGACAGTGAGTTATGTATTAGGCACTATATTCCATTCCGTGAATATAGTCCCATGTTTTATGTTGTTTTATCATTTTCCCTATTTCTCGGTGATAGATGAACCCTCCGTGGGACATTCCGTTCCTTTGGACCGGTGACTTTATCATAGAGATCTTCGTAAGACTTCGCTAACCTTGGATTCCCTCAAGATAGCCGAGCAGGTTGTACCATCAAAACTCATGACACTACTTGATTTCCATGTCACTCTAAAGAAACATGGTATACCGACCCTCATGATATGCTATTTTGATGTCATGAGAATACTCTTTAATGGAATGGGAAACCATGCCATTAATACTACTTAAGAATGATGTGCCATACTTGTGGACACTAATTCTATCTACCTTATCATGTATAAGAACGAGCGACCATTTCTATATGAGCGCTTATTCTTAATATCATGGCACCTATCTAGGGAGCCATTTCCACCTAGTTTTATCGTTAATCGTGGTTACACCGTTATTACCATCCTTACGTATCATGTTCCATCCTTGAAATCCTAATCTCTATGATCTACCTTAGAGTTCCTACAAGCTTGAATCCCTTTGGAATTCTATATTGGCTATAACTATAGTGGATGTTGAAATATATTATCAATGCCTGCGCATATAAGGGCCCGATCTGGTCCTAGGGGGAGCACCCAAAAGTACTAGTGCCCATGGGAGTTGTAATGATCACGGTATGGCATTGTACCGAAGTACATGACTAGCTTGATAGACATTACACAAATCTCGTACTTGACTTGACTTGACTTGACATGACATGACTTGTGTGACCCAGAAAGGGTATTTATTGTACTTGCTTGAAATATGATAGCCAATTCTTGACTTGACATGATTAATTGACATGATAGATATACGTGCTCGATTATCTTGCTATCTTAACATGAGTTCTTGAAAGACTTGCTAGTTCACTCACTATCACTTGATATACATTCTCTATTCTCTTCTCTATTGTCGTTTTACACGAACATGCATAGCTAAATTGCATTCATCTAACTTGTAATTTACTTAAAGCAAGCTAGCTCTTGAGATATAATCCCTACTGAGCGTTCGCTCACATAGTATTTTTCCCTTATTTTTCAGGTAAGTCCGAGGATGAAACTCTTTCGGATGGGGAAAGTCAAGAGTGATGAGATTAGAGTTACTCCAACTATCCAAGCGTTGTCTAGTCTTGACTTTTCTACATTCTTGAGTCAATCATTGTACTTTTTCATTTTATTGAGTCTTAGCACTAAGAGGATTGTAATTGAAGTACTTTGAAGGTTTTGATGAAATAAAGGATTTGGTTATCTGTACTCTTGCGCGCTCTATCTTTGTGTTGAATACACTAACGCTCTGATTGACATGATCGATATAAACTCGTGACGCATCTCCGGGTTCCTTCCGCGCTCGGGGCGTGACACAGTGAGTCAAGGGTGGTCAGCTCACACTCGTGCTCGGATCGAGTCACGGGACGGGTCAAACTCTGTCTCTCTCAACGGTGATAAGAATATGATAACAAGCTAGAATTCTATCTCACACCAACAGCGGCATACAAACATATACGAGGTAAGAAACGTGACAAATAGAGGAGCGAGAACGTACCTCCACGCTCCGGGCGTGGGGAAGACGACCCCGGCCAAGAATCGTTACTCTCGGCATAGTAAATATTAATAATTACATCATTGAATTTACGGCCCACTCCACGCAGGGAGGCAGAGGCGGATCGGAACGAAATTGGTTCCGTTAGAAAGTAGACTAGAAGAGATATGACATATATAATTTCCACAACCATCCATCAATAGGATTGGAAATGAAAAACTATGTGCTCCTATAACTTTTCTGGCTCGGATTATAGAACAGACAGGACAGATTATGATCTGTCTAAGAATGAAGTTTGACCGAAGGGTAAACGGTTGATCTGGGTGGTGAAATTAATTTGGGTGAAAGAGGAGGATGTGTGGGACATGCACAAATTTTTTGGTAATTTTTTGAGATGGTTTAGGGGGTGGGAAAAAGAGATGAACAAGGTACTGTCACGCAGATCTGTCGAATGGTAGATTGCCCAGGGTGGAGATAAAAATTGGGAAAATGGGGCAAACGGTGGTGGATTGACATGAAATTTAAATAGAGAGGAGGTAACAACAAGGGGGATGATCTATCAAAATTTGAAGATCATCAGATAACCGGATTGGTAGTACCAACCTTTTCTTTAACCCTCTATCTTGAACCTCAAAATTTTGGACCGTAGAGCATAGATCAGGTTGTGACGGCTCGATGGCGGCTCGGATGGCGGCGGCGGCGGTGGCTGAGAGTCACACCCAACAGAGGTGATGAATCTTGGAATCACTCCAAGAACAAGCCTTCACACCTTGGAAGCATGCAACCATCACAGCTGCAAGGGGAGGAGAGAGGGGCACCCTTGGCACTTGTGGAGAAATTTTTGATTTTTCTTCATAAATTCTCATGAAAATAATGAAATACAAGAGTTTTGTATGAAAGGGAAATGACATTTACTATCCTCAGATCTAGGGTTAGGGAGGGGCACTTAGGGGATAGAAATTTCTCATTTCTTCTCCCATGTGGTCAAAAGAATAACAAAATATAAAAAGGGGGTAAATGGGGGGCGCCCTCCTTAAGAAGCCAAGCTTGAATTTTCTTCTTGGTCCAAGTCTACCATGGCCCATGGACCAGCCCATATGGGCACTATAAGCTAGGTGGCCCAATCGGAGAGAGGGTGGGGGCCTCACCGGGACTACGTAGCCTTTGAGGCCTAATATGAGAATAAACTCCTATTGGACTCTTTTAAGGAAAGAAACCCATTAACTCCTAATGACTAGCCCATTGGCTTATAATTTCCTTACAAATGAACCCAATTGACTCAATGTTAAAAAATGCAAATTAAAATGTTAGATGCCTTGCTTTGATCCCCATCACTAGCTTGCTCCCATGCATCTCGTTCCTTGGAATAGGCCTTGCATGCCCCACCTTAATTCTATCTGCTACGGAATAGAAACGGCCTCCATGAGACCGCCATGACTCTTTAGCGGCCCTACGATAGACCGCTAAAGCCACCATGCGGTCCGCACCTGACCGCTAGTTGTTTTAGATTTATACTTCATGTTAACTCTAAACAGAATGGAGATCGGCCTTTTTAATTATATCTTAAGCCTAGGTAGTTAGGTTGTATTCCTGATTTTGACCATGGATCCATGTAAATTGTTATATTGTGCATCTATCATGCTAGGTTTCATGACTCTCATGTTCCACCTACTTATTTTTAACTTATGCTATTTTCATGCTAAAACGTATATTCTTGTATTAATGACCATGTTTTTACACATTTCATGGGCTTGTTTTAATGATGCGTTGATCACAGTTTTACCACGATCCCTTTTCATCTTGAGTCTTTTCTTAAGTACATGGCACGCATTCCGGTACGATCCCATTAGATACACTTTTGCACTTATAAGCACACCTCTTGGACTTGTGATCTTCTCCGTTGGATATTCCTTCCACCGGACTAGGTGATCTTGTTTCAAGGCCTCCGTAAGTCTCTGTGAGCCTAGGATTCCCACTAGGACGTCGTGCTGGTTGTACCCACAAAACCTAATGGTCTAGAAGGCACTCATATGATCGATGTTTTTCCATGTCCTGGCTAATAGCGACCCTCAGGAGACCGCCAATGTTAATTAGCAGCCATCCAGTCGACCGCAACAATCAGCTAGCAGCCTTTTCCCTGACCGCTAATTCTTCCTATAAACGGTCCTTATCTGACCGCCAAATCCTATTAGCGGCCCAGATATATATGACCGCTACTTCAATAAACGGCCCTAGCATGACCGTTTCTATCTCAAGTGTTCTTAACCCAAGGTCTGACCCAAGGGTTGATTTTCTTAAGTTCTTAGATGGTCTATTGATTATATAGAACCTAACATCTTATCAAATAAGCTATCTAATAAATTATGGGAATTAATAAATGTACCGTTATGCCGCCGGATTCTTTCCGTAACATGACCTTGTTTTAAATCATCTTTGAACTCTCATGTTCTTAATTGAAGCATTCTTACCTTGACATTGTTATCATGAGCTTATTATTTGAATTGTTACATTATTGACCGGACTTTATTGTTATACTCGTGGAAATAGCTGGATTTATAACGTGAAGATGCAGATCGGGCACTGATTGTGTCCAAGGGCTCGACTCTAGCCCCCTCAGCTAATTGTCGGAAACATGCTATAAACCTTGGGGTAGTATGAACATTGGCGTCGCATTGCGCTGGGAGTACTTCCTTTTATAAATGAGTGAAATCCACGAGGTCATCTAGTAAAATTACATTCTTACGTGATACATGACTTTCTAGTTATGAAAAGTGCGTTCTCATTAAGTGCTTGTACATTCTCGTTCGTGAAAGGCCACATTCTATCTTGCTTGATCATATTATTATTCTACATGAACATTCCTATATCTATGATCTACATCTTACTACTTGTAGTATACTTTGGTTTATACCGCGTGTTTTACCGTATTTCATTTATCTTATTTCTAGAGTAAAAATGTTAATTATTTAAATATTACCTTCATGTTGATACGAAGATACCTACTGGGAAAGTGTGCTCATTACCCTACTTTACCAATCTTTTTAGGAAGTTCAAGTCGGTCGGATTCGGATTATTCTAGCAACGGATCCGAGAGTGATGATTGATGGTCGAGAGAAGACTTAGAATGTCAAGAGTTTTCAAGTAGTCTAGAGTCATGATGTAATTTTTACTTTATTGAGTCTTACTATGTAATTTTCATTTTTCTTGAGTCTAGTAGATCAAGAGTCAATTTTCTGTAATTTTGAATCAAGTGTTATCAATAAAAGTTAGAATTTTGGTCAAAGATTGTGCACTCCATCTTTATGTGGATGTTATTGTGCTCTGATCTTGATCGCTAGCTTCGGGCGTATTGCCGACTGCTCAAGTTCCCCGATATTACTTCCGATGTACAATGTCTCGGGGCGTGACTGTTAAGTTGGTACCATAGTCTAAGTCTCAGGACTTACTTATTCCCAGGAAAATGTCATAAGGTTAAGTCTAAGATTAAGGACACATTCCTATGAACTAAGGAAAGAAATTTCCCACCTATGAGAGATGGGGTAAAGCCCGGAATGAGATAGGTAATTAGAGTTTATCTCTATGTTAATTCCCCTTCACTCTATCGGAAGTAACAAATTGTTCTTCTTCTCAAGTACGTATCCCCACCCTCCTAATGGCTCACCGTGTCAACTGGGATGAGATGCAACAAACAGTTACGGGTCTTACCCAGACCCTTCAGACTGTGGCCCAAGTTGGCACACGGGCTGACGCGGGTAATCTGCACGGGAATTTTCGGAGCATGAATCCCCCAAGATTCTCTGGATCTTCCAACCCCAATGAGGCAGAGAATTGGATTGACGAAATGAACATAATATTCGACGTCATGCAATGCACTGATCAAGATAAGGTCCGTCTCGCCACCTTCCAATTGAACAAGGATGCGTGTACTTGGTGGAAAGTTATTCCAGCACCACGCCCAAATGCACCACATACTTGGGAGGGATTTCTAACACTCTTCCGAGCAAAGTATTTCTCTGAACATGTCAAAGAAAAAAAAAGCTACAGAATTTACCTCCTTAAGGCAAGGAATGATGTCCATAGCGGAATATGAACTCCAATTCTCTCATCTAGCTCTATATGCTCCTCACTTGGTTAGCACCGATCTCTTAAAAGCTAACCGATTTATGGACGGTTTAAGGTCCGATTTTATTCAACAACTTGGGTCTCAAAATATCCGCACATGTACGGAAATGGTACAACGGGCACATTTATGTGAAAGAACCCTGGAGAAGGTAGAGAAGTTCCAGTGGAAAGAAGAAAGGTCGAGCCAAAAATATGATAGGCGAGAGGGAAAAGAAAAAAGGTTTAACATCAGGGAGGATGACGAACCTCATTACAACAAGAGGTCCCGCAATGGGGACGGTAATGGTAAAGGAAATAGTAATGAAAAAAGGAATGGCAATGGGAATGGCAAGACTAAAAGAGCCAAGGAGGAGGAAGAAAAGCAGGTCATGGCGGCTTGCTCATTCTATGAGAAGTTCAGACATACCGTCGAAGAATGTTGGAAGCATCTCAGCGCTTGTCTTAAGTGTGGAAGTCGAGAGCATCGCTTGCCCATGTGTCCTCTTATAAAGGAACAATCTCCAAGGGATAACAATGGACGCGGGCGACGAGGCCGACTAAATGCCATCTTGGAGGGAGAAGGTAAACCAATTGAAGGTACTGTCTTGACTTATTCACATTTAGCATTGCCTTAATTATTGGTGAAATTAATTAGCTATAATTAAAACACTCCCCATAAACTCATGTAATGAATTTGAGGACCAAATTCTCTTTAAGTGGGCGGGGGGTGTACCAGCCCTAATTTTTCTAGGAATTATTCATGAATTTTCTAGGAATTTTTAGGAAATTGAAACCGTTATTAAGCATTTAAAAAGGCTTAATAGGCTTTTAAATATATTCTTGGGTTAATTAAATTGAATTGAAAGCCCAAATAATAACCTATTAATTAGGTGCACTTAAAGTAGGCCCATAAACTTAATTCCATGACCTTGGGCGCAAGCCCACTTAATAGAAACATAAATTGGGTGATTTACGGATTTAAAATTAGGATATATACACCAATAGGTAGATAAATAAGAAATAATTAGAAAATCCAAAAAAATTGGAATAATGGCCAAATGGCGATCTATCGCAAGACCGCCACTTCATCCTAGCGGTCCCTCCACGACCGCTAAGCCCTTCTGATTCCGTGAATGGAAGAAACGTGAAAAGCTTAGATCTTTGGCATCCAAATCTTCACGGATCGAAGTTTGTAGACCTGTAAACATGCATATGACTATTGGGGATCGATCCTACCCCGAATTAGGACACCCAACTTGATTAAATGCTCAGCCCTAACTCAAAACCCTATAAATAGACCCTAACTTCGACCCATGCGAACCGTAATGTTGGCTCACGTATTTCGAAGGTAAGGAGACATCTTCTCAAAGTAGTCCTTTATAATAATTTGTTCTCCTTAGTTTTATCTAACTCCCCTCCAATTTTCGTGCTAGAAGACTCAGCGGTCGAAGAATTAGGGCGTCTGCAAGTCGCTGGTTCGCTACTGGTTACACAGGAACCAGTGTGCCGGTCCAGTGAAGATTAGGAAATTAGAAGCCCTAATCGAGGTATTTAGAAGATGATCCTTTAGAACTTTTTGTCCCCCTTCATATCCTCTACCTACCCTCCAAATTTCACAGTTTTAGGTCAAGAGAATCAGAAGATAGAGGGGCGGGAAGTTGCTAGTTTGGCATAGGACGTGCAGGAACCTAAGCGACCTTCCAGTTAAAAATTTCAAGTCTAAAGCTTGTCCCAGAGGTAGGTTATCTAGTGAATCACTAAAATACCATGTTAAGAGTAAAAGCCTTCTTTTTCCTCATAGTTTCAGGCATTATACGAAGAGGATTTCATGTTTTACTACCACTACGCATCTAGGTTGTTTGCATGCATGATTCCTACCCTTAAATGGTAAAACTGATAATCTGGCTTAATTCCTGAAAACCATGCATCTTCATAACTTGATTTTCCCTAAAGCATGTTTTACTTCCATTCTAGCTTGTTCCCATGCATCTAGTTCCTTCGAATAGGCCTTGCATGCCCACCTTAATTCTGTCTGCTACAGAATAGAAACGGCCTCCATGAGACCGCAATGACTCTTTAGCAGCCCTACGATAGACCGCTAAAGCAACCATGCAGTCCGCACCTAATCGCCAGTTGTTTCTGATTTCTACTTCATGTTAACTCTAAATAGAATGCAGATCGGCCTTTTTAATTATATCTTAAGCCTAGGTAGTTAGGTTGTAATCCTGATTTTAACCATGGATCCATATAAATGGTTATATTGTGCATCTATCATGCTAGGTTTCATGACTCTCATGTTCCATCTACTTATTTTTAACTTATGCTATTTTCATGCCAAAACGTATATTCTTGTATTAATGACCATGTTTTTACACATTTCATGGGCTTGTTTTAATGATGCTTTGATCACTATTTTACTACGATCCCTTCTCATATAGAGTCTTTTCTTATGTACATGGCACGTATTCCGATACGATATCATTAGATACACTTTTGCACTTATAAGCACACCTCTTGGACTTGTGATCCTCTCTGTCAGATATTCCTTCCACCGAACTAGGTGATCTTGTTTCAAGGCCTCTGTAAGTCTCCGTGAGCCTGAGATTCCCACTAGGACGTCGAGCTGGTTGCACCCTCAAAGCCCAATTATCTAGAAAGCACACACATGATCGACATTTTTCTGTGCCCTGGCTAATAGCGGCCCTCAGGAGACCGCCAATGTTAATTAGCGGCCATCCAGTAGACCGCAACTGTCAGCTAGCGGCCTTTTCCATGATCGCTAATGCTTCCTATAAACGGTCCTTATCTGACTGCCAAATCCTATTAGTGGCCCAGATATGATCGCTATTTCAAGAAACGGCCCTAGCATGACCGTTTCTATCTCAAGTGTTCTTAACCCAAGGGTTGATTTTCTTAAGTTCCTAGATGGTCTATTGATTATCTAGAACCTAACATCTTGTCAAATAAACAATCTAATAAATTATGGGAATTAATAAATGTACCGTTATGCTGCCAGATTCTTTCCGTAGCATGACCTTGTTTTAAATCATCCTTGAACTCTCATGTTCTTAATTGAAGTATTCTTACCTTGAGATTGTTATCATGAGCTTATTATTTGAATTATCACATTATTGGCCGGACTTTATTGTTATACTCGTGGAAGTAGCTGGATTTATAATGTGAAGATGCAGATCGAGCACTGATTGTGTCCAAGGGTTCGACTCTAGCCCCCTCGGCTGATTACCGAAAACATGCTATAAACCATGGGGTATGATGAACACTGGCGTCGTATTGCGCTGGGAGTATTTTCTTTTATAAGTCAGTGAAATCCACGAGATCATCTAGTGAAATTACATTCTTGCGTGATACATGACTTTCTAGTTATGAAAAGTGCATTCTCGTTAAGTGCTTGTACATTCTCATTCGTGAAAGGCCACATTCTATCGTGCTTGATCATATTATAATTCTTTATGAACATTCCTATATCTATGATCTACATCTTGCTACTTGTAGTTTACTTTGGTTTATACCGCGTGTTTTACCGTATTTCATTTATCTTATTTCTAGAGTAAAAATGTTAATTATTCAAACATTGCATTCATGTTGATACGAAGATACCTACTAGGCAAGTGTGCTCATTACCCTACTTTTCCATTCTTTTCAAGAAGTTCGAGTGGGTCGGATTCAGATTATTCTAGCAACGAGTCCGAGAGTGATGATTGATGGTCGATAGAAGACTTAGAATGTCAAGAGTTTTCAAGTAATCTAGAGTCATGATATAATTTTTACTTTATTGAGTCTTCCTATGTAATTTTCATTTTTCTTGAGTCTAGTAGATCAAGAGTCAATTTTGTGTAATTATGAATCAAGTGTTATCAATAAAAGTTAGAATTTTGGTCAAAGATTATGCACTCCATCTTTATGTGGATGTTATTGCACTCTGATCTTGATCGCTAGCTTGAGGTGTATTGCCAGCTGCTCACTTTACCCGATATTACTTCTGCTGTACATACGTCTCGGGGCGTGATAGCAACTTTCATACAATTGCCATTGAGCGTTGCCAGTAGTGAAGTCCAAGTAGGGGGTGGAGGTCCAGAGGTGCCTTCGCCACCGAGAGAGGAGGGCGGTCGAGAAGACGTCTTTCATGCACAGGAAGGAGAAGATGTGGAGGAGTGAGTTTGGCAACACACTGAGGAGGTCGTTGCTGAGCTAGGGCAGCAGGTAGTGCCTGCCATTCGGGTCGCTAGGTAGCCACTCGAGGCAGCACTTCCCGGATAGCTTCTTCCACTGCAAGATTCAGCTACCAGTTTAAACTTACGATGGCCAGTAGCTTCTCACTCTACTTCAGCTTCTGTAGTGATCCGTCACTAGGTTTCTTCCTTGACTTCACCGGGGGGTCTTCTACTTCGGTAGGCCACTCAGAGTAGCACTTCCTTGGCAGCTTCTTCTCCCGATCGCAAGATCCAGCTCCCAGTCGAAACTCCTAAAGTACAGTAACTTCATCATCACTCTACTTCAGCTTCTATAACTACCCATCGCCAGGTTTCCTCCTTGACTTCCCCGGGTTGGGGGTGGGGGCTTTCTTCTTCAATAAGTCACTTAGAGAGGTGGTTCTCGGGCGATTTCTTCTCCCCCACTATCGACGATGCTAGCAAAGCTAACAATGGAGGAGCAACAGAGGGAGAGGTAAACGTGTCATCTCATGTGAGTTGTTAATACAATTAAGTAACTCACATATTGCAACGTTAGGGGTATGGCAACTCGAGTTAGTGGATTTGAAGAACATCGAGATAAATTTCATAAAAGTAAGACTATAGAAAAAATATTTAAAGATTTTTATGGCATAGGACAATTTACTTAAAAAATAAAGACATTGTACACCTATTAATGGGCCAAAAGTATGGTTGGCCGACTCAAACTGCGCCAATGCAAGTCGAGTGACTCATAGTATACCTAGGGGAACCCAGGCCGGTTCGGATCAATCAAGTCCACCCGAGTAAACCCACACCTTCAAAGTTGTTGCATCCCCTAGTTGATTTTGGTACTTGGGTTTTAAAGATAACAAACCGAGTGTGCTTGTGTGCATATGCCATTGAGTGAGGTGAGTTTCTATGAAGAAAGTTATGTCTGAGTAGCTATGAATGAGAAATCTTATTGAGCATGATCATTGAAGAATTCTTAACACTCATTCAAAACATTTGGGTTACCTTGCTTTGCATGATCAAGATCCATAGTTCACACTTGGAAGTCAAACGAATACTTGAATGAGCATCTTGCAATCCATAAATCATAAAGGTGGTAGATGTCATTTATATTCTTCAGGAAAGTTTGGTAAGGCTGTGGAGTTAAGTCATTCTCTAGATAACTGTTGAGTGTGATGGTTATAGGGGTCGACACTTAGTGTCGACACCCATCCATTTCTATTCTGTATAGAACGGTGGATTCGATCTGCTCAGGCTTCCCAGAAACCATTTTTTGAAGACTACAAACTTTCTTTAGTAGAGTCGATGTGACGACCCAGGAGATCCGGATACCAATAAACCGATATCATCAATTTACCGATATCAAGAGCTGGGGGAGGCCACCCAAGAGGCTGATGAGGTCCTGTAAGGGTTAGTGAGTGTTTTTCGAGGGGATGCATAAAGAAGAGAAATTACACGCGCAATATTAATTATAGCATTCATTTGAACTCTAAACGGAAGCAATTACATATATCAGAGTGGTAAATTTATACAAGTAGTCCAGATCCATATATCACAAGTCCCACACTGTACAATGGTCAAAATAAATAACTACACGGGACATAACCCGGCCAGAAGAAGAGAAAGAACAGACTGACCACTAACCGACCACTGACAGACCACTGCTAGCTCTAAGGTTTTTCGCCAAAAGCACGAGAGAATCCTGTAGCCTGATGCTCCGCCTCACCTGTAAAAGGAAGGGGTGAGTCTCATAGCAGAGACTCAGTAGGGTTCACAGAAATTCCTAACTCGCAACTAACTAATGGAAAGCAGTAAAGTATGCAACGGCATAAATAAATGACGATCTTATAAAGCTGTCAAGCTAACTAAATAGTTTATCAACAGCTAACTAGCATGCCAATTAGACTTTAAATGCAAGTACTCAAAATCTACCAATAGATAATAACTCAATCATTTCCAAGTGACAAGAGTGAGAAGGAGAGGAGATCCACCAGAAGAAGAAACCAGATGCGTCCACTGACGGCTTACACTGCGTCTCAAGCATCTACGCAAGTATGATCATAGCAAGCGAGACGCATAACAGTACCAGAACAAGTAACTAGTCAGAGCAACACCCGTCAGTGTCAGTCCAAGTCTCTGACAACGTGTGCACACACCAGCTAGTGCCTAGAGCCAGGCCTCTAGCTAGTATTCCCCTCCGTAGGATGCTACGGTTGGACTGGGGCCCACGGAACTAGCTTAAAAACCGTGAAACTGGGATTGTAGCACCCTGAAATTTATAAAGGATACATATTAATATTGGTCATGAAATAAATATAGAAAATAAAATTTTGATAATGGAAATAGCCTAAATTGATAGTGGGTCTAAACATTAGTTAGAAGGCTATGAATAAATCCTTCATTAAAGCCCAACCATTAAGCTAAAACCCTAACGAGTTACAAATAGATAATTGAGTTAAAGATCATAGGATCGAACCCGACTTTGATACCCGGGACAACAATGCAAAATAAATAAGATATATAAATAAATAAAGTTAAAGGAAATAAAGTATGTATATAAAGTTCTACCAATTAGATAAAACTACTTATTAGTCTACTAAATATAATTAGTGGGCCTTTGCATTAAAATAGTTATACGTAATATATATATAAATATATTATAACCCAACCCAAATAATACTAAGTTAAATGGGTTTCACTAAAGATCTAAATGTTAATCACATATGCTACCCACTAAGCTCACAACTTACATATGTAGGTGTGTAAAGGTATAAGGCCCAACATGCAATTTCAAAACCCAACCCATTTAACTCATAAGGCCATATATATACAAAACTCATGTAACAGCTCACCTACACACATATATATATAGAGTCTTATTAAAATATTAGGCTAAAAAGCATAAGATAATTATAAGACATATGTAATTAATGGGCTCTAAAGATATTGAATGGGCTGGGAATATATGTATAAATATATTAATATAGATATAGATTATACATGAGCCTTGGCCCAAAAATAACCCACACATATATCTTATAAAAAGGAGCCTTAACAATACAACCCACTATATGTCACCCGTATACATATAAAACCTAAAACATATGAAAACTAAGCCAAAAATGAATAGCGCCTTCCATCAAGGCGTTATTTAATTGAAGACCGTACAAATGGGCGCTAATTTATGAATTGACGCCCCTATCTTAGGCGCTAATTCCAACAATGACGCCCCTTTGAATGGGCGCTGTTTTCATACGTTAATAAGGTAAGAAAGGATAACGGTAAATAACGCCCCCTTGACAGGCGCTATATCCTGAATTGAAGAGTTCTCACACAGGCGTCATTTATTGAAATCACGCCCCAATCTTAGGCATCATTTTCAAAAAGGTCCCGTTGGTGTTTGGTTCGAACAAGGAAGTTAATTGGGTAAGTTTTGATTAAGGAAATGGATCAATACGTGGAAGTCTAAGTGTAATAAGGAGTCTACTTGGGAAGTTTTAGTTCCAATCAAACTCCTAGAACCACATTAGGAATGCTACTCTATAAATACCCTATCTTTCGACCTGGCCCCGGCTATAGTATCTTTTTCCTTCTGCTACTGCGAACCCAAGGAGGAGCGTCTTCCAGCGGCATCCTACTGCTGCTTCTTCTTCCTCCACCGTTGAAGTGCAGTTGCTACGTATAGAAGCAACTAAAGCTTCTTCTCCTTCCCTGTTGTGGACGTGTTGCGGTTACTGCGTTCTCTGTTTCTATCCGAGTGCAAGGACTTCCTTTTTCTCCAGTGGTTGTGCCACAGCTATCTTCGTCCTCTGCTATTGCAGTTGTTGTACTGCTTCGACATCGTTAGCCGTCTTCGACTTCGTCTTCTTCCTTCGCGTGGGCGAGCTGTTGCGACTGTGTTGTCGTTGTCATCGTTGCGTGAAGGACGAACGGCACCTTCTTCTTTTCATAGAGATCATGCGGCTACTGCACCATTGTTGCTGCCGCTGTTTGCCACTGTAGTGTTGGTGCTATTGCTGCAGCACTTTTCGTCGTACGTCTGCGGCTGCCATTGTGCACGTTGAGAAGAAGCACCAGGCTTTTTCCCAACTCCTTCCGTTCCCTATTACATTGTTGTCACTGCTACCGTTGCTGCAGCAAGAAGCCAAGTCTTTTCCCTTGTAGTGGTTGCTGCTGTTAGCGTGGGAAGCATCTTCCCTGTATCATCTTTTTCTTTCCGACAACCCCTCCGATCGTATAAACACCAAGAGGTAGGCAATCTCCCAAGCCAAACTGTTAGTTAATCTACATATGCATGTTTTTTGTTAAAGTTTGTAGTTTCACGTGAAGTTAACAAATTAAACACATGATTAAAGAATTTTGTAACCATGTAACCACATAACAAAATTCTAGATAAATATAATTATGGGATCCCCATGATTATTCCAAAATTTTTGCGCATATAAATGTTGTATTAACTATAAACACTAATTAGTTAAACAATTTAATATGTTTTAACTATATACTCGGTGAATTATAAAAATTACTGTAGCTTGATAGTTATGGGATTTTACCTTAACGATTTGTTCGTGGCCGTCGGAGTGTCCTTTGGCCATGAAATTTTATGGGAGCGTTATTGGGGTAGAGACCGAGATAGTGAGAGTGGTTGCATCATTTTTCTTCCCCCTTATCTCAAGATCCCCCATCTCTCAACGAAAAATTACTTTGAACGTCCAGTTAGGTAGAGTTTTTCGAGCCCGTCATTTCGATATATAGAACGCGTGATTCCGACATGTGTACGTCGAGAACAGGAGGTTTGAAGATCGACACTTTTATTGAAATGACGACAAGCTCAATGGCGTCAAATTCTTTTGACGACATCGTGCAAGGTCGTTGAATTATTATATATATATATATGTGTGTGTGTGTGTGTGTGTGTGTGTGTGTGTGTGTGTGTGTGTGTGTGTGTGTGTGTGTGTGTGTGTGTGTGTGTGTAATTATATCTTTGAAAATTCATATCTACTAAATTACGTAACATAAAATTATAAAAATATATTTTTGGAATCCTTGAATTTTTTCCTAATTATCATATATTTTATTTTTCTAAGTTATTATATATAAATAAATATGTCTTTGAATGTATATTTTTTAAATTATTCAATTAAATAGATATTAATGTGAATTCTTGTTAAATGAATTAAGTTAAAAATCATAAAACTAACGTCCTTCCAAGAGGACGCTAATTAATAAATGACGCCACCCACGGGCGTCAATTAATATAAGTTTATTTAATTATAGTTAATTATAGAATTGGATGGACGTGAATTCTATAATTAACGCATTCATGTTCTCACCGTTTTCTTCCGATTTTGACCCATACCTCGGGTCTTTTGACACTCTCATCTCACGTCCGTAGATGGAGTCCATATTTCATGATTGGTTCACGTTATATACCTCAACTCTCGGTGACATACGAGCCCTCCGTCGGACATTCCGTTCCTTCGGACTGGCAAGTTAGTCATTGGGACCTCCGTAAGTCTCCTCGCAGCCTTGGATTCCCTCAAGGCCGACTAAGCTGGTTGTACCTAATCACCCAGATTTTCAGAATGTCATGGTTTTCATATGGTTTATTGATATATCATCCTTATTACAAGTTCTATCCTTGAACTCTATGTTCCATGAAATCAATCTTAATGTTCTTACATGCTTGATCCTTGAAAATCTTGGCATTTAATATGGAATTAGTCTAGACTAAATGTCAGGGGCTATGGGTCCCACTAAAATGACATTTTAAATGCTACGGGTCCTGATTTGACCCTATTGGGCGAGGCAAAGTCCAAACGTTACCGGTATACGATGATCGGGTGCTGGCATTCACCACCTATAGTCGTCTATAACTTATTTCCATGAGGGGTGGTCATATCATCGTGATTTTCTCCTTAGTGCATTGGCCAATCCTATATAGTGCTAGATGTGCAAACGCTCTCATGATAGTGATGATCGGGAGTAATTGCCATCATAGTACACAATCCTATATCGTGCTAGGTGCAAACGCTCTCGTGATAATGATGATCGGGAATAATTGCCATCATAGTACACCTTTCTACAACTAATTGTTCGTCATGAAAAGATTTTGAATTACCTTATTGGAGGGGTTATCATATCGTCGTGATATTCCCTTAGTGTCTTGGCAAATGCTATAGAATGCTTATAGAAGTAATTGTGCTACTTCTATATCGATCATCCTAAAAGTTCTTGAATTATCCCCAATGGTAGCACACGTTATCTTGTCACAATAATGGATACATTGAAGCTCTCGTGATAGTGTTCGTCATAGAGAGATGAATGTTATATTTCCTCATGAATGCTCTTGACCTAGTTTGAGAAAGTACTTGTTAAGATCTTGCTATACTCTCTTAATTATCATTGTCCTTACTCTTCATGAGTTTATCTAGCATCTTACTTACTCATTTTTTTCTAGTTCTTGAATTTATCTCGTGTCATTATAGTTCTCGATTTCTATATCTCGCATGACCTGCATGAGCATGTTAAACTGTAATTGACTTAAAGCTAGCTTGGAGCATGAGATATTAAGTCCTACTGAGCGTTCGCTCACCCTACGTTTTCCAATATTTTTCAGGTAATGACCTTAGTGACGACGAGACCGAACATGATGGGCAAGGACAAGAGTGAAGTGAACTCTGACATCTAGATGAACTGTCTAGTCTGGTTATCTTGCGTCTTATGTCTCATTATAGTTTTTCTTTATTGAGTCTTTTCGTCTATTATGGGCCCGAATATGTAAAGAACTTATATTTGAAATGAAATTTGTTATTTGTCCAAATTGTGTTTTATGGAAATGACTATGCTCTGATTGACATGACTGTTTAACTGCCACGTTCCGAGCAAACGACATGTTACGCTGCTATCGGTTCGGGACGTGACAGAAGGTGGTATCAGAGCCTAGACTTTCTAAATCCCTAGGTCCTTAAGTCCAAGTCCTAGATTGAGTTCTCCTTGTCAGTTATCCTATAGGAACCCCGTGAGATTTGGGTATAGCTGTGGGTTAAATGATAAAATATGTTACATTCGCGTTAGATACCTGCCGAGATATGAATATCATTAATCCAAACCTTATTCTTGTAGGCTAGAATGGCCGCTGAGAGAGCTCAGTGGAGAGAGATGCAACGCACTGTCCAGGGTTTAACGCAAGCCTTGCAACAAGTTGCACAAGGTGGAGCACGGCATGGAGCCGGGGATTTGCATCGGAAGTTCCAAAAGATAAATCCCCCTAAGTTTAGTGGGTCGACTGACCCGGATGAAGCAGAGAATTGGGTGCAAGAAATAGAGAGGACCTTTAAGGTGATGCAATGCACCGACGAAGAGAAGGTACTATTAGGAACTTATCAATTAGAGAAGGATGCCCGAGTATGGTGGGGATCCATGGAAGCCATTTTGCCTAACGATCAAGTTTCTTGGGACGAGTTTTTAGAACTCTTTAACAAGAAGTATTTCTCAGAAAGAATTCGCGAGAAGAAGGCTATGGAATTTGCGGCTTTGAAGCAACGTAGTCTGGCAGTCGCTGAGTATGAAGCGAGGTTTTCTAGATTGGCCCGATATGCACCACACTTGGTATGCACGGAGAAAATGAGAGCAAAGAGATTTATGAATGGCTTGAAGGTGGAACTTATACCTCAACTAGCTCCACTAGAAATTCAGACATATACGGAGATGGTTAGAAAAGCTCAACTCTTAGAAGATGCCATGGACATGATGGAACGAATTAAAAGAAGGATCGCCAAGAAGGAGCAAGCAAACGGATCCAAGAATACGGAGCCGGTGAATGGCAAGAAGAGACCTAATGGAGGGAACGGTATCCGTAAGAACAAGAAACCCCTGAATGATGAACAACACATTGTTCCAACCAATGGAAAATGTGAGCATTGCAAGAAAGGAAGGCACAACCCGAATGAGTGTTGGTACAAACTCGGAAAGTGCATCCGTTGTGGAAGCGGAGATCATAAAATCACTCGTTGTCCACTCTTAAAGAAAGAAGCGTCGCAAGTATTGGGAGGTAACCCTATAAACCTATCTCATCTAAAACTTGCATGAATCGGATATGATCTTAAGTACTTAGCATGATATGTGAATGATCTAGCCAGAATACATGCTTTAGATATGGTGATCTACCCCACAAATTTTGGAAGGGAAACTATGTGAATTTGGGGACCAAATTCTTTTAAGTGGGGGAGGGTGTAGCACCCCGAAATTTATAAAGGATACATATTAATATTGGTCATGAAATAAATATAGAAAATAAAATTTCGATAATGGAAATAGCCTAAATTGATAGTGGGCCTAAACATTAATTAAAAGGCTATGAATAAATCCTTCATTAAAGCCCAACCATTAAGCTAAAACCCTAACGAGTTACAAATAGATAATTGAGTTAAAGATCATAGGATCGAACCCGACTCTGATACCCGGGACAACAATGCAAAATAAATAAGATATACAAATAAATAAAGTTAAAGGAAATAAAGTATGTATATAAAGTTCTACCAATTAGATAAAACTACTTATTAGTCTACTAAATATAATTAGTTGGCCTTTGCATTAAAATAGTTATACGTAATATATATATAAATATATTATAACCCAACCCAAATAATACTAAGTTAAATGGGTTTCACTAAAGATCTAAATGTTAAACACATATGCTACCCACTAAGCTCACAACTTACATATGTAGGTGTGTAAAGATATAAGGCCCAACATGCAATTTCAAAACCCAACCCATTTAACCCATAAGGCCATATATATACAAAACTCACGTAACAGCTCACCTACACACATATATATACAGAGTCTTATTAAAATATTAGGCTAAAAAACATAAGATAATTATAAGACATATGTAATTAATGGGCTCTAAAGATATTGAATGGGCTGGGAATATATGTATAAATATATTAATATAGATATAGATTATACATGAGCCTTGGCCCAAAAATAACCCACACATATATCTTATAAAAAGGAGCCTTAACAATACAACCCACTATATGTCACCCGTATACATATAAAACCTAAAACATATAAAAACTAATCCAAAAATGAATAGCGCCTTCCATCAGGGCGTTATTTAATTGAAGACCGTACAAATGGGCGCTAATTTATGAATTGACGCCCCTATCTTAGGCGCTAATTCCAACAATGACGCCCCTTTGAATGGGCGCTATTTTCATACGTTAATAAGGTAAGAAAGGATAACGGTAAATAACGCCCCCTTGACAGGCGCTATATCCTGAATTGAAGACTTCTCACACATGCGTCATTTATTGAAATCACGCCCCAATCTTAGGCGTCATTTTCAAAAAGGTCCCGTTGGTGTTTGGTTCGAACAAGGAAGTTAATTGGGTAAGTTTTGATTAAGGAAATGGATCAATACGTGGAAGTCTAAGTGTAATAAGGAGTCTACTTGGGAAGTTTTAGTTCCAATCAAACTCCTAGAACCACATTAGGATTGCTACTCTATAAATACCCTGTCTTTCGACCTGGCCCCGACTATAGTATCTTCTTCCTTCTGCTACTGCGAACCCAAGGAGGAGCATCTTCCAGCCGCATCCTACTGCTGCTTCTTCTTCCTCCACCGTTGAAGTGCAGTTGCTACGTATAGAAGCAACTAAAGCTTCTTCTCCTTCCCTGTTGTGGACGTGTTGCGGTTGTTGCGTCCTCTGTTTCTATCCGAGTGCAAGGACTTCCTTTTCCGCCAGTGGTTGTGCCGCAGCTGTCTTCGTCCTCTGCTATTGCAGTTGATGTACTGCTTCGACATCGTTAGCCATCTTCAACTTCGTCTTCTTCCTTCACGTGGGTGAGCTGTTGCAACTGTGTTGTCGTTGTCGTCGTTGCGTGAAGGACGAACGGCACCTTCTTCTTTTCATAGAGACCGTGCGACTACTACACCATTGTTGCTGTCGCTGTTTCCCACAGCAGTGTTGGTGCTGTTGCTGCAGCACTTTTTGTCGTACGTCTGCGGCTACCATTGTGCACGTTGAGAAGAAGCACCAGGCTTCTTCCCAACTCCTTACGTTCCCTGTTACATTGTTGTCACTGCTACCGTTGCTACAACAAGAAGCCAAGTCTTTTCCCTTGCAGTGGTTGCTGCTGTTAGCGTGGGAAGCATCTTCCCTATATCATCTTCTTCTTTCCGGCAACCCCTCCGATCGTATAAACGCCAAGAGATAGGCAATCTCCCAAGCCAAACAGTTAGTTAATCTGCATATGCATGTTTCTTGTTAAAGTTTGTAGTTTCACGTGAAGTTAGCAAAGTAAACGCATGATTAAAGAATTTTGTAACCGTGTAACCACATAACAAAATTCTAGATAAATATAATTATGGGATCCCCATGATTATTCCTAAATTTTCGCGCATATAAATGTTGTATTAACTATAAACATTAATTAGTTAAATAATTTAATATGTTTTAACTATATACTCGGTGAATTATAAAAATTACTGTAGCTTGATAGTTATGGGATTTTGCCTTAACGATTTGTTCGTGGCCGTCGGAGTGTCCTTCGGCCATGAAATTTTATGGGAGCGTTATTGGGGTAGAGACCGAGATAGTGAGAGTGGTTGCATCATTTTTCATGCCCCCTATCTCAAGATTCCCCATCTCTCAATGAAAAATTACTTTGAACGTCCAGTTAGGTAGAGTTTTTCGAGCCCGTCATTTCGATATATAGAACGCGTGATTCCGACATGTGTACGTCGAGAACAGGTGGTTTGAAGATCGACACTTTTATTGAAATGACGACAAGCTCAATGGCGTCAAATTCTTTTGACGACATCGTGCAAGGTCGTTGAATTATTTAATATATATATATATATATATATATATATATATATATATATATATATATATATATATATATCTTGTAATTATATCTTTGAAATTTCATATCTACTGAACTACGCAACATAAAATTATAAAAAAATATTTTTGGAATCTTTGAATTTTTCACCTAATTATCATATATTATATTTTTCTAAATTATTTTATATAAATAAATATGTCTTTGAATGTATATTTTTGAAATTATTCAATTAAATAGATATTAATGTGAATTCTTGTTAAATGAATTAAGTTAAAAATCATAAAACTAACGTCCCTCCAAGTGGACGCTAATTAATAAATGACGCCACTCACGGGAGTCAATTAATATAAGTTTATTTAATTATAGTTAATTATAGAATTGGATGGACGTGAATTCTATAATTAACGTATTCGTGTTCTCACCGTTTTCTTCCGATTTTGACCTATACCTCGGGTCTTTTGGCACTCTCATCTCACGTCCGTAGATGGAGTCCCTGTTTCATGATTGGTTCACGTTATATACCTCAACTCTCAGTGACATACGAGCCCTCCGTTGGACATTCCGTTCCTTCGGACTGGCAAGTTAGTCATTGGGACCTCCGTAAGTCTCCTCGCAGCCTTGGATTCCCTCAAGGCCGATTGAGCTGGTTATACCTAATCACCCAGATTTCTAGAATGTCATGGTTTTCATATGGTTTATTGATATATCATCCTTATTACAAGTTCTATCCTTGAACTCTATGTTCCATGAAATCTATCTTAATGTTCTTACTTGCTTGATCTTTGAAATTCTTGGCCATTAATATGGAATTAGTCTAGAATAAATGTCAGGGGCTATGGGTCCCACTAAAATGACATTTTAAATGCTACGGGTCCTGATCTCACACTATTGGGTGAGGCAAAGTCCAAACGTTACCGGTATACGATGATCGGGTGTTGGCATTCACCACCTATAGTCGTCTATAACTTATTTCCATGAGGGGTGGTCATATCATCGTGATTTTCCCCTTAGTGCATTGGCCAATCCTATATAGTGCTAGATGTGCAAATGCTCTCGTGATAGTGATGATCGGGAGTAATTGCCATCATAGTACACCTTTCTACAACTAATTGTTCGTCATGAAAAGATCTTGAATTGCCTTATTGGAGGGGTTATCATATCGTCGTGATATTCTCGTAGTGTCCTGGAAAATGCTATAGAATGCTTATAGAAGTAATTGTTCTACTTCTATATCGATCATCCTAAAAGTTCTTGAATTATCCCCAATGGTAGTACACGTTATCTTGTCACAATAATGGATACATTGAAACTCTCGTGATAGTGTTCATCATAGAGAGATGAATGTTATATTTCTTCATGAATGCTCTTGACCTAATTTGAGAAAGTACTTGTTAAGATCTTGCTATACTCTCTTGATTATCATTGTCCTTACTCTTCATAAGTTTATCTAGCATCTTGCTTACTCATTTGTTTCTAGTTCTTGAATTTATCTCGTGTCATTATAGTTCTCGATTTCTATATCTCGCATGACCTGCATGAGCATGTTAAACTGTAATTGACTTGAAGCTAGCTTGGAGCATGAGATATTAAGTCCTACTGCGCGTTCGCTCACCCTGCGTTTTCCAATGTTTTTCAGGTAATGACCTTAGTGATGACGAGACCGAACATGATGGGCAAGGGCAAGAGTGAAGTGAACTCTGACATCTAGATGAACTGTCTAGTCTGGTTATCTTGCGTCTTATGTCTTATTATAGTTTTTCTTTATTGAGTCTTTTCATTTATTATGGGCCCGAATATGTAAAGAACTTATATTTGAAATGAAATTTGTTATTTGTCCAAATTGTGTTTTGTGGAAATGACTATGCTCTGATTGACATGACTGTTTAACTGCCACGTTCCGCTGCTATCGGTTCGGGGCGTGACAGGGATACCCCGCCACCTCTCCCGGGTGTGATCAACACTAAAAGTCATCGGTCTACGACTGGTGGTTCCATCACTAGGAAAGAGAATAAAGCTCTATTGGGATCTAATAACATGCCATAATTTATGATAACAATTAAACATGGCAAATATGCAAGATTCAAGGCATAATTAACTGAATATGCTAAGATGGCCATTGTGACGACCCGGAGATCCGGTTACCGATATACCTATGCCAAGAACTGGGTGTTGGGTCCCGCGAGGTGTAAACGGATCTAGAAGGGGGGGTTGAATAGATCCTATCAAAAGCTTTGGCCTATTTAAAACTCTGAGGTATCGGAAGCATGAACCACTCTTATAAAGTGAATGAATCACTTAGGGACAATGCACAGCGGAATTAAGTAGAGTGGCTCAAATGAAAAGACTTGGATTACAAGCTATGAAACGTCCACACTTCTTGAAGCACATTTGTGATCTTGAAAGAAATAAGCCTTGTAGTGCAGGGATCATAAAGCATAACACTAAAGCATGCAATAGCTTGCAACAACCGTGCGTGTGTGTGTGTGATATGTTGATTACTCAAAGTGCATATGTGTGTGAACAATCTAACCAAGTATGGAAGCACACGAACCTGTGAATGGGGTTAGAAGATATAGATCAATCACACACGATAAACAACCCACAACACAGGGATTTTTAAGGTGGTTCGGTTGTAACCCCACAACCTACGTCCACCCCTCACCAAAACCCGGTGAGGCTTCCTTGCTGACTCACAGCTTGACTGGAGACAGGCCCCAAACTACAGAACAGAGAAAACCCTCTTTCTGTCTTCCTACACACAAAGCTGGCAGGGACGGCTACACCGCAGATCGGAGAACTCCCGATTGCCTTCCTACTAACCACCGGTAGGGACGATCTTCAGTTTCAATAGATTGAATCAAATGAAGAAAGAAACAAGATGAAAATGCTCAAACAAGATATGAAGATATGCTAAAATGAATTAGATCTTGTATGAGATTGTTGGATCTTGAATCTGTTGAGGATTTGATCTTCCTTTGATCCTTTTGAGTTGATGGAGCAGATATAGGATGTAGCTTGATCTTTCCTTTGAATCTCCTTGAGTTGATGAAGAAGAATATTGGATGTAGCTTGATCTTTTCTTGAATCTCCTTGAGTTGATGTAGAGGTGTATGGATGTAGCTTTGATCACCTTTGAGAGCCTTGCATGCTTTTTGCTTGCTTGGAGGTTGCTTGGCTTCAGATCTGAGCTTGAATCATCTTGAAAGGATGAAGAACTCCAGCCCGAAGTACTGTTCACGGAGGTGCTACAGTGCTTGCGAAATGGCCTCCCTTGAGCTCTCTTTGATTCACTTCATCAACTACATCAACTAGGGTTTCTAACCCTCTTGTATTGGTTTTATAGACTTTAAATGGTCTATAGATAAGCCCCAGACCAGATCCACAAATCATGGGTGATTAGGTGACTTTTGGATTAAATAAATCCATGTTGAATGGCCCTTTTCGAAGTGGAAACAAAAGTCAACAATTGATGGCTCGGGCTAGCGGTCGACCTACAGCTTCTGGCGATCGACCTCTACTGAGAAATCTACAAACGGGCGGTCCCTGGGATTTTCGGTCGACCGCTACTGGCTGGCGGTCGACCTACAGCTGACAGAACTGCAGACGGGAGTCTGCTGGCTGGGGCGGTAGACCGCCCCTGTGCTGGCGGTCGACCGCCAGCTGGGCAGCCCCCCAGTTCAGTCCCGGTCGGTTCGTCAGCCCTCCAGCTCAGTCGCTTGAGTCCATTAGCAGCCCGTTCATGTCTGTAACTTCATCCTTGTTGGTCTAGAAGGTACCAACTGAATCTTTATCTTTGGACTCTCATCTTGTTCAGTGAACTTGGCTATTTGAATGAAGCTTGTAGTTGTTGTATAGACTTTGCATCAAGGCTTGGACGTGTAGACTTTGTGTGCATGTATGAACTCTGTATAGACTTTATACCTTGATCATGCATGAGCCTGTACAGCCTTGCTTCATGAGCGTACAAACTTGGTAACTTGATGCACGAACACAACAAAACGCAATGTATAGACTTTGCGTGTGAAGCAGCCGGCCAATGTATAGACTTGTGTTGCAACCATCAACCAACGTACAGACTTGGAGTTGTGCTAGCAGCCAACGTACAGACTTGGAGTTGTGCTAGCAGCCAACGTATAGACTTTATCTTGTGCAACGTACAGACTTTGAGTTCTGCTTGCAGCCAACATACAGACTTCATCTGCAGCAACGTATAGACTTCATCTGCCGCAACGTACAGACTTCATCTGCCGCAACGTACAGACTTTGTGTTGTGCATGCAGCCAACGTACAGACTTCATCTGCAGTAACGTATAGACTTCATCTGCCGCAACGTACAGACTTTGTGTTGTGCATGCAGCCAACGTACAGACTTTGAGCAGCAGCCATCCAACGTATAGACTTCATCCAACGTATAGACTTTGTTGGATGTATAGACTTGCTGAAGCCGAGTGTACAAACTCTGTTGGATGTATAGACTTGATGAATCCGAGTGTACAGACCTTGTTGGATGTATAGACTTGATGAATCTGAGTGTACAAACTTTGTTGGATGTATAGACTTGCTGGCTGTATAGACTTTCTGATGTATAGACTTGCTGGCGAAGAATGTACAGACTTGCTACTGTATAGACTTGATGAATCTGAAGGTACAGACATTGTTGGATGTATAGACTTGCTGAAGCCGAGTGTATGGACTTTGTTGGATGTATAGACTTGCTGAACCATGTCTCTTGATCTTGATCGTCTGCACTGGATGTATAATGACCTGAAATGTATGAATATTAACATTATCAAGTGCAGGTATAGCTCATTAATGACTACAGAGGCAGACATCATCAAAACCATAAAAGTAATCATGTTGCACACATGTTCAACATTATCCCCCTTTTTGATGATGGCAACTATGAGTCATTCTGAACTATGAGTCATTAGAGATTCACATGCATTAGTAATTCACATGACAACTATGAGTCAACAACATTCATCTTGTGACAATAACTCACATGGTTCTTACCACATCCTTTTTGATGAATGACTCACATAATCTTCTCCCCCTTTGACAACATCAAAAGATCCAGAAAAGAGAACGAGGGACTCGAGGCTTGGCAAAGACAATGTAAGTGTGAGAGGTGGAGCCAAATAGTGGAGATGGATAGAGTAGCCAAAGATCAAATTTTTGATTTCAAATTTTGCAGATTTTTAGTGGTTTTCTAATATTCAGATTTTGTTTGGATTTTCTATGCAATGCATGGAAATGATCAAATTTTGATGCAAGCTACAATTGTATGAAGTCAAGACATGCATGCCACCCTAATGCATGAAAACATGATGACAATGATGCTAGGACTTATGCCAAATGTCAATGAATGAGAAAGCAATGTGATATCATTTGACAGAGGACACCAATGATTTTGGAGACGACTTAAAAGGTGCATCAAGATGATACTTGTTGGATTATACCACTTGTGTAGTATGGTGATGTAATCGAGGCAGCTTGAATGATTTATGTAGATATGGCAGATGAAGGCAAACAACAAGGAGCATCAAGATATGACTTCTCAAGAGAGAATGGAGGTTCTTTAATCTGAAACCAAGTTCATAAATCAGAGTTATGGATTTTTTAGAATTTTTAGTTTTAGAACCCAAATGTACCAGCTCTTACATTCAGATTGGTTTAATGCTAATGAGTTTTGGCCTACTCAGTAGAATCACATGAAAACATTTGCATGCAAGTTTAATAGTAGTGAACCAGAAACTCATGTCAAAACTAGATTAACCTTCTCTTATCTTACTCATTCGGTTTCATTGGTTCCCTTGAGAGTGACCACAATAAGTATTGAGGCTAAACACTTAGATGACTTAGATTTGATTCATGAGAGCTACACATTCATATTTTTCTTTTGAAATCATTTGAAAGATGATTGCTATCATTTTACGAGCAGTCAAGTGTAGCAACCACCTTTTGACGTGAGTGTGCACATTTACCAGACGCAAGCACCCCCAGTTACTCAGTGTAGCTCACGATTTTGCTTCACTTAGAACAAAGATAACATAGTCACCTCATGACATATCGAACCTCATTTTCTTTGATGAGGAGATATATTTCTCAGCAACAGTGACATTGCTCTGCCTTGAGCTTACTTTAAGTATAGCCACTTTTTGAAATAAACAGATTCAACAAATGTTTAAAAACAATACTTAGCTGAAGTTTCTCGATCAAGGATGCCTTTGTACTCAAAAAATTTTCAGATTCAAGATGGCATAACAAGTCACAACACGAGAAACTAGTTTAAGTCTATTAAACCCGATCACAAACATGTTCAAGACCATCAAACTTCAAGACTCAAGAAATCATTAATGTTAAACCAAAATCATTCATGTTCAAGGCAATCACAAGACTCTATAAGAGAAAAATCTTCTTGAAGATTTACTCTGATAAACAACCTCATTAATAGATTGGGAATCCTCCAAGAAGTTCAAGGCATTTTGAATCCAAGTTGAACCACAAAAGGATTAAGTAATATCATGCAGTGGCTTGGTTTAAGAAGAGAGTGTTGCATAACTGGTAGGCAAGAATAGATGAAGAACACTCCCCCTGAGGTTATGCACTGAGCTCAGACAAAAGTAATTTGTAGACAGAAAGAAATGTGGGGTCGACCTGTCAAAGGAGTGAGGTCGACCGGCAGAATTTTGACTGGATTTTCATGATAAACAAGCTCCCCCTGAGAAGATGCATTCTATACCATGATGTCAACAGAATGAAGATGAAACATATGCATGAATGCTGCAAAGAGACAGCTCCCCCTTACTATATGGCCTATATGCGACATTGACGCATGGTACGTGGCGGAGGTGAAACCTCACGCATATTGAGTGCTTCTAGGCAAGCATAACCTGCCTTTCCATACATCAACATTTGATATACCATGGCCATGTAAGAATGATGCTATACAAACCATGTAAAGTATCGTGAACATGAATTCAATTTTATTATGCATGGATTGGCAATGAATTATGCAGCCTAAGTCTTATTGGAATGCTCAAAGCAATGAAGATGCTGCAAAATAATTGTGCATTTTTTTGTCTACTATGCATGATGTGCATTAAGGTATGTGTGATCACAATATGATGCAAACACAAATCATTCACAATTGAATTTGAACTGAATGCAACATGATGATGTCAATTGCTTGACTCCCCCTTTTGAATAATGCTAACATGAATAACGAGTTGAAAATGCAGCCATGACATGCATCATCAAAACCAAAGTCCAAGAATTTCAAGTGGCTGATATCAGGTAGCAAACAACTCATCATCACATCAACATGACATTGGGCAGACGTATGATGCACTATCTACATGTCAAGACTAAACATGCAAGATGACTGAACTTAAAGGTTTATGTACATACCTGTGCCTTGAGCTTTTATTTACCTTATGATCCTTTGTTCAGCTCCAAGGCATCCTGCACCCAAAATTCTCATTTGGAATTTTTAGGTACCCAAGATTGCTTGGGTCCTTGTAGGTTAGCAGCTTTATCATATTCACCAATGTAGCTCATCTGTTTCAGGGAGATTAGATCATCCTTTCTCATTGTATGACAATCATACATGTCATGACCATTTTTCCCACAGTAAAAATAGCGCACAAAAGATTGAGCATTCTTTTTATGTTCATGTGCGTGTGCATATGCATTTTGTTTTTGTGGATAAGCATGGGATTTACCTTTCATGGCATGAAGGTGATGCTTTCCCTTCAAGTGCCAGCACTCTTGGACAGTATGGCCAGACTTACCACAATGAGAGCAGCAAGGAGGAAGATTTTTATTTAAAGCCATGGAGAGTGTTGACCTGCTTGTATAGGAGTGTCGACTCTTCTGACTCCCCGTGTAATTCTGTGCAGATATCTGCTGAGTAGGTCCTCTGCCAGTATTGACATGTTTCTTTCCTTGCTCTTTCACTTGATCTCCTGCTCTAAGCTCATCATTTCTCAAGATAAAATAATCATGCACAGTGTGACCATGTTTACCACAATAATAACAATTGACATTCATTTTGTGGAAGGCATGGTATTTAGCATTGGACATGTTATGGTGCATGTTTGGATAATCATGCTGAATTTTACTTTTTTTTCGAGCAGTGTGCTCTTTTTGGTGACCACAGGAAGTGGTGGCTTCTGGTGAGCCAGAATCTTGGATTTGGGCAAACATTGACAGGAAATCATTCAAACTTTGAATTTCATTTTCAAGTGAGGAAATGTGCTGTTTAGATTCAACAAGGCCCTCTTCGCATGCTGCCAATTGCTCATTGAGCATGGCGTTTACTGCTTTAAGATTTTGATTTTGTTGTTCTAAAGCATGCAAAGTTTCAGAGTGATCTTCAATGACAGATTTACCTTTTTCATGTGCAGCCAGTTTTTCATGTAATTCTTCTTCAATTTTTTCATGTTCAATTTTCTTTTCCAACAACTCACTATTCTCTTCTTTCAGAGAATTAATCAGTTTTTGTTGCCATTCAAGATCATCATGGAGACCAACATTTATATTTCTCAAGAATGAACATTTTTCACATACAAAATTAGCAGAGCATGAAACAGAATTTTTATTTCCTTCAATCAACTTCTCATGATAGATTAGCCCATCGGCTATAGTTTGATCATTGGAGATTGACTTAGGTTGGTTTTGGAGTTTATTACAGTTTCTTCCAACCTAGTGATTTCATCATGAAGACTTTCATTTTCATCCTTTAGACATGCAATGCTTTGTTTATGTGTATCTACATCAACTGAGAGAGTGTCGTTAAGCTCTTTAAAAATAGAACACTTTTTACAAATCGAGCTTTCATTTTGGTTAATTTTCTTGAGATCCTTTTTCAAATTTTTGTTTTCTATTTTTACCTTTTTGTATTGTGTGATCAATTCATCATAGGCTTCCATAAGCTCTTCAAAAGTGAATTCCTCGGAGTCAGAGTTTACCTGTGATGAGGATGTATTGCTGGACTGTTCTGCACGGTCGGCCATGAAGCATTCTTGTTCTTGTTCCTTCCCTTCATAGATTTTCACCAACTTGTCCAATACTTGCTTGGCTGTACTGCAAGAGGACACAATATGAGTTAGTCTTAGATCAACTGCAGCTGTAATTAAGTTATATGTAAGATGATTATCATTGTGTTTGGTCTCATGTTCGGCTAACCAATCAATTGAATTTGATGGCAGCTCATGAAGACCATTGTATATAAGAGTCCACAATTGTGGATCTATGGAGCTAACATAGATGAACATTCTTCGAACCCATGTAGAAAAATCTGAACCATCATAAATAGGCGGAGAAGCCATCGAAGCATGTGTAGCATATGAAGCCATCTAAATAACAAACAACGGGATCTTTCCCTACAGATCGTTGGATCTGGGAATCATAGAGCCTTGCTCTGATACCACTTGTTGGGTCCCGCGAGGTGTAAACGGATCTAGAAGGGGGGGTTGAATAGATCCTATCAAAAGCTTTGGCCTATTTAAAACTCTGAGCTATCGGAAGCATGAACCACTCTTATAAAGTGAATGAATCACTTAGGGACAATGCACAATAGAATTAAGTAGAGTGGCTCAAAAGAAAAGACTTGGATTACAAGCTATGAAACGTCCACACTTCTTTAAGCACATTTGTGATTTTGAAAGAAATAAGCCTTGTAGTGCCGGGATCATAAAGCATAACACTAGAGCAAGCAATAGCTTGCAACAACCGTGCGTGTGTGTGTGTGATATGTTGATTACTCAAAGTGCATATGTGTGTGAACAATCTAACCAAGTATGGAAGCACACGAACCTGTGAATGGGGTTAGAAGATATAGATCAATCACACACAATAAACAACCCACAACATAGGGATTTTTAAGGTGGTTCGGTTGCAACCCCGCAACCTACGTCAACCCCTCACCAAAACCCGGTGAGGCTTCCTTGCTGACTCACAGCTTGACCGGGGACACGCCCCAAACTACAGAACAGAGAAAACCCTCTTTCTATCTTCCTACACACAAAGCCGGCAGGGACGGTTACACCGTAGATCGGAGAACTCCCGATTGCCTTCCTACTAACCACCGGTAGGGACGATCTTTAGTTTCAATAGATTGAATCAAATGAAGAAAGAAACAAGATGAAAATGCTTAAACAAGATCTGAAGATATGCTAAAATGAATTAGATCTTGTCTGAGATTGTTGGATCTTGAATCTATGGAGGATTTGATCTTCCTTTGATCCTTTTGAGTTGATGGAGCAGATATATGATGTAGCTTGATCTTTCCTTTGAATCTCCTTGAGTTGATGAAGAAGAATATTGGATGTAGCTTGAACATTTCTTGAATCTCCTTGAGTTGATGAAGAGGTGTATGGATGTAGCTTTGATCACCTTTGAGAGCCTTGCATGCTTCTTGCTTGCTTGGAGGTTGCTTGGCTTCAGATCTGAGCTTGAATCATCTTGGAAGGATGAAGAACTCCAGCCCAAAGTATTGTTCACGGAGGTGCTACAGTGCTTACGACATGGCCTCCCTTGAGCTCTCTTTGATTCACTTCATCAACTACATCAACTAGGGTTTCTAACCCTCTTGTATTGGTTTTATAGACTTTAAATGGTCTATAGATAAGCCCCAGACCAGATCCACAAATCATGGGTGATTAGGTGACTTTTGGATTAAACAAATCCATGTTGAATGGCCCTTTTCGAAGTGGAAACAAAAGTCAACAATTGATGGCTCGGGGCTAGCGGTCGACCTACAGCTTCTGGCGATCGACCTCTACTGAGAAATCTACAAACGGGCGGTCCCTGGGATTTTCAGTCGACCGCTACTGGCTGGTGATCGACCTGCAGCTGACAGAACTGCAGACGGGAGTCTACTGGCTGGGGCGGTCGACCGCCCCTGTGCTGGCGGTCGACCACCAGCTGGGCAGCCCCCCAGTTCAGTCCGGGTCGGTTCGTCAGCCCTCCAGCTCAGTCGCTTGAGTCCATTAGCAACCCGTTCATGTCTGTAACTTCATCCTTGTTGGTCTAGCAGGTACCAACTGAATCTTTGCCTTTGGACTCTCATCTTGTTCAGTGACCTTGGCTATTTGAATGAAGCTTGTAGTTGTTGTATAGACTTTGCATCAAGGCTTGGACGTGTAGACTTTGTGTGCATGTATGAACTCTGTATAGACTTTATACCTTGATCATGCATGAGCCTGTACAGCCTTGCTTCATGAGCATACAAACTTGGTAACTTGATGCACGAACACAACAAAACGCAATGTATAGACTTTACGTGTGAAGCAGCCGGCCAATGTATAGACTTGTGTTGCAGCCATCAACCAACGTACAGATTTAGGGTTGTGCTAGCAGCCAATGTACAGACTTTGTCTTGTGCAACGTACAGACTTTGAGTTGTGCATGCAGCCAACGTACAGACTTCATCTGCAGCAACGTATAGACTTCATCTACCGCAACGTACAGACTTCATCTGACGCAACGTACAGAATTTGTGTTGTGCATGCAGCCAACGTACAGACTTCATCTGCAACAATGTATAGACTTCATCTGCCGCAACGTACAGACTTTGTGTTGTGCATGTAGCCAACGTACAGACTTTGAGCAGCAGCCATCCAACGTATAGACTTCATCCAACGTATAGACTTTGTTGGATGTATAGACTTGCTGAAGCCGAGTGTACAAACTTTGTTGGATGTATAGACTTGATGAATCCGAGTGTACAGACCTTGTTGGATGTATAGACTTGATGAATCTGAGTGTACAGACTTTGTTGGATGTATAGACTTGCTGGCTGTATAGACTTTCAGATGTATAGACTTGCTGGCGAAGAATGTACAGACTTGCTACTGTATAGACTTGATGAATCTGAAGGTACAGACGTTGTTGGATGTATAGACTTGCTGAAGCCGAGTGTATGGACTTTGTTGGATGTATAGACTTGTTGAACCATGTCTCTTGATCTTGATCGTCTGCACTGGAGGTATAATGACCTGAAATGTAGGAATATTAACATTATCAAGGGCAGGTATAGCTCATTAATGACTACAGAGGCAGACATCATCAAAACCATAAAAGTAATCATGTTGCACACATGTTCAACACTGGGAAAGCCACCCAAGAGGCTGATGAGGCCCCTGAAGGGTTAGTATGTTTGCTGAGGAGGCGCACAGCGAATTGGAATCACACGCAAGTGCATGCTAATTATATGGAAAGCTAAAGATTTGAGCGGAAGTAAAACTCAAAATATCAGAGTGATAAACAGTATATACACTAGTCCAGAGTCACAAACGTACAAGTCCACAACACCAAGAAAGTCCCAAAAGTATAACTACATGGGGCATACCCCGGTCAAAAGTACCCAAAAAGGACTGTCGAACTAACGCTGGCACTCTACAAGTGATCCCCAAAAATGCGGGAACCACCGGCAACAGGAGGCTGCGGCTGCTCACCTGAAAGAAGAAGGAGTGAGTCACAGCCAGACTCAGTAGGGGTCACGCGGATCCCCACCTCACGCTAACAAGCAGGCATGCAAATATAAAGCAATTCGAGCATGCATTTAATGCAGTAAACATGCATTGGCATGAATAACACAAGTGTAGCAAAGCTGTAAAGGCTAACTAACAGTCATAACAGCTAATTATATGCCAATACAAATGTATACATTAGCGTCTGAAGCTAAATCTACCAGTAGAAAGAATCCCAACTACTCCCAGTGACAAGAGACCACAGAAGGTACCCACTAGAAAACAAAGACCAGAAGCGTCCACTGACGGCTTACACTGCATCTCAAGAGACTCGCAAGTCAGGCTGACAACAGGCGAGTGGCGTAACAGTACCGAACCAAGAACTAGTCAGAGTAACACTCGTCAGTGTCAGTCCAGGCCTCTGACCACGTGTGCACACACTGACTCCTGCCTAGAGCCAGGCCTCTAGCTAGTTCCCCCCCCATAGGACGCTACGGTATAGAACCGGGGGCCCACAGTGACTAGCTAGCGAACCGCTCAACGGGTACGCCCTTCCACCTTTGCCAGGAAGAGCGACACTGAAAGTCTTAGGGCTAAGTCTAGTGGTTCCATCACAAGGAAAGTGGAAGTACTCTACCGGGATCTAAAAGTGCGTCATTGTTTATAAAATAACTTAAACATAGCAATTATGCAACATGAAATGCATTAGAAGATGAACCGACCATCTTTATAAATGCCAGAGGGTGTGACTGTCTAGCCTAGACCGTTACAGAGTGTGACGGTCAAGGGTAGCTGCGTTACGTCACTGTAACGCGCCTACCGGGGGCCGTCACGCTCACCCGAGGCAACTTCCCCATACGCAGGGGACAACAGTGTGTAACGCACTAGGAGCAGTGCGTTACATGACTGTAACGCACCCCCTTAGGTGCGTTAGAGGCACCCGAGGCTAATCCACGGAAAGACAGAAACACAGGGTGTGACGGTCTAAGGTAGGGGCGTTACACTGATGTAACACACCATCCAAGGCCGTTACACCCACCCGAGGGATAAACCACACACAGGTATCATGGGAATGTAACGCGCCTAGGTTGGTGCGTTATAACACCCTAACGGCCCTATCTAGGTCCATTAGGTGAACCCTCTGCCCAGCTGCCCAGAAGCTGTGACGCACCCAGATGGGGCCGTCACACTCACGTAAGGCACCAGATCGGGTGCGTTACGCATGTGACGGTCATTGGGATGACCGTCACACGAGCTGGGTTGCGAGTATGTCCGTATTGAAACCGGAACATCCCCCGATTGACCAAAATCGACGGGGCTCGCGCTAACAACATGTTCCCTGCTCATGCACATATCCATACCATCAATTAAACACTAGGAAACATAAAAACAAAGCCCAAGGAGTGATTTTTCATGAAATTAAGCTAAATCACGCTAACATGGGGATTTCACCGAAAATGGAGAAAACGGCCGTGCATGGCGGTGCAAGTGGTGTCCAGATGATCCTAGTCAGGTAAGGATTCCATCCCCCTACCTCATTCAAGCCGAAAGTGGACGACCGGCCGCATGCAAGGGCAAAACCTTCACGCTCCTCCTCGCCCCGTCCCATCTCCTCGGGCCACGATCCGTGCCGAGGTGGGTGTCAACGCGCTCCACTCATCGCCATGAGTCCAACGGCGCCCTCCACGCCGCGATCCATCGCCGTCTCGCCCGCTTGCCCAGGGAGAGAGAGAGAGAGAGAGATCGTGAGGGAGAGGGGGAGAGGAAATGGGGAGAGAGGGAGATCGAGAGGGGTGAAGAGGGGGAGGTGAGGTGGAGACATGGGGAGGGGAGAAAATGGGGTTAAAAAACATTTTTTTTTGAAAGAAACCACATTTTGCAAAAAGAACCCCCAACCCACCAATATTAGGGAAATGCCTAATCAAATCCATAAACAATATAACTTAATCCGAATAAATACCAAAAAATGGCCTAAAAATCCAGAAAAATGGCTGAGGTTCGTGGAATAAATTCTAAACCCGAACCATCAAAGATCCGTTAAGACACGGGCCTTATAGTCCCTCCCTCCTAATAAAAATTTTGACCCCAAAATTTAAGAAGGAGAGCAAAGAGGAAACTGCAAAGGAATCATACCTCAAGTGAACAAGAAAGGAAAAGGCTGCCTCATCTCATCTTCACGCTCCCAAGTAGCCTCGTTGCCCGAGTGACGTTGCCAGACGACCTTAACCAGCAGAATCACTTTATTCCTCAACCGTTGCTCACGACGGTCTTCAATTTTGATGGGATACTCTGGTGTAGACAGGTCGGCAGTCACTTCTGGCCAAATAGCATCATCGAGGACATGAGATGGATCAAACACATATTTCCTTAACTGGGAGACGTGGAACACATCATGAATAGCCTGCATTGCCGCTGGTAGCTGAAGCCGATAGGCCACCTGGCCCACACACTCCACAATAGGAAATGGACCAATGTACCATGGACTGAGCTTCCCACGCTTCTCAAATCTGGAAACTCCTTTCATCGGAGATACTTTAACAAACACCATATCTCCAGGTTCAAACTGCAGTGGTCGCCTACACTGATCCGCGTAACTCTTCTGTCGACTCTGAGCTGTCAACATTTTCTACCTGATCAGACGGACCACATCAGCACACTATTGCACCATGTCAGGTCCTGTCAAAAGCCGGTCACCGGCATCAAACCAGTTCAAAGGGGTACGACAAGGACGACCATATAGTGCTTCATAAGGTGCCATGCCGATGCTGGAGTGAAAACCATTATTATAAGCAAACTCCACAAGTGGCAAATGCTGACCCCACGAACCCTGCCACTCAAGGCAACACGATCTTAGTATATCTTCAAGAGTCTGAATCATCCTTTCTGACTGACCATCAGACTATGGATGATAAGCTGAAGAAAAAGCCAACTCAATGCCCAAGGCCTTCTGGAAACTGCGCCAGAAGCTGGAGGTAAAACGTGGGTCACGATCTGACACAAGTGATACTGGAACACCATGTAGTGGGACGATCTTTTCAATGTATAGGTCGGCTAATCTCTGCACACTCCAAGTAACTTTAATCGGCAAAAGTCTAGCTGTCTTAGTCAATCTATCAACTAACAGTCAGATTCCATCAAAGCCCTGAGAAGTCCGAGGTAAACCCACCACAAAATCAGTTGTGACATGATCCCACTTCCATTGCGGAACTTCCAACGGCTGAAGCAATCCACCTGGTTTTTGGTGTTCGGCTTTCACCTGCTGACAAGTTAAGCACTTGGAAACAAACACAGCCACATCTCGCTTCATGCCTGGCCACCAGAATTGCCTTTTTAGATTCTGATACATCTTGGTAGTTCCGGGGTGAATAGCAAAACGGGATCCGTGAGCCTCACTCAGAATTGCATTTCTCAATTCTTCAACAGCTGGAACATATAACCGGCCACGAAAACTGACAACCAGCTCATCATCAAATTCAATGTCATGCATCGATATGACGCGGGTCAAATTAGAGTCAGCCCGCTGGGCCTCTCTAATCTGCTGATATAGAGTTGAAGACATGGCCAAACTAGCACACACAGCTGCCACTGGATCAGTTGGAATGTCCATGCTAACTGCCTCACTAGGAAGCTGTTCCCACAATTTCCATTCCTGAAGCAATAGCTGACAGACTTGCACTTTCCTGCTTAGAGCATCAGCCACAATATTCATTTTACATGGCTGATAGGATATTGTAAAGTCATAGTCCTTCATATATTCCATCCATCGGCGCTGTCTGAGATTGAGGTCCTTTTGAGAGAACACATACTGCAAACTCTGGTGATCTGTAAAGATCTCAAACTTTTCACCATACAGATAGTGCCTCCAGATTTACAAAGCAAAGATCACTGCAGCAAGTTCTAAATCATGAGTCGGATAGTTCTCCTCATGCTGTTTCAACTGCCGGGATGCATAAGCAATAACTTTACCATGTTGCATCAACACTGCTCCAAGGCCAACCCTAGAAGCATCTGTGCAGACTACAAACCCACCCGAGCCAGAAGGTAACACCAGCACTGGAGAAAAAGTGAGTAGCCTTTTCAATTCATTAAAGCTCTGCTCACATTGATCTGACCAGACAAAAGGAACATCTTTATGGGTCAGTTTAGTCATTGGTGCTACAATCTTCGCAAAGTCTTGGATGAACCTGCGGTAATAACCTGCATAACCTAGAAAACTTCTGATCTCTGTCACCGTCCACGGTCTCTGCCATTGAAGAACATCCTCAATCTTAGCTGGATCCACTGCGACTCTATCACCAGAAATCACGTGGCCTAGAAAATGAATTTCCCGAAGCCAGAACTCACACTTACTGAACTTAGCAAAGAGCTCATGGTCTCGTAGAGTCTGCAACATGATCCTCAAATGCTGTGTATGTTCTTCCTGAGAAGCCGAATAGATAAGAATACCATCGACAAAGATTACCACAAATTGGTCCAAATATGGCCGAAACACACGCTGCATTAAGTCCATAAAAGTTGTAGGAGCATTGGTCAGCCCAAAAGGCATAACCAAAAACTCAAAATGACCATACCGCGTGCTGAAAGTAGTCTTTTCAACATCAGATTCTCGGATTCTCAACTGGTAATAACCAGAACGGAGATCAATCCGAGAAAATATAAAGGCAGACTATAACTGATCAAACAAATCATCGATCTTGAGTAAAGGATACTTGTTTTTGATAGTCACCTGATTCAACTGCCAGTAGTCAATACACAACCTCAGGCTCCCATCCTTCTTCTTCACAAACAGAACAGGAGCACCCCAAGGAGAAAAACTGGGTCGGATATAACCCTTATCTAGCAACTCAAGCAACTGCGCCCGCAGTTCTTTCAATTCAGCTGGAGCCATCCGATACGGTGCCTTGGCCAAGGGTGTCATACCCGGAATCAACTCGATTAACATCTCAATCTCTCGCTGTGGAGGCAAGCCCGGCAACTCGTCCGGGAACACATCAGGGAACTCGCACACAACAGGAATACTACTGACATCCTGCTGAGGTGACTCAACAGCAACCACTGAAGCTAAGAACCCCTGGCAACCTGCATCAAGAAATCTACATGCTCGAATAGCAGAAATAATCAAGCGAGAGGAACGGGACCGAATACCTTGAAAATAGAACGTTGGTTTCCCAGGTGTCTGAAATTAGACTTTCTTGGATCTGCAGTCAACCACGGCTCCATATTGTTCCAACCAATCCATGCCCAGAATAACATCATACTCTGACAACTTCAAAGCATACAGTCTCGCTGGCAATCGACGGTCACTGACCACAACAGGAGACTCCTCGAGACACAACGGGGTGAACATAAAATCTCCAGATGGCAACTCAACCAACAAATCACAAGTGACCTCAGTGGTGGGCTCCTCAATACATGCGAGAAAATCCTCAGAAATAAAGGAGTGAGAAGCACCAGAATCAAATAATACGCGAGCTGCATGACCATAAAGCATGATCGTACCTTCCACCAGGTGAGATGCAACAGCCTCCACGTGAGTAATGTGAGAAACCTTCCTTTTTGCTTTCTGGCTGCTGCAGAGGATTGTTGGGAAGACGCCGAGGCTTGTGGATAGAACTACGGAGGTAGAGGTGGCGGAGAGAGTCTGAATTGAGACTAATGAGGCTGAACAGATTGAGAGAATTGCACTGCCATCGCCTTCATTGGGCAGTCTCGAACAATGTGACCCGGCTGGTCACAACGAAAACAAACCACCGGCAACGAGCATGGCTTGCCCAGGTGGTTACCGCCACACCTCCAGCACCGCTTAGGCTGACTGGGCGAGGAACCCTGGCGCTGAGGAAAAGAAGGAGCAGAAGGTTGAACAACACCAGAAGATGCCTGCTGATCGAATTTCTTCTTGGACTTCTTGAATTTGAACTTCTTGCCCTTGGATTTAGAAAAAGAAGCGCCACCAGCAGCAGGTAACACAGGGGAAACTTTTGGAACAGTCGGCTAGTACGTCGACTGAAATTGCACCGCCTGATGAGCTATCCCCGTCTGAGAAAGCCCCCGAGTCCTTGCCAATTCCAATTATAGAGCAACAGCCGCTTGGTATGCCGCATCCAAGTTGGTTACCCGAGTTGCAAACAATGGCAGGCTCAACTTCTCTTTCAGCCCTCACAGAAATTGTTGAGTCTTCATCGCTTCATCAGTAGAGATGTGGGACGCATACCGGCCCAATTCAAAGAACTTCTCTCGGTACTACAGCACGGTCAGGTCACCTTACGTCAGCTCCAAAAATTGATACATCTTAGCAAGCTTAAGACAGGCCGGAGTATAGGCACGCTCAAAAGTAGCAACAAACTCTGCCCAGGTGATTTGCCGGACCGAGCGGGAATGGAAAGCAATCTCCCACTCCGTAGTCCACCAGGTGCGCGCGGTACCTTGTAGCTGATAGGTCGCCAGCATGACCCTTTCATCCTCCGCGCACTCCATCGACTGGAACGCACTCACAGTGGCATCAAGCCACGCTCTCGCTGCCTCCGGGTCTGATTGACCATCAAAGATAGGTGGGTGGAAAAGCAAGAATTCCTTCAATGCTCTGCCACGACCACCAGGTAAATCATCACGTGGGGCGGGACTTACAAGAGCCGGTGTAGCTGGGGCAGAAGAGGTTCCACTCTCCTCCCGAGGTGCCCGAGCTCTCCGCCAACCACGAGGCAACATCTTGAATCTGAGAAAACACAGCATAATAGGAAATTCATCAATAATCGTGAGAAACAACCTAAGCCACCAATAGATGACACAATGGACTTACTATGGACCAGCACGGATTTCAATTCCTTGTACGAGTCCTCAAAACCGGCTCTGATACCAACTGTGACGACCCGGAGATCCGGATACCGATATACCGATACCAAGAATTGGGGAAGCCACTCAAGAGGCTGATGAGGCCCCTGAAGGGTTAGTACATTTATTGAGGAGGCGCACAACAAATAGGAATTACACGCAAGTGCATGCTAATTATATGGAAAGCTAAAGATTTGAGCGGAAGTAAAACTCAAAATATCAAAGTGATAAATAGTATATACACTAGTCCAGAGTCACAAACGCACAAGTCCACAACACCAAGGAAATCCTAAAAGTACAACTACACAGGGCATACCCCGATCAAAAGTATCCAAAAAGGACTGTCGAACTAACGCTGGCACTCAACAAGCGATCCCCAAAAATGCGGGAACCACCGGCAACGAGAGGCTGCGGCTGCTCACCTGAGAGAAGAGGGAGTGAGTCACAGCCAGACTCAATAGGGGTCACGCGGATCCCCACCTCACGCTAACAAGCAGGCATGCAAATATAAAGCAATTAGAGCATGCATTTAATGCAGTAAACATGCATTGTCATGAATAACACAAGTGTAGCAAAGCTGTAAAGGCTAACTAACAGTCATAACAGCTAATTATATGCTAATACAAATGTATACATTAGCGTCTGAAGCTAAATATACCAGTAGAAAAAATCCCAACTACTCCCAGTGACAAGAGACCGCAGAAGGTACCCACTAGAAAACAAAGACCAGAAGCGTCCACTGACGGCTTACACTGCGTCTCAAGGGACTCGCAAGTCAGGCTGACAACAAGCGAGTGGCGTAACAGTACCGAACCAAGAACTAGTCAGAGTAACACTCGTCAGTGTTAGTTCAGGCCTCTGACCACGTGTGCACACACTGACTCCTGCCTAGAGCCAGGCCTCTAGCTAGTTCCCCCCCCCTAAGGACGCTACGGTATAGAGCCGGGGGCCCACGGTGACTAGCTTACGAACCGCTCAACTGGTATGCCCTTCCACCTTTGCCAGGCGGAGCGACACTGAAAGTCTTAGGGCTAAGTCTAGTGGTTCCATCACAAGGAAAGTGGAAGTACTCTACCGGGATATAAAAGTGCGTCATTGTTTATAAAATAACTTAAACATAGCGGTTATGCAACATGAAATGCATTAGAAGATGAACCGACCATCTTTATAAATGCCAGAGGGTGTGACGGTCTAGCCTAGACCATTACAGAGTGTGACGGTCTAGCCTAGACCGTTACAGAGTGTGACGGTCTAGGGTAGGTGCGTTACGTCACTGTAACGCGCCTCCCGGGGGCCGTCAGGCTCACCCGAGGTAACTCCCCACACGCAGGGGACAACAGTGCGTAACGCACCAGGAGCAGTGCATTACATGACTGTAACGCACCCCCTTTGGTGCGTTAGAGGCACCCGAGGCTAATCCACGGAAATACAGAAACACAGGTGTAGACATGCTATTCCTGACATCACCCCGAGAAAATCTCATATTACTATATGACGCCCCGCAGTGGCTTTCGCATTTTGAATCGCTTGAGTGCTTCCCATTCTTGGGTCTTCTTTCACCTTTTGAGTGGGTAACGTGATGCTTCTTCGGCATCCGAAAACAGCCTCGTTACGGAAATCATGCAGCATACGGACGGTATCGCCACCAATCGGACATACCGGAAGATTCCAGAATCAGGAGATGTCTGGCGGATGGCTGCCGACGGTGTTCCGGGGGGACGGCAGATTTTCATGGAGGCGTCCAGGACCCTGGACGCCTCCATCAATGAAAGAAAATAAAAAAAATATAAATAAAAAATAAATAAAAATATATAATTGTGAAGGCATCCAAGCACCTGGACGCCTCAGTCTTGAGGCGTCCAGGGGCCTGGACGCCTCCATCCTCCACATCCAGACAATCCCAACGCGCCGCTCAATTTGACGCTTCGGAAAAATCTAAAACGTTGAGGCGTCTAGGTGCCTGGGCGCCTTCAATTTCTGACATCCGGACAAGCCGAACCGCCGCTCGGTTTTATGTCGGGAAAAAATCCAAAAATATAGGGACGTCTTGCCAGCTAGACGCGCCCACTCGTGAGTCACGGGTGCCCACCGAAACCACGCGCTTTACCCACTGTCTACGGCTTTCGGCGGAATTCCCGTGGGCGGGCATGGAGGCATCCAGTCTCCTGGACGCCTTCATAAAAAGGTTAAAAATAAAAAAAATAAAAAATATTAATCTATTGATGGAGACGTCCAGGGTCCTGGACGCCCCCATATTGAGGCGTCCAGCCTCCTGGATGCCTCAATCTACTTCCCCTCTATAAAAATAGGACCCCCTCCCTCGAAGGGAAGGGGCTTCAGATCCGACAGAGGAAGGAGAGACTCTACCGGATCCCATTTCTAACCCGTGGGTCTTTTGTAAGAGGAGGTTCTGCCGACTTCTCGGGTGCCCGTGCTCACGAAAGGAAGGCCACCTTCGTCCACCATGCTTCTACGTCATCCCTACGCTGCCGAAGCTCCACCGGATCCCGCCATCGGCACACTCAATAAGCCAATTCTCTCCCCTTTTCTATGTAGTTCTTTTGCATTCATCATCTCGCATGCTCCGTCTCCCTTCATAAGGAAGTCTTCCTTTATATACGTTTACACGATCCCCCATTCATCATAGCATTTTCCTCCTACTCGTGTCCGAGAGGGGTTTAAAAATAATACCAACCAGGTGTGTGTCTTGCCACGATTTCATTATTCTTCATTAAGGGACTAATACTACACTGCCATCTTTTCTGATCCACTTATTTTGTATTTGTTTCTCTTTTGCAAGGGTAACCAAGGAAAGCCCTCTCCATCGGTCGGCCGAAGGGAGAGGAAGAAGTAACCCGCCATCTCCCGTTTTTGAGGTAGGCGCGATCACTTTCTTTATTTTGGGGTCTCCAGCCCCTGGCAATCACATCATATTCTCGAGGCCGCAGAGTGTCATTTCTCGCAATGGCCGTTTAAATTTCTGTCAGTTATATCCTGCATTGTTCTTATATATGTTTCTTATATCTGTTATATTCTCGAGGCCGCGGCGAGTCATTTCCCACAATGGCCGTTTAAATTTCTATCTCTTATATTCTTTTCCTTATATCTGTCATATTCTCGAGGCCGCGGCGAGTCATTTCCCGCAATGGCCATTTGAATTTCCGTCTTTGATATTCTGTACTGTGGTAACTCTATTCTGTTTCTTATATCTGTTATATTCTCGAGGCCGCGGCGAGTCACTTCCCGCAATGGCCGTTTAAATTCCTGTTGCTCGTATTCTGTACTCTTCTCATATCTGCTCATATTCTCGAGGCCGCGGCGAGTCACTTTCCACAATCGCCGTTTAAATCACTGTCACTTAAATTTTGCACTTTTCCCATCCCCCAAGGTCGTGGAGAGTCATTTCCCGCTATGGCCGTGTAATCCCCATATCTTATTATATTGCATCTGTCCCACTCGCCCCACCGGAGCAATCTCCCGTGGTGGCCTCTCTTCTCTTCTCTCTTCTTTCTGTGCTGCAGCAAAACGAGCCCCTCGCGCTCTCCGCTTCGCCTCCTCCGGTAATTAATTCCGCGTGACGTCGCTCACAGATTGGCAATCACGTTGGGACTACTTTCGCTTTCCCTCTGTTACCCTTGCAACTTCAGCACCGCCTGTGCCCCCCCACTTTTGTGCCCTTGCACGCTCCAGTTGTGGTCACAGTAGCACTTTCAGTTCTTATCCCTCGTGCACCTCGTGCACTTCACCCCTAATCCCTTGTGATTCATTGGGTGTTGATTATCTTTTTGTTATCTCTGTTGTTTTCTTATATTCCATATATCTGTCAGCATTTCATTGCATACCTCCATCCTCCTTTTCTACCTTTTTAAAAAAAATTTAAGGATCACCCTCTCTCGGTGAAGGAAGGACTTTCCGTTTGAGAATTCCTCTCAACGGACTAGGATCTCCTCCACTGGGACCTCCGTAAGTCCCCTATAGTGAAGGATTTCCTCCTCGTTCTCTGGGCTGGTTGTACCATTGAAGTTCCCCGGAGCTAGTAACACATTCGTGGCAAGAAGAGTGACCCTAGTTGACACGGAGGTGAAACAAATTGGAATTAGGGTCCTCCCTATTTTTGTGTGAACTTCTGATCTGGTTAAAAACACAAAAAAATTATCAAAATCAAAATAAAAAAAGGGCATAAAGGCATTCACTTGTTTGATAATCTTTGCTATCTGTGTGTTTGTGTATGTTTTTGCGTTCCGGAAGAACTTTGAGCATGGCTCACAAGTCTTTTAAGGAGAACCACCCTGGTCGTGGTCAATCAGTCAAGCCGTGAGTCCATGCTATGGACTCGGGTCCTTCTTATGAGCCCTCACGTAAGGTGCAGGTTACCGCAGGGGACACGTCCCAGCCACAGGACATCTCCTCTTTGCTAGGTGTCCTCGCCAACACGGAGCTTACCTCTGAGCAGCTCCGGGCCTTCCAGGCCCCTGAAAGGGAAATCTGTTTCTCCCGCCCCCCAAGAGTCAACTCCAGCCATCGCACCCCTCCAGGAGTCGGTGCAGGCCATCCCATCTCCTTCATTGGTGAAAGCCATCCAGTCTCCCTCGCTTCAAGGGCAGGCGAGCCAACAGCCACCCTTGTTCCAATTCCCTTCACAATCTCAAACCCCTGCTGTTCCCCACATACCGCTCTAGCCGGGGCCAACTGCCGGCGGTCCGGTAGCTCCCTCTCATTCGGGGTTTCCCCCTCAAGTCTCCGGGAGACATTTTCCTCCCCAGTGGCAGGTGCCACCTTCACCTCTCGAGGATCTCGCCCAATCGCTCCTCAACAGATTCAATAGAATGAATGAACAGTTTCAGAATTTGAAGAAAATGGTGGACGTGAAATCCACCCCGGAGGTCGCTTTGCCGATCCTTCCGGTGATCCATCCTCCTCCCTATGAAAAGCCCACGTACCGCAGGTACAATGGCACTGGCAACCCCTTTATTCACCTTAAGTACTTCATGTATGAGTCCTCCTATTGGCAAAATGACCAGAGATCCCTGGCATATCTCTTTCGAAGATCATTGGATGGTCCTGCGCTAGAGTGGTTCTATTCTTTGAAGCCCGGTGAGGCCGAGAACTTTGATACGGTACAAAGAAGATTCTTGCAAAAGTACCGAGATAGGGTCGGTCCCTCTCTTTCCATTACCGACCTAGTGGCCGAGAAAATGAAGCCCGACGAAGATTTTGTCCGCTATGCCGACAGATGGAGGTCCCTGGTAGAAAGAATAAGAGATACCCTCTCAGAGTCGGAACAAGTGAAAATGATTGTGTCCAATGCCACCCCACAGTTCAGACATGTCCTGGCCATGAACAAGCTTACCACAATGGAGGAACTCTATGAGAGGGCCCGGTATGTCCAAACCCAGTTAAAAGACTCCCCCATTATGCACATGTTCGAGCCGCCGAAGCCCTAGGTGATCAGAAAGACAGGCACTAGTGTCCCAAGTGGAGCGACAGAAGGGGTGGTGACAAATGAGCAGGTGAGTGCAGTCAACAACGCCAACTATGCACTCAACCCAAGACCCCCACAAATGCCCCAACTATCCCCTCCAACAAGGTCATTTCCCCTCTCGTCCTCCACCCCAAAATAATCCACCCCAGAACAATATGCCTCAACAACCCCGACCCTAGCAACAACAACCGCCACTTCAGTACCACCAAGTTCCACCCCCAGGGAATTATGGCCTCCCACAGTAACAAAGGAGGCCGATTGGTCCCAAGAGAGCCTATTACCCACCATTGCCAGAAACTTTGGCAGATATTTTCAGCGCCCTCATGGCCTCAAACACACTCATCCTACCCAGGGAAAGGCTCGCGTGGCCCCCGAATGTTGATACCTCCAGATATTGCGTCTATCACAGGCAGCCAGGACACACAGTAGATAACTGCTTTCAGTTTAAAGATTACATCCACGATACGAATGATGAAGGCGGAATTGACTGGGATGAAATGAGGTGATACATCGCCACTCTCAAAGCCAGGAGACCTCCTCCTAGGCTACAGTTCCAGCAACTACAACAGCAGCCACAGTAACAACCACAACAACAGTAGCAGCCTCAGCAGGCCCAACCACAATAGCCCAACATGGGCATAATCCAGAATCCATTACCAGAGCACCAACAGCCCAATCACCAGGTCAACCCCATCTCCTCTGTCACGCCCCGACACGGAATATCGAGGGCGCGACGAGTCGTAAACAATCGTGTCGATCAGAGCATGTACAATTTTATTTTTAAAGTCAGAAATGAACGGAAAAATGATACTTTTATTCCATCAAAATGAAGTTTACATCACTAATTCATAAGCCACAAAGGTAATTACAAACTTCCAATCCCAAAGTACATCATTCTTATAAAACACTAATGATCTACATAAACCTAGGTAAAAAGGAAAATCACTCTCTCACTCTTGTCCATTCCCTTGTACATTTTCATTTCCTGCAACAATTAACCAAAACGTAGGGTGAGCTAAAAGCTCAGTAGGATTTTATATCTCTATGAACCAGGCAATCTTTAAGTGTTAGCAATTTAAACAATTTTCTAACTTGTATCGGAAAGTATATAAACATGAATGGAATTTCCAAGTAATTGAGATGATATGATATCAAGATGAATTTCCAAGTAATGACTTTGAACAAGTAAATAATTTCATGTAATTGGCCATTTTCACGCAAGTCAAGTAATTCATGTAATTTTCAAGTAAACAAGTAACAAGTAAACAAGTACGAATAGTGGAATGCCGTATCAAGTAAATATATCATGCACTTCGGTGCAATGCCAGACCGTTGGTCAATCAACTCCCATGGGCACAAGTACTTTCGGGCGCTCCCCCCAGGACCAGACTGGGCCCCATTAATGCCAGGCATTGAGTCAGTGGATCATAAGATCCCAAGTACGTTTAGACATCCACTTATATAATTATGGCCAACGAATTTCAAGGATAAGCTAATTTGTAAAAAGTACGGATCTGACCAAAATTTCAGAAGTAGCAAGAGAAGTGAATAATAATTTTTAAGGCATAATGTTTAACGACATTAAGTCGTGGAATTCAAGAAAGAACGGTAACTAGGAAGAAAAATCAAGTAATTAGAGTTTAATAGAATTAATTTGATTCCATGGTTTAATATTATGTGCATTAGATTTACAAGTGTTTAGACATGTTTACAGGAAATTTTTGTACTTTAAAGATGCATTAGTTAGCCAAAATAGTGATTTATTATAATAATTAGAATTTAATTATGAAAATAAGTTTTTAAGTTGAAAACAATTCTAACTTACTAAAAATAATATTAACATGTTGTGAATGATTTTCATATATTACTTTACTGGTAAGATGATAAAAATAAATTTTTCATACTGGATTTAATTTTTACATGCTGAAAATTAATTATTAACATGCTAAAATTAATACTTAACATGCTAAAATAATTAACTTATTGATAGGATGATAAGATACGTTTACCATGCTGATTACTGAAATTCTCTGGTAACCACATAAATTTTATCATGCTGAAAATCATTTTTCTATATTTATTTACTAATTATTTGATAGGAAAATAGAATTATCATGTTGAAAAATAGTTTTAATATACTGAAAATAATTCTAACATGCCAAAAATAATTCTAACATGCTGTAATAATTTTACCATACTGGAAGAAATTTTATCATGCTGGAAGTATTTTTCATGCATCAATTTACTAATTATTTAATAGGAAATTAGGTTTCATATGCACAAAAAAATAGCTTTAAATAGATTTTAACATGCTGAAAATAATTTTTATATATCAGTATGTATAAAATGATTTTATCATATTGGGAGTCATTTTTAACATGCTGAAAATAGTTTTAACATGTTGGAAATGATTTTTAGTATGTATAAACTAATGTGGTGAAAATTAGATTTTTACATGTAAAAATAATTTCATTCTATAAAAATAAATTTTTAACATGCTGTAAGAATTAAAACATGCTAATATTACCTTTTCTTACTTTTGGTTACTATATACGTGCAATTAACGTGAATTTTCAAAGGGTATAGTTCCTATTGTATAGTGACTTAAGTTTAGTCCCACATTGGAAGTTACAAAAACCTTGCATGGCTTTATATGTTGGAGAGCTCACCCTTGGGTCAGGACCCAAGGGGCATAGGATGTGGGCTTGAGTTGTGAATTGATACAAAACTAGTATTATTTATTTATTTATTTGTGCCGTGCCGTGTGCCGTGCCGAGGATGAGGATGAGGATGAGGCCATAACTTGAAATACACCTCCAATAAAATGACCATAACTTGCTCATTTCAGAACGGAATTTAATAAATGAGCTATCAATGGAAAGAGGACAGAAAAACAAACAAGATGACAAGATTTAATTGAAGTTTAGCCTGAGAGACACCTACCTTTAGACGGATCTAAATAAATATCCCCAAATATAAGAAAACCCTTTGATCTTCCAAATCTTCCTTCCAATCTTCGCAGCAGCGTATACTTAACCTCCAGGGATGATTTCAGGGTCGAATGGGGTTCTATTTATAGCCAAAACTTGGCCAAATGTGTCAAGATTCCTTGCCTAACAATGCCAAACTTTCCAACTCCGAATTAGAAGAAAAATGCCATTTCTCCTCTTAATCTATCTCATCTTAGGTGTGAAAACAATGCAATTTTTGCTGGTCTAAGGTGGGCTGTTAGGTAAGGGTCAATTTTTGAGTCAAACTTCTAGAAATGAGATTATTATAATCCCTTAAATATCATATTAAACACATGTTACGAATTTAAGGTTAATTTAACCTTTATTGAATCCTTTAACCATTAATTCAGCCCATTATGGATTATCCAATGGGCCAATTGTAAACCTAATCCATTACATGGACTTTTATTGGGCATACTATGATTTATCTAAGGTTTAAAGCATTTAATATCTATTTACTTCTAGTTAATTCAAGTAAATTCAATAAACTAGTTTATTTCATATAGTAAAAATGAAATTTGATTATTTCATGAAAATTTTAATTATATAATGAAATTGAAAATTTTATTTCTCATTTTTGATTATCGGGTTTCTACATCCTCCCCCACTTAAAAGAATTTGGTCCTCCAAATTCACGTTATATAACTAAAATTCAAAAATTCGAGTAGAAAGGTCGAATTTCTAACCTGAGAATAAATCCGGGTATTTCTTCTTGATGGATTCTTCCAATTCCCAGGTTGCTTCCTCGAACCCACGCTTGCTCCATTGGACTTTCACCATCGGTATGGCCCGATTTCTCAGTTGGTGTAATTTTCGATCCAGTATCTTGATCGGTCTTTCTTCATATGATAAGCATTTTTGGAGTTTCAATTCTTCAAATTGAATCACATGTGAAGGGTCATAGACGTATTTCCTTAGCATGGATACATGGAATACGTCGTGTACACCGGCCAATTGAGGATGTAAGGCCAGCTTGTATGCTACCTCGCCGATTCTCTCCAGAATCTCGAAAGGGCCCATAAATCTCGGACTTAGCTTTCCTTTGATGCCGAATCTTCTAATTCCACGGGTGGGTGAGATCTTTAAGAAGACATGCTCCCCCACTTGGAATTCAAGGTCTCTCCTCCGATTGTCGGCGTAGCTCTTTTGCCTTGATTGGGCGACCTTTAGCCTTCCTTGTATTAACTGGATTTTGTCGGTGGTGTCTTGTACAATGTCGAGACCAAGCAATCCCTTGTCACCAACCTCGCTCCAGCATAGAGGCGATCTGCAACTTCGGCCATATAATACTTCGAATGGTGCCATTTGAATACTTGACTGATAGCTATTATTATAAGCGAACTCAGTCAGCGGTAAGTGTTCATGCCAACTACCACCAAAGTCAATCATGCAGGCTCTCAACATATCTTCAATAATTTGATTCGTCCTCTCGGTTTGTCCATCCGTCTGAAGGTGAAAAGCCGTACTAAACCTTAGTCTAGTACCCATTGACGATTGTAAACTCTTCTAGAAATGAGAGGTGAATCTCGGATCTCGGTCCGAAATAATAGAGCTTGGAATACCATGCAGCCTTACGATCTCCTTGATATATAAGGCAGCTAGAACATCCACGGTCCATCTAGTCTTAATAGGTAAAAAGTGAGCGGACTTTGTTAACCGATCCACAATTACCCATATAGCATCAAAACTATTTCGGGTCTTCGGTAATCCAACAATGAAGTCCATATCGATACTATCCCATTTCCATTCCGGTATTTCGAGAGGCTTGAGCTTGCCAGCCGGTTTGAGGTGTTCGGCCTTGACTTGTTGACAAACCAAACATCGGCTTACGAACTCAGCTACCTCTCTCTTCATATTAGGCCACCAGAATGTTCTCTTGAGGTCTTGGTACATTTTTGTAGCACCGGGGTGAATAGTGTACCTTGACCGATGTGCTTCTTCTAGGATTTTACCCTTGATAGTAGAACAATCGGGTATACAAGTTCTTCCTTTGAATAATAGCCTTCCATCATCAGCCAAAAGGAAATCCGGTCGTTGATCTAATTTGTCTTTAATTTCCACGATCAACGGATCATCAACTTGCCGTTCCTTGATTTCCGAGAGTAACTCGGGTTGGAGTCGAATATTTGCAATAAACACTCCGTCTTCCTTCTCCTCCATATTGAGGTTTAAGTTGGCCATTTCTTCAAGTAGATGCCATTCTTTAACCATCATGCTCGATAATAAAGCCATTGGTTTTCGGCTAAGTGCATCAGCTACGGCATTGCCTTTTCCTGGGTGATATTGTATAGAGAAGTCTAAATCCTTTAAATATTCCAACCACCGTCTTTGTCTCATATTGAGCTCCTTTTGAGAGAATAAATATTTGAGACTCTTGTGATCAGAATACACCGTAAAGGCTTCGCCATAGAGATAATGTCGCCAGATCTTCAAAGTAAAGACCACAGCTACCAGCTCTAGGTCATGTACGGGATAATTTTCCTCGTGTTTCTTCAATTGCCGTGAAGAATAAGCAATGACCTTGCCGTGTTGCATTAATACGCAACCTAGGCCAATTCCAGATGCATCAGCATACACTTCGAATCCTCCTCCTTCTGTAGGTAATGTGAGAATAGGAGCAGTCGTTAGACAATCCTTTAAAGTTTGAAAGTTTTTCTCGCATTCCTCGGACCATATAAAAGGATTCTCCTTCCTTGTCAATCTTGTTAAAGATACTATGATCTTTGAGAAATCCTTGATAAATCTTCGATAATATCCAGCCAATCCCAAAAAACTTCGGATTTTCGTCACACTAGTAGGTCTTTCCCAGTTCTTTACGGCCTCGACCTTTGAAGGATCGACGGTGTAAGGCCCGTGCCTTAATGAATCCTTGTTGGTTTTTATTCTATTGTTTATTCTGGAATTTCCGGTGATTTTCCTGGATTTTTAGGAATTTGTCTGGTATTTTTTCGGCTTTATTTGGAATTATTTGAGGGTTATTAGAATTAATGAGATTTTAATGTATATAATGATTATATTATATATATTTTAATTTCTTTTTTTTCTTTTAATCCCTCTCTCACCCTCTTTCTCCCCGGCGATCTCTCATTCTCACCCTCACTCTCTCTCTCCTCCGTGCGATCGTCCCCTCTCCTCTCCAGGGATTTCGGGCGAGACGAGGTTGGATTGAGGCGAGGTTGGCGCCGTTGGATTCCTTGCGTCGAGAGGAGCGCAAAGGTACCCTTTTCGGCATGGTTCGATCATCATGGGAGCGGGGTGGAGCTCGAAGGCTCGGTGAGCCTACCTCGGTGCATGCGGCCTTTTCGTCCGTTTCGGCTCGCAAGAGGTAGGGGGATGGAATCCCGATCTTGCTAGGATCGTTTCCCTTAGCCCGTTTGTTGATTAGCACCCCGTAGCATGCATGATGTCCATGTTTCCATATTTGGGGTTTTAGCTTAAATCTTTGAGTTTAATGCGTTTTAGGCCATGCACGTGCTAGATTAAGTTGTTAAATTGTTGTTTAGCATGCGTGGTTTGGCAGGATATCAGGTTTTTCGACGATACCCAGCGATTTCTATCGTCCGGGAGGGCTTCGGTTTTCAAACCGTACCCGCCCGTAACCCAGGTGAAGTGACGGTCCTGCCAGGAACCGTCACTTGCCCGACGGTCCATAGTGGACGCGTCGCTTCCAAATAACGGCCCATCGGGGGTGCGTCATTTGGAGAGTAACGGTGGGAATCCTATCCGTTACTCACCCGTTGTTTTCGGTTAGCCAGGTGAGGCGGTGAGTCCGGCGGTCTATCGGCCGACCGTCGTTTACTTCCGATGCACTTAGACCAGAGCGTCGCTTCGCCTGCTGTTGTTTTTAAACGCTGTTTGTTGGTTTGAGCCTCGGGTGGAAGTAACGGCGGAGCTCCCGCGCGTCGCTTAGAAGCAACGCATAGGACCCCCACCGTCACTCTCCCCTTGAAGGCCTTTGAGCTGGAACTCAGGTGGAAGTAATGGCTGGAGACCAGCGCATCGTTTGTGATGTAACGCGCCAGTCCCCGACCGTCACTTTCAAATAGCGCGTGGGTCTTCGACCGCCGCTTCCCTGATGGTTGTAATATGTTCCCAGCCCTTTCGTTATGCATTCCCTTTTATACTCATGCCATATTCGTATTGTTTTAATGTATAGTGGCGTGTTTTATTACCATTAGAGTAGCCTTTCTTTCCAAGCAATGGAGCCACTGTTGTTTCCCTAAGGTCTGTTGAGTGCCGACCCGCTTGAGGATGGCGGAGGGGTATGTTTCCCATGCACGGTTTGTAAGCTAGTTCCGTGGGCTCCCAGCCAATGGTAGCGTCCTACCAAGGGAGAAAACTAGCTAGAGGGCCTGGCTCAGGCTAGAGTCAGTGTGTGCACACGTGGTCGGAGATTGTGGACTGACACCGACGGGTGCCACTCCGACTGGTCACTTGGTTTGGTACTGTTTACGCGCTTAGCTTGTCGCTTCGTCGACTGCGAGTGCTTGAGACGCAGTGTAAGTCGTCAGTGGACGCTTCTGGTTTCTGCCCCAGTGGTTGTCCTTCCTTGTTGTTTGGATTAGTTAAGACTTATTCTATCTGGTAGCTTTAGTTTTAATCGCTTGCATTTAGTTAGCTGTGACATGCTTTAGCTGTTATACCTGTTTAGTTAGAGTTTATAGCTTTACTTGAGTAGTTATTTCATGCCATTGCCTGTTAGCTTATTTAAATGCATGCTCTACTTGCTTCATTTATGCGTGTATGCTTGTTTAGTGCGAGGTAGGGATCCGCGTGAACCCTACTGAGTCTGGCTGTGACTCACCCTTTCTCCTTTCAGGTGAGCTGCGCCCGTCGTCTCCCGGTGCCTTGTGAGTCGGTTCGGAGACCGTGTTAGTTGCCAGCGTTAGTCGAGCTGCCTTTTGGGCTTGGGTTGTACTTTTGCAGGGGTATGCCCCGCGTAGTTGTACCTTGTGGGCTAGTACTCTTGCTTCTCTGGACTAGTGTATATATATATATCACTCCGTTTATTTTGAATTGCTTCCGCACTTGTATTAATTTTAATACTTAATTGTATTGCTCGCCCCAAATTTGCAATTCGTTATGCTTATTCCTCAGCTCACCCCCACTAACCCTTCAGGGGCCTCATCAGCCTCTTGGGTGGCCTCTCCAGTTCTTGGTATTGGTGTATCGATGTTATCGGTATATCAGTATCCTGAACTCTGGGTCGTCACAGTTGGTATCAGAGCGTTAGTTGAGGATTTGTATAAGGAATTGAAATTTGCGCTTTGTCCAGAGCTAGTCCATTGCGTCGTCCATTGCTGGCATAGGATGTTTTTCGTATGATTGATTAATTGCGATTGATTTGTGTTTTGGCAGTGTAATTATGTCTCCTCGTCGAGGAAGACCCCCTCGAGCTCCTCGTGTTCCTCGAGATGCGCCCAAGGAAGATAGTGGTTCTGCACCTCCTCCTACAGTTCCTGCTGTTCCTGTTGTTCCTCCTCCAGCGCCGATTGTTGCTCCTCCTGTGGAAGCGCCTGGCAGTCGAGGCAAGGCATTGAAAGAATTTCTTATGCTCAATCCGCCTGCTTTCGATGGTCAAGCTGATCCAGAGGTGGCAAGGCAATGGTTGGATGCGATCGAGCGTGTGTTTGTGTCGATGGAGTGTGCTGAAGATGAGAAAGTCATGCTTGCTGCTTTTCAACTCCAGGGTACATCCATCACGTGGTGGAAGGCCAAGTGGCAGATTGCCTTTCGTTCAAGACCTCTTCGGCAGATCACTTGGGCAGAGTTTGTTGCTGCGTTTGAGCGTGCCTATACTCCTGCCTGTCTTCAGATGGACAAGATGTATCAATTTATGGAACTGACTCAGGGCGGTATGACTGTGCTTCAGTACCGGAATAGGTTTATGGAATTGGGTCAGTATGCGCCCCATGTGCTGGCCAGTGAAGCTTTGAAAACTCAGCAATTTCTGCGAGGTTTGAGGCCTGAATTGAAGATGCCTCTTATCACCAGTCGTGTTGCGGATTTGGACAGTGCGTGCCAGACAGCTGTGGCACTTGAGCTGGAGATGACGAGACCAGGTGGGTATCCTCAGGCAGGATCAGTGCAGCCGGTAGCTCAGGTTCAGCAAGCTTACCGATCGCCAGTGCCAAGTGTTCCTTCGGTCCAGTCAGAAATTTCCAGTGCTTCCTCTACTTCCAAGCCCAAGTTCAAGCGGTTCACGAAGAAGAAGAAGAAGTTTTTCCAGCAGCCGTCCGGTACAGATTCTGTTCAGCAGCCGACAGCACCTTCTTCTCAGACTCGTCAGAGCTCAGCTGTCAGTCAGCCATGGACGTGTAGGAGATGCGGTGGTCATCATAAGGGCCAGCCGTGTTCTCTTCCTGTTGTTTGCTTTAGGTGTGATCAGCCGGGTCATGTAGTTCGTGATTGCCCGCTGAGGCCGAAGCGATTGCAAGTTCCTCCGTTTTCTCAACCTCAGCAGTAGCCGCAATTCAGACCTCCGACTGCACCTCAAGCTCAGCAATTTTACTCTCAAGCGTCAGCGTCTTCTCAGCAATCTTCAGCTGGTTCTAAGAAGTAGAAAGGCAAGGTTTCTCATTTGACTAGAGCTGATGCTGTTGCGTCCCATCTTGTGGAAGGTACGATTATGCTTTATGGTCATTCAGCTCGTGTCTTATTTGATTCTGGTGCTTCTCACTCTTTTATTTCTGAGGATTTCATGACCTGTATTGAGGAACCGACTTCCGAGGTATCTTGTGAGATGTTTGTGAAATTGCCTTCTGGAGATTTCATGGTTACACCTTTGTGCCTGGAAGAATCTCCTGTGATGATTGATAATCACCAGTTGCCGGCAAGGTTGTATGCGTTGCAGCTGGCAGATTATGATGTTATTCTGGGAATGGATTGGTTGGAGCATTATGGAGCTGTGGTTGATTGCAGATCGAAAAAAGTCTATTTTCAGCCACAGGGAAAATCAGCCTTTTATTTTCAAGGTATTCGATCCCGATCTTCTCATATGATTATTTCTGTTATTCGAGCCTATAGGTTGCTTAGTGCAGGTTGCCAGGGATTCCTTGCTTTAGTGGTTGTTGTTGAAAAACCACGACGGGATGTTTGTGATATTCCGGTTGTCTGTGAGTTCCCTGATGTGTTTCCTGACGAGTTTCCAGGCTTGCCCCCAGAGCGAGAGATAGAGATGGTGATTGAATTGATTCCAGGTACCGGCCCCTTAGCAAAGCCGCCGTACCGAATGGCTCCAGCTGAATTGAAAGTACTGCGTGCACAGCTACTAGAGTTACTGGAGAAAGGTTATATTCGTCCCAATTTTTCTCCGTGGAGTGCTCCAGTGTTGTTTGTGAAAAAGAAAGATGGAAGCCTGAGGCTTTGTATTGATTACAGGCAGCTGAATCAGGTGACTATCAAGAATAGGTATCCGCTTCCCAGGATTGATGATTTGTTTGACCAGTTACAGTCTGCTATCGTCTTTTCACGGATAGATCTCAGATCTGACTATTTTCAGTTACGGATCTGGGAATCCGATGTGGAGAAGACTGCTTTCAGTACTCGATATGGTCATTTTGAATTCTTAGTCATGCCGTTTGGTTTGACTAATGCCCCAGCAGCTTTTATGGACCTAATGCAGCGTATCTTTCGTCCATTTCTTGATCAATTCGTGGTGATCTTTGTGGATGATATTCTGATCTATTCTGCCTCTGTTAATGATCATGTGCAGCACTTGAGGATCGTTCTGCAGACTCTAAGGGATCACGAGCTTTATGCGAAGCTCAGTAAATGTGAATTCTGGCTTCGAGAAATTCATTTTCTTGGTCATGTGATTTCTGGTGATGGAGTGGCAGTGGACCCTACAAAGATTGATGTTGTTTTGAGTTGGCAGAGACCGAGAACTGTAACAGAGATTCGAAGTTTTCTAGGTTTGGCTGGGTACTACCGCAGATTCATTCAGGATTTTGCGAGGATTGCAGCACCGATGACTAGATTGACTCGTAAAGATGTGTCTTTTGTCTGGTCGGATCAGTGTGAGGCTAGCTTTGTTGAATTGAAAAGGCTATTGACTTCTTCTCCTGTGTTGACTTTGCCTACCGACTCGGGTGGTTTTCTAGTTTGTACTGATGCTTCTCGAGTAGGTCTGGGTGCAGTGCTGATGCAACATGATAAGGTTATTGCATATGCATCCCGGCAGTTGAAACAGCATGAAGAGAATTACCCCACTCATGATCTGGAGCTAGCTGCAGTTGTTTTTGCCTTAAAGATTTGGAGACATTATCTGTATGGTGAGAAATTTCAGATTTTTACTGATCATCAGAGTTTACAGTATATATTCTCCCAGAAAGATTTGAATCTCAGGCAACGCCGATGGATGGAATTCATGAAAGACTTTGACTTTACACTCTCCTATCAGCCAGGTAAAATGAATGTTGTGGCTGATGCTCTGAGCAGGAAAGTTCAGGTCAGTCATTTGTTGCTTCATGAATGGAAATTGTGGGAACAGCTTCCAAGTGAGGCATTTAGTGCAGAGTTTCCTGCTGATCCGAAGATGGCAGTTTGTGCTAGCTTGGTTTTGGGTTCAGCTTTATATCATCAGATTAAAGATGCCCAGCAGGCTGATTCTGATTTGGCTCGTGTTATATCAAGATATGATGTGGATTTTGACATGGAGCTAGTTGTCAGTTTTCAAGGGAGATTATATGTTCCCGATGATGATGATTTGAGACTTGAGATTCTGAGTGAAGCCCATGGTTCTCGTTTTGCTATTCATCTGGGTGTCACCAAGATGTATCAAAATTTGAAGAAGCAGTTCTGGTGGCCAGGTATGAAGAAAGACGTGGCTATATTTGTTTCTAAGTGCTTGACTTGTCAGTTAGTTAAAGCCGAACATCAAAAGCCAGGTGGTTTGCTTCAGCCATTAGAGATTCCAATGTGGAAATGGGACCATGTTACTACAGATTTTGTGGTGGGTTTGCCTCGGACTTCTCAAGGTTTTGATGGTATCTGGTTGCTTGTCGATAGATTGACTAAAACTGCCAGATTGTCGCCGATTAAAGTTACTTGGAATGTGTAGAGGTTGGCCGAGCTGTATGTGCAGAAGATCGTGCCGCTGCATGGAATTCCTGTTTCACTTGTGTCAGATCGTGACCCACGTTTTACCTCTGGCTTCTGGCGTAGTTTCCAGAAAGCTTTGGGCACTGAGTTAGCTTTCAGTTCAGCGTATCACCCTCAGTCAGATGGACAGTCAGAGAGGACTATTCAGACTCTGGAAGACATGCTGAGATTGTGTTGCCTTGATTGGCAGGGTTCGTGGAGTCAGCATTTGCCACTTGTTGAATTTGCTTATAATAACAGTTTTCACTCCAGTATTGGAATGGCTCCTTATGAAGCACTTTATGGTCGTCCTTGTCGAACTCCTCTGAACTGGTTTGATGTTGGTGACAGATTGTTGACAGGACCTGACATGGTGCAGCAATGTTCTGATGTGGTTCGTCTGATCAGGCAGAGATTGTTGACGGCTCAGAGTCGACAGAAAAGCTATGCAGATCAGCACAGACGTCCACTACAATTTGAGCCTGGAGATGTGGTGTTTGTTAAAATATCTCCGATGAAGGGTGTTTCCAGACTTGGGAAGCGTGGAAAGCTTAGTCCGCGGTATGTTGGCCCTTTTCCGATTGTTGAAGTTATTGGTCAGGTGGCTTATCGTTTGCAACTTCCTGCGGCTATGCAAGCTATTCATGATGTATTCCACGTGTCTCAATTGAGGAAATATGTGCCAGATGCTTCTCATGTTCTCGATGATTCAATATGGCCTGAGGTGACTGCTGGTCCGCGCCAGAGTTTCCTATCAGAATTGAAGACCGTCGTGAGCAGCGGTTGAGAAATAAGGTTATTCCTCTGGTAAGGGTTGCTTGGCAGCGTCACTCTGGTAATGAGTCTACTTGGGAGCATGAAGATGAGATGCGTCAGCTTTTTCCTTTTCTATTCCAGTGAGGTATATGTCCTTTCTCAGTTTCCTCCTTTTCGGTTGTTGTAAATTTCGAGGGCGAAATTTCTGTAAGGAGGGAGGGACTGTAAGGCCCGTGCCTTAATGAATCCTTGTTGGTTTTTGTTCTATTGTTTATTCTGGAATTTCCGGTGATTTTCCTGGATTTTTAGGAATTTGTCTGGTATTTTTTCAGCTTTATTTGGAATTATTTGAGGGTTATTAGAATTAATGAGATTTTAATGTATATAATGATTATATTATATATATTTTAATTTCTTTTTTTCTTTTAATCCCTCTCTCACCCTCTTTCTCCCCGGCGATCTCTCATTCTCACCCTCACTCTCTCTCTCCTCCGTGCGATCGTCCCCTCTCCTCTCCAGGGATTTCGGGCGAGACGAGGTCGGATTGAGGCGAGGTTGGCGCCGTTGGATTCCTTGCGTCGAGAGGAGCGCAAAGGTACCCTTTTCGGCGTGGTTCGGTGATCGTGGGAGCGGGGTGGAGCTCGAAGGCTCGGTGAGCCTACCTCGGTGCATGCGGCCTTTTCGTCCGTTTCGGCTCGCAAGAGGTAGGGGGATGGAATCCCGATCTTGCTAGGATCGTTTCCCTTAGCCCGTTTGTTGATTAGCACCCCGTAGCATGCATGATGTCCATGTTTCTATATTTGGGGTTTTAGCTTAAATCTTTGAGTTTAATGTGTTTTAGGCCTTGCATGTGCTAGATTAAGTTGTTAAATTGTTGTTTAGCATGCGTGGTTTGGCAGGATATCAGGTTTTTCGACGATACCCGGCGATTTCTATCGTCCGAGAGGGCTTCGGTTTTCAAACCGCACCCGCTCGTAACCCAGGTGAAGTGACGGTCCTGCCAGGAACCGTCACTTGCCCGACGGTCCATAGTGGACGCGTCGCTTCCAAATAACGGCCCATCGGGGGTGCGTCATTTGGAGAGTAACGGTGGGAATCCCATCCGTTACTCACCCTTTGTTTTCGGTTAGCCAGGTGAGGCGGTGAGTCCGGCGGTCTATCGGCCGACCGTCGTTTACTTCCGACGCACTTAGACCAGAGCGTCGCTTCGCCTGCTGTTGTTTTTAAACGCTGTTTGTTGGTTTGAGCCTCGGGTGGAAGTAACGGCGGAGCTCCCGCGCGTCGCTTAGAAGCAACGCATAGGACCCCCACCGTCACTCTCCCCTTGAAGGCCTTTGAGCTGGAACTCAGGTGGAAGTAACGGCTGGAGACCAGCGCGTCGTTTGTGATGTAACGCGCCAGTCCCCGACCGTCACTTTCAAATAGCGCGTGGGTCTTCGACCGCCGCTTCCCTGATGGTTGTAATATGTTCCCAGCCCTTTCGTTATGCATTCCCTTTTATACTCATGCCATATTCGTATTGTTTTAATGTATAGTGGCGTGTTTTATTACCATTAGAGTAGCCTTTCTTTCCAAGCAATGGAGCCACTGTTGTTTCCCTAAGGTCTGTTGAGTGCCGACCCACTTGAGGATGGCGGAGGGGTATGTTTCCCATGCACGGTTTGTAAGCTAGTTCCGTGGGCTCCCAGCCAATGGTAGCGTCCTACCAAGGGAGAAAACTAGCTAGAGGGCCTGGCTCAGGCTAGAGTCAGTGTGTGCACACGTGGTCGGAGACTGTGGACTGACACCGACGGGTGCCACTCCGACTGGTCACTTGGTTTGGTACTGTTTACGTGCTTAGCTTGTCGCTTCGTCGACTGCGAGTGCTTGAGACGCAGTGTAAGTCGTCAGTGGACGCTTCTGGTTTCTGCCCCAGTGGTTGTCATTCCTTGTTGTTTGGATTAGTTAAGACTTATTCTATCTGGTAGCTTTAGTTTTAATCGCTTGCATTTAGTTAGCTGTGACATGCTTTAGCTGTTATACCTGTTTAGTTAGAGTTTACAGCTTTAATTGAGTAGTTATTTCATGCCATTGCCTGTTAGCTTATTTAAATGCATGCTCTACTTGCTTTATTTATGCGTGTATGCTTGTTTAGTGCGAGGTAGGGATCCGCGTGACCCCTACTGAGTCTGGCTGTGACTCACCCTTTCTCCTTTCAGGTGAGCCGCGCCCGTCGTCTCCCGGTGCCTTGTGAGTCGGTTCGGAGACCGTGTTAGCTGCCAGCGTTAGTCGAGCTGCCTTTTGGGCTTGGGTTGTACTTTTTCCGGGGTATGCCCCGCGTAGTTGTACCTTGTGGCTAGTACTCTTGCTTCTCTGGACTAGTGTATATATATATATCACTCCGTTTATTTTGAATTGCTTCCGCACTTGTATTAATTTTAATACTTAATTGTATTGCGCGCCCCAAATTTGCAATTCGTTATGCTTATTCCTCAGCTCACCCCCACTAACCCTTCAGGGGCCTCATCAGCCTCTTGGGTGGCCTCCCCAGTTCTTGGTATTGGTGTATCGATGTTATCGGTATATCAGTATCCTGAACTCTGGGTCGTCACAGACGGCGATACCATTCCGGGAAATTATGTGACCGAGAAAAGAAACTTCCTCCAACCAGAAATCACACTTGCTTAATTTGGCATAAAGCTTGTGATCTCTTAATAATTGAAGGGCCTTCTTGAGATGTTCCTCATGTTCTTCCTTTGACTTGGAGTAGATCAAAATGTCGTCAATGAAGACAACCACAAATTGATCAAGGTACGGCCTGAATACGCTGTGCATCATTTGCATAAATGCGGCAGGCGCATTTGTTAAGCCAAAAGGCATAACGGTTAACTCGTTATGTCCATACCTACTCTGGAATGCAGTCTTGTGAATATCACTTTCCTTGATCTTCAATTGATGATAACCAGATCGAAGGTCGATCTTTGAGAAATATCGCGCTCCAGAAATCTGGTCGAATAATTCATCAATTCTCGGCAATGGATATTTATTCTTGATGGTGAGTTGATTCAATTGCCGATAATCAACACATAGTCTCATCGAACCATCCTTCTTCTTGACAAATAAGACCGGGGCTCCCCAAGGTGAAGTACTTGGTCGGATAAACCCCTTTTTTAATAACTCCAATAGTTGATCTTTTAATTCCTTCATTTCCACGGAAGACATCCGATATGGAGCTTTAGAAACTGGTGCCGCTCCCGGAATTAAATCAATAGAGAAAACCACTTCTCTCTCAGGTGGAATACCAGGCAACTCATCCGGAAATACATCAGAATAATCCCGAACGATAGGAATGTCCTTTAGAATGGGTTCCGTGTGCTCGGTCATAGTGATAGAAACTAAGAAACCGACACAACCCTTCCTCAATAATTTCTCGGCTTTGAGGGCCGAAATTAGAGGTATGTGCTTGGAATGCCGGGTGCCAGAAAATAGAAGGTCGGGGTAACCCATAAAAGTTACCGTACCCAGCTTGCAATTGACACTAGCACCATGTGTAGATAGCCAATCGGCACCCAAAATAACATCATATCCTTCCATCTCCATGCATACCAAATCAGCGGGTAAGTTATAACCGCTAATTAGAATTTCACTATCAGGATAGAAGTGTTTAATCTCCGTTCCCATTCCAATAGGGGTAGTGATAGTGAGTGTAGAATCTAACGGAACAGGCTTCATAGGTTAAAGACCAGCAAATCTTCTAGATATAAATGAATGCGTAGCTCCGGTGTCAAATAAGACAGAGGCAGGCTTGGAGTACATGAAAATAGTACCTTCCATGATACCTCCTTCCTCGGTAGGTTCCTTACCCATAAGGGCTTGAAGTCTTCCTGGCTTCTTGGTAATAATAAGAAGCTTTGCCGGTGATGGAGCTTGCTCGTTGAGAAGAGGGCAATTCGGGATCCTATGCTCCTGACTCCCGCATCGAAGACATGCACCGAGCTTTCTCCAACATTCATCGGCTTTATGTCCGGGCTTCTCGCAGCATTTGCATAATTCCTTTGATGTTGTCGATATAGGGACAATTTACTTGTCGAATGTCCTCGATTTCTTGTCCCCTTGAAAATTACGTCCACCTTTGTTTAAATTTCACCCATCCTTGATGAAATTACGCCCGTCATTGGGCCTTTTCTTCTCGAAGGAAGGTTTGAAACTTCCGGACCCAGTAACTTGCTCTCTCTTGGCTTCCCTTCCTCGGATGCGATCCGATAACTCCGTTGCATCTTCTAGGAGTTGTGCTCTCCGTACCATATCAGAATATGATTGAATATCCATCGAGGCGAGTTGAGTAATATATTGCGGCTTAAGGCCATTAAGAAATCTCCGTGCCTTCATTTTCTCAATACCCACGAGATGTGGAGTGTACCGAGATAATCTTGAAAATTGAGCTTCATATTCCGCAACTGATAAACCCCTTTGCTTCAAAGCGGCAAACTCGCCAGCCTTCCTTTCTTGTACTCGGTCGGAGAAGTATTTACTATTGAAGTGTTCCACGAACTCTTCCCATAGAATTTGATCGTGCGATAAAGTAGCTTCGACCGATTCCCACCAGGCACGTGCATCCCTTTCCAGTTGGAAAGTAGCGAGTAGGACCTTCTCCTCGTCAGCGCATTGCATGACTCGGAATATCCTCTCGATCTCCTTAATCCAGTGTTCGGCTTCATCCGGATCCGTAGATCCTGTGAACTTTGGAGGGTTCATGCTTCGAAAATTCCTATGCAAATCTCCGGCTCCTCGGTTTGCTCCTCCTTGAGCAACCTGTTGGAGGGCTTGTGTTAAGCCTTGAACAGTCCGCTGCATCTCGCGCCATTGAGCTCTCTCCGCGGCCATTTGCGAGAATTAGCCAAAAACCAAAATTCCAAGGTTTATTATTTTTGTTTTGGTATTTATTTCCTGATAATTCCCTTTTTCTTAAAACTTAACCCGTGTTTCTACCCAATCTTACCGGGAAGGTTTTGAGACCTATCCAATTTCTAGATATTGATCTTAAACCTAACCAAAGTTTAAGAATGAACCTATACTTGTGAAACCTAGGATTTTATGTAACCTAGGCTCTGATACCATAAAGACTCTCACGCCCCGACGCGGAATATCGAGGGCGCGACGAGTCGTAAACAATCGTGTCGATCAGAGCATGTACAAATTTATTTTTAAAGTCAGAAATGAACGGAAAAATGATACTTTTATTCCATCAAACTGAAGTTTACATCACTAATTCATAAGCCATAAAGGTAATTACAAACTTCCAATCCCAAAGTACATCATTCTTGTAAAACACTAATGATCTACATAAACCTAGGTAAAAAGGATAATCACTCTCTCACTCTTGTCCATTCCCTTGTACATTTTCATTTCCTGCAACAATTAACCAAAACGTAGGGTGAGCTAAAAGCTCAGTAGGATTTTATATCTCTATGAACCAGGCAATCTTTAAGTGTTAGTAATTTAAACAATTTTCTAACTTGTATCGAAAAGTGTATAAACATGAATGAATTTCCAAGTAATTGAGATGATATGATATCAAGATGAATTTCCAAGTAATGACTTTGAACAAGTAAAGAATTTCATGTAATTGGCCATTTTCACGCAAGTCAAGTAATTCATGTAATTTTCAAGTAAACAAGTAACAAGTAAACAAGTACGAATAGTGGAATGCTGTATCAAGTAAATCTATCATGCACTTCGGTGTAATGCCACACCGTTGGTCAATCAACTCCCATGGACACAAGTACTTTCGGGCGCTCCCCCCAGGACCAGACCGGGCCCCATTAATGTCAGGCATTGAGTCAGTGGATCATAAGATCCCAAGTACGTTTAGACATCCACTTATATAATTATGGCCAACGAATTTCAAGGATAAGCTAATTTGTAAAAAGTACGGATCTGACCAAAATTTCAGAAGTAGCAAGAGAAGTGAATAATAATTTTTCAGGCATAATGTTTAACGACATTAAGTCGTGGAATTCAAAAAAGAATGGTAACGAGGAAGAAAAATCAAGTAATTAGAGTTTAATAGAATTAATTTGATTCCATGGTTTAATATTATGTGCATTAGATTTACAAGTGTGTATACATGTTTACAGGAAATTTTTGTACTTTAAAGATGCATTAGTTAGCCAAAATGGTGATTCCATTATAATAATCAGAATTTAATTATGAAAATATGTTTTTAAGTTGAAAATAATATTAACATGCTGTGAATGATTTTCATATATTGCTTTACTGGTAAGATGATAAAAATAAATTTTTCATACTAGATTTAATTTTTACATGCTGAAAATTAATTATTAACATGCTAAAATTAATACTTAACATGCTAAAATAATTAACTTATTGATAGGATGATAAGATACGTTTACCATGCTGATTACTGAAATTCTCTGGTAACCACATAAATTTTATCATGCTGAAAATCATTTTTCTATATTTATTTACTAATTATTTGATAGGAAAATAGAATTATCATGTTGAAAAATAGTTTTAATATACTGAAAATAATTCTAACATGCCAAAAATAATTCTAACATGCTGTAATAATTTTACCATACTGGAAGAAATTTTATCATGCTGGAAGTATTTTTCATGCATCAATTTACTAATTATTTAATAGGAAATTAGGTTTCATATGCACAAAAAAATAGCTTTAAATAGATTTTAACATGCTGAAAATAATTTTTATATCTCGGTATGTATAAAATGATTTTATCATATTGGGAGTCATTTTTAACATGTTGGAAATAATTTTAACATGTTGGAAATGATTTTTAGTATGTATAAACTAATGTGGTGAAAATTAGATTTTTACATGTAAAAATAATTTCATTCTATAAAAATAAATTTTTAACATGCTGTAAGAATTAAAACATGCTAATATTACCTTTTCTTACTTTTGGTTACTATATACGTGCAATTAACGTGAATTTTCAAAGGGTATAGTTCCTATTGTATAGTGACTTAAGTTTAGTCCCACATTGGAAGTTACAAAAACCTTGCATGGCTTTATATGTTGGAGAGCTCACCCTTGGGTCAGGACCCAAGGGGCATAGGATGTGGGCTTGAGTTGTGAATTGATACAAAACTAGTATTATTTATTTATTTATTTGTGCCGTGCCGTGTGCCGAGCCGAGGATGAGGATGAGGATGAGGATGAGGCCATAACTTGGAATACACCTCCAATAAAATGACCATAACTTGCTCATTTCAGAACGGAATTTAATAAATAAGCTATCAATGGAAAGATGACAGAAAAACAAACAAGTTGGCATGATTTAATTGAAGTTTAGCCTGAGAGACACCTACCTTTAGACGGATCGAAATAAATATCCCCAAATATAAGAAAACCCTTTGATCTTCCAAATCTTCCTTCCAATCTTCACAGCAGCGTATACTTAACCTCCAGGGATGATTTCAGGGTCGAATGGGGTTCTATTTATAGCCAAAACTTGGCCAAATATGTCAAGATTCCTTGCCTAACAATGCCAAACTTTCCAACTCCAAATTAGAAGAAAAATGCCATTTCTCCTCTTAATCTATCTCATCTTAGGTGTGAAAACAATGCACTTTTGGCTGGTCTAAGGTGGGCTGTTAGGTAAGGGTCAATTTTTGAGTCAAACTTCTAGAAATGGGGTTATTATAATCCCTTAAATATCATATTAAATACATGTTACGAATTTAAGGTTAATTTAACCTTTATTGAATCCTTTAACCATTAATTCAGCCCATTATGGATTATCCAATGGGCCAATTGTAAACCTAATCCATTACATGGACTTTTATTGGGCTTACTATGATTTATCTAAGGTTTAAAGTATTTAATATCTATTTACTTCTAGTTAATTCAAGTAAATTCAATAAACTAGTTTATTTCATATAGTAAAAATGAAATTTGATTATTTCATGAAAATTTTAATTACATAATGAAATTGAAAATTTTATTTCTCATTTTTGATTATCGGGTTTCTACATCCTCCTTCCCAGAAGTCGGGAGAGAGCATATGTGGCACCCAGAAAGTACCTCTATTCTTGCTACCGCCAACCCTATCGTCAGGCAACCCCCTCGCCTTGCCCGGGTAGCACCTCTCTCTCATCAACCGGCATTACAACCTACAGTACCGCTTTCACCATTCCCACTACCATCACGTCCTCTCATTCGCACCCCTCCCATTAACTCACCAATGACCTATCAGCCAACACCCTTCACTATGCCCTTACACCCTCTCATCTTCTCTCACTCCTCCATTTTGCCACCCACCTCTACTGCATCTACCCCTATGTCTTCCAAATCTCTTATCATCCGTCAACCATACGTGACCCCGCCTGTCTCCACAATACCCCCACCAATACCCTCAAAACCACTCATCACCCACCATCCACCTCAAAATCATTACCCACCTCAAGCCTTATCCATGTCCACTTTGCCTCCACCTCCACCTTCCGAACCCCTTATCCTTCATAACCCGTATGATATCCCCTCTACCTCCACCATGCCTCCACCGAACAAACCCCTCATCAGAATCCCTGCTCCCATTGCTACTTCAGCTTCATCAACCATCCCTCCACCGCTACCCCTCAAACCTTTGCTTAAACCCACACCTAATCCCGTCGAGGTGCAAAAACCGCAGGTAATGGTGCTCCGGAGTGGAAGGATTTTCCATAGGGTTTTCCCTAAGAATAGTCAGAACCCCGAGCAGTCTCAGCCAGAAAAGGACGGAGAACAGCCAGAAAAGTCCGTCCCTGGAACATAGTATGATTTGTTAAAACACCTGGATAAGACGCCCGCTCGGATCTCCATCCTCAAGTTGTTTCAAAGGTCCACGTCCCATCAGGCGGCCTTAATGGAATATCTTCAAAAGGTCATGGTGAATGAAGACCTCCCTGTAGAGAAGATTTCAGCCATCCTGACACCAACAGACACACAACCGGCCATCATGTTCCACAAGTACGAGCTCGCTCCCAAGGAAGCTCACAAATATGCATTGTGCATTTCAATAAAAATCAATGGAGTCTCCATAAACCCGTGTCTCGTAGACACGGGTGCGTCCATAAATGTGATCTCCATGAGCACCTTTCAGTTGTGTGGGGTCGACAAGGAACAAATAAGACCTTCCTCGATCACAGTCACAGCTTATGACAATAGCAAAATGCCGCCACAAGGGATGATTATTCTGAAGGCAGAGCTAGGCCTTGTGTCAGTCTCCACGGAATTCCATATCCTCGACATGGACCCCACATTCAAGGCCATACTGGGTCGCCCCTACATTGAAGCAATGGATGCTGTGCTTTCCACCAACCATCAGTGCTTGAAGTTTCCTTATAATGGGAGAATTATTAAAGTGGTCAGTACACCTGTCTTTCACATGGTGGATGCTATCAACACCTCTCTGCCCTCTGTTTGGCCGTCTCATCGGCCCTTATTGTCGCTGCTGGATGTGTGTGATTCATCTCACATTCCACTAGCACCAAAGAAGCCGATCAAGGCAACAACGCCATATCTCCCTTTTCATTCCAAAGGTTGGGAGATTATGAGGAATATCGGCTATCAACAGGGCAAAGGTCTGGGCGCGTAACTACAAGGTAGGCTGAAACCACCAAAGGAGATCAGGCCGAACCGCAGGTTTGGCCTAGGCTTCAAAGGACCACTCAAGGCGGACTGGAAGCCCCTCACGTGGACCCTATCAAACCACTTCAACAAAGGGCCCGTTATTCAGATGGGGGATTACCCGCAAGAAGCACATGGGGGATCACATGCTGTGTATTTGGCTGAAAAATATCCGAGGGTCACCAAAAGAGGAAATATCAAAGATCCAGAATGCGAATGGGACAAGTGGTTTGATATACGGGATATTTCCGTTGCACTGGAAAGGATGTTCTCACCTCCACAGCTTGAAGGACCGCCATTGATATCCGAAATGTCAGAGAATGTCACTACTATTACCAAGGTTCCAAACTATCCTCGTCCTCGCCAGAAGGACCCTATCACCAGCGGATCTTCATCCACCATCACCATCACCACCGACGACTCATTAGCCGTCATCTTCTCCATTCACTCGTCACAACCTTTGTTGCTGTCTTCTTTCTGGGCCAAACGGTTGTCTGATGATCTTCCCAGATCCCCTTCTCTACTTACATACCTGCGCGGGCTTCTCGACCTGCGTTGGGTCTTCAATCGTGATCTACTCCATGAGCCTCCCAACCCCTTAGCCATAACCACTTTTCTCTCTCCTCTGATTTCTTTTCATTGTTTTGTCATCAAAAATGAAAACGAAAAAAACGTCAATTTTCAAACTCCTCAACAACACATCATTGTTGAGGAAACCTCCTACATCTCCCACGAGTGCGTCCCATCCTGCGGGCCACCCGTCCAAGGTCCTATGAGCGACCTTTTCTACCCCTCCTCTGAGGGGTCTTTCCCTGTACATTCTTCAGCATATTCTTTAGCTTCTTCTTCGTCCGTAGGACAACCCAGTCAACTTATAAATAATGAGTCAAGGGTAGTATCCACAAAGAAATCCAAGGGTAAGCAGATCCCTCGTCGATTCCTTCTGGATTTAGCCACCAGGTGTCAGGCCCTTCTTGTCGTCCCCCAGTTGCTAGAAAATCCCGTCCAACTACCAGAGATAGAATGTGTCGGCAATTGTGTGATTGATGAAGGATATGGGGTTTATGAAATCACCGATGAAGAATACCCTATTGAAGAAGGGGATGAAGAATATGAGGATGCGGCTGGCGCATATGCTAGTGGAATAAGGAGATTCGACGAGCCGTCAGCCGCCGTAGAAGAGTCCACCAAAGAAGTCAACTTGGGAACTGAGGAAGACCCTAGGATCATCCTCATAAGTGATAATCTACCACCCTCTCAAGAAGAGGCATTGGTCGAAGTTCTTAAAGAGTATAAGGACACGTTTGCATGGAGCTACGAGGATATGTCGGGTCTGGATTCCACCTTGGTTGAACATTTCTTAACTCTAAAACCAGGGTCCGCCTCGGTAAAACAAAGGTTAAGACATTTCCACCCTCAGATGGCTTTAAAAATGAAAGAATAAGTCGACAAGCTCCACAAAGCCAGGTTCATTAGAGTCATCCTTTATCCTCAGTGGGTGGCGAATATTTTCCCGGTCATGAAGAAGGATGGAAAAGTCAGGATTTGCATCGACTTCAAGGACTTTAACCGCGCGTCTCCAAAGGATGATTTTCCCTTGCCTCACATTGATGTGTTAATCGATAACACAGCAGGTTATGAGACCCTCTCATTCTTGGATGGATTTTCGGGATATAATCAAATTCGTTTGGCAGAAGAGGATCAGGAGAAGACGTCATTCACTACACCATGGGGAACATATTGTTACGTGGTCATGCCGTTTGGGTTAAAGAATGCTGGAGCTACTTACCAAAGAGCTATGATGGCCATATTTCATGACATGATGCATATATATCTGGAGGCGTATGTGGATGATTTATTGGTAAAATCAAGAACCATGGTAGAACATCCGAAAGTTTTGGCTAAGGTCTTGCAAAGATCAAGGGAGTTCCAATTGAAAATGAACCCGAAGAAGTGTGTGTTTGGTGTATCATCGGGTAAATTACTGGGTTTCATTGTGAGTAAAAGGGGGATCGAGATAGATCCCAACAAAGCTAAGGTCATCAGGGACATGCCGCCTCCTAAAAATTTGAGGGAAGTTCGAGGTTTAATTGGGAGGTTGTAATTCATTCATCGGTTTGTGTCTCAGCACTCACAAAGGTGTAGACCTTTCTACGAGTTGACCAAGCAAGGAGTAGAATTCCATTGGGATTCTAAGTGTCAAAAAGCTTTTTAAGGGTTAAAGGAATACCTGGCTAGTCCACCGGTTCTCATTCCACCCAAATCAGAAAAACCTCTGATCCTTTACATCTCAGTCTTGGATGACTCCGTGGGAGCCATCCTCGCACAAGCTGATGAAGAAGGTAAGGAACGGGCAACCTACTACCTATCCAAACTCCTCAACCACTGTGAGCAGAAGTACACCGCCATGGAGAAAACCTGTGCTGCCCTCGTTTGGGTAGTACAGAAATTAAAGCATTACTTTCTGGCTCATGAAGTCCATTTGATTGCTCGCATGAACCCTATCAAGTTCCTTCTAGAGAAATATGTCCTTACTAATAGGCTAGCACGCTGGCAGAGTTTCCTGTCTCAATTCGACATCACCTACATCCAGCAAAGGGCAATTAAAGGCTATGCTATCGTCGAGCATCTCGCTCATCATCTTCTCCCCAAGTTCGATCATGTCCAATCAGAGTTTCCAGATGAGGAACTAATGTCCATTACCCAATCTGATGAGCCAATGTGGACGTTATATTTTGATGGAGCTCTGAATTCTCAAGGGAAGAGTATTGGCATTGTCCTTCTAACGCCTGAAGGCGTTACCATCCCAGAGGCATTTCACCTCGCATTTCCAGTCACCAACAACATTGCTGAGTATGAGGCTCTTCTAGCTGGTCTAGAACTGGCCCATTCCTTCTATATCACCGAATTGCGAGTCGTGGGTGATAGTCAACTTGTTCTCCGCCAGGTGCTTACCAAGTATCGCACCCTTGATCCTAAACTCAAGGCTTATCAGGAGTTGGTCTCCGCCTATGCCAAATTGTTCACCAAACTGATCTTTGTCCATGTCCCTCGCGAATAGAATATTCTGGCCGATGCCCTCGCCTCCTTGGCCTCATCTTTCAGATTCTCTCTAGGTGTATGGTTTGAATCCATCACCCTCTACAAGTGTCTTGTCCCTGCCGTTCAAGACCCGTACCTCCTAAGAATCAAAGAAAGAGTCTTACGGAAGGTCCAGGAGGGAGAAATTCTCGAAAAAAGGGAGATCATGTTGGCAGAAGTCGAAGAAGAACTGGCTAACGAGGAGAAACCATGGTTGTATGAAATTGTCAAGTATTGTAAAGATCAGTCTTACATTGAGGGAGCCACCACAGAAGATAAGAAAGTCATAAGAAAGGTGGCCCAGAAATACACATTGGTTGGAGGTCTACTGTACAGGAGAAGCCTTACGTGTGTTCTATTAAGATGTCTTGATGATGATGAGGTCTGGAAATGTGTGGAGGAAGCACACTCAGGTGTATGCGGTGGCCATGTAAACATCCAAATGCTCGCTAAGAAGATCGTTCAGCAAGGCTTTTACTAGCCCACTATGGAAGAGGATTGTGCTGTTTATGTCCGTAGGTGTGTCAAGTGCCAGCTTCACACCGACAAGATTCATTCATCATCTTCCTCTCTTCATCCAGTATCCTCCCCATGGCCTTTCTCCATGTAGGCATTCGACATCATTGGTCCCCTAGGTAATCCTAACTCCCTCACCAAGCAGAAATCTTTCATCCTCACTGCAACGGAGTACTTCACCAAATGGGTCGAAGCCAAAGCTTACGCAGAAATCAATGCGTCAACAGTCTGCAAGTTTATCATGAAGAACATCCTCACCAAGTTCGGCGTCCCAAGCACAATCGTCACCGACAATGGGCCACAGTTCATTTCTCAGGATCTTCAAGACCTCTGCAAAAGGTATGCAATCGCATTGCATCATTCATCACCTTATTACCCACAAGGTAATGGCCAAGCAGAGGCCACCAACAAAACATTGATCAAAATCATAAAGAAAACATGCGAGTCTAATAAGTTTTCTGACTGGCCAGAAAAGCTTATCGAAGCTCTATGGGCCTATCGCACTTCAATCCGTACCCCCACCGGGCAGACTCCATTTGCCCTTACTTATGGGATGGAAGCGGTAGTCCCGTACGAGACTCTGATACCTTCTCTCAGGGTACAATTGGATAAGGAATTTCTCCTCGATAAACGTCGTAATTCACTCCTTGCCCAATTGGGACTCTTAGACGAGAAGCGGCTGGCCGCTGCCGAGCATGCACGTGTTTATCAAAATAGACTCGCTCGCTTTTACCAAAAGAAGGTCATTGAGAGAAAATTCAAAATTGGCGAGATGGTCATGAAAAGAATTTTTGTCAAACCTAGAGGGCCGCGTTCTAAGCTCCAACCCAATTGGGAAGGACCGTTTATGATTCAAGCCGTGTACCCCGGCAACGCCTACAAGCTAGTCAATGCCGAAGGGACCGAGTTATCCCACCCTTGGAACGGGCTTTATCTTAAGAAATACTACCCTTAGATAGCCGTAACAACTGGCATGGTACAAGGACCAACGAGCTGGAATTCACTCTTCGATCTTTGTAGTCTAACTCAGGGTTAACCCCCGCTCACTCCTGTACCCCGCTTTTGGGATCGAATGGAACGGAACCCGAGGGGAGCCTTGAAAAAAAGAAAAAACAGAGAAAAGAGAAAACAGAGAAAAAAGAACTGATGCCTGGTGTCTATCATGAGGTCAGGTCTTTGCATCTATCCTTCATATTGAGATAGGACCCATTGAGGTCGGTAGGTCTCGGGTCTTAATCTGCCAGAACTGTGGAGACTCATGTCCGGTCATGTCGGATTATGCCCATTAAAAGAAGGCAACGCACACACGCAGCCATTTTAGCTAGAAAATTGGTAGTTTTACTCATCATGGGGCTGTGCTCGAAGGTCTCCAAGAAAGTCGTAATCTTTGTTCTCTCCTTTCTCGACCCAATGAGACAGTCGGCGCCCTTAAAACGCTGAGCATAAGGGAATCGAAATGCAATACCCAGAAGGCGAGAGTAGGATTCATCTCCTCGAACCCGAGTCAGAGCACGAGAAGAGGGCAGTGTCCCCGCAGGCATATAAAAGGGATTTGTTGTGCCCCTGTGGTTTTGATTATGGTTTTGATGATTGGTTTTGATGTGAGTTAATCACTGTGAGTCATCTTGCTGTATGAGTCATCTTGCTGTTATTCAGTCATTTTATTAGATCATAATGCAGTCTTTCATATATTCAGTCATCTTGCTGTTCTGTTAGTTTATCAGAACTGAAGCATTGCATATTTTATGATCAGTCATGTTATCTGCTGCATCAAGCATTCATATACACAATTGCATTACTGTCAGCACTCTCGTTAAGCCATAAAGTCCATACATTTGTCTTCTCTTCAAAGTCAGTACATTGGCGTTGGGCATCCAAGTATATACATCACCTTCTGCAAGCTTTATTTCAAGTCTGTACAGCCTACTGTCTTAATTTGCGTCTCATGCATCGTCTCTCAAGCATTCAAAGCCCATGCATTGAAGTCGGAGTCTGTACCGCCATTCCTTGAGTCCAAGTCTGTACATCGAATTCAAAGATTTCTATGTCTGTACATTGGTCTTCATATTGAAGTCTGTACATTGGTCTTCATATTGGAAGTCTATACATTGGTCTTCACCTGAAGTCTATACAGCCATTCTCTTATCAAAGCCCATACATCCTTCTGTTGGAATTCCAAGTCCATACATCGGACTGTTTGAGCAAAGTCTGTACAGCGTTTCATTCACACTGGAAGTCTATTCATTAGACTGTGGCAAAGTCTATTCATTCACTTCCAGAAGTTCAAGTCCATACATTGATCGTTTGGGTAACTAAGTCTGTACATCGCCTTCAAGGCATCAAGTCTATACACTGGACTGTGCTCATAAAGTCTGTACAACGTGAGCTTCGGTTCTTCAAGTCTATACATCCACAGTTGGACCCCAAGTCTGTACAGCCAAAGCCTGGTCATGCTTTCACACAAAGTCTGTACAGCCACATCTCAAAGGCCAAGTCTATACATCACTGTGGTTGCTCGAAGTGAAGCATAGTCTATACACTCCTCACCTTTCCATACGTTTGGCCAAGTCTATACACTCATACCTTTCCCAACGTTTTCTGGACAAGTCTACACATCGTTTGCCTGGCGTTTGCTTCAAAGTCTATACATCGGTTTGATTGAGTAAGTTTGTACAGTCGTTTGCTTGCCAAAGTCCATACACTCAACTGCCTTGTCTCAATCAAGTCTGTACATTGGTTCAGACTTTTCAAAGTCTGTACATTGAGCCTTCAAGTTTTTGAAGTCTATACACTGGCCTACTCTTCAAGTCTGTACAGCCTGCTTGGGCGTTCAAGTCCAAAGTCTATACATCCGTTTGTGCCTTGTCCTGGCCATCGTCTCTCTGCAAGTCTATACAGCCATTGCTTGCGTCGCCTTACACGACCAAGTCTGTACAGAGTTGGCATTGCATCTCATTAAGTCTACACATCGTGTAGCTTGCTCGCATAGCCAAGTCTATACATCGGTTGTTCATACACTGCGCATCATCAAGTCTGTACACTGCCTGCAGTCTTGCTCGCACAACACTAAGTCCATACATTGTGCATTGTTCAAGCCAAAGTCTGTGCATCAATGAGTTGCCTTTGTGCCGAACCAAGTCTATACATTGTGTGCAACTGCTGCTGAGTCTATACATCCGTCCTTTAGCTTGCACGTACCTAGCAAGTCTATACATCGCCTCAATGCCAGCACGCAGAGTCTGTACACTGCGCTGCCAGCCTGCACGTAGCAACTCTATACATTGTTGTCTGCCTGCAATGTAGAGTCTGTACATTGCATGCTTGCTGCATCATCAAGTCTAGACATTGCCTCAGGCTGAGCAAGTATATACATTGCATGTTCGTTCAATCACGTCCATACACTGAGCAAGTATATACATTGTCTGCCTGTCGATTGAAGAGTCTATACATTGCTGTTTGTCTTGTAAAGTCCATACTGTAATGTATGTACGTTGGCTTTAAACTGAAGTCTATACAATGTGTTGTATTCTTCAGAGTCTGTACAGGGTTTAGACTTAACTGATAATTTGTTCTTTGTCTAACAGGGAATCTTCGTGAAGCCTAATGAAGGCACGTGATCCAAGGAAGGACGAGGTGCCCAGATGAGGACACGTGTACTGACACCCTGCTGGATGCTGCCACGTGGTCTGAATTCTTAGGGCAGGAAATGTGGAAACCACACGCGCCCTGGCTGCTGCTGCTGCTGCTATATATACGAGCCTTCTTCCACAGAAGAAAAGAGATCGAAGTAGAAGGACTGAAGCCTTGAGCAGAAGTAAGAAGAGTGAAGAGAGCATAAGAAGAGTGAAGAGAGCAGAAGAAGAGTGAGAGCAGCAGAAGAAAGAGAGAAAGATTGCGTGAGCTAAGAAGAAGAAAGAAGAAGAAGAGTGAAGAGAGCAGAAGAAGAGTGAACAGAGTAGAAGAAGAGTGAAGAGAGCAAAAGAAGAGTGAGAGCAGCAGAAGAAAGAGAGAAAGATTGCGTGAGCTAAGAAGAAGAAAGAAGAGGAAGAAAAGAAGAGAGGAGAGAGTTCTATTGAAGACCTGTTCAGTCTGTTCGTGGATCAAATCCAGAACGACTATTGTGTTTCATTTCCAGCCTTTGTCGCTGTTCCTTTTATGTTTTCTTATTTTTCATTTTGTTTCTCTGGTTAGCTTTGTTCTTCTGATTGCCCTGTTGGGGATCGGGTTCCTCCTGTTGGTTCAGGAGAAGGGAGATCTGATCTTCGGGTTGCAAGTGACAGGTTGTCACTTGTGGGTTCCCTCTGCTTAGAGGAAGGGAGGCTAGTCCTCCGATTCTAGGCTTGTGGCTGCAAGTCCAGGGGTCCCTCCTGGTCTGGAGGAAGAGAGGTCTTCGACCTCTGGTTTCCAAGTGGCTGGGAGTCACTTGGGGTGTCCCTCCGGTTGGGAGGAAGAGGGGAGGCTGTTCCCCTGGTCAAGCTGTGTGGCAGCAAGTGTTCGCAGACTGAGTCTGCTTGTTTCTAGCGTTGGCTAGTGAAGCCTCACTCCGGTTGGGAGTAAGGGGTGGATGTAGGTCTTGGTGACCGAACCACCTAAAAATCTACTGTGCAGTGGTTTTGCTTTGTGCGTTTGTTCCTTGCCTTCTACCTCCCATTCACAGGTTGTGCATGCTTGGATAGTTGTATTATCTAGGGAGTTAATCTTGAGCAATATATTTTTGCTAGGTGTGATTGGTTTGCTTAGTTCTGTCTGCGTTTCTGGTTTGATCAGGTGGCTGCATTGTTGCAGTCCAACTGTTTGATCTGTTGTTGTCTTATCATCTCATCTTGGAAAGCTTATTAGTTTTTATTCCGCATATCTGAGCTCTAGAGATTTAATTTGGGCATAATTTCTAAAGGGGATACATTCACCCCCCTCTGTATCCGGGCCTAGCACCCTAACAATTGGTATCAGAGCGGTGTCTGCTTAGTAGGTCCAGCGACCTGCAGATCCGATCCTGCTGTCTTCGGTGCTAATTTGTTTTTAGTGCATCAATATTCCTATTGCATTGAATTTTCTTGCTATTTGTTCTCATGGCCCATCCACCGATTTTCAGTGGTACGCATTTTAATGTATGGTTTGCTAGTCTGAAGAATTATGCTAATTCTGTTAATCCAGACCTGTGGAAAGTAATTTCACACGGTCCTCATGAACTACCAAAGAAAAAGTTCAAATGGACTGACAGTCACAAATCTATGCATGAAGAGAACCAGATAGCTATAAATCTAATGAAGGCAGCTACTGATAGAGCTTTTCATTCATGTTTCTGTGATTGCAGTTCTGCTAAAGATATTCTGGACATGCTGAAGTGAACTCAGATAAGAAATGAGGACAGCTGCATGATGGCTGACAGAAATAATCAAGGCAGCAGTCAAGATGAAGATGATGATGATGATGAGGTAAATCCCTTTGAAAACTATACTTTAGATGATTGGGAAAATGCATATTCTGAGCTACTTGAATCTCATGAACCGTTAAGAAAACAGTATAAAAAATTGAAGAAGGGTACTGGGTCAGTTAGTTCAAGTTCTCCATGTAGAAATTGTGTTGAATTGAAAAATGCTCATGATGCCTATATGTCTGATTTTCAAATGTTGAAGAAACAAATCTCATTATTGAAAACTGAGAATCAAGATCATATAAATGTGATATCTGAACTCAAAGAAAAATTCAAGTCAGATAATGATAATCAGACTCTTGTTAACTATCATGACCAGTATAAAAAATTGCTGAAAAACTTTGAAAGTGTGAACTCAGATTTAAACAAGCTAAAATCTGAAAATGATTCTCTGAGAAAATCTATTAATGAAAATGATGAAAAATTTGAGAAACTTGAGCAGGAGAAGAACTTGTTTGCTGAAAAATTCAATGCTATAAAATCTGTAAATATAGAATTACAGAAAGATCTGGAGAAACAGCAAAAAGAATTAAAGGAATTTGAGGCTGAAAGAAAACTTGGAGTTAACTCAGATGATCAGACTCTAATAAATGAGTTAATTCAGAATGACAAGCTTAAGGAAGAAAATGAAAAATTAAAAATGCTGAACTCCACTATGTCAGAGAGACTTCTAGCTTTGGAAAGAGGAAAAACTGTTTGCATTGAAGATTCTGATAAACTGAGCAATCTGGAAAATGAAATTGAGAAATATAAAACTGCTAACAAAGTTTTGAATGAAGCTATGAATTACAGTGAGCAAGAGATTGTCAGTTATGAGTTACACATTTCCTCACTAGAAAATGAAATTCAAGATCTGAAAACATCTCTGTCAAAGTTTGTGAGTGGACAAGAGAATCTGGACAGGTTGTTAAGAGTTAAGGTCAATACTCAAAGGGAAGGGTTAGGCTACAACAATGTCAATAAAAAGGCTTTCAAAAATAAGCTAATGACATCTTTTATCAAAGCATCAGATGTAGCCACCACCTCAGAAAATAAACAACCAAATGTTCAGAAGAATCAGAAACAAACTGGAAAAATAGAAAAGAACAGTCATGTGAAGAAAGGAGTGAATCACATTGAAAAAATGCATGATGTACATCACTCGAACTTTCCTGCCACCAAGAAAAAGACTGATTTTAAATATGTTGAGAAAGTTCAATCTGTGCTTGACATGAATACACATACACATGCACATAAAAATAAGAATTCATGTCATTACTGTGGTAGGGTTGGCCACATTATGGATAATTGCTTCATTCTGAAACAAGACAACAAAAAGCATGCTAGGAAACATGTCTCTGCTCAGAACAAGAAGAAAACTGAGTGCTATCACTGTGGCAAATTGGGCCACAGGGCCATTGAATGCTGGCATACTCAGGGTAGATAATTCAATTCTAAAACTGTTAAACTCCCTGCAAATGTAAATGCTTTTGGAAGAAATGTTTTTAGAGGTAAGCACAATGAGTGCTTCAAATGTGGGAAGTATGGCCACACAGTCAAGGACTGTTGGCACATTCAGAAGAATTTTTTTAACCCCCATGTTATCAAATTCTCTGCCAGAAAATCTGTAAGCTTTTCATGCTATAACTGTGGGAAGCCAGGCCATAGAGCTGCTGAATGTTGGCTGGCCGGTTTTAGTAAATAGAATTTTAATTCTGTCAATAACAAAAAGTTTCATGCATATGCACATGGATATCATGCTAACAAGAATGTGCATAGATCAAATCTGAAACCTGATGCATCTTACTATCATTATAGTAAACAGAACTCTCTCTCTCTCTGCCAATAAACTTCATGACAACAGTAATGTGCATAAGAGGAATTTGAAATCTGCTAATTCATGCCATTGTTGTGGATAAATTGGTCATTCAATGAATAATTGCTACTTGATGAAATCTGATGACCAAGCAGCTAGAAAATTGTTTAGAAAACCTGCTACGAATGTCATTATCAATTCAGGACCCAAGACCTCTTGGGTACCTGTTTGGGTAAAATAACTTTGCTTTGCAGGTGTGCCTTGGAATGAATAAAAAGGGGTATTAATCCAAGGCACTCAAGAATGAAAACCCCTTCTGAACTTTTCAGGTAAATTCTCTGCATTTCCTGTTTTTGAAACTCATTGCATATGTGATTTGATGTGTTCTTGCATATCTGTCATCTTTTGAACACTATGAGCATTCGTGTCTCTTAATGCTCATATGAATTAGCTATTTAGATATTGAAATGAGAATAAACTTGTAATTTCTGAAAATCTGAACTACATATGTATGTTGTTTGAAATCTGACTATTGCATTCTGAAAAATCTGATAAGCTGAAATTTGATCCATGCATGCTGCCCATGTTGAATTATCATGATTGACCTCAATGGTATATCAAGTGGTAAGCTACCAAAAGGTAGGGAAATCTGTCTGGAGGTTCTTGCTATGTGAGAGGTGATCTTTTAGACCAAGTACTCCGCCTAGTACCATGGGTCACTTTGCTGGATAGGATAGTCTGAATGTGCACAAGTCACAATATCATTTGGAATCATATGTTCAGTTTTCAGTGCAAACATTGCATGTTTTCAGGGGGAGTTAATTGCATGACTTTGCATAGTAATCAATGTTGAGTAAATTACATATCCTTCCATACATATAGTGCATTGCATTTCCTGATGTTGAAAAATGCCAAAAGGAGTGATTGAATGCATGTTGTCAGGGGTAGTCCATGCATTGCATATAGGTTGTCAAATGCATACATTCGTCAAAACTCATTGCATATTCTTTCTTATTCATTTTGCTGACAAACCTTGATCATATTCGGAAAACACTGGGCTTCAAAATCTCTCTTATCAATTGGTATCATTTGATTTCAGAATTCTATCATTCTTTCATGAAGATTTCAATGGGCTATCTCGATCATAAATTTGAAAACTCTTGAACTAGAAATCTTCTATTATACATTTTTATGAATGTCTGAAATAACTCATGTGGTTTAAGTTTAATGTTCATGGAGTTTGACTTTAAAATCTCTTAAAAATATCTGAAGCATGTTTAATAAACCTTAACCATCTGTTTCATGCTGTGTCTTGTGAAAATTTCTGAAATCTGCACTTTTGAATACATGACTTTAATTGGTTAAGTACATGAAACTATTATTGATTTGAAGCAAATAAATTTTTCTGAAATGTCTAAAGGGTAATATCTGTCAGAGCAATGACATTGGTCACTGAGAAACACATGTCCAAACGACTGTGTCATGAGGTGCCTTAGTTAACTCTGCATAAAATTCATTGAAAATCAGGCAGAGCAATGGCATGCACACTGAGAAATACAACTCACTCATTAAAAAATGATTTGTAGTGTGTCATGATGTGTAAATGCTAACTCTGTTCACATAAAGCATGACAGTTAGTCACACTAAGGGCTTAGGGATATTGGCCTCTAATCAAGGTATATCCTCTAGTTACAATGTGTGCACTGAACTAGAGTGCTCGTAAAATTTGTAGCAAGAAAATTGTTGAACAAATTGAAATATCTGAATATTGATGCTAAAATCAAATTGCTACAACGCTAGACAAAATCATATGACTTCATAATTGCTTGATTTCAATACTAGTGCATGTAATTCTGAAAGAAGTCAATAGATTTGATTGTGTAAGAGAAAGGGAGATTAATCAAGATAAATATGAGGGCTTGGTTCATTTTTATTAAACCCTGGTTTTAGATATCAATACATAATTTTATTGATAAACTCTACATACATTATGGTTAAACCATGCTGAACAATAAAGCTCATTCATAAGCTCTTATAATGGAAGACTTTGAAAACTTATATTTTAGATTTATGAGATTGATATCTCTCTGTAAATCTGACTAAATTTCTTGTGTTTAGAGCTTCTTTGAAAATATGCTACTTGAAACTTTTCTGCTCAATGTCATTGATTCATTGACCTGAACTTCTCCTTGTTATCTATCTCATAAGATTCCACTTATTGAGGGGGAGCTTCCATGTCATATGCATCATGCTGCATAGAATCTCTTAAAGGGGGAGAATTGTGTTCTTGCATTCATATTTTTAGGGGGAGCTCTTGCATTTTGGTATCTCCTTCTGCATCTGCATTCATATTGATTATATCAAAGGGGGAGATTTTTGTCAAAGGGGGAGAATTTTATTCAATCATTGCATGCTGGTTTGCTTCAACTTCTCAAACTATTTTCTTTTTGATGAAGTCAAAGGGGGAGAATAGTTTGTGCTCATCAGCATTACTCATAGTGTAGTGTTGCCATCATCAAAAAGGGGGAGATTGTTGTACCCCTGTGATTTTGATGATGGTTTTGATGATTGGTTTTGATGTGAGTTAATCACTGTGAGTCATCTTGCTGTGTGAGTCATCTTGTTGTTATTCAGTCATTTTATTAGATCATAATGCAGTCTTTCATATATTCAGTCATCTTGTTGTTCTGTTAGTTTATCATAACTGAAGCATTGCATATTTTATGATCAGTCATGTTATCTGCTGCATCAAGCATTCATATACACAATTGCATTACTGTCAGCACTCTCGTTAAGCCATAAAGTCCATACATTTGTCTTCTCTTCAAAGTCAGTACATTGGCGTTGGGCATCCAAGTATATACATCGCCTTCTACATGCTTTATTTCAAGTCTGTACAGCCTACTGTCTTAATTTGCGTCTCATGCATCGTCTCTCAAGCATTCAAAGCCCATGCATTGAAGTCGGAGTCTGTACAGCCATTCCTTGAGTCCAAGTCTGTACATCGAATTCAAAGATTTCCAAGTCTGTACATTGGTCTTCATATTGGAAGTTAGTACATTGGTCTTCATATTGGAAGTCTATACATTGGTCTTCACTTGAAGTCTGTACAGCCATTCTCTTATCAAAACCCATACATCCTTCTGTTGGAATTCCAAGTCCATACATCGGACTGTTTGAGCAAAGTCTGTACAGCGTTTCATTCACACTGGAAGTCTATTCATTAGAATGTGGCAAAGTCTATTCATTCGCTTCCAGAAGTTCAAGTCCATACATTGATCGTTTGGGTAACTAAGTCTGTACATCACCTTCAAGGCATCAAGTCTATACACTGGACTGTGCTCATAAAGTCTGTACAATGTGAGCTTCGGTTCTTCAAGTCTATACATCCACAGTTGGACCCCAAGTCTGTACAGCCAAAGCCTGATCATGCTTTCACACAAAGTCTGTACAGCCACATCTCAAAGGCCAAGTCTATACATCAATGTGGTTGCTCGAAGTGAAGCATAGTCTATACACTCCTCACCTTTCCCTACGTTTGGCCAAGTCTATACACTCATACCTTTCCCAACGTTTTCTGGCCAAGTCTACACATCGTTTGCCTGGCGTTTGCTTCAAAGTCTATACATCGATTTGATTGAGTAAGTTTGTACAGTCGTTTGCTTGCCAAAGTCCATACACTCAACTGCCTTGTCTCAATCAAGTCTGTACATTGGTTCAGACTTTTCAAAGTCTGTACATTGGGCCTTCAAGTTTTTGAAGTCTATACACTGCCCTACTCTTCAAGTCTGTACAGCCTGCTTGGGCGTTCAAGTCCAAAGTCTATACATCCGTTTGTGCCTTGTCCTGGCCATCGTCTCTCTGCAAGTCTATACAGCCATTGCTTGCGTCGCCTTACACGACCAAGTCTGTACAGAGTTGGCATTGCATCTCATTAAGTCTACACATCGTGTAGCTTGCTCGCATAGCCAAGTCTATACATCGGTTGTTCATGCACTGCACATCATCAAGTCTGTACACTGCCTGCAGTCTTGCTCGCACAACACTAAGTCCATACATTGTGCATTGTTCAAGCCAAAGTCTGTACATCAATGAGTTGCCTTTGTGCCGAACCAAGTCTATACATTGTGTGCACCTGCTGCTGAGTCTATACATCCGTCCTTTAGCTTGCACAAACCTAGCAAGTCTATACATCGCCCCAATGCCTGCACACAGAGTCTGTACACTGCGCTGCCAGCCTGCACGTAGCAACTCTATACATTGTTGTCTGCCTGCAATGTAGAGTCTGTACATTGCATGCTCGCTGCATAATCAAGTCTAGACATTGCCTCAGCCTGAGCAAGTATATACATTGCATGTTCGTTCAATCAAGTCCACACACTGAGCAAGTATATACATTGTCTGCCTGTCGATTGAAGAGTCTACACATTGCTGTTTGTCTTGTAAAGTCCATACTGTAATGTCTGTACGTTGGCTTTAAACTGAAGTCTATACAATGTGTTGTATTCTTCAGAGTCTGTACAGGGTTTAGACTTAACTGATAATTTGTTCTTTGTCTAACAGGGAATCTTCGTGAAGCCTAATGAAGGCACGTGATCCAAGGAAGGACGAGGTGCCCAGATGAGGACACGTGTACTGACACCCTGCTGGATGCTGCCACGTGGTCCGAATTCTTAGGGCAGGAAATGTGGAAACCACACGCGCCCTGGCTGCTACTGCTATTGCTATATATACGAGCCTTCTTCCACAGAAGAAAAGAGATCGAAGTAGAAGGACTGAAGCCTTGAGCAGAAGTAAGAAGAGTGAAGAGAGCAGAAGAAGAGTGAAGAGAGCAGAAGAAGAGTGAGAGCAGCAGAAGAAAGAGAGAAAGATTGCGTGAGCTAAGAAGAAGAAAGAAGAGGAAGAAAAGAAGAGAGGAGAGAGTTCTATTGAAGACCTGTTCAGTCAGTTAGTGGATCAAATCCAGAATGACTATTGTGTTTCATTTCCAGCCTTTGTCGCTGTTCCTTTTATGTTTTCTTATTTTTCATTTTGTTTCTCTAGTTAGCTTTGTTCTTCCGATTACCCTGTTGGGGATCGGGTTCCTCCTGTTGGTTCAGGAGAAGGGAGATCTGATCTCCGGGTTGCAAGTGACAGGTTGTCACTTGTGGGTTCCCTCTGCTTAGAGGAAGGGAGGCTAGTCCTCCGGTTCTGGGCTTGTGGCTGCAAGTCCAGGGGTCCCTCCTGGTCTGGAGGAAGAGAGGTCTTCGACCTCTAGTTTCCAAGTGGTTGGGAGTCACTTGGGGTGTCCCTCCGGTTGGGAGGAAGAGGGGAGGCTGTTCCCCTTGTCAAGCTGTGTGGTAGCAAGTGTTCGCAGACTGAGTCTGCTTGTTTCTAGCGTTGGCTAGTGAAGCCTCACTCCGGTTGGGAGTGAGGGGTGGATGTAGGTCTTGGTGACCGAACCACCTAAAAATCTACTGTGCAGTGGTTTTGCTTTGTGCGTTTGTTCCTTGCCTTCTACCTCCCATTCACAGGTTGTGCATGCTTGGATAGTTGTATTATCTAGGGAGTTAATCTTGAGCAATATATTTTTGCTAGGTGTGATTGGTTTGCTTAGTTCTGTCTGCGTTTCTGGTTTGATCAGGTGGCTGCATTGTTGCAGTCCAACTTTTTGATCTATTGTTGTCTTATCATCTCATCTTGGAAAGCTCATTAGTTTTTATTCCGCATATCTGAGCTCTAGAGATTTAATTTGGGCATAATTTCTAAAGGGGATACATTCACCCCCCTCTGTATCCGGGCCTAGTACCCTAACAGGATTCCCACATATCAAATTCTCATACCTCCCTCAAAAAAAAGGGGAAAGAGAAAAATCAAAGTCAAAAGCCTGGTCATGACCGTGCCTGATTTCGACAAACGAAACCTCCCCAAACAAAAGAAATTCTAAAAAGGGGCAACGTAAGTCTGTTCGAGAATTGGTCCGAAGTCGCTCAAAAGGGAAAGGTCGAGTAGGTCCCGGTTAGCTCGTCGGGCTAACGGTTTTGCCGGTCCTCTCGGAAGGTTTACCCCACCTGACTCTTCTTTCTCCCCTCAAAGATGAAAACTCAATGGAATGCCCGAGAGGCGCGCCCCACTAAGGCAAACGACCCCATTTTTTGCAAAACACACATTTTTGTCTACTTCAAAGAGCAAAAGCCATCACTGCGAAGGAGTCTCAATGTTTCTGGCCAGTCAAGACCTCTATCTACCACTTTGATGGCTTCTTACTTCAACATCGGGCTTAGGTCAATGCAAGCGCGTCACCAATAGGTGCGACGGCGTCTGATTCCAGGTCAGCGTCGCGCGGTTGACCGTTAGGGTTCCAAGGTATCCCATCATATACCATCTAGAGTTGTGAGGAAATAGACCCGGGTCGTGCAAATCCTTTACCATGAACACTCTTTCGGTGTCTCCTTGTGGTCAGAAGCAACTGGGAGCCTAAGCATGGCATGACAGTTTTATCATCAGGTTAAGTCTTAACCGGCAGGACTATCACTTGAGGGGTCTAGGGGCCCAAATCAACGTAGATGTGCACGCATGATACTCGGGAGGTTAGTGAGAAAACTTGTCTTCATATAGGTCAGGTGCCATAAGGATGGTTGCAAGGCATTAGTTACAAAATGTACAAAAAAATGGTAATGTTTGTGATTAAGAGGCCCCCCGGAGGGCTCCGTCGAGTAAGTCCAAGCGGGGATTCCCCTGGAGCATGTTAACCCTGCATTACGCTACTTAAGAACGATTTAAGCACCTCTGATCCGAGAACCATGCCGATTGTAATAACAAGTGTCTTTCAAAAAAAATAATATAAAAAAAATTTCAAAAAAAAATAAACAAACATACAAAAAAAAATTCAAAAAAAAGTATAAACAAACAACACAAAAAATATATATCCGTGTGATCTCATTTGTGTGCTACATTTTTACGTTATGTTCTCATTTGTGTGCCCGTATGTTGCATTCATCATCTTTGCTCTTGCCTTAATTAATAAAGGCTTGGCCCCTTGACTCGTTATCAAGGCTAGTCTCAAAATAATCACCCACTCTTGAGCAAGGGGCCAAGTCAAAACGTAAAAACTGACTTGTTTCATTGAGCAATGTGTACAGGATTGAAAAGTAGGAATGAAGGTAGAAGACATGAAATTGAACATTCCTTCCTTTATTTCCTTCTAGAAATTGTACATTAAGTCTCGTCCTCTCTCTCAGTGTTACCCCTTTCCCCACTCTCCAGGCGAAGAACCCTGGAGGGTGTTGCTAAACCACGCGAGGCGGTGCCTCTACTGCTCTGTACCCCTCTTCCCGTCTCTGCTCCCTGTCGATCGACAGGGGCAGCAAAGAAGTTACTAACACGAAAGCCACGCTCTCGTGCTCTACGATAGCGCTCTTCACCATCTCTCAGCCATTGTTCAGCAAGATCGAGGCTGGTCCGGAGTTCAAACAGTTGGGCCTCCATGGCCCTACACTCCTCCCTCTCAGCCAATCTGTCGGCTCTCTGTCTTTCGGTGTCTCTTTCCCTTTCCGCACGTTCTCTCTCGCGGTCCTCCCTTTCAAGCTGAAGGGTAATCCTCAGCTCCACGGCGTCCCGAGAAGAGCCATCGTCTGGACGATGCCGTAACTCTTCCTCCAGTTCCGCTATTCTAGCCTCCCCCTGCGCGGTGCGGGCAAGTGCATCTTGCACCTCTTTCGTCTGCCATAACCATCATCTCAGGTAGATGGAGGCATGGATAAGTGAAATTCAATTGCAAGACTCTCACCTGTGCGGAGAGCATTCCTTCTGCCTCCAAGGCTTGCTGTGTAGTATGAGCAAGCTGCTCATTAAGCAAATCAAGTTCGGAAGTCGGGATCCACAAACTGGAAGAGACACCATCTGCCCCCATTGCTGAGGAAGTCGCATCAAGCTGGGCGCGCTGCAACACACATAAGGTGACACCGAGAACATAACACCAGGAATCTTGGTCTATGATCGTGTGTATGTAGGCTTACCAAAGAACTCAAGGTGGTGCGAGTATCATGTAACTGCCACTCTGTGCCTATCAGGCGAGCTTGCAGGTTCGCTATCATAGTGTCGCGAACATCCTGTGGCCAGGACATAGGTTAACATAAAAAAAAACATAAAAAATATATAAAAAATATATAAAAAATGCTATTCACCTCCACGGTCCCTTCAGGATGGAGTCGCTCTGCATACATCGCCTTATAGAGGCGCAGATAATCCTCGTTGTCTTGAGCATGTGACTCCACGGGAGTGCCACCCCGTCGCCAGTCCTCGTATTGCTCAGGGAACCGCACTCTCCAATCAACAGAGGTCACCGGCCCACGCGTCTTCCTCCCGACAAGTGGTGTGGTAGTCATGTCTACCCATTCTTGGGCAAGCCCTAGAGTCCTCATGGCCAATCGTAGCCGAAGTTGCTCGATTTCGTTCAAATAGTGCATCCAGAGGTCGCGTCCGAACCAGGTACGGCTCATTATGACCCAGGGCAGATCGGCGTCAGTCATGCACGCATAAGGCCTCCAGATCACCTAAGTCAAACAAATTTTCTATTTACGAGAAGGACAAAACAGCACAAAATAAAATGGATGGCGATTGATAACCACCATTGCTGCAGGGAACTCTTGCAACTCGCGTCTCATCACCATCAGCTGGTAGGACATAGGGGCCGGGTTCATGATGGGCTGCCACCGCCTCGCCAACGACACCGCCATTGGGCGCCAATGATGGGCCTTTCCCATTGGAAGGTAATAATACCTCTACAACTGCCTTGTCATGTGTTATGAACATCATAAAAAAAAAGATATATAGTTGAAGCTAGGAAAGAAGCCGGGTACCTGGATGAACGGCGTGAAACCACCCACTGTTACCTCTCGATCTGCTATTTCAGACAGACCCGCAAATAAATGCGCCAGCATGGCTGCCCCCAGCCGTATTGTCCCACTTTCTCAGGGTCTACCAGGAATTCTAAGAAACGGCAATGAATACTGTCTCCTTTCGAGCCCAGCAACAATTTCCCCAACAGGAAGAAGAGGAATCTCCTCAAATCCATGTTGGCCCTCTCCCGCAGTAGACGGCGCGGCATCCCCTTTCAGTCCTCTCATGAACTCTTCAGAGGACTCGTCATCACGAGGAGGAACATCATTAAGCCCCAGTGTCTCCATGATAGGCGTCTTGGCTATGGACCTGTTCTTGCGATCATCTAGGTCCACCCCTAGTAGCCTCTGGGCAGCCACTCTGTAGTCGGAGTACGTGATACCGGTCAGTGCCTCGCCATCCCCTTTCAGGCCTGTTGTTAGGTCCCGAAGTGCAATAATACGGATCTAGAGGGGGGGTGAATAGATCCTTCTACTAAAAACTTTGTCCAATTAAAAACACAACTACTACACAGCGGAATATACAAGATTGAGTAATTTAATCTAAACAGATTTAAACTAGATTCACTCAATCTCACCAAGCTCACACGATTGCACAAACAGATAGGATAGTGAACACATAATCACAAGAATCAAACCACAAGACACGGGGATTTTTAAGGTGGTTCGGGACCACGACGGGCTCCCTACGTCCACCCCTCACCAAACCGGTGAGGCTTCACAACACGCTACAAAATATAGCAACACGGGGACGAACCCCAACACACACACACTGCTTTCGCAGCAAACCACACACACGAGGCCTTGCCTCAACCTGCTGCCACAGCAGCACACACACACACACACACACACACACACTACTACTGGGGAACACACCCCGAACAAATTCCTTACTTTGAGTCACAACTCCGTCCACACACACATAGGACAATGCCTACACAACCACACGGGAGTAAACTCCCAACCACACACGGGGAACACTCCCCAAGTTATGCCCAACCACACACGCGGATATACTCCACACAAAACGATGCACATACGATAACACACACACTCGGAGACCCCTTTCTCCGAACACCCACACAAACCATTATCTCAAGTGTTTATGAACCAAAAACACATATATGCTATGACCCTCCAAACAAACTATAGAGATGAAAACTAGACAGATGCATCAAGTATAAGGCTCCCCCTTCTTCAGCAAAATCTGATTCTCCTTGGCTTGTTGACGGATGATTATAATCTTGACATCGTCTTCTTCCTCTCCTCGAGTCGATCCTTTTTTCCTTCAAATCCTAGCTCCAATCAAACCTTCATACATCACAAAAGGATTAGCTTCATAAACCCTTCTCCTCTCAATCTTGTGGCCACACTCTTCCTTCTTCTTCTGCAAGAGAAAGGAAAGCATTAGTTCATCTTGTTGCTTAGGATGAAAAACATAGCACTAATAAGAAAGCAATAACTAGATGAACAAAAGAGCATTCATATATATGTTGCATCTCTTAGATAATCCATTCACAACCTTGAACAATCTTAAACAAAAGATACAGAAGTGAAAGATCAAGATAACTCCCTCATGAAATGCTTCTGCAGGATGAAGAACGAACTTGAAGCAAGTATGAAGTTTTGCAGCACGAACGGAGGTTGGATCTTGATTTCAGATGCTGCTTTCAGTTATATATGATCTTGGGCTTTGATTCAAGCTTCTTCCCTTCGATTTCAGCTTCAGAGCAAGGTGGAAGAGGGCTTGGGAGCTACAACTCCGAACCTGCACACACAAGGGTTAGCAACCACACCCAAAAATCGGATCTCACCTCTCTCCTTAGGGTTTGTGACCCAAAGAGAAGTATATAAGTGTTTGGGATGGTCAAGAGACAGCCCTTGGACAAGATCCACAAGTTATGGAGTGATTTGTGAAAGTTGGACTCGGATTGGAAGACTTTTGGAGCAAGAAAACGGTGGTCAAAAACGGCGGCTGGAGGTCGGAACTGAAGGGGTCGACCCTTGGGGTCGACTCTCGGGCAAACAGAAGCCAAACAGAACAATTTTTGTGTTCTGTTTTACAGGGGTCGACCCCAAGGGTCGACCCTCGGGCTTCCAGAAACCAAACAGAACTAACAACTAGTTCTGGGTTACAGGGGTCGACCCCAGGGGTCGACCCTTTCAGGCAGATTACACCAAATAGGTTCTATTTTGATTCTGTTTGAACAGAACCTGAGAGGGTCGACCCCATGGGTCGACCCCTTCTAGATTGGGCCTGAAAAATCACTAAAAACACCATCAAATCAATGGAAAATAATTGATTAAATATTACCATAATCCCATGAAGATCAACCATGATTTTTCATCCTGAAAAACATGATAAAGCAAGATGTTAGATCAAGATCAAAATATATGGGTCATGCATTAACATATGAAGCTCGTTTTGAAGCCGAGACCCAAATGACATGAAGTATGAGCATGAAAGCACTTGCATGAGACACATAAATGCTTTGATAACATTTTCATCTTAAGATCCTCATATGAGCAAATTCAGTTCAGAGCAACACTTACCTCATTGTTTTATCTGAGTTCACATTTCTTGTTGATTGGTTGAGTCATTCATACACATAGTCATGAAATTCCAAATATCATTCACCATAGCATGATAGTATAGATTTGGAATTCAAAGAGTAAGGAGCCAAAGGAGCCAAGCCACATAAAATAATATTGAGTCACATTCAATTTGATCATCATCCAAACTCTTCAAACCACACATCATTCCCTTGGGGGCAAGCAATGATATTTGCATCTCAATCATTACCAAAGTACATATGCATGACATGAGGCTCAATATGACATTTATCCAAACAAGTTTTCCACAATGAAATGTGCTAGCATCAAAGCACATATATAGAGTCACAAATGCATCGACATGATATCCCAATAAAAATAGTTTGTGAGCATTTCCACAATCATTTAGTTTGTGATCATTTTCACAACCATTTCAAACTTCATACACAGGAAGACATGAATAACCATTCACGCACAAGGTCAAGCATTAACTCATTTTGTAATCATCAAAATCACATACACTACAATCTCTCCCATTTTGATGATGACAAAATATTATGCTATAATGCATTCTCCCCCTTTGACATAATCAGAAATGGGGAGCTGGACGGGGAATCCAGAATGGCAAGAACCTATGGACACTGGGATCATGAAGAGAACCAATATGCACAATATGCATGAAGCAATTGCAAAACAGTTTGATACCAATTGTTGAAATTGGAAATGTAAATGTGGACAATATGGTCATGTAGAATGCAAGATGGCAAAACGATATGACAACGCTCACAAGTTGCAGCAATTAGAAATGGTGGATGGTAGGAACAAGAATGAGCAAGCAAACAAGCACTCATACACCCATAATAAGGTAGTGACTCATGCTAGTCCTGATGACTTAAACAGATAAGATCACATGCAAAGCTCCACCTTTGACATTGACATATTAGATGAATGACTTGATTTTCAAGTTTTTGGTTTTTTGTTTCTTGTGAAATGCATGAAACAGGATGTATGAAAATGATGAGACATGAAATGCATACAATGTAATCAAGCAGATATCTATAGATACATGCAACAAAACTCCTTCACAAGAAGTGATACCAATTGATTTACACTGAGGGGATAGGTGTAGGAAAAGTGTAAGTGAGTCATTAAGTTCAGAATGCTCATGATTACACCTAGAGGATTGTGCAGATAAATAGGAGAAGACGTACAGCAGGTCAAGCAATTAATCAAATTTTCAAAATACATATCAAATCAAATTACCATGTGTAAGTGAGTAACATGAGTATGAATTTTAGCCATATGGATAACCAGATTTTCAAGTAAACACAATAGTAACTGCACAGACTACATTTTAATATAGAGAACAGCGTATTGGAGGCTTCGCTCTACCTCATCAAATTATCATCAGTAATTTTTACACTGACAATCTGAATTTTTCTAAGAAGGATCAGGTTCAAATAATTCCTTTTTACGCGAGAAGACACATGGAGCTCATACCAGAATCCCCGGTTACTCAGAATACTGAATCTTGTCACCTCATTTGAACAGAGATACTTTAGTCAACACTTTTCAGAAATGAACCACATCACGTCTTAGGTGACATGTGCTCAGTTTACTCAGTGAGACTTAGCATTGCTCTGCCTTTCATATCAACCATTTTTTTGTATGTGGAGGCAGGCAGCTTTTTCCTCAACTGTCGCTTATCATCCATGCAGCAAGTTGAATTACTTTAGAGTGTTGAAATGAAATTCCTATATCCTTATAAACAACACTCAATTTCACATTAAAGTGCATGAAGTGTACGAATTTGATTTAACATGTATGGAGAAAATTTAACTTAGAACAGGATAGTGTAGCTCCCCCTATATAAATGCAATAAGCATGAAATGCTCCCCCTTAGAGTTTTACATGAAGCACACTTGTTAAGACTCAGATGTAACATTATTTATCAATGAAGTTTATGGTCTTAGAAGTTTCAAGGAAGGGGTTGAATAGCATATAATAACATGCAAGCATACAATGAAGATATGCATATGCAATGCAAAATGAAAAGGTATGCTATCTCAGTTCTTGAAATGTTGACTCCAAGGATATGAGACCAATTGTTGGAAGTATTCATTTTGGCATTTATGCAACATGAAATGTGTAAAATGATGCATTTCAAAATATTCACTATATGTATGCTGAAAATGCCAACTATGCAACAAGACACACGATGAGCTTCATCTTCCAAAAGCACTATGTGAATGATGTGCAGAGAATGATATGTAAATATGCAATGTGATGTAAGATTTCAGATTTCACATGACACTCTATATGCACCTAATGCAACTAATGCATGACACGCATTACCAATTGTTAAAATGTGAGGACACAATTTTATTCTGAAAAGAGAATTCAGAAAATTCATTCAAAGCATCAAGATCATCACATGTGAACTTTTCTTGAAAACAGTTGTACTTTTATCTAGAAAGATGAGTGGCACATTGGTAAAGATCATGGAATATTGATCAACTTCAGTCCTCAAGATATTCAGCCACAAACACAATATCATCATGCTGAGAGAATGGAAAAACATCATTTTAAAAATTTTCAGCATGCAAAACTCCCCCATAATCAATGCATGATTTTAGAAAATTCATTTAAGTTGGATGTCATATGCATAGATGATTCATGGTATCGGACGGAGACATATTCTCACGCATGGTGATAGCTTTTAGACAGGCTTGACCTGTCCTTCGACATGTCACCATTTTATATATCATGTAATCATTGAAATGATGATCAGAAACAAATGTATTCTCATTTGACATCGGGGGTTTAGCAAAAGGCATTCAATGGCTACACTCTCATATATACTGCTCAGATGTTTCAATACCATTCAGCCAAGCATTCATTATCCACATTATCAAGAATAACCAAGGGGTATCCAAACCTTTAAAATCACTGTCTGTCAAGTTATGGCATTAACATCAAGACCAAGGAACTTCAGCCAAACACTTTATTTTCTCACATTTATCTTGAGTTACCTTTATTAACATTTTCAGATTCTTTACTTTATTCCCCTTGTTGTCTTCTGCATCAATAAGCTCATTTCTTTCTCTCTTGCAAGAAATAGAATGATATTAGCCAGAAGAAATGGAAGTAGATCAAATCTGACATTGAAGTCCTCTTGAGCTCCTTTCTTTCTCTCCTTGATTTCAAGGGTTGATGGTCATTATCAAACCTGCACTGTAAAGAGCTCAATTCATGTCAATATTAAGCCAATGCATATGAAGAAACTAACTTCAAGGGTTTTCATCACATATGACCCTCTCTCTCTCAACCTGCAATATCAGAAACTCAATTTCATATCAATCTCAATTCAATACAAGTGAGAAGCCCAATTTCAGTACTTTTCTTCCACAAGACAATCTCCTATGAGCTGCAAGTATGTATGATGAATTACAACTATCAATACAAGTGATTCACTCAAGCTGTCATGAGTTCAAAATTAATTTCAGAAATTTTAGGTTTAGTCCAACATGTGTAAAGAGTCAAGTCTATGCATATAAGGCACATGAAACATATAAGACTGCCTTTACAATCAAATTAGTATCAATTCAAGGACAAATCCATGTTTACCAAGGCATCACATCCGAACTGGCCAAGTCGACTTAAAGCCTTCCCCTTGGTCTCAAGGTAATCCTGCAACAAAGTTCTCATTTGGTTGTTTTGGGTATCCAAACCTTCTTGGGTCCCGGATGGTTAGTTGCACCTCTAGATGGTGCCTTCCACAGCTTTTGGGCATGCATATCATCAAAATGCATTAAAGAGCAATCATACATGGTATGCCCAAACTCACCACAATAATGACAATGACCAAAAGACTTCACAGAATTCTCATAAACATGGTAATCAAATTTTTGTGATTTAGCATGAATGTTATCATTATAAGTATGGAAATTTCTCTTCTTCACAACAGGATGAGCATGAAATTTCTGTGGGTTGGCGAAAGTATAATTATTTGACTTTAAAATTCTTTCTTTCATTTGCTTGCCAACACTGTGACACACGGTGTCCTAGCTTTCCACATTTAAAACAAGCAACCCTTTTTCTTTTAGAAACAAGTTCATTTTTGCATGCTTTCAAATCATCCGATTTCATAATGAAACAAGCATTCATCAAATGACCATGCTTACCACAATAATGACAATTGACATTTGTTGATTTTGGAGCATAGTTTTTGTGACTTTTGGGAGTATGAATCCTATTGCTCCTAGGTTGAGCCTGAGCCTTGGGATTTTTTTTCTCAACACAAGAAGCATTTGACATATTTGAGGAACAAGAAGCATGCACAAAAGATGTTTGAGTCTTTAGTCCAAAGGCTTTCTTTTTGGTGGGTTCATACCCAAGACCTTCTCTTTGAAAATTTACCTTGGTCCCCAAAATCCTGTTCAGATTTTCTTCCCCATTCACAAACTTAGACAAAGAAGCATTCAGATCAAGAATTTCTTTTTCAAGTGATGAAATATGCAATTCATAGGAAATGATCTCATTATCACAAGAAATGACTCTTTCATTCAATTGGGCATTGATGATTTTGTAGCTCACCATCATTTGTTCAAGCACATGCATCTTGTCAGATTCATCAACAATCACAGATTTTCTTTTTTCAAGTTTTTCAAGATTTTGCAATCTACTTTCAAGCAGGGAGGTTTGAATTAGCATCGCATTGTTCTCCTTTTTGAGTTCTTCATTTTCATTTGCAAGTTTATCATTCATAATCAATTCATTGCAAATATCATGATCAATAGAGTTTGACTCCATTTTGTTTCTTAGATCTTTTTCAGTTTTCTCCAATTGATCAATTATGTTCTTGAGGGCAACATTTTCATTTCTCAAACATGCAATGGTTTCTTTGTGACATTCAACATCATGCTCTAAAAGTTCGTTGAAGTTAACAAGCTCAGAACATTTATCACAAGAACCATTTTCATGGAGCATGTTTTTAGATTTCATTTTTAATTTTCTATTTTCTAACTTGATTTTCTTATATTACTTTTCCAACTCATCATAAGCCTCAACAAGATCATCAAGAGTAAATTCTTCAGAATCTGAATTTACCTCTTCTGCATTTTCATCACTTTGTTGTCAGTATCATCGGCCATGAGACATTTTTATCTTTCCTTTTCTTGAGCTTTGATCAACCGGTCCATAAGCTCCTTTGCCGTCCTACAAGAAGATACAAATGGATACTTGTTAGTATTTACGGAAGCTTTCAATAAACTCAAAGTAGTAACATTATCATGATGCATCATTTTATCCTGATTAGACCACTTGGTCTCATCTAGAGGTAATATGTGTGGACCATGATACATCAATTTCCAAAGACTAGGATGAATAGAATTGATCACCATACAGAGTTTGCCTAGCCATGAATCAAAATCCGAACCAGTGAAGATTGGCAAACAATTCATTAAGACATGTTCAACAGAAAAATTCATGATTGTAGAATGCACTGGGATCACTCTATAGATCGTAAGATCTAGGGACAGCAGAGCCTCGCTCTGATACCAATTGTTAGGTCCCGAAATGCAAGAATACGGATCTAGAGGGGGGGTGAATATGTCCTTCTACTAAAAACTTTGTCCAATTAAAAACACAACTACTACACAGCGGAATATACAAGATTGAGTAATTTAATCTAAACAGATTTAAATTAGATTCACTCAATCTCACCGAGCTCACACGATGGCACAAACAGATAGGATAGTGAACACACAATCACAAGAATCAAACCACAAGACACGGGGATTTTTAAGGTGGTTCGGGACCACGACGGGCTCCCTACGTCCACCCCTCACCAAACCGATGAGGCTTCACTACACGCTACAAAATGTAGCAACACGGGGACGAACCCCAACACACACACACTGCTTTCGCAGCAAACCACACACAGGAGGCCTTGCCTCAACCTGCTGCCACAGCAGCACACACACACACACACACACACTACTGGGGAACACACCCCGAACAAATTCCTTACACGGAGTCACAACTCCGTCCACACACACGTAGGACAATGCCTACACAACCACACGGGAGTAAACTCCCAACCACACACAGGGAACACTCCCCAAGTTATGCCCAACCACAAATGCGGATATACTCCGCACAAAATGATGCACATACGACAACACACACACTCGAAGACCCCTTTCTCCGAACACCCACACAAACCATTATCTCAAGTGTTTATGAACCAAAAACACATATATGCTATGACCCTACAAACAAATTATAAAGATGAAAACTAGACAGATGCCTCAAGTATAAGGCTCCCCCTTCTTCAGCAAAATCTGATTCTCCTTGGCTTATTGACGGATGATTATAATCTTGACATCATCTTCTTCCTCTCCTCGAGTCGATCCTTTTTTCCTTCAAATCCTAGCCCAATCAAACCTTCATACATCACAAAAGGTTTTGCTTCATAAACCCTTCTCCTCTCAATCTTGTGGCCACACTCTTCCTTCTTCTTCTGCAAGAGAAAGGAAAGCATTAGTTCATCTTGTTGCTTAGGATGAAAAATATAGCACTAATAAGAAAGCAATAACTAGATGAACAAAAGAGCATTCATATATATGTTGCATCTCTTAGATAATCCATTCACAACCTTGAACAATCTCAAACAAAAGATACAGAAGTTAAAGATCAAGATAACTCCCTCATGAAATGCTTCTGCAGGATGAAGAACGAACTTGAAGCAAGTATGAAGTTTTGCAGCACGAACGGAGGTTGGATCTTGATTTCAGATGCAGCTTTCAATTGTATATGATCTTGGGCTTTGATTCAATCTTCTTCCTTTCGATTTCAGCTTCAGAGCAAGGTGGAAGAGGGCTTAGGAGCTACAACTCCGAACCTGCACACACAAGGGTTAGCAACCACACCCAAAAATCGGATCTCACCTCTCTCCTTAGGGTTTGTGACCCAACGAGAAGTATATAAGTGTTTGGGATGGTCAAGAGACAGCCCTTGGACAAGATCCACAAGTTATGGAGTGATTTGTGGAAGTTGGACTCGGATTGGAAGACTTTTGGAGCAAGAAAACGGTGGTCAAAAATGGCGGCTGGAGGTCGGAACTGAAGGGGTCGACCCTCGGGGTCGACCCTCAGGCAAATAGAAGCCAAACAGAATAATTTTTGTGTTCTATTTTACAGGGGTCGACCCCTGAGGGTCGACCCTCGGGCAAATAGAAGCCAAACAGAACAATTTTTGTGTTCTATTTTACAGGGGTCGACCCTCGGGCTTCCAGAAACCAAACAGAACTAACAACTAGTTCTGGGTTACAGGGGTCGACCCCAGGGGTCGACCCTTTCAGGCAGATTACACCAAATAGGTTCTGTTTTGATTCTGTTTGAATAGAACCTGAGAGGGTCGACCCCATGGGTCGACCCCTTCTAGATTGGGCCTGAAAAATCACTAAAAACACCATCAAATCAATGGGAACAATTGATTAAATATTACCATAATCCCATGAAGATCCACCGTGATTTTTCATCCTGAAAAACATGATAAAGTAAGATGTTAGATCAAGATCAAAATATATGGGTCATGCATTAACATATGAAGCTCGTTTTGAGGTCGAGACCCAAATGACATGAAGTATGAGCATGAAAGCACTTGCATGAGACACATAAATGCTTTGATAACATTTTCATCTTAAGATCCTCATATGAGTTCCAAATTCAGTTCAGAGCAACACTTACATCATTTCTTTATCTGAGTTCACATTTCTTGTTGATTGGTTGGGTCATTCATACACATAGTCATGAAATTCCAAATATAATTCACCATAGCATGATAGTATAGATTTTGAATTCAAAGAGTAAGGAGCCAAAGGAGCCAAGCCACATAAAATAATATTGAGTCACATTCAATTTGATCATCATCCAAACTCTTTAAACCACACATCATTCCCTTGGGGGCAAGCAATGATATTTGCATCTCAATCATTACCAAAGTACATATGCATGACATGAGGCTCAATATGACATTTATCCAATCAGGTTTTCCATAATGAAATGTGCTAGCATTAAAGCACATATATAGAGTCATAAATGCATCGACATGATATCCCAATAAAAATAGTTTGTGAGCATTTCCACAATCATTTAGTTTGTGATCATTTCCACAACCATTTCAAACTTCATACACAGGAAGACATGAATAACCATTCACGCACAAGGCCAAGCATTCACTCATTTTGTAATCATCAAAATCACATACACAACATCTGTAATTCGGACCACATCTTCCAGGCTGGGCACCATGTGCCCCCAAGGCATCAAGAAGGCACGGCTCATTGGATCCCACCTTTCACGCAATGCTTGGACGAGGGCAAGGTCGAGCCTAATCGGATCGATCCGAAGAAAGACTCCAAGCCCCATCACGTCTAGCCTGGCCTTCTGAAAATTCGGGAGACCCTGATTGTGAGAGACGTCACGCGGTTCGGGGAAGAGCGGAGAAGACGCGGAGCGCGCGGGATCCTCTTTTTTTTGTTTGGTGTTTATTTGCTGCAACACAGAAATAAGAGAAGAGAGAGAAGGGGCCACCACGGGAGATTGCTCCGGTGGGGTGAGCGAGACAAGTGTGATATAGCAAGATATGGGGGTTAAACGGCCATAGCGGGAAGTGACTCGCCGCGGCCTCGGGGGGACGGGAATGGTGCAGGAATTAAATAACAAGAATTGAAACGGCCATTGGGGAAGTGACTCGCCGCGGCCTCGAGAATATGAGCAGAGAATAAGATGACAGAATATAAAGAGAATACAAAGAGCGAGAATTTAAACGGCCATTGGGGAAGTGACTCGCCGCGGCCTCGAGAACATAAACAGATAAGAATATAACGTATAAGAACGTGAATTTAAACGGCCATTGGAGAAGTGACTCGCCGCGGCCTCGAGAATATGAGCAGAATATAACAGAATATAAAGAGAATATAAGAACGGAAATTTAAACGGCCATTGGGGAAGTGACTCGCCGCGACCTCGAGAACATGAATAGATAAGAATATAACATATAAGAACGGAAATTTAAACGGCCATTGGGGAAGTGACTCGCCGCGGCCTCGAGAATAATATGTGATCGCCAGGGGCCAAAAGACCCCAAAAATAAGAAGGTGATCGCGCCTACCTCAAGAGCGGGATATGGCGGGTTGCTTCTTCCTCTCCCTCCGGCCGGCCGACGGAGAGGGCTTTCCTCGGCTACCCTTGCAAAATAACGACAAACAAATGACAAGTGGATTAGAAAGATGGAGGTGTAGTATTCAAATCCTTGCGATAAAAATAACGAAATGATGGCAAGACACACACCTGGTTGGTGTTATCTTTTAAACCCCTCTCGGACTCGAGTAGGAGGAAAATGAGATGATGGATGTAAGAAGTGTATAAGAAAAGACGCCCTTATGAAGGGGGATAGGGGATGCAAGATGATGAATGCAAAAGAACTACGAAGAAAAGGAAAGAATTGGCTTATTGAATGTGCCGATCGTGAAATCCAGCGGAGCTCCGGCAGCGTGGGGATGACGTGGAAGCGCGGTGGATGAAGACGACCTTCCTCTCGCGAGCGTGAGCACCCGAGAAGCCGGCAGAACCCCCACCTATAAAAGAACCCACAGGTTAGAAAATGACTCCGTAGCCTCTGGGCTCCGGCAGCCTATCGGATCACTTTTTAAGCTCCTCGAGAAATGAGGGGGTGGGCCTCTATTTATAGAGCTCCGGAGGGTGGAGGCGTCCAGGACCCTGGACACCTCCATCAGGGCCGAATTAATATTTTATTCTATTTTTATATATTTTTTTGGAATACTTTTGTGGAAGCGTCCAGGGTCCCGGACGCCTCAAACAAGTCCACCGAAAATCGACGACGGCCGCACGCGGTTTGGCACAACGCGTGGTTTTGTGAGCGGTGCCTCGTGATTCAGAAATGGGCGCGTCCAGCTGACTGGACGTCTCCATAATTTGGATTTTTTCACACACGACAAACCGTCGTTCGGTGAGCGGCGCCCGTGAGAGAGTTGATGGAGGCGTCCAGGGGCCTGGACGCCTCCAAAATATATATTATTTTTTATTTTTCTTTTGTCTTTTATGCCAAAGCTGGCATTTTGATTTTTTTATAATTATTTTTATGGAGGCGTCCAGGGGCCTGGACGCCTCCATTAATATATATATTTTTTTATTTATTTTTTTGTTTTTTATGCCAACTGGCATTTTACACATATTTTTTATTTTTGTTTTTATGGAGGCGTCCAGGGCCCTGGACGCCTCCATTAATATATATATTTTTTATTTGGTTTGGGCCCTGAGAAAATAAAATAAATTAAATTAAAAACATGGGGGCGTCCAGGGGCCTGGACGCCCCCATTAAGACCCACCCGGGTCCTCAAATCAGGCGTCGGCGGCCGCCCGTCAGACACCCTTCCTGATTCGGAACCTCCTGATGCGTCTGACTGGTGTTGACGCTGTCCGAATGCCGTGACGGGACGATTCCGAATGCCGAAAAAGGCAGAAGAAGACCCAAGAAAAGGAAGCACTCGAGTGATTCGAAATGCGTAAGCCGTTGCGGGGCGTTGTATAGTAATATGAGACTTTCTCAGGAGACGTCAAGAATGGCGTGTCTACACCGGTATGCGGCCACTACCAACTCCCATGGAATGTGTGATTTCATCACACCCTGTGGATACACAAGGAGGGGTTTTGTTAGATGGGAGGAAGAAAGACTGGAAGAAGAGACGAGCAAGCTCAGCTTACAAGTTGCGATTGGGTCCTTTCATTAAGGTGCCCTTCAAGCTCCGATAGTCTTCGAGAGCTGCTACCGCTGGACCTGCTTCTCTTCGAAGAATGGGAAGATTCGGCCTCCATCCCAAGTCTTAAAACTCTTAGCTCTTCCATGCTGTGGAAGCCCCTACTCTTCAAGATGGCTTTCAATATCCCTGGGAGAACAATGAGGGGAGGTATTTATGGGAATGGGAGAAGTGCGAGCCTTAACCCCCCCGTGCTAAGGCACCTTCCTTGCGGTCCCCTGTGTCACTCCGTCGCTCGCACAGGGAAGCTGATTGAGTGGTGCGACACGATGACTCAGAAATAACCCCCCAAGTCCGAATGGATGCAATAGGGAATAGGCGAAGGCCGTTGTTGTTGACTTCGATGATAGATTCTCGTGGAAAAAAGGGGCATGGCAAAGCACGAGTCTCTGTTTCGTGGCTAGGCCTTGTCGAGCGCGTCACATAGAAACGGTAAAAGAGAAGAAGCTTAAGAAGGAACGCACAAGAGGACAAATAAGCGGCAGGAAATCAAATCACTTCATTCATAAGTCTACATAAACTATCATAAACATCACAATCATAGAGAGGAGGCATATGTTAGCTCGCCAACTCTCGCCATCACCTTCACACTCATCTCTCTAGGCGTCCCTCTCCTCTCCCCTAAGGTGAGGGTCCCTCAGGGGCCTTCTAGAGCCCCGTACAGCAGCACTCGCCTCACCTCATGGCGCCTGCTTGGCCACCTCTGGGCCTCCATGGCTCTTCTGTCCTCTCTCTCCTTCTCCCTCTCTAGCCTTTCTCTTTCCACCTCTCTCTTGGCCACCTGGAGGAACACCCTCAACTCTAGGACGTCCGAATGAGGCCTCTCCTCACTATGACGCCGCAGCTCCGCTACCGTCGCTACCCAGGCATCACGCTCCTCTTCAGCCCGAGCCGCGCGGGCCATCGCATCGGCAAGTTGCTCTGGGAGGGAGGCAATCTCAAGAAAAGGGGCGGAGGAGCTGGAAGATGCGCCGCCAGCCATTCCTGCCATCGCTGCCTGTTGGGCACGCTGGAACAAACAAACGACGGCCATCGGCTAAGCTCTAAAGAAATAATTAATTAAATTAAATAAAAAAATGCAACACTTAACTTACCAGGATCGCCAATTCCTGTTGAGTGACGGTCAGCTGCCGCCTGGCCTCTGCCAGTTGGGCACGCAAGCCGTAGATGTCACGCGCATCCCCGGATTGGAGAGGTCCCACATGACTCTCCCGCCGCTGCCATAGGAAGTCGGCGTTGTCCTACACCAGTACGCTCCCTTGCTGTCCAGGGAGACGTATGCGCCAATCCTCGAGCTTCGCCTTGCCGCAACTCTCCTTCCTGACACGGCTCGGCTCATCATCGCTCGCCCATTCATTGGCCAAGCCGGGGTCCTTGCCATGCCCTACATCAAGAAAGAAGGGTCTTACGTCAAACAATGAGAACGCGTCTCCTGTCAAGGACGCGTCCATCATTTGAGTGCAACACTCGCCGAACCCTTTTTCCCTCTTACACGGCTCGCTCCAAACTCAAAACCAATCAAAGAGGAGGAGATCGGAGGACCTACCGGGCCGTGTTCACCTCCCTCCGTGCCATCGGGCCCCTCGGGTCCCTCAAGTGCCCAAAGGGGCCCTTCCTCTTCCATGGACGCCTCTCCATGCTCTTGCGTGTCCCTCCTCGGGCAAGGAGTTCCTCACCCCTCTCTCCCTTCACCATGATTTGGCCCACCAAACTCCATCGATCAAGAGTGGAAGAAGACGAAGATAGGTGAGCAAACCTTGACGGGAGGCGGGCTCGTTTGCGGGCAAGGCACGGAAGAAGAAGTGCCGCCTGGCGCTTTAAATTTAAATTTGAAAGTTAAGATGCGTCCTCGCGCCTAGACGCGCCCAAGAAAAGAGGAAAAAAAGAGGATCCCTCCATGCAAATTGTAATTCCCTACTTTTCAGGGCAAGGCCTCGTGAACCGTGCCTCGAAAGAACAGGTGCAAGAAAAGAAGCGTGGGAAAGGGAAAGTGCACACAACAAAAGGAACAATTTCATTTCACATAAGCAAATAGGCAGTCGTACATCATAAAGTGAGGAAGGTGGGGTGTACAAGCAACTCTCTAACTCTCGCTACCACCCTCCTGATCATCTCTCTCCTCCCTCCTCTGACGGGGATCCCTAGGGGTGTTGAAGTTAGATGGAAGGCTCTATCACCACTGGATGTGGATCTAGAGGGGGGGTGAATAGATCAACTGGCTATTTAAAAATTTGGTCTAGAATCAAATGCGGAATTAGAAGAACACTAGACGAACACTGCCAATGCACCGAATGAAACACACAAGATCTGCTGAACAAGCAATCAAACACACGAGAGGCACAAGACTTTTAGGTGGTTCGGTCAATCCGACCTACGTCCACCCCACATTCAACTCGAATGTGGATTACTGCTGATACACAGCTTCAAACTGTTGGGCTCTACAGCTTGCCAACAACGGCTTGGGCTTACAGCTTATCCCGACCAGAGGAACATCCGCTGCAACAGCTGAGCATCACAGCTTGCTCTGCTGGGCACTACAGCTTAGCCGACCAGAGGAACACCTCTGCAACCCGCTGCCTCACAGCTTGATCCCGCTGACTAACAGCTTGATAGAACAAGAGTTTTCAAAGGAAAATAACAAAGACTGAAAACAAATGAAACACACAATTGAATGGAAGAAAACCAAAACGACTGTAGCTCAAGGTTGAGCAATGTCAGCTCTGGTAACTGGACCAAGAGATTGATTCACAAGCTCTCACAATAACTCTCTCTCAACTCATCTCTCTTTTTCTTCTTCTCTCTTTTTCTTCTTCTCTGCCTTTCTTCTTTATTCTCACAGTGGATCTCGGTGGCTGCTGCTTCAAGCAGGATGTACAGACTTTTTCTTTTCTCGATCAGCCTATACAGAAGATGAAGACTAATATATATAACAGCAGCAGGTGGATAAGGGCGCGTGGCTTCCATGCTTTCCCGCCCAATGGAATCCGCCAGCTTCGAGACAATTCCATCCACGTGTCAGCATTTGGTTCACGAGCCAGGCACCTTGGATCACGTGCCCTACAATTCAAAGACGTTTGATCAGCAAAACTCAAGACTGCTGAGTTGACTCCATCAGCCCAAGGCGTTGACGCATCGATGATCCAGTGATCATGTCTTCAGCAGATGGGCGTGCTGCATCGACGCCGCTTCACTGCTGCGTTGACGCATCGGTGTGTACTAGCAGCTAAAAGGTGTCATTCCATCAACCTGCTGCGTCGACCCAACGAGCTACAACGTCGACGCTGCCAGGGTACTCCAGAGGTTGCAAGGAGTTACTTGAACTGCTGCGTCCACGCTGCTAGTGGGTGGCGTTGACGCATCTGAGTAACCCAGTAACCCATTGGTTCTCTTTTTGTAACTGCTACGTCGACGCTACTTGCTCAATGCGTTGACGCACTAGAATAATCCAGGAGCTTCTTTCTTGATTTGCTGTGTCCAAGTGTCAGCCTCTCAGCCAGCTTCAGCACACGTGTCACAAGCCTGTCTGCCCTTCCAGCCTCGAATCACGTGCCCTCCATAAGCTTCACGATCAGAACACCTGTCAGATAGAGTATCGGATAAGTCATCAGTTTAAGTGAAGAACTTTGTATAGACTTGAAAAGACGATCATGCTGTATAGACTGAGTGTGTACAGTGTGAGGGAGTGTATAGAGTTGGTTAGAAGGAGCCCGATGTACAGACTTGCCTATGCGAAAGTCACTGTACATACATTGAAAACGTGAAACCAAAATGTAGACTTCACGCTGTACAGACTTGAGGCTTTGATGAACGAAGGTTCAGTGTATAGAGTTGGAATGTAAGGCCCAATGTATAGACTTCAAAGTCCACTGTGGATGTATAGACTTTATCAACTGGAGAAACTGAACTGAAGCGTCGACGCATCCGCTCAAGGAGTTGACGCACTACTGTATGGACAACGTTCAGACTTGCTGAAAGACCGATGTACAGACTTTCAAACCTGAAGGCCAATGTGTGGACTTTGCGTGAGACGCTCAATGTACAGACTTCACCTTAGACTCTAAATGAGACGGATAGTGTATGGACTTGGCCACTGCACTGTGGATGTATGGACTTTGACGCCTACATGCTATGCAATGTACACACTTGGTGCCTGATGCTCATATGCAGACATTGATGCCCAACAGCGATGTATAGACATTGAGACTATGAGTGTGTGTTCAGTGTTAAGATAAGATTAAATGCATATAATACACAGATAATCTGATAAAGTGATTTCATCAAAACACAAACAGTGTTGCCAATTCATCAAAATAATGTGTTGCCATATGAAGTAAAGTTACATGTCAACACCATCAACACATAGGAGTCACAACAATCTCCCCCTTTTTGATGATGGCAACCCCCTATCATGTAGAGTGGCAACATCCTGTCATACAGATGTATTTTTGATGAAAGACATGATTTGTTATTCAGATTGTTATGCAGGTGCACGTATATGCTATGATGACATGCTGCAAGCTACAAAATTTAAGCAACTCCCTGCCATACCTCCCTTGAATCAGAATTCTCCCCCTAAACTGAAGAAATGAATTCAGACAATATTCTCCCCCTTTGCCATCAACAAATAGGAGGGAAAGTGAATGGAAGCGAAGAGAAAGAAAGTTCAGCTGACTGGCATTCTTAGTAAGTAGTTCAGAAATTAAGTAACCAAAGCACAAAACCTTCAGTCATATGAACCTAGAAATGGCTTAGAAATTGAATTTCTGGTTTAAAGGTTATAAAAAAGAAAGTTCATGCACTACATTCATTGGATAAGGTAGATGTTCATGATAAAATAATAAACCAGAGTCATATTTACATGAGAGATTCAGTTTCAGAATATCTTACTTTAATAGACTCAATAATATATGTTAAGAGAAATCAGGTCATGTATTGAAATTAAACAATTGACATCCATGAAATTTCTTCTAAGGAACAGCATTTTCAATATTGTTTCATTTAGGGCATTCAGGTACCAAAAGTCTTTTTGCTTAAGGGTATACGTTTATCAGACGCCAATACCCCTAGATACTCAACATGATGGACCATCTTGCCTATGATCAAATTCAATAGAATTGATTGACACCTCTTTGTGTGAGGGTACACGTTTATTAGACGCCAGTTACCCCCAGGTACTCAGTGAAAACAACCTACTGTTTTGATCATTTTATACAGAGATAGCTGATACACCTCATGACGTGAGTGGTGTCCACTTCTTTGATGGATCACTCAGTTTCTCAGTGATTTACCAGTCATTGCTCTGTCAATGCTATTACTCAAATGATTTTCAATATTTTTCAATATCTTTATTAGCTGCCCTTTATTTGTTTCAGAATGACTTGTTCAAGGACAATACACATACTTAGCTTCTCTAACATGATTTCAGATGAGTTTTCATATTTCAGATATAATTAGCTTTGTCTGACATGAAATAAGATAAGGGTTGAGAGCTTTATCAATTTTCAACATCCTTATTTACTGATTGTAGTCTTTCAACTCTAAAGATTATAAATTTTAAACCATTAAGTCAGTCTTTAAGTAATTAACGTTCTTATGAAAGAAGAAATATATTTTCTATTGCTTAATATTAGAACTGACTAAAAGATTGCCATATTGTCAGACTAAATCATTCAGAATCAAGGATTGAATAGACAGCGTCAACGCTGGAGTTCAAGGCGTCTACGCATCAGATGAAGAGACAAACAGTATAAGATACTGAGATAGTGACAGTGCGTTGACTCCATGCTATTGCAGCGTCAACTCATCAGAATAGTGAAACAGAAATATTTCCAGATCTAGTTCATTGCGTCAACGCCTCATTGTAGCAGCGTCGACGCAGCAGTTCACCTTGACAACTGACAAGACTCCTCCTGTCTATATGCATGATGATCATGAGTGCAATAAAAATATATGAGAGTCATGCATTATCATACGTCTGTTGCACAATGTTTATTCAATCTATCAACAGCAAATCCAAATCTGAAGTTTATTCAAAGCAGCTCAAATGTTTTATTCAAGTTAACAAAGAGTTTATTCATTATGCTGAAATTTACACAAGCCAAGTTCTCTTCTAAAGAATTTAAATTTTTCATTTCCAAGTGGCTTAGTAAAAATATCAGCAACTTGTTTGTCTGTTTCAATGAAATCCAGTTCAATTTCCTTTTTGTTCACAGCATCTCTTAGAAAATGATGTGTAGGATGTAAATGTAATCTACCCCGCCCCGAGCTAAACAATATAAGCATGCATATAAGCGTGAAAGTGCATGAAACGAAAAGGGGTGACAAGGAATAGAGGACTAACCGTGATCGCCACCAAGGACTTACAGCACCAAAATGATGAAGAAAGGATGAAGATGGCGCCGTGTACCTTGGAAAATATGGAGGAAGATGCGGCCTAACGGGAAGCCGCTACAACGTGTGATCGCGCTTAAAATGGGATGCGGGGAGCCGATGTAGGTGCACCTCCTCACTTCCTAGCCGGCTAGAAAGCAAGGGCCTCACGTTCTATCAATAGTCTCCTGCAAAATAAAGCCATGAAAACAAAAGAACACCCATTAGATCATGAAAGTGTAGCATGTGTCCCGAAATGATAAATTAACATGAAAGAATGGGGGAGAACGCACCGGGGGAGGGTTTTTAACCCCTATAAATGGGTGCAAAAGCAAGGTGGGAGTGTTGTGCATGCATAGAATTTGAAATCATGGAATTTGATGGAGAAATGGGGGAGAAAAACGTTGTGTAAAACGGAGAAAAATGCATGAACGTGCCGAAACAGCGCAAAAAAAAACTAAGTGTAAAACTGTGATGATTTGTGAAAAGTAGAGGGAGAGAACTAAGCCTAGGTATGAAGAAAGAGAGCCCGAAGAGATGAAAAACGAAGAAGATACTCCCCTCTTCAAGATGAGACCAATGGAGGACGAAGAGGATGCCGGATGACTCCGCCCCGAGTCGACGAAGGGCGCCCCGTCGCACAGGTTCAAGAACTCGTGATGATTTGCAAAAAGTATGGGCGAAGTTAGGAGGGTAAACGAAGATGAAATCCAGCAAATAAAGTATCAAAATGAAGCCTATACTTCCCTCAATAGCCTGGGGTCGAAGGTTTGAGATGACGATTTGGCATGGCTTCGCCCCAAGTCCAAGAAGAGCCCCCGTCGCGCAGGCGAACTGGGCAGGTTTATATAGAAAAAAAGGTGAAAACCCTAACTTTCTGCTGCGATTTCAGAGGATAGAGTCAACAAAATCTCGAGATCTATGGATCAATCTCGAGATAATAGATAGGATAAGACATAGGAACAAACGGGACTCTTTTTGGTGGAAGGATCTGGAAGATAGAGTCCATGGAAGGAGGCCCCGTTGCACAGGTTTCGGCCTTAGAATCCGGCGGCGAAGAAGATGGAGTTCAGGACTTTTTGGACTCTCTGGTAGATGGACGGTCGAACGATAGACCGTTCATTGAGTTGGACGGTCTAGGGGCAGACCGCCCAGACTTGGGGTCGATCGGGCGACTTTTGGCCAAAAAAGGGATAAACGGTCATCAACAGACCGTTTTTTGACATAAACGGTCTCAAGAAGACCGTTCTTTGACATTTCAAAAATAATAAAAATAAAAGAAAAAATAAAAAAAATAAAAAAGTTACTGTTCATGGACGGTCAACTGTTGACCGTTTTACTGTTGAACGGTCACCTTGTGACCGTTCAACTCAAGGAACGGTCAACTGTTGACCGTTCAGCTGCCAGGCTCGCGCAACTTTAGAAATTGAAGCGTATCTTGAAAACGGTGTAGAATTAGAAAAAGTGGTAAACATAGAAGATGTAGATAACAGATAGAGGAACAACTTTCATGAAGAAAGTAAGATGAGAAAATGATTAGAAGAGAGAGAAAATGGGGCTAGAACAGAGAGAGAAAATACCGGGACATAGGTGAATAGTGCAGTCTGCCGGAAAAACGTAAATAACTTGAAATCGGTGCAGAACTGGCCAATGACATAAAAGAAGGAATTGTAGGGATTTGAAAGATGAACAACTTTGGTGAAGGACACATTTTGAAAAGAGGAAAGGAAAGGGGTGAAAAAGGACCGTTTTCAAGACTGCACAGCGAAAGGGGGCTGAATGGTTGAGGGAAGCCAGCCTAAATGGGCCGTAAGTTGACTTTGAAGGCCGGAAGGTGACAAGATAGGCTCCAGGGCTCCATGAAATAATGATCTCCAAGGCTCAAATAGAATGGAATAATGAAATGGACTCGAAATCCATCCAAGGAAGGGTCCAAAACAATGGATAATTCGGGGCATCAAAATGATGAATAAGAGAAATGACTCAACTTGCAAGCTAAAAATGGGTGTCAACAGATGCCCCTCCTTGATGTTTGCTTTGCAAGGAATGAGCGAAAGTGATGCGAGGCGAAATGGAAGGAGATGGAGCGAAAGCGACAGCGACATGAAATGGAGATGAAGCAGAGATGAAGCGGAGAGAATTGATAAGCAAGCATCAAGGAAAAAAGACACCCATCACAACCAACAAGCGATAGGAATCCTCCCGAAATCGCCGAACTAACCACCAAGACTGGATGACGTGGATGAGACATGTCTGGAGAACTAAACTAACAGGAAAAAAGGAAGCACGACCAGGCCCATCGGGGACACAATCCACAGACGATGAGGGGGTCGAAAAGGAACATAACGTAAAAAGTAGGAAAAGTGTAACAGGGATAAAATCCAGACAGGAATCACGCTGGCCAACCAAACTAAGCAGGTAGTTCAGAGAAATCGTTCAAATTCAGAGTGGAATAAAGATCTCTTATCCAAGGAACTTAAGTGCAACTAACCATTGCAGAGGAGAAACCCTTGAACGGATCACGAGGCGTGAATGCTCAAAAGATGACATGATGCATGCTGGGCTAAAATAAAGAAATCGTTAAAATGAATGCAAAGAAAACATAAAATAGAAAGTACTCAAGAATAGTATTGCTAGATTGGAACAATCAGGGTCAAGACACTATCCGCAACCACGGCGTGCAAGATAGAACCATCGTTCCCTATTTTTCCAACCTAACGGCCTATCCGATGATTAAACATGTGCACCTAGATCATCATCATTTTTGTTAAAGAGGAACATCAGATCCTGGAACACGTGAATGACCAACCGGTTCTCGAGATAATATAATAATATAGATACCATATAGTAATGCAACAATGAGTAGGGATAGAAGGCCATACCTGACTTACCTGTGCAGGTGAAATGGCATTTTTTTGATTTTCATTTTTTGATTTCTTTTGATTTTTTTATGTATAAGACAAATATGATAAACAAGCAAGTGTAAACATAGAGAAAATAACATAACTATCAACTGAACAACAAACAACACGACATAACATAACGGTCAAATGAAATGGGAGACAATGCAACATAACATAACAAAGGCACACGAGCACATATGCAATGGCATGAACAAACAACATGCATGCATGAACACGGTGTGACAAGACAACAACGCGGTGGGACAACACACGGTTGGGACAAGAACATGACGGATGACCACACGGTTGGGATAAGAACATGGGACATAAAGGGGTGACTAACAACATGTGCAAGACAACTAACAACACTCGGTGAAGGACAAAACAACATGTGTGGGACAACACGGTGGGACATAAACACGTGACAAGGATACGGCGGGATAAAAGACATAAACAGGTACGTCCTTCAATCAAAACCCAAGATCAGAATGAAGCAGAACCGCCAGGTTCATAATCGTGAGGCAAAGCCCTCTCATAAAGATATGATCATTACAAACAAAAACTGAGAAGGACATGAGCTTCAGAACATATCGAGAGAGTGGATCGAAGAAGGAAAGAACAGATCAAAGATGTGGACAGGAGGCAGAGCACAAAGATATAGCAAGGAACGTCTGAGTACTTGCAACCTGCACACTTAGCAAACAGATTACGTATCCGTCCTTAAAATAAATGCAAATGTATGAAAAAGACACATTTTTTAGATTTTTGTAATCTTTTTTTATTTTTTTTTGAAATTTTCAATAGTATTTCATTTTTCTGGATTTTTTGAAGTATTTGATTTTTTAGGTTTTTTGAAATATTTGAATTTTTTTTTTGAAATTGTGAGGTATTTGATTTTTTTGGATTTTTGATAATATTTTATTTTTTTTTTAGATTTTTTTGATTTTGACATAGCAATCCGCAGTACCTAAAGACGGGCTCAAACTGCTGGCCAGGGATCGTCGTTCCGACCCCTCTCATTAAAGGCCTCCCTTAAGCGTGCATATGTGGCTCGCCACAACCAACCGTTTCTAAAGAACGGTGCCCCTACTAAGGCTATACCCGGGATACAACCTAGCCTAAGAGGGAAAAGTAGAAGAAAAATTGGAGACAAGTTTCGTGCAGGATGGGAGATATCTAGACTTGACTTCCTTCCAGGGCATTACCCCTCAAAGAGTAGGTCTGTTGCGCCGGGGCTTTGTGTCTTTAATTTTTAGACCCATATTTATCAGGCACGCATGCGACCGGGCTCATGACGTCCCACGGGGAACTATACTGCCACTCTTGTCATGCCTTTGATTCATAATTTTGCATTGATTCATTTTCTCATTTTGGCAGCCCTTATTGGCCAGATATAGCATGAAAGCTCACTTTTGAGGGTCAAGACTGCCCCTATTTGAGACCTCTCTCGTATTGGGGAGCGCCTAAGTTGGTCATCTTATCCATCCATCTCTTGCCCCTGCACTTGGCCGAGCAGAGAAAAGAAAAGACCTTTGTGCATACCCAAAGTATGGCCAAAGCAGCAACGGTGCGCCTCAGAGAGATCGGCTATGGCTTGCCGTGTAGTGTGTGAAAAACCCATACAAAAGGTCACCCTCAACAATCAGGGAAAGAAACTAAATTCCCAACGCGGAGTTATCACCAGCCTAAGGATGCTGCAGAAGCTAACCTTTTATTTGACACAAAGTTAAGATCTAATTAAACAAAGACTCCTAAAGCCACTCAATCATGTTAAGGAACCAACGTTATAAGCATGTGCAGGAGTAGTAGAGATAATAGCGATGATAACATTTTCTTGCACAAAATAAAAAATACCTTTGCAGATCCGTGGAGTGATATTGACCATCGAGCTTTGAGGAGTGCGAGCTTCACTTTCCTTGCTTGCCAGGATAAATGATGAAAGGAGAGCAAAGGATTGGATTCCTCGATATAGAGGAGTGGCAGACATCATACTGGACGAAGAAGGGATAAAAAGGAAGAGAGGCGAGGGCTAGAACTCCCTCGTTACGGCACTGAGGCCCTGATAACAAGGAATTGAATACAGAATAACCAGTGATTAACTAAGATCAAGGCGGGCTAAAGCCTCGAAAACAACAAGAAAAAGGGTAATGACCTTGAAAGGGTGAGACAGAAAGAACAGAAAGACGTCGAAAAGATAACTGTGAAGACAAGAAAGAAGGATAATGATCATCCGACGTGGTCGGAGAAGAGGAATAGCGATCACCCGACAGAGGCGGGGAAGAGAATGTATGAACACCCGACAAGGTCGGGGAAAAGAAATGGAAACCACCCGACAAAATCGGGGAAGGATCAGAAAAATCACCCGACAAGGTCGGGGAACGAGCGCAAGGGATTCCTAACAAGGTCGGGGGAAAGAGACGAGCAGTGAAATCCGGACATGTCCGAGAAGAAAAACTAGAAGATGCCCCTGACTCAGGGGAAGAGGAAGACATAGGCCGAGGCCTAGAATGGTGAGGATAGGAAAAGATGGTGGAAATATGGTCAGGTGGTGGAAGGTACACCACCCACGGATAAGAACTGAGCAACAGAAAAGACGAATGGACGGAAGAAGGAGATGAGGCAATGGACCCCTGAGTGCACAACTGACGGCCCTTGAACTTATGTCGCCGCCTCTTCTTAGCCGCAATCTTCTTGAAACAACGCCGCCTGGCGCGGGCTCGGCTTCCCAGGCTCCTCAATCTGTAATGTCTTCTTAAATAGCGGGCCCACCTAGCAGATGGCCTGGCCCGGTCATGAATATGCAGCTTCATTGGGGCGGCTGCCCCTAGACCCCTAGTGCTAACAAGATGCAGACATTCTTGGGCAAACAGCTTCTCAACTGAATGAATATCATGAAGCCACAGAGTTTTGTCTCTTGGCACTAGAACATAGAGGTTCGGCAACTCCACTCGGCAATCAGGCTCGAAGCATAACTCCCGTACTAGAAGAGCAGGACAAAGCTGAGAGAGATCAATACGCGGCATTGACGTGGCCGGCATGCTAATAAATTGAGGGAGGTTGCACATCAAGTGCAGAATGTCCTTGGAAAGTGCAGAAGATGCAGCCAATTGCCCCTTGAATAGGGAATCCATCAGGCTCCGGGCGGCCGTATGGGTTAGCATAATCCGAGTAGAGAACCCCTCTCGGCCAGTGAACTGAACATCAATCGAGCGAGGAGAAATAACAGCATCGATAGTGAATCCCCCGGCGAGCGATGAGATTGCCATCAGCCTCGCTCGTGAAGAAACTGGCACTAGTGCGAGTGAACTCTTCTTTGCAACCATTTCTGAAAATGCAGGCTCATTATATCAAAAATAGCCAGGGACCAGGACCCAGATTGGCATGCGGTAAATGACAACTTGAATCTTGAAATGCACAATCGAAACCTGGCTCGGCTCATTATCTCCCTGGGGACCAGACCCAAGGGGCACCAAAGGTAGCGTGTACCTGCTCTGCGAAGTGGGAAGTGGTAGAGGAAGGTTAGCAGGAGGAGGTTTGAAGGGCGCGGGTGGCGATGGTGCAAGTGATGGGGGAATAATGATGATGACGGGCATGGGTGGAGGTAAAGGCAAAAGTGTAGGTGTGGGTTTGGGCTCGGCCTGCTCGGGCTCAGAGGATGATGGCGAAAGGGGGAGTGAAGGAAGTGGTGGCGGCGGTGGCAAAGGTGATGAGGTTGATGAAGACGGTGAAGGTGAAGGGGATGGAGGTGAAGATAAGGGTGGGGAAGAAGAAGGAGAGGAAGGTAGTGGCATAGTGGGGGAAGAGGCAGGTGGTGGCGCTCTTCGACGTATCTTCACGACTCGTCGAGAGGCGTTGGGGATAGGTGTGGTGGTGGAAACGGAGGGTGAAAGAGAGGTTGCCCGAGCGGAGGCTGGGGTAGGTAAAGGTTGTGGAGGAGATGGGATGGAGGAAGAAGTAGGTAACGGAGCAGGTATCTTATTAACTAAAGAAACACCAGGGTGCCCCTGGTCTTGAAGTGGGGACGGTTGCCTAGGTGGCACGGCTTGCTGCTGCTGCTGCTTGCTGCTGAGATCCAAAATAACTTGGCGTATGACAGCCCAATCGATCATCCTCTTGTCTTCCAAGCTGTAAATAAACTCCCGGAACTCGGGACAGTCCTCAATCAAATGCCCCTGCTGACGGTGGAATTCACAGAACTGGAGCAAATTCCCGACTGTGGGTCGGCAAGGCACAACCGGAGGGAGCTGCAACGCATGGGTGGCCATCAAAGCCCTGAAAACGTCTGTAAGAGATTCCGGCAATGGAGAGTGAGAAGCCCGCTTCGGGCAAGGCGGATGCCGAGGGGTGTGAGAAGGTAGTGGGGATGGTAGCGGAGGTTGCGTAGGTAAAGGGGATTGCGCAGGCGAAGGCGGAGGTCTGGAATGATGTGGCGGCGTGGGGGGAGTGGGATTGTAATGGATGGCATCTACCTACTCGCGGTGTGGTGTTTCCTTGACCGGAGGTGGAGGGGTGTGAGGAGATAAAATAGCGGAGGGCCGACTCGTGGATGGTTGGTATGCGGTGGAGCACATGGAGGTATAGGGGTGTGTGGGAGTGGACGGTCGACTCGTGGAGGGATATAAGGTGGAGGGCCGACTTACGGTGGAGGGCGGAGGGAAGGTGTATGTAGAAGGTGACGGTGGAGGAGACTCATGGTCAAAGGAAACTAGGAGTTGTTGGCTAACGAAGCGGGCTCGATTGTAAAGCTGTTGCCAGGATGTGATATCGTTCAGGGCTAAGATACATCTGAGCTCGGGCGTTGCGTTAGAAATAACCATCTTGATCTGCTCGCCCTCCGGAATATGCCCCGGAACTTGCGCGGCTAGGTGACGCCAGCGGTCGGCAAACGTGGAGAATTCCTCATCGGGCGTCATCTTCTCTTGGGCTAGATCAACCAAAGAATGTCTGGGCCCAACCTGATCCTGGTACTGCTGAATGAATCTTGCTTGAACGGCTTGAAAATTCATCATCTGCTCTTGCGGTAACGTGAAGAACCAATCCTTGGCCGGACCCTCTAAAGATAGGCCAAACAAATAGGCCATCAAGCATTGATCATGCTGGAACTGGGCCGACTCATATAAGAACTCCTTCAAATGCACGTAGGGGTCACCGACTCCACCATAGCGACGATAAGCCAGAGCCTGTTGACGTGGGGGAAGCTGAAGACCTCGGAATGCAAATGGGATATCCAAAGAAGTTTGAGGACTGATTTGCCATTGCAATTCATCAAGTTGGCGTTGGGCCTGAGCGATCATCTCCTCAGTAGGAAGAGTCCGAGAAGGATATGGGCCAGCTTGAGCAAGAGATGATGAATTTAGACCAGGATAATGTTGATGGGCCGGATAAGGGGATCCGACCTGAGAAGAAGGAAAGCCCGCTCTGAGAATTGAGGAATACATGGGCATGGAAGAATTACGAAGGTGGGAATGAGAATTGATTGGTCCAACAGCAGCACGGGCGGGACAAGAAGGCCTGTTAGAAGAATAGGGTCCAATGGAGGAATAAGGTGATGGGCCCGCATGGGAAGAGGAATCCACGCGGGGATAAGAAGACGAGGATGAAGAAGGGTAATATACAGGAGAAAAATGATGCTTCATGAGGGCAAATGGAGACTTTATACAGGAAAATCAGGGAAATTCAATGAGGGAAGTAAGGGCTCAAAGGAGGGGGGCTGACTCAATAATGCAAAGAAAAAGAAAAAGAAACCTAGGACAATGAGACTAGACAAATGGACACACAGAATGGACTACCCTAAATGGGCCTAACAACAAAACCTATATGGATGATGGGGGATGCAACACAAAATAACACAAGTGGGCTTGGACAAGCCCACACAACACAAACAATATGAAGGATTTCACCCAAGTCAAACAAGTTAATATGATGAGAAGTATTTTATTGTCAAAGTTTTGGGTGGGCCTTTTAATGATTTGAATTGAGATTAATTCCCTCAAGATAGGTGTCTTATAGGGAATAAGGTCCAAACTTTGGTTTGACTAAGATTAATTCCTTCACAACGTATGCAAATGCAAGCCTGAGAGGTGGAAAGATACAACCGGCCCGGCGTCCGTGTGGGAATCCACGGCTCGCGGGGACTTACGGAGGTCCCGGATAAGATCACCTAGTCGAGCCCAAGGAATATGGGAGCGAGAGGATCACTTATCGAGGGGGAATGCAACTACAATATGCCAATATGCATGATCCTATGTGCACCGGGGTGCATGCAATTTCTAGCCTAGGTCTAGCAAATCAAGACAATCATGAAATCATGCTAACATCACAAAAATGCATGAAAAATGTAAAAAATTATAAATAACAATTATGCAAGGCCTAAAATAGGGACAACTAGGCACTAAAAGATAAGAAAAATCATCGAAGGATAACGTACCTTTGTGTTTGCCCCCAAATATGCCTAAGACTAGATGCATAAAATGCAAAAATAGAGGCAACTTTTAAATATGCAAATGATGTCCAAATGATGCAAACTCTATATGTATGGAAAGACAATACAAAGGACAGCACAATGCAACAAAAATCAGTCCAATCCGACGTCGGGAGACAAAGTTATGCCCGAATGAACAAGGCCCCTGTGAATCTATCCCAAATCTGCCTAAGACTAGATGCACAAAATGCAAAAATAGAGGCAACTTTTAAATATGAAAATGATGTCCAAATGATGTAAATGACCTATGGATGGAAAGACAATACAAAGGACAACACAATGCAACAAGAATCAGCTCAATCCGACATCGGGAGACAAAGTTATGCTCAAATGAATAAGGCCCCTCCAAACAGAAATCCTGCCCGGCCAGAACGGTTAAAAGGTCCCTGAATGACCGTTTATACCCTTTGTGCGGTCTACTAGATGACCGCCCAACTGATGGATGGTCCAGGGAGGACCGTTTATAACCCCAGAGGGTTTGGGCGGTCCTGGAGAGGCCGTTTAACGCGTTAGGCGGCCCTACGATAGACCGTACAACCCTGATAGACCCGAAAATGGACAGAATGATAGAGAAACGTGGAGAAGACTATCCAAACATGCATGAATTCCCACCCAACATGCAAGAGACTAAAAATATAACGTGATGGGCACTAGGTGTCCCACCGTGATCGCCAAAAAACTGTAGGATGTAAATGTAATCTACCCCGCCCCGAGCTAAACAATATAAGCATGCATATAAGCGTGAAAGTGCATGAAACGAAAAGGGGTGACAAGGAATAGAGGACTAACCGTGATCGCCACCAAGGACTTACAGCACCAAAATGATGAAGAAAGGATGAAGATGGCGCCGTGTACCTTGGAAAATATGGAGGAAGACGCGGCCTAACGGGAAGCCGCTACAACGTGTGATCGCGCTTAAAATGGGATGCGGGGAGCCGATGTAGGTGCACCTCCTCACTTCCTAGCCGGCTAGAAAGCAAGGGCCTCACGTTCTATCAATAGTCTCCTGCAAAATAAAGCCATGAAAACAAAAGAACACCCATTAGATCATGAAAGTGTAGCATGTGTCCCGAAATGATAAATTAACATGAAAGAATGGGGGAGAACGCACCGGGGGAGGGTTTTTAACCCCTATAAATGGGTGCAAAAGCAAGGTGGGAGTGTTGTGCATGCATAGAATTTGAAATCATGGAATTTGATGGAGAAATGGGGGAGAAAAACGTTATGTAAAACGGAGAAAAATGCATGAACGTGCCGAAACAGCGCAAAAAAAAACTAAGTGTAAAACTGTGATGATTTGTGAAAAGTAGAGGGAGAGAACTAAGCCTAGATATGAAGAAAGAGAGCCCGAAGAGATGAAAAATGAAGAAGATACTCCCCTCTTCAAGATGAGACCAATGGAGGACGAAGAGGATGCCGGATGACTCCGCCCCGAGTCGACGAAGGGCGCCCCGTCGCACAGGTTCAAGAACTCGTGATGATTTGCAAAAAGTATGGGCGAAGTTAGGAGGGTAAACGAAGATGAAATCCAGCAAATAAAGTATCAAAATGAAGCCTATACTTCCCTCAATAGCCTGGGGTCGAAGATTTGAGATGACGATTTGGCATGGCTTCGCCCCAAGTCCAAGAAGAGCCCCCCGTCGCGCAGGCGAACTGGGCAGGTTTATATAGAAAAAAAGGGTGAAAACCCTAACTTTCTGCTGCGATTTCAGAGGATAGAGTCCACCAAATCTCGAGATCTATGGATCAATCTCGAGATAATAGATAGGATAAGACATAGGAACAAACGGGACTCTTTTTGGTGAAAGGATCTGGAAGATAGAGTCCATGGAAGGAGGCCCCGTTGCACAGGTTTCGGCCTTAGAATCCGGCGGCGAAGAAGATGGAGTTCAGGACTTTTTGGACTCTCTGGTAGATGGACGGTCAAACGATAGACCGTTCATTGAGTTGGACGGTCTAGGGGCAGACCGCCCAGACTTGGGGTCGATCGGGCGACTTTTGGCCAAAAAAGGGATAAACGGTCATCAACAGACCGTTTTTTGACATAAACGGTCTCAAGAAGACCGTTCTTTGACATTTCAAAAATAATAAAAATAAAAGAAAAAATAAAAAAAATAAAAAACGTTACTGTTCATGGACGGTCAACTGTTGACCGTTTTACTGTTGAACGGTCACCTTGTGACCGTTCAACTCAAGGAATGGTCAACTGTTGACCGTTCAGCTGCCAGGCTCGCGCAACTTTAGAAATTGAAGCGTATCTTGAAAACGGTGTAAAATTAGATAAAGTGGTAAACATAGAAGATGTAGATAACAGATAGAGGAACAACTTTCATGAAGAAAGTAAGATGAGAAAATGATTAGAAGAGAGAGAAAATGGGGCTAGAACAGAGAGAGAAAATACCGGGACATAGGTGAATAGTGCAGTCTGCCGGAAAAACGTAAATAACTTGAAATCGGTGTAGAACTGGCCAATGACATAAAAGAAGGAATTGTAGGGATTTGAAAGATGAACACATTTGGTGAAGGACACATTTTGAAAAGAGGAAAGGAAAGGGGTGAAAAAGGACCATTTTCAAGACTGCACAGCGAAAGGGGGCTGAATGGTTGAGGGAAGCCAGCCTAAATGGGCCGTAAGTTGACTTTGAAGGCCGGAAGGTGACAAGATAGGCTCCAGGGCTCCATGAAATAATGATCTCCAAGGCTCAAATAGAATGGAATAATGAAATGGACTCGAAATCCATCCAAGGAAGGGTCCAAAATAATGGATAATTCGGGGCATCAAAATGATGAATAAGAGAAATGACTCAACTTGCAAGCTAAAAATGGGTGTCAACATGATGTTTTATTTCTATGTGCTTAGTCCTAGAATGATGAACAGGATTTTTAGCAAGGCATATGGCACTAGTATTATCACATAGAATTGGAATACATTCCAATTTTATCTGATAATCATCTAGTTGGTGCTTAATCCAAAGTACTTGGGCAGCACAATTACCTGCTGCAACATATTCAGCCTCAGCTATAGACAAGGCTACAGTGTGTTGCTTCTTAGATGCCCAAGATACTAGACAGCCACCAAGGAATTGACAGTAGCCACTAGTACTTTTTCTATCTACTCGACACCCAGCATAATCAGCATCAGTGTAAGCTAGAAGCTCTAACTCACACCTAGCAGGATACCATAATCCTAGCTCTTGGGTGCCTAGTAGATATCTAAAAATCCTTTTCACTGCTTTAAAATGATTTTCTTTAGGACTGGCCTGAAACCTAACACATAATCCTACAGCGAATTGAATATCTGGCCTAGATATTGTTAAGTAGAGAAGGGATCCGATCATACCTCTGTATAATTTCTGGTCAAATGGGTTACCTTTAGTGTCTTCATCCAAGCTTGTAGAAGTACCCATTGGAGAAGCTATCTCTTTAAGGTTATTCATCTTGTATTTCTTGAGTAGATCCCTTGTGTACTTGGACTGAGTGATAAACATTACATCCTTTGTTTGTGTAACCTGCAGTCCAAGAAACAATTTGAGCTCACCCATTGAGCTCATTTCAAACTCATTAGTCATTGTTTAAGAAAAGTCCTCACACAATTTGGGGTTAGTTGACCCAAAAATGATATCATCCACATAAATCTGTACAATAAGAATTTCAGAATAACTCACCTTTGTAAACAAGGTCTGATCAACTACTCCTCTAGTGAAATTTTGATCAGTGAGGAACCTGCTCAACCTGTCGTACCAAGCTCTAGGAGCTTGCTTAAGACCATAGAGAGCTTTATTTAATTTGTAAGCATGATTAGAGAAATCTAGACATTCAAATCCAGGGGGCTGTCTAACATAGACATCCTCATTAATTTCCCCATTCAAGAATGTAGATTTTACATCCATCTGTTGGAGGATTATACCTAGGGAACATGCATAAGCTAATAAAATTCTAACAGCTTCTAATCTGGCTACAGGGGCAAATGACTCTTCAAAGTCAATACCAAACTCCTGGTTGTACCCCTGAGCAACAAGTCTGGCTTTATTTTTAATAATATTCCCTAATTCATCAGATTTATTCCTGAAGACCCACCTAGTCCCTATGACTGTTCCATGATCAGGAGGTGGAACCAAGTGCCACACATTGTTCCTGTCGAACTGATTAAGTTCCTCATGCATGGCATTAATCCAATGCATATCCTTGAGGGCACAGTCAATGGACTTGGGTTCAATTTGAGAGAGAAGAGCATATGCATTTAATTCATGTTGAATTCTCAGGAGACCTCTAGTCCTAGGGGGGTCATGCAGATTTCCAATTATATTATCTACAGGATGATCTTTATGATATCTAATGTTAACAATTGAATTGTCATGTGTTTGATTTACCTCCCCCTGAACTGTAGACTCCTCTTCATTAAGTTTTGTATGTCCTTCTTCATCCTCTGAATTGTCTTCAGGATCTCCTTCCTTCAAGATTTCACCATTGTCTTCATTCCTGCATTGACCAACGTTAGAATTTACCAAGGATTCATCAAAAATTATGTGTGGAGATTCTTCAACAGTTTTAGAGTTCAGATTGTACACTCTATATGCTCGTGTGTTTTCAGAATAACTAAGAAAGATTCCTGGTTCACCTTTAGGTTCAAATTTATCAAGGTCTCTTTTATCATTTATATGAATAAAACATTTACAACCAAAAACCTTGAAATGAGCAATAGAAGGTTTCTTACCCTTTAAGATCTCATATGGTGTTTGCTGGGTAGAAGGTCTTACAATGACTCTGTTAATTACATAACAGGCAGTGTTCACTGTTTCAGCCCAAAATTTCCTTGGTAGACCACCTTCAGTAAGAAGTGTACGACCCATCTCCACTGGGGTTCTGTTCCTTCTCTCCACAACCCCATTCTGCTCAGGTGTCCTTGGTGAGGAGTACCTATGGTTGATTCCATTTGATCTGCAGAGTTCATCAAACTGTGAGTTTTCAAACTCACCTCCATGATCAGTCAAAATATTTTCAATTTTATGATTTATTTTAACATAGAACTCCTGAAATTCTGAGAAAGCATCACTCTTATTAGATAAGAAATAAACCCAAGTATACCTAGAAAAGTCATTTACCATGACAAACCCATACCTCCTTCCTGATAAACTGACAGATCTGGTTGGCCCAAAGAGATCCATGTGTATCAGCTCATAGGGTTTGGAAGACAGATTTTCAGTTCTAGACTTAAATGACTTTCTAGTTATCTTTGATTGAGTGCATGCATCACAGATTTTATTTTCTTTCTTGAAGGAAACTTCAGGAAGTCCTCTAACCATGCTATGCTTGTTCAGTTTATGCAAAATGGTATAACTAGCATGGCCTAACCTACGATGCCATAAAAATGCTAAATCTTCTCTATTGGCAGTAAGACATAGGTTAGAATGCTGAATATCATCTAGATCTATCATGTATGTGTTATTTATTCTTTTTCCAGAGAATTTTATAATTTCTGAATCAGGTTCAAAAACCTTGCAGCATTGAGAATCAAATAAAACCTTATGACCCTTATCACACAACTGGCTGATACTAAGTAAATTGTAAGCTAACCCTTCAACCAGCATAACATCATCAATGCAGCAGGTAGAGCACTTACCTACCTTACCTGATCCAATGATCCTACCCTTTGTGTTGCTTCCAAAGGTGACAAGGTCTCCTAGCTTTTCAGTTAGCATACAAAACTTGGCCTTATCTCCTGTCATATGCCTGGAGCAGCCACAATCCAAGTACCACAAGTTGCTCTTGGCTGCCAGGCATACCTGCACACACAATTAGGGCAAAGAGTTTGGAACCCAAGTCTGATTGGGCTCCAATGCAGACGAAATGCAAGTAAAGAAAGAAAGCATGGTTTTGGGAATCCACATTTGTTTGAAGCAGTTCTGTTCAGTGGATTTTCCAGATTTCCTTTTGTTTTGCTTTTTCTTGTTGACTTTCTTCTTATATGCACCAACAAAGTTATTCACAGAATTTTTGTTATTGTGCCAATGCTTTGGCCAGGTTGCATTCATAAAGTTTTGGCCATGGTAGTTCCTAGACTGGCTATGGAAATATTGGTAATTCCTAGGCATCCGACTACCACACCCATTTTCCCAATTTCTGACATAGGGTCTATAAAAGTGTGTAGGTTGATGAACATAGCCTGTATACATCCCTTGAGTTCTAGTCCACCCATACCCATTAGGATAGATTGGCTGTTTGGGGTAGTAGGGCTGAACTCTAGGTGAATTAAATTTGTTGGGCTGACTTCTGAAAATGTTTTGTCTTCCCTGCACCCTTGACCCTGCTGACCTATTCATAGGTTTTGGTTGGGTCCTTTTCAGTGATGATGGTGGTGAAGACTTTTTGGCATTGATATGAGGTTTGTTTATCTGAACAGACTGACCCCTAACCTTGGGTTGAGCACTAGAGCTAGGTTTGGAAGTGCCAATTCTACTAGGCTCACCTACTTTCTGTTTGCCCTTCTCCTCTGCATTCAGCCTTTTCAGATTCAAATTTGTCTTTATAGCATTATTAGAATTCATGTTGATCAGAGGTCCTTTCTCCTTTTGTGCAACAAAGGAAATAGTTTTCATTCCAAAGCTTTTGGTTGCACTAGAGTTGAATCCTAGGCCCTCTCTTCTGAAATTTACTTTTGACCAACGTAAACCGCCTATTGAATATGATTCTAGAATTCTTTTTTTGAGGGGAATTAGGCATTTTTCTTATAGGAGATCAGAGTGTTTTCCCCTGGAGATGGATAATATATATATATATATATATATATATATATATATAAAGATTTATGGATGGAATTAAATATGCAGTATTTACAGAAAAAATTATTCGGTTAGATCCGGACCGATTTTTTTCTGATCCTTCGATACCCCAATAATGCATCTAAATTTTCAGATCCGTGGGTCATTTTCTCAATTGTTTTTAGCTTATCCTCATTATCTTTCTGAACTTCATCAATAGATTTTTTTTAACTCATTATTCACATTGAGGACAGCTTCATATTTTTCAAAAACAATCTTTATCTCATTTTCATAATTCTGAATTTTCAGTTTCTATGCATCAATTTCATTGTCTAATCTCACATTTTCTTCCTTAGACATTTTCAGTTCTTTATTGATTTCTTCAAATTCAGAACATGTGAGTTTCAGCTTACTGTTTTCAGTTTCTAAGCAGGTAATTTTATCAGACAATGAAGTATCATTTTGCATGATTTTAATTTTTCTTCGAAGATGCCTGTTTTCTTTTCTGACCTCATCTACTCTGTCAGTAAGTTCATCATAGGCAACCATCCAATCAGTAATAGTAAAATTTTCATAGCGAGAGGATACCTCATCAGATTCTTCCTCTCTATCTTCTGAGCTGGTTGCCATGAGATAGATTGGCTTCTCAGCTTCAACTTCACTGTCCGAAGTGACGCTCAAAGATCCCTCATCCTCATCACTCCAGGTACTCACCATAGCTTTCCCTTTTGTGTTCTTCTTCTTGGACTTGTCCTTGAGATTCTGATTTGTCGGACATTCAGCTTTAAAGTGACCCGCCTTCCTGCATTGATAGCAAACATTAGTTTCAGCTTTCTTTGCAGGGTTTGATTTATACCTTGTGTCTCGGCGGCCACTGTTGGGATTTTTTCGGCTGAATCTTCTTCCTTCCTTCTTAAGAAATCTCCGGAATTCCCTAGTAATCATGGAAATATCAGCATTTGCCACTTCTTCTTCAGACAAGCTCTCTTCAGTTGATGATCCGTTGGGGCTGGATCGACTGGATCTGCTAGCACCAGCCTTCAGAGCTATAGGCTTCCTCTTTCTGTCAGCCTCCTCTATCTTTGGCATATTCATCTCATAAGCCATTAGAGATCCGATCAGCTCATCTGCCTTAGTATTATGCAGATCTCTTGACTCTTCCATAACTGTGGCCTTGGTGTGCCACATTGGAGTTAAGGATCGCAAGATCTTCCTGACTACATCGTACTCAGAATATTTTTTCCCGAAGCCTCTGAGACCATTTGTGATAATGGTCAGCCGAGCATACATTTCCTTGATCGTCTCATTAGGCTTCATCTTGAAGGCTTCGTATTCTGAGACTAGTAGATTAGTCTTAGTCTCTCTGACTTGTGAAGTTCCCTCATAGATGACTTCAAGTGCATCCCACATTTCCTTCGCTGAGGAGCAGGCAGATATTCGTGAGAACTCGGTGGGATGCAGAGAACACTGGATTGCATTGATTGCACTCCAGTTGAGCGTGGACCTTCTGATTTCTTCCTTAGTCCATACATCTTCATTTGGAGACAGCTCGAAAGGTCCCTTGCTAACCACCTTCCAAATTTCATAATATTTAGCCCTCAAGAATACCTGCATACGGTGCTTCCAGTATGCGTAGTTGGTTCCATCGAAGTATGGGGGCTTGGATGTGGAGTGTCCTTCAGCTATCATCCCTCTTCCGTCCATCTGTGCTTATCCTCTTCGGGCGGTAAGTCCCTGTAGAAGAGTCTAGCTCTGATACCAAGTGTTGAAGTTAGATGGAAGGCTCTATCACCACAGGATGTGGATCTAGAGGGGGGGTGAATAGATCAACTGGCTATTTAAAAATTTGGTCTAGAATCAAATGCGGAATTAGAAGAACACTAGACGAACACAGCCAATGCACCGAATGAAACACACAAGATCTGCTGAACAAGCAATCAAACACACGAGAGGCACAAGGCTTTTAGGTGGTTCGGTCAATCCGACCTACGTCCACCCCACATTCAACTCGAATGTGGATTACTGCTGATACACAGCTTCAAACTATTGGGCTCTACAGCTTGCCAACAACGGCTGGGGCTTACAGCTTATCCCGACCAGAGGAACATCCTCTGCAACAGCTGAGCATCATAGCTTGCTCTGCTGGGCACTACAGCTTAGCCGACCAGAGGAACACCTCTGCAACCCGCTGCCTCACAGCTTGATCCCACTGACTAACAGCTTGATAGAACAAGAGTTTTCAAAGGAAAATAACAAAGACTGAAAATAAACGAAACACACAATCGAATGGAAGAAAACCAAAACGACTGTAGCTCAAGGTTGAGCAATGTCAGCTCTGGTAACTGGACCAAGAGACTGATTCACAAGCTCTCACAATAACTCTCTCTCAACTCATCTCTCTTTTTCTTCTTCTCTCTTTTTCTTCTTCTCTGCCTTTCTTCTTTATTCTCACAGTGGATCTCGGTGGCTGCTGCTTCAAGCAGGATGTACAGACTTTTTCTTTTCTCGATCAGCCTATACAGAAGATGAAGACTAACATATATAACAGCAGCAGGTGGATAAGGGTGCGTGGCTTCCATGCTTTCCCGCCCAATGGAATCCGCCAGCTTCGAGACAATTCCATCCACGTGTCAGCATTTGGTTCACGAGCCAGGCACCTTGGATCACGTGCCCTACAATTCAAAGACGTTTGATCAGCAAAACTCAAGACTGCTGTGTTGACTCCATTAGCCCATGGCATTGACGCATCGATGATCCAGTGATCATGTCTTCAGCAGATGGGCGTGCTGCGTCAACGCCGCTTCACTGCTGCGTTGACGTATCAGTGTGTACTAGCAGCTAAAAGGTGTCGTTCCATCAACCTGCTGCGTCGACCCAACGAGCTACAACGTCGACGCAGCCAGGGTACTCCAGAGGTTGCAAGGAGTTACTTGAACTGCTGCGTCCACGCTGCCAGTGGGTGGCGTTGACGCATCTTAGTAACCCAGTAACCCATTGGTTCTCTTTTTGTAACTGATGCGTCGACGCTACTTGCTCAATGCGTTGACGCACCAGAATAATCCAGGAGCTTCTTTCTTGATTTGCTGTGTCCACGTGTCAGCCTCTCAGCCAGCTTCAGCACACGTGTCACAAGCCTATCTGCCCTTCCAGCCTCGAATCACGTGCCCTCCATAAGCTTCACGATCAGAACACCTGTCAGACAGAGTATCGGATAAGTCATCAGTTTAAGTGAAGAACTCTGTATAGAATTGAAAAGGTGATCATGCTGTATAGACTGAGTGTGTACAGTGTGAGGGAGTGTATAGAGTTGGTTAGAAGGAGCCCGATGTACAGACTTGCCTATGCGAAAGCCACTGTACATACATTGAAAACGTGAAACCAAAATGTAGACTTCACGCTGTACAGACTTGAGGCTTTGATGAACGAAGGTTCAGTGTATAGAGTTGGAATGTAAGGCCCAATGTATAGACTTCAAAGTCCACTGTGGATGTATAGACTTTATCAACTGGAGAAACTGAACTGAAGCGTCGACGCATCAGCTCAAGGAGTTGACGCACTACTGTATGGACAACGTTCAGACTTGCTGAAAGACCGATGTACAGACTTTCAAACCTGAAGGCCAATGTGTGGACTTTGCGTGAGACGCTCAATGTACAGACTTCACCTTAGACTCTAAATGAGACGAACAGTGTATGGACTTGGCCACTGCACTGTGGATGTATGGACTTTGACGCCTGCATGCTATGCAATGTACACACTTGGTGCCTGATGCTCATATGCAGACATTGATGCCCAACAGCGATGTATAGACATTGAGACTATGAGTGTGTGTTCAGTGTTAAGATAAGATTAAATGCATATAACACACAAACAATCTGATAAAGTGATTTCATCAAAACATAAACAGTGTTGCCAATTCATCAAAACAATGTGTTGCCATATGAAGTAAAGTTACATGTCAACACCATCAACACATAGGAGTCACAACAAGGGGGCCTCCGCGAACTCTGAGAGGCGGTGCTCGCCTCGCCTTGTGGTGCCATGCCACCCTCAAAGGCGCGACGACGCTCCTCGATCGAAGAAACTAGGAAGCTACCTATGGAGAAGAAACTAGACTGACGAAGTCGCGCCCCGCCCTCCTTCGCCCTCTGATAGCGCTCCTCACTCTCCCGAAGCCTCCCCTCCGCTGTGCCGAGGCTCAGTCGGAGCTCCATCATCTGGGCCTCCAGATCCCTCCTCTCGTCCCAATCTCGCTGTCGCTCCACCCTCCTGTCCTCTCTCTCTCTGTCCTCCCTCTCTCTCATCGCCTCTCTCCTCAACAGCTCGAGGGCAATCCGTAGCTCTAGCACGTCGCGAGGAAGCTCCTCAGCCTCCCGCCATCGCTCCTCCTCTAGCTCCGCTATCCGGGCATCACGCTCTGCCGCCCAGGCGTCACGCTCCTGCTCGACACGGACTGCACGAGCTAGGGCATCCCGGATCTTCGCCACCTGCCAAAGCCCGCATGACCCGTAAAAGATCGGTGAAGGAAGAAAAGAAACTGGAAGGAGAGCTGGGGTCAAGCAAGCACTCACTCGAGCCGCGCGGTCGCGCTCGGTCTCCTCAGCCCGGGCCACCGCATGCGCCAGCTGCTCCTGGAGGGAAGAGACCTCCGGAGGAGGGCCCCACGAACTAGAACCCAGTCCGCCAGCCATCCCGACTGCCGCTGCTTGATGAGCGCGCTAAAATACAAGAGCAAACGACAGTCAGAGGCTAAGCATCGAAAAATCCAGGTCAAAAAAAAATACATAATACATTGCATAAACTCACCAGGATCTCCAACTCCTGCCGGATGGCCGCCAACTGTTGCCTGGCGTCCGCCAGCTGGGCCCGCAAGTCGGTAATAATATTATCACGAGCATCCTACATTTATGCTCATAGGTTAGTGTCACATGCATATGCATATAGAGAAGGAAAAACCTCCACCTCACACTTACCCTTGGCGCCCCACCGAGGTGTAGACGCTCTGCGTACGTGGCCCGGTACCGTCGCAGGTAGTCGGTGCTGTCCTGTACGTGGGACACCACCAGGATGGCACCCTGCTGCCAGTCTAGGTACTGTGCAGGGAAGCGCGTACGCCAGTCGATGATCTTCGCCTTGCCTCGGGTCTTCCGCCCGACATGGCTCAGCTCGTCCACGTCAACCCACTCCTGGGCTAGCCCCAACGTCCTCATGACCAGTCTAAGCCGCAGTGGCTCGATCTCGTTCAGGCAATGGACCCACACGTCCTGCCCGAAACGAGGACGGCCCGCTACGACCCAAGGCTGGCCAGCATCGACCATGCCCAGGTAGGGCCTCCACACCACCTGCATTGCCATACATGCATCATATTAGTTGCCATTTTACTCAATTAAATCATATGCATAAAACAAAAAAAATCATACGCATCATACCATAGCCTCAGGGTACTCGGTCAGCTCACGTCGAAGCAACGCCAGTTGGTAGCCGTGCGATGCCGCAACCATGACCGGCCTCCAGCGCCGCGCCAGGGGCACGACTCTCCTGTTCCACTGCCTGGCTCTTCCCATCGGGAAGTAGTAGTAGCTCCATACCTGCATCCATCATACATCATTAGTACAAGTAATTGCATATTTGTAACTACGGTAAAATGCATAAATAAAATGTTTACCTGGAGAAAAGGTGCGAAGCCACTAACTGTTGTCTCCCTCTCTGTACTCTGAGAGAGATCGGCAATCAAATGGGCGAGTAGAGCTGCTCCCCACGCGTAGTCCCCCACTCGGTCCAGGTCCGCTAAGATCCCGAGGAAGCGACAATGGATGTCGTCCCCCTTCGTCCCCAGCAGAAGGCGGCCCAGTAAGAAGAAGAGGAACCTCCGGAGATCCAGGTCTGCCAGCTCCCGCTCGCTCGGGTCCTGAGTAAAAGCCGCCCGAGCATCTCCCTCCAGACGCGCTAGGAACTCTGCTCCGCTCTCACTAACCCGCTACCGCGGGTCCTCGAATCCGAGCGCCTCCATGATATCCACTCGGCCAACCACCCTGCTGTCTCTATCGGTCGCGCTCGTCTCCAGCCATAATAGGTCCAGGGCTCTCTCTCTGTAGTCGGGGTAGGTGACCCCGCTGACCGCCTCTCTGTCCACTCGTAGCCCGGTGATCCGAGCTACGTCCTCTAGTGTCGGCACCATATGCCCCCAGGGCATCAGGAACGCTCGACTCGGCGTGTGCCACCGCTCCCTCGGCGTCTGGGCTCAATCCTCAGGAACGCCCTAAATCCCATGGCGTCCACCCGCGCCCTCTCGAAGTCCGGTAGCCCTCGGTACGCTGCGACCACCAAGGACCAGCTGATCCGGCTCTTCATCACACCCTGCACACCACAAAGAACAAACACAAAAATCACATCAGTAAAAACAGGGCTGTAATTAATGAACATAATAACGACAAAAAAAAACCCACCAAAATTGTTTGAGGCGTCCAGGGGCCTGGACGCCTCTCTATCTTTTTTTAAAAAATCTAATAATAATAATCCAAAAAATAATAAAAATAAAAATTATTTGAGGCGTCCAGGTCCCTGGACGCCTCTATACATTTATTATTATTTAATTAATTCCGTAAAAATTAAAAAATATACATAAAACAAAAAAATAAAAAAATAAAAACATTGAGGCGTCCCCCATTGGACGCCTCAAATAGTCTCCTCCTCTCACACCCACCTCCCTCCTGAACGCCATCTCTCACCCATTTCACTCATGCAATGGAGAAGTTCTGAGGCACTTATTGAATCATGCTCATCCTCTCCCGCGTCGCCGGGGCCCTTAGGACCCTCCACGGCCAAGGGAGGCGCCTCCTCTTCCATGCCGGCCTCCTCCTCCACTGCAGCCATCTCTGTGTGATCCCTCGACCTCCTCGGTCGACGGGCAAGTCGTTTCCGCTTCTCTCCACCTTGGCTCGGGCCTCCTTGCGACATTAGGAACTGAGAATGGGTTGTTCATGGTAGAATGGGTCGTTGGAATGAACAGGGAAAGAGAAAAGGGGGCGAAGCCGCCCTTTTATAGAAATTCAACTTTTTTTGGGGCGTCCAGGCGCCTGGACGCCCCCATAAATAAATAAATAAATAAATAAAGACAATATTGGGGCGTCCAAGTCCCTGGACGCCCCTATAAAAATATTAATTAAAAAATCCAAAAATATTGGGGCGTCCAGGCGCTTGGACGCCCCCATAAATAAAAAAATTAAAAAAAGGAAAATATTGGGGCGTCCAGACCCTTGGACGCCCCTTTTAAAAAAAAGGGGGGAATATTGGGGCGTCTAGGCCTCTGGACGCCCCCATTAATATATATATATATATATATATATATATATACATATATATATATATATATGAATAAATAAGAGGACGAAAAAAAGAGAAGAAAACAAATATAATAACAAAGGGGAACAATGATGTGAAATAGCCCAAGGTTGACCAAGTAGGTTGTAATGAGCCTAGGACCTAGACCCGCAAGCATATAAGATTTGGCAACAAACGTACTCTAGCGGCTCACTCGCAAGGCACATACAATTTCCCGAGGGATGTCGGGGAATGATGGCAAGGGTCCGGGGCGAGACCCAGGTGTTCTAAGTTACTTGGTGGGCTTAGGCTGACCCCCAAAGGGCCTGGGATTCCCAACTTCATGGGCAGCCGGCACGCCGAGGCGTGGGGTTGGGTGGCTCTCACTCACGATCCGTGGTAGGCACACAAATCGAGCAATAACGGGACCGAGCACTATCTCACCGACCGACGGGCATAAGAAGCAATACTAGACTAGCAAAGCAATAGAATAACCAGGTAGGGTCCAGTCACTCACCTGATCGGTGTGAAGACACCGATCCCGGCCGAAGACGAGGGCGAGCGGGGAGGTGTGGGTACGCACCCGCACGCCGCGTCGATGCCGCTTGGCCAGAAAACTTTAAGAGTACAACACTACTCCTCTCGCAGGAGGGTGGATCAAGGGGTCGGGGTTAATGTGTACAGTCAAACACTACCTCCACGCAGGGAGGGGCTGTCAGCCGGCCAGGCGGGGTGGGGAAACTAAGAGATAACACCGACTTGCCGAGTTGCGCCGATTCTGCTAGCTTCAGGAATAGCCTGACAGGTTGTTGATGTCGGCGCTGCCACGGACTCAAATGAGCTCAGAATTGGTTGAAATTGGTGCCGAAACGTTACTGACTGACCCGGGATGCCGCCTGAATTTTTGTGGAAGCTCGTGATGACGTCGCCGGCCGGGGCAGAACCTGGAACGGGGTGGGTCTTCGCTGGTTCTGGTTGCTCTCAGGATGATGCCACTGAAAGAAGAAGTTGCAGCAAACTGATCCGTACTCTGTTGGAGACGAGACAGGTATCGTTGAAACCGTGGTCGAGTCTTCTTTCTGTTGGGACTAACGGCGTTGTCAGCCAATGTTGGAGCAGATCGTGAGAGCCCAAACAGTAGAGGTGTGTCGGTTCTGGCTCAGGAACACAGACCAAACACACTTGGAATGGAAAAATTGTAACTTTTAATGCCAAGATCCAAACTTAGCTCTGTTTCTTGAGGATTGAAGAGGACTTGAAGGTGAAGCTACCAGCCAAGTTGTGCACCCAGATCAGCAAGGGGGCGGCCGTGGGCGGACTGGATCCGAGGCTCTGGTTCTCTGCATGAATAGTTCTGCGCAGTCGAGGGAGAATCGCTTCTACGGGCAGCTCGGTGCTTGGATGAGGACGAAACCACCTCACTCGGAAATCTCTCTGGATAACTTTTCTAGAGATATATGCCTTGGCACCAGGAGGATCAGGGAACGGCCGGAGATGAAGCGACTTTCAGGACCACCGTTTGCAGCATGCGACCTGCTACCTGGAGCTGCAACCTTGTACTGGCAAAGGGAGTGGGAGGGGGGGTAGCACAGAAAGGAAATGATGGTTGAGGGTCAAGGGAGAGGGGAAGGACGTGGCTAGGGTCTCTTGGAGGTCTGGGGTGGCAGGGAAGGGGTGGAAAAGGGGGATGGAGCTGCTAGAGGTGGTGATGGGGGAGTGGATGTGCACTAGAGAGAGGGTGGGTTGGAGAGGAGGTGGAGGGGGGCGACCAGACCAAGAGGGGACTCCTTGGGTTGACCTAGGGTGTGGGGGGATGAGAGAGGGGAGGGAATTTCGAATTTGAGCCTTGGGGGGGTTAATTCAGCCTTGGGAAGGTGGTGGGATGCTTGGGAAGGAGAGTGGGGTAGTTGGGGGTTGGAAGGTGGGGAGAGGATTGGAGGAGAGGCTCTTGGGGTTGGGGTGAGTTAATGGAGGTGTGTGGGGACTAGGGAGAGAGTTATTGGGGAGGGGAAGTGAGAGAAAGTGGTTGGGAGGGGGAAGAGAGAGAGAATGGGGCGAACCCCTTAGAGAGGGAGAGATAATGAGAGAGAGGGTGGTGAGAAATTTTGGGTAGAGGAGAGAAGACTTGAGAGTTTTTCTATTCAAATGATTCATCCAAAAGTTGAGTACATGAGGAGAGATGGGGCCTATATATAGGCATCCATTCTTTACATGACCAAAGTACCCTTGACAATTAGACAAAAGACCAAGCATATCCTAGACTCACTCCTATGGGCCCATAACTAAGGTACTTGGGCCCAAATAAGCATAACAAGGGAAATGACTAAGATAACATGACTCAATAAAGGAAAATACATAAGATATGACTCAAAGAAAAGGAAAATAACATGTGAACACATAGCCGGGCTTCATCCAAATGATGCAGGCGATCCGAGCCAAAGTGAGCGCTGTGAGATGCCCTCATCAAATCCCCCGGGGTGGGGAGTACTCGACCCCGTCGAGTATGGATCCGCCTGACTGTGGTAGTACTCCAAAATATCCGGGTCAAGGCGCAGCAAGTCTTCCCGGCTGACCCAAGTGTCCTCGGTCGGGGGACAGCCCTTCCACCTCACTAGGTAACGCTGGTATACCATGTTCCTGGTAATGGTACTTTGCTCATCCAGTATTACCTCTACCTGCTCTCGTCGGCCTCTCAAGCTAGGAAGTGGAGTCCCACTGCGAGTGTCTCTCTCAAGGGGGGGTAAAGGCTCGAGCTCCTCCCTGGGACCCACCGCGGGGCCCTTGTAGGGTACCAGGTCTGCCACATTGAAGGTAGGGTGTACCCCAAAACCCTCTGGTAGGTCTAGCTCATAAGCATTACTGCCAAGTCATCTCAGAACTTGAAAGGGTCCCGAACCCCGTGCCCTCAACTTGGAGGCAGGCCCTGGAAGGAGCCGCTCCGTCGTCACCATCACCGAGTCTCCCACTTGGAACTCGCAGTGGCGCCGTCGAGCATCTGCCTACCTTTTGTAAGCCTCATTTCTCTTTCCTATATGCTTGCGAGAATGCATATGCCATGCGCTATGATGCGATGTTGGCGTGAAAAGTATGGTGTGCAAAGGTGGACCTGGGCAGCCAAATGTAGACCAATCACACTTTGATGCCATGAAGACTGTGACAGACTTAGGAGGGCCGGGACATCCATAGATGAACCTTTTATGCATGGGTGTGACAAATGTCGGGGGACCCGGACATCCATGTATGCTTCTCTCATGCTTAAGACTCATGATGAATTAAGGTGGGCCAATACATCCGAATACGGTCCACTTATGCTTCCTACTTGACATGTGGGTGATGTGAATGAATGTACCTGACTTATAAATCATGTCAAATGATGTGGTAAGCCTAGACACATGCATGTTTACCCCAAAGGTGTCTTCCATGTGCATAGATGTGGGATGACTTTTGAACTTCCATGTGAATGGGTCGAAGGTATATAGGAAGGTGGTTATGGGGTGGGGCATTTCATCAATCCCAAGGTGTTTGTTGCCTAAGGTCAAGGCTCTCATGGTGTAACCCGATTCTAGGAAGGGAGGAGTTTGGGTCAACATGGGCGATATGGGTAGGGTGAGGTGGGTGGTGAATAGGGGGAGTGGGTTACATGGAAATCTAGGCTCCCTTAGGAAGGGGTTAAAGGGATCATGGTAAGGGTCACCTAGATAGGGGTACTCCATGTTCTCAAGGTCCTCAAATGGTGAGTCATCCTCCTCCAAAATGATTGGGCCAAGGTTGCTAATGGGTTGGCCAATTAAAGCACTTGGGATCTCAATGGTTGGGGAGTAGACTAGGATGGGTTCCTCCTCCATGGGAAGAAAGAGTATGATCTCACTCGTAAATTGGCCATTAGTGTAGATGGAAGTGATGGAGCCAACGGCGGGGTAAGCTAGGCTAATGGTGCTAGGCTCCGACGGCCTCATGGCTAGCTTATCGGTCAAGTGGACTTGCCAATGTAGGTAGGCCACTAAGTCTCCCAAATCTTCCACACAATAGGAAGTTTGATAAGTGACATGAGGCTGAGTGGGAATGATTTGGGATTGATGTCCCATGGGTAGGTGGCTTGGTTGTGAACTAGGAATGGTGACGCCTCGCTTGAGCCATTGGAGTACGGACTCATCTATGGTGACGGTGTCATGGGGAAGGGTGTGTAGCTCTTGAGGAGCTAGGCTAGGAGTGGTGGGTGAGTTGTGTGGCCCTTAGATTTCCTCTATTTTGGGAGGTGGATCCGGATTGGTATCCCTCTCCACTTGGGTGGGTGTGTGGGTTGCAACTCCTAAGGACAATGGGGTAGGAAGGTCTATGGTGGGTGGGTTGGTGATAGTCGATGCATGGCGCACCCGAGGAGGTGAGCAAGGTCGGACGTGGGTTGGAATTGGGAGTGGAAGTAGTGGAGGCCTAAATTGGGGTAGGATTGGGGTGGGAAGTGGAAGGTGGGTTGGGTGAGGAGATTTGGGTTGATTGGTTTTGGGAGATGTGTCCCTTTTTGGGGACGATGGTGAGGTTGCGGTGGTGGCCAAGGGGGCTTGTGGGGTGCGGGTTTGGTGAGGGGATTTGGGTTTGGGGGTGGTGGCCATTATGGGCCTAGGTGGAGGGGTGGACGTGGGGTCCAATTGGGTATGTGGACATATGGTTGTGGTGAGGACTTGGATGTAGGATGTAGATGTTGTGGTTGGAGTAGGAGAGGTGGGAAATGGTGAGGAATGCGTGATTAGGGTCTTGGGTTGGCCAAGGGGAAATGAAGGAGTTGAAATGCTCTTTAGGCTTTGGTGTTCGGAATGGGAGGGGAAAATATATCTAGCCCTAAGTTGTTCCTTCATGTCCCCCCATGTTGTGAGGGGAGCTTCCCTTCTAATTATCCTTAAGCCTTCAATTTTCAACCAATGAGTGTGGGCCCGTTTAGTAAGTTGCAATTTGGCAAATCGGACTTTCTCATCCTCGGACATGGGATACCAAGTGAAGTAATGGTCCATCGAGACTTCCCACTCTAAATAGTCAATAGGTTGAGTTCCATCAAATATGGGAGGTGGGGAACATGTCCTTCTATCGTCCGTCCTTGGGGCGGGCCTATTTTCTCCAAGTTGGTTGAGTCGACCCGATATGTTATCAAGCCGCTCATTGGCATAGGTCAAGACCTTCATGAGGTAGTTGACATGGCCAGGGAGGTTATGTGTGTTAGTGGTAGGCATCCCTTGGTGGTTTGGACTTATGGAGTGGGCCGATTGGTAAGGTCGGTATGAGGTGGCCATACTAGGGGATAAGAGCGATGCACCGGAAGACTCTAAATGCATATGAGCGTCCTAGGACCAACTTGATAGAGACAAGTTGTGAACTTGCTCTGATACCATTTGATGTGAAACAGCCCAAGGTTGACCAAGTAGGTTGTAATGAGCCTAGGACCTAGACCCGCAAGCATATAAGATTTGGCAACAAACGTACTCTAGCGGCTCACTCGCAAGGCACATACAATTTCCCGAGGGATATCGGGGAATGATGGCAAGGGTTCGGGGTGAGACCCAAGTGTTCTAAGTTACTTGGTGGGCTTAGGCTGACCCCCAAAGGGCCTGGGATTCCCAACTTCATGGGCAGCCGGCACGCCGGGGCGTGGGGTTGGGTGGCTCTCACTCACGATCCACTGTAGGCACACAAATCGAGCAATAACGGGACCGAGCACTATCTCACCGACCGACGGGCATAAGAAGCAATACTAGACTAGCAAAGCAATAGAATAACCAGGTAGGGTCCAGTCACTCACCTGATCGGTGTGAAGACACCGATCCTGGCCGAAGACGAGGGCGAGCGGGGAGGCGTGGGTACGCACCCGCACGCCGCGTCGATGCCGCTTGGCCTGAAAACTTTAAGAGTACAACACTACTCCTCTCACAGGAGGGTGGATCAAGGGATCGGGGTTAATGTGTACAGTCAAACACTACCTCCACGTAGGGAGGGGCTGTCAGCCGGCCAGGCGGGGTGGGGAAACTAAGAGATAACACCGACTTGCCGAGTTGCGCCGATTCTGCTAGCTTTAGGAACAGCCTGACAGGTTGTTGATGTCGGCACTGCCACAGACTCAAATGAGCTCAGAATTGGTTTAAATTGGTGCCAAAACGTTACTAACTGACCCGGGATGCCGCCTGAATTTTTGTGGAAGCTTGTGATGACGTCGCCGGCCGGGGCAGAACCTGGAACGGTGCGGGTCTTCGCTGGTTCTGGTTGCTCTCAGGATGATGCCACTGGAAGAAGAAGTTGCAGCAAACTGATCCGTACTCTGTTCAAGACGAGACAGGTATCGTTGAAACCGTGGTCATGTCTTCTTTCCGTTGGGACTAACGGCGTTGTCAGCCAATGTCGGAGCAGATCGTGAGAGCCCAAACAGTAGAGGTGTGTCGGTTCTGGCTCAGGAACACAGACCAAACACACTTGGAATGGAAAATTTGTAACTTTTAATGTCGAGATCCAAACTTAGCTCTGTTTCTTGAGGATTGAAGAGGACTTGAAGGTGAAGCTACCAGCCAAGTTGTGCGCCCAGATCTACAAGGGGGAGGCCGTGGGCGGACTGGATCCGAGGCTCTGGTTCTCTGCCTGAATAGTTCTGCGCAGTCGAGGGAGAATCGCTTCTACGGGCAGCTCGGTGCTTGGATGAGGACGAAACCACCTCGCCCGGAAATCTATCTGGACAACCTTTCCAGAGATATATGTCTTGCCACCAGGAGGATCAGGGAACGGCCGGAGATGAAGCGACTTTCAGGACCACCGTTTGCTGCCTGCGACCTGCTACCTGGAGCTGCAACCTTGTACTGGCAAAGGAAGTGGGAGGGGGGGTAGCACAGCAGGGAAATGATGGTTGAGGGTCAAGGGAGAGGGGAAGGATGTGGCTGGGGTCTCTTGGAGGACTGGGGTGGCAGGGAAGGGGTGGAAAAGGGGGCTGGAGGTGCTAGAGGTGGTGATGGGGGAGTGGATGTGCACTAGAGAGAGGGTGGGTTGGAGAGGAGGTGGAGGGGGGCGACCAGACCAAGAGGGGACTCTTTGGGTCGACCTAGGGTGTGGGGGGGATGAGAGAGGGGAGGGAATTTCGAATTTGGGCCTTGGGGGGGGTTAATTCAGCCTTGGGAAGGTGGTGGGATGCTTGGGAAGGAGAGTGGGGTAGTTGGGGGTTGGAAGGTGGGGAGAGGATTGGAGGAGAGGCTCTTGGGGTTAGGGTGAGTTAATGGAGGTGTGTGGGGACTAGGGAGAGAGTTATTGGGGAGGGGAAGTGAGAGAAAGTGGTTGGGAGGGGGAAGAGAGAGAGAATGGGGTGAACCCCTTAGAGAGGGAGAGATAATGAGAGAGAGGGTGGTGAGAAATTTTGGGTAGAGGAGAGAAGACTTGAGAGTTTTTCTATTCAAATGATTCATCCAAAAGTTGAGTACATGAGGAGAGATGGGGCCTATATATAGGCATCCATTCTTTACATGACCAAAGTACCCTTGACAATTAGACAAAAGATCAAGCATATCCTAGACTCACTCCTATGGGCCCATAACTAAGGTACTTGGGCCCAAATAAGCATAACAAGGGAAATGACTAAGATAACATGACTCAATAAAGGAAAATACATAAGATATGACTCAAAGAAAAGGAAAATAACATGTGAACACATAGCCGGGCTTCATCCAAATGATGCAGGCGATCCGAGCCAAAGTGAGCGCTGTGAGATGCCCTCATCAAACAATGGTCCAAAAATGTCTGACTTCGCGTTTATTCCATTAAGGCAACAGGGTGAGGTACATTAGGGGCTTAGGCCCTTTAGGCCTTAACTTCCCCAGTTCGGTTACATAATCCCTCCACAGCTCGCATTCTTCCTCCAGATGCGCTAATGCCTTTCCCGCAACACTTGTCTTCTATGGTGCTTTGATGGCCTTCACTTCCTTCGCATCCGCTTCCGTGCCCAACTCCCTCTTCTTCAAAGGAACGATGCCAGATAACGACGAGAACAAGTGGCGGGGAAGGCCGATTTGAATGCAGCACCGATGTGCGTTGTAGAGAACAAACTCAATCGCGGCAATAAGTTGGAGTTCGGCATCAGGGGAAGACCTTGTAAGGAGTTCGCGTGAGAGTAGGCATGCCGGTGCACAAGTGAAAAAGCTTTACATCATGGTTCTGAAGTGAGACCGCCAGTCTTCACGTTTCCTCAGCCACGGAACACGGTTCGCTATGGTACCACCAAAGCCTAACACATCGGCTATGTGATAAAGGGGGCTTTGTTGGAAGAGCTTCGAAGCAGTTGGCATCCCCTCGCAGTGGTGAAATTTGAAGTGCAAATCAATCCAGCAATTCAGAAGAAGTGCGCAACCGAAAGGAGGCTTACCCATGCTGGAGGTAGTAAGGCCACTGTAAAGGTTGGCAAGGACGGCGGGTCCCACCCTCTTTCCACTCCAAATCGCGCAGATGGCACTCAATTGGTCCTCCTCCACTATGTTGTCGGTATAACGGAACAGGAAAGCACCCTCCAAACAGATGGTAAATCCTTTCATGATTCCTTCCAACTGGTCATCGTCCGGTGACCCTCTCAGGGCGTCCATGACCCATTCCGCGAGCTTTTGCAGATCAATTCCCTTTTGAGTATGGACCTTCCTTGCAGCACCAGGCGGCATGAAGCTTCCGAGGACACTCTCGGAAGTCACCCTTGTCAGCATCTGCATGACCTTTATCCTCCCATCACTCTTGAATTTCTTCAGCCCAAGTAGAAGTTCCACCTTCTCGAGAAGGATGGTCACCTCGAAGGTGGGGAAGATGAAAGTGTGGGTCTGGGGATGCCAGATCTCCACCAATGCGCCCATAGGCGCCCAGTCCATGTGAATTTTCTCATAGTGCTTGGCGTGGATCAGGAGCCCTTGCAGATGCCACTTCGTGATTATGGCCCTCATGTCGATGGAGATGTTGGAAGTGAGTTTCGAAAGCCACGGCACCTTGGAAAACTTCCTCGGGCCTGGGAAAAGAGGGTGTGGCTGGAAGAAAACAAGGAAGGAAAAGAAGTGAAAAGAGAGCTCACGCGGAAAATTTGAAATAAATCAACTTACCATATGCGACTGGATCATCCCACTCAGATGACCTTCGAGGTCGGAAAGTCGCATGATCTCGCTGCTAGGCCTGCTCCTCTTCATAAGGCGGGAAGACTCACCTTCCATCCTGAAACCCTTAGATTTCCTCTCCTCCTCCCCTTTGAGCTTCTAAAGCCCACTCCTTGGTGCATTTGGCTAAACTAGCCTAAGGGAGCATTTATAGAAAAGGAAAGGCGCTAAAGGCCGAAATGCGTCACATCAGTGGTCAGTCGTCAGTGTTTTGTCTGGATCTCCCTTGTACTGTGGTGCGATTCTGTTGCTTTCTGATGTTATTAATCTGTGCAGGTTTTACTAACGGACGCCACTGTCCCACCTTGTGTACCACCATTCGGTGATTAGTCCCACCATGTCATGTGTAACGACCCGAGAATCCGATTACCGGGAAGGCCCGATAACCCGAGACTCGCACCGCCACCCACGAACCCGAAGGCTCGGAAGGGTTAAAAGGATGGTGTGGAGACTACACAAGTATCATAAATAATTGCAGAAATTAAACAGATAATATTAAGCAGGAAATAAATTAACAATTTACATGGTCCACAATGACAAAATAGCAATAACAACAGTCCACGACTAGTACAGTGACAAGGAAGAAAAGTACAGCTACACGGGGCATCCCCCGGCTCTGACCTCTGGCACTACCTCTGGGCACCCGCACCACGCTGCGCTCCTGACGCGCTCCCCGAAGGTGGCGCCTCACTTGAAACACGGTGAAAACACGCAGGGAATGAGTCTCGAACAAGACTCAGTAGGGATCACTCGAACCCTATCTCGTAAAACGAGAAACCACTACACTAGCGGTAGGAAGGTACCTCAGAAAAGAAAGCCCTGTACTCTACAAAACTAGACCCTACGGCACGCAAACCGACACACGTGCCACGGTACGAGAAGATCGAAACTCAACGGTCGAACCGCCAAAATTTGAAGGTCGGAAACACACGACTGACAGTCTGACACTCCGTACTCGACAGGAGTACCACCCACTAGAAGCACAACCGGTAGCGTCCCCTGACGTCTGACACCGCACCGCAGGTGAACCGCCTGACGTGGTAGGTCCTACCCGAGGCGCAAACACCGTACAAGTAACCACAACAAGTGACTAGCTGGGGTCACGCTCGTCGACGTGGGTCCAACCGCCCCCAACCGCGTGTGCACACACAGACCACGCATCCTAGGTCTGGCCCTCTGACCGATTTTCCCCCGCAGTCGGACTCTGGCTAAGACGAGAGGCCTACGGTAACCGGTCCACAAACCGTCTCGAAAGGTGGGTGCCCGTACACCACTCCCAGGTGAGACCAGCACCTCGTACTGGTGGGCTACGACTAGTGGAGGGTCACTGAAGGAGTAGACTCTCAAGGTAACGGAAAACAACGTCCGCATCTGACGACGTGTGGGAATCACCCCACGAACAGCCCCGTCGCACGGCGACCACAGTCGGAGTAAAAACGAGGTTGCCAACCTCATTGGCAGCCAGGCAAGTGGCGGTCCACCCCTGGGCCATCACAAGCAAATGGCGGTCTAACGCAGGCCGTCACACGGCCAGAGGAGCAAGGGAAGTAACGCGCCTGGTCCAGCGCGTCGCTCGAAAGCAACGCGCCTGGCCCAGGGCGTCACACGCAAACGACGCGCCTGCCCTAGCGCGCTACTCGCGCCCAGAAACAACGCGCTTGCCCCCGCGCGTTACACGAATGTAACACGTCGGGCTCGACGCGTTGCAAGGATGTGACGCGCCTGCCCTGGCGCGTCACACGCGCCCTCGCACCTGGTATAACCCGGGAAGTAACGCGCTCGCCCCAGCGCGTTACACGATGTAACGCGCTGGCCAAGGCGCGTTACTCGCGCAGACCCCAACAGAAAAACCAACGGTCGAAAACCAAGCGACGGCCTGGCCCCAGGCGCGTCACTAGCAAACGGCGGCCAGTCGTGGGACCGTCACTATCCCGGCCAACCCCCGGGGAAGTAACGCACCCCTCTAGGGGCGTTGCAAGCATGTGACGGTCACTGGAGTGACCGTCACTCACCCCCGAGCACGCTACGGCGGGAAAACCCCAAAAACTTCGACCACGCCCCCGTACCTCCACCGGAGAGGGGGAAATTAAAGGGGAAGACCCCTGGGGACCCCTAGCATGCATCTAAGCCATCCAAACGTGAAATCACGGGATAAAACTATAGATCGGGCGAGCTCTCCCCAAATCATGGAAAAACCCCAAAATGTTCAAACAAGCCCCTCTCGGCCTCCCCGCGGCCTACAAATCACGGGAATGAACGGTAAGAGGCTAAGGAACGTCACCCTACCACAATGGAGCGAATGCTCTGCCGAATCGCCCACAAACCACGAAGAACACCTTAGAAAACCCTCGTTCCTCAAGCTTCCCACGAGCACCGCACATCCCCACGTTCACCTCACCGCCGCCCACGTCGCCGCGCCGTCGCCCCGCCGCTGTCAACAGCCGGAGAGGAGCTAGCCGCGCTCGAACGGGAGGAAGAGAGGGAGAGAGGGAGGTCACGGTTGGGGAAGGAAGGAGGAAGAAGAAGAAGAAGAAAGAGAAAAGGAAAAGAAAAAGAAAAGGAAATGGGATTATATAGAAAATCTAATTTTTCAAAAAAATACATTTCCGGAATCCTCGGAACGCACCGATCGCAACGGTACCACTCGTGCCCGGGTGAACCGCCCAGTTCGCCCGCAGCGAGCTTCCGAAGAAAAAGCCGAAACACACATCGGGAATCGGAAAACACGCGCGGAAAAGCCGCGGAACGCCTCCGGGCCTCCGAAACGACTCCGGATCGCGCCGATCCGAACACGAAAGATGTCCGAAACGAAATTTCGGACACAACAGAGCCGGACGCTCCGAAAACTAGATTCGGGACCCACGAAGAATGATCCGAAAGGTCCGAGATATTACAGCCCTCCCCCCTTAAGAAATTTCATTCTCGAAATTGAGAACAACCCAAGGGGAAAGAAGAGGAAGACTCACTCAAACAGGTACGGGAACTGCTGACGCATCTCGTCCTCACGTTCACAAGAAGTCTCACCACCAGAGTGTCGCTGCCACACGATCTTTACCAAGGGAATGACCTTGTTCCGCAGGCGCTGCTCTCGCCTATCCTCCACGCGGATCGAAACTCTGGGAGAGAAAGATCTGGAGTCACCTCAGGCCAAACCGAAAACTCGAGCACATGAGAGTCATCGGGCATATACTTCCACAACATCGAGACGTGGAACACGTCATGCACCAACGCCAACTCAGGAGGTAACTGCAACCGGTAAGCAACCTCACCGATGCGCTCCACAATCGCGAAAGGACCAATATAGCGGGGACTCAGCTTCCCACGCCGTCCAAAACGCATCACCCCCTTCATCGGAGAAACTCTCAAGAACACACGATCGCCCACGGTGAACTCGAGGGGCTGCCTCCTACGGTCAGCATAGCTCTTCTGCCGACTCTGGGCCGCCAACATGTTCTGACGAAGCAGGTGCACAACATCCACACATTGCTGCACCAACTCCGGTCCCATCAAAACACGCTCACCCACCTCAAACCAATCAAGCGGAGTCCTACATGGACGCCCATACATAGCCTCATAAGGAGCCATCTCGATGCTCGAATGGTAGCTGTTGTTATAGGTAAACTCCACCAACGGTAGGTGATGAATCCAACTCCCCTGCCACTCCAGGCAGCAGGATCTCAGCATGTCCTCCAAAGTCTGAATGGTCCTCTCAGACTGACCATCTGACTGAGGATGATACGCTGAGCTAAACGCCAACTCCGTGCCAAGAGCTCGCTGGAAACTCCTCCAGAACCCCGAAGTGAAGCGCGGATCCCGATCCGACACGATCGAAATGGGAATCCCATGCAACGGCACGATCCGCTCCACATAAAGACGAGCCAACTTAGGCACGCTCCAGCTGATCTTGAACGGTAGCAACCGAGTCACCTTCGTCAGCCGATCCACCAGCAACCAAATACTGTCCTGCCCACTCGGGGTCCTCGGCAACCCCACCACAAAATCCGTGGTCACATGATCCCACTTCCAAGCAGGAACATCCAAGGGCTGAAGAGTACCTCCTGGTCACAGATGCTCCGCCTTCACCTGCTGATAGATCAGGCACCTGGCCACAAATTCGGCAACATCTCTCTTCATGCCAGGCCACTAGAACTGCCTCTGCAAGTTCCGATACATCTTCGTTGCACCCGGGTGCACGGTATACCTGCTCCCATGAGCCTCGCGCAGCACCGCACGACGAACCTGCTCCTCGGCTGGGACGTACAGCCTGCCACGAAACCTCACAGCACCGTCCTCGCCAAGCTCCACATCAGCCATAGCCAGAATCCGGGGCAACTCAGGGTCCGCATGCTGAGCCTCTGTCACCTGACGACGGATAGCAGGAGTGACAGTCAGACTCACAAGCACCGCCAAACCTGGCTCTGATACCAGCTGTAACGACCCGAGAATCCGATTACCGGGAAGGCCCGATAACCCGAGACTCGCACCGCCACCCACGAACCCGAAGGCTCGGAAGGGTTAAAAGGATGGTGTGGAGACTACACAAGTATCACAAATAATTGTAGAAATTAAACATATAATATTAAGCAGGAAATAAATTAACAATTTACATGGTCCACAATGACAAAATAGCAATAACAACAGTCCACGACTAGTACAGTGACAAGGAAGAAAAGTACAGCTACACGGGGCATCCCCCGGCTCTGACCTCTGGCACTACCTTTGGGCACCCGCACCACGCTGCGCTCCTGACGCGCTCCCCGAAGGTGGCGCCTCACCTGAAACACGATGAAAACACGCAGGGAATGAGTCTCGGAACAAGACTCAGTAGGGATCACTCGAACCCTACCTCGTAAAACAAGAAATCACTACACTAGAGGTAGGAAGGTACCTCGGAAAAGAAAGCCCTGTACTCTACAGAACTAGACCCTACGGCACGCAAACCGACACACGTGCCACGGTACGAGAAGATCGAAACTCAACGGTCGAACCGCCAAAATCTGAAGGTCGGAAACACACGACTGACAGTCTGACACTCCGTACTCGACAGGAGTACCACCCACTAGAAGCATAGCCGGTAGCGTCCCCTGACGTCTGACACCGCACCGCAGGTGAACCGCCTGACGTGGTAGGTCCTACCCGAGGCGCAAACACCGTACAAGTAACCACAACAAGTGACTAGCTGGGGTCACGCCCGTCGACGTGGGTCCAACCGCCCCCAACCACGTGTGCACACACAGACCACGCGTCCTAGGTCTGGCCCTCTGACCGGTTTTCCCCCGCAGCCGGACTCTGGCTAAGACGAGAGGCCTACGGTAACCGGTCCACAAACCGTCTCGAAAGGTGGGTGCCCGTACACCACTCCCAGGTGAGACCAGCACCTCGTACTGGTGGGCTACGACTAGTGGAGGGTCACTGAAGGAGTAGACTCTCAAGGTAACGGAAAACAACGTCCGCATCCGACGACGTGTGGGAATCACCCCACGAACAGCCCCATCGCACGGCGACCACAGTCGGAGTAAAAATGAGGTTGCCAACCTCATTGGCAGCCAGGCAAGTGGCGGTCCACCCCTGGGCCGTCACAAGCAAATGGCGGTCTAACGCAGGCCGTCACACGGCCAGAGGAGCAAGGGAAGTAACGCACCTAGTCCAGCGCATCGCTCGAAAGCAACGCGCCTGGCCCAGGGAGTCACACGCAAACGACGCGCCTGCCCTGGCGCGCTACTCGCGCCCAGAAACAACGCGCTTGCCCCCGCGCGTTACACGAATGTAACGCGTCGGGCTCGACGCATTGCAAGGATGTGACGCGCCTGCCCTGGCGCGTCACACGCGCCCTCGCACCTGGTATAACTCGGGAAGTAACGCGCTCGCCCCAGCGCGTTACACGGATGTAACGCGCTGGCCAAGGCGCGTTACTCGCGCAGACCCCAACAGAAAAACCAACGGTCGAAAACCAAGCGACGGCCTGGCCCCAGGCGCGTCACTAGCAAACGGCGGCCAGTCGTGGGACCGTCGCTGTCCCGGTCAACCCCCGGGGAAGTAACGCACCCCTCTAGGGGCGTTGCAAGCATGTGACGGTCACTGGAGTGACCGTCACTCACCCCCGAGCACGCTACGGCGGGAAAACCCCAAAAACTTCGACCACGCCCCCGTACCTCCACCGGAGAGGGGGAAATCAAAGGGGAAGACCCCTGGGGACCCCTAGCATGCATCTAAGCCATCCAAACGCGAAATCGCGGGATAAAACCATAGATCGGGCGAGCTCTCCCCAAATCATGGAAAAACCCCAAAATGCCCAAACAAGCCCCTCTCGGCCTCCCCGCGGCCTACAAATCACGGGAATGAACGGCAAGAGGCTAAGGAACGTCACCCTACCTCAATGGAGCGAATGCTCCGCCGAATCGCCCACAAACCACGAAGAACACCTTAGAAAACCCTCGTTCCTCAAGCTTCCCACGAGCACCGCACGTCCCCACGTTCGCCTCACCGCCGCCCACATCGCCGCGCCGTCGCCCCGCCGCTGTCAGCAGCCGGAGAGGAGCTAGCCGCGCTCGAACGGGAGGAAGAGAGGGAGAGAGGGAGGTCACGATTGGGGAAGGAAGGAGGAAGAAGAAGAAGAAGAAAGAGAAAAGGAAAAGAAAAAGAAAAGGAAATGGGATTATATAGAAAATCTGATTTTTTGGGAAAATACTGAAAAATAGAAAAATACATTTCTGGAATCCTCGGAACGCACCGATAGCAACGGTACCACTCGTGCCCGGGTGAACCGCCCGGTTCGCCCGCAGCGAGCTTCCGAAGAAAAAGCCGAAACACACACCGGGAATCGAAAAACACGCGCGGAAAAGCCGCGGAACGCCTCCGGGCCTCCGAAACGACTCCGGATCACGCCGATCCGAACACGAAAGATGTCCGAAACGAAATTTCAGACACAACAGAGTCGGACGCTCTGAAAACTAGATCCGGGACCCACGAAGAAGGATCTGAAAGGTCCGGGATATTACATCATGCATCATATTATATGATATTTACGCTATTAGAACATGTCAAGGACCTTGCGACCCGAACGAATCTGGGATTTGAGTTCCCCTTCAAAAAAAATGGTGATGATTTCAGAAGAACTTGGGTTGTACGGATAGGTCGTTAATTTGTGATAGCGTGGGGGCGATGGTTCCGTTCAGTGAGTTGGTGCGTGGATAAACGAGCCCCAGCTCAGTGTCAGCTCACCGAATCGGTATCCTGACCCATTCTTAACGAATTGATAATATTATCCTTGGCTATTTTCTATTTTAGTTTGTTTTAAATTTTCTTTAAACCCAGCATGCATTCAAATAGGACTTTGATTTTATTACGGAAGATCATTCAAAGTGATTCGATTGTGACAACCACTGTGCTTCAATTCTTACAAATATGAGATATTCCACTCCGAATAAAACGCGGAGTTTCCTTGAGACGGCCCTACGCTATTCTTCCAAAAGAGACCCTTGTTTGGACTGACCCTCAGACCTTGTTTGACCCACCTTGGCCGCAGCACTTCCACATTGGCTGGTAACCGCTCCCCAAAGGTGAAACCGCAGGTTTACGACCCAGGTACTTCCACACTGAGAAGTTGGTCTCCTTTTATTTCGTGCCTGAGTGCACATCTCCCCCTCCCTTGTTTGATCTCCGTCCAAGCAATCGTCAAAATTTGAAGACCTTCTTCAAGGCCGCCTCATTGAAAATCCGGAAAAGATTCCAAACAGTAATGTCAAAAGCGTGTCCCATCACAGCTTGGCATCAACTTTCCAGTCCATTCCCACTCAATTTCACTTCACTTCGATATCATTCCATTACGTATCACTCCATTGCAAAGCAGACGCCAAGGCGGGACAGCTGTAGACATGCTATTCTGACATCACCCTGAGAAAATCTCATATTACTATATGACGCCCCGCAGTGGCTTTCGCATTTTGAATCACTTGAGTGCTTCCCATTCTTGGGTCTTCTTTCACCTTTTGAGTGGGTAACGTGGCGCTTCTTCGGCATCCGAAAACTGCCTCGTTATGGAAATCATGCAGCATACGGACGACATCGCCACCAATCGGACGTACCGGAAGATTCCAGAATCAGGAGATGTCTGGCGGATGGCTGCCGACAACGTTCCGGGAGGGCGGGGGGGCGGCAGATTTTCATGGAGGCGTCCAGGGTCCTGGACGCCTCCATCAATTAAAGAAAATAAAACAAATATAAATAAAAATAATAAATAAAAAAATATAATTGTGAAGGCGTCCAAGCACCTGGCCGCCTCAGTCTTGAGGCGTCTAGGGGCCTGGACGCCTCCATCCTCCGCATCCAGACAATCCCGGCGTGCCGCTCGATTTGACGCTTCGGAAAAATCCAAAACGTTGAGGCGCCCAGGTGCCTGGACGCCTTCAATTTCTAACATCCGGACAAGCCGAACCGCCGCTCGATTTGACGTCGGGGAAAAATCCAAAAATATAGGGACGTCTTGCCAGCTAGACGCGCCCACTCGTGAGTCACGGGTGCCCACCGAAATCACGCGCTTTACCCACTGTCTACGACTTTCGGCGGAATTCCCGTGGGCGGGCATGGAGGCGTCCAGTCTCCTGGATGCCTTCATAAAAAGGTTAAAAATAAAAAAAAATAAAAAATATTAATCTATTGATGGAGGCGTCCAGGGTCCTGGACGCCCCCATATTGAGGTGTCCAGCCTCCTGGACGCCTCAATCTACTTCCCCTCTATAAATAGAGGACCCCTCCCTCGAAGAGAAGGGGCTTCAGATCCGACAGAGGAAGGAGAGACTCTGCCGGATCCCATTTCTAACCCGTGGGTCTTTTGTAGAAGGAGGTTCTACCGACTTCTCGGGTGCCCGCGCTCGCGAAAGGAAGGCCGCCTTCATCCACCGTGCTTCCACGTCGTCCCTACGCTGCCGAAGCTCCGTCGGATCCCGCCATCGGCACACTCAATAAGCCAATTCTCTCCCCTTTTCTCTGTAGTTCTTTTGCATTCATCATCTCGCATGCTCCGTCTCCCTTCATAAGGGAGTCTTCCTTTATATACGTTTGCACGATCCCCCATTCATCATAGCATTTTCCTCCTACTCGTGTCCGAGAGGGGTTTAAAAATAACACCAACCAGGTGTGTGTCTTGCCACGATTTCATTATTCTTCATTAAGGGACTAATACTACACTGCCATCTTTTCTGATCCACTTGTTTTGTGTTTGTTTCTCTGTTGCAAGGGTAACCAACGAAAGCCCTCTCCATCGGCCGACCGAAGGGAGAGGAAGAAGCAACCTGCCATCTCTCATTTTTGAGGTAGGCGCGATCACTTTCTTTATTTTGGGGTCTCCGGCACCTGGAGATCACATCATATTCTCAAGGCCGCGGAGAGTCATTGCTCGCAATGACCGTTTAAATTCCTGTCACTTATATCCTTCATTGTTCTTATATCTATTTCTTATATCTGTTATATTCTCGAGGCCGCGGCGAGTCATTTCCCACAATGGCTGTTTAAATTTCTGTCTCTTATATTCTGTTCCTTATATCTGTCATATTCTCGAGGCCGCGGTGAGTCATTTCCCGCAATGGCCATTTGAATTTCTGTCATTGATATTCTGTGCTGTGGTAACTCTATTCTGTTTCTTATATCTGTTATATTCTCGAGGCCGCGGCGAGTCACTTCCCGCAATGGCCGTTTAAATTCCTGTTGCTCGTATTCTGTACTCTTCTCACATCTGCTCATATTCTCGAGACCGCGGCGAGTCACTTCCCGCAATGGCCGTTTAAATCACTGTCACTTAAATTCTGCACTTTTCCCATCCCCCGAGGTCGCGGAGAGTCATTTCCCGCTATGGCCGTGTAATCCCCATATCTTATTATATTGCATCTGTGCCGCTCGTCCCGCCGGAGCAATCTCCAGTGGTGGCCTCTCTTCTCTTCTCTCTTCTTTCTGTGCTGCAGCAAAACGAGCCCCTCGCGAGCTCCGCTTCGTCTCCTCCGATAATTAATTCCGCGTGACGTCGCTCACAACAGGGTGTGATGGTCTGAGGTAGGGGCGTTACACTGATGTAACGCACCATCTGAGGCCGTTACACCCACCCGAGGGATAAACCACACACAGGTATCAGGGGAATGTAACGCGCCTAGGCTGGTGCGTTACAACACCCTAACGGCCCTATCTAGGTCCGTTAGGTGAACCCTCCTCCCAGCTGCCCAGAAGCTGTGACGCACCCAGATGGGGCCGTCACACTCACGTAACGCACCAGGTCGGGTGCGTTATGCGTGTGACGGTCGTTGGGATGACTGTCACACGAGCTGGGTTGCGAGTATGTCCGTATTGAAACCGGAACATCCCCCGATCGATCGAAATCGACGGGGCTCGCGCTAACAACCTATTCCCTACTCATGCACATATCCATACCATCAATTAAACACTAGGAAACATAAAAACAAAGTCCAAGGAGTGATTTTTCATGAAATTGAGCTAAATCACACTAACATGGGGATTTCACCGAAAATGGAGAAAACGGCCGTGCATGGCGGTACAAGTGGTGTCCAGACGATCCTAGTCAGGTAAGGATTCCATCCCCCTACCTCATTCAAGCCGGAAGTGGACGACCGGCCGCATGCAAGGGCGAAACCTTCACGCTCCTCCTCACCCCGTCCCGTCTCCTCGGGCCACGATCCATGCCGAGGTGGGCGTCAACGCGCTCCACTCGTCGCCACGAGTCCAACGGCGCCCTCCACACCGCGATCCGTCGCCATCTCGCCCGCTTGCCCAGGGAGAGAGAGAGAGAGAGATCGTGAGGGAGAGGGGGAGAGGAAATGGGGAGAGAGGGAGATCGAGAGGGGTGGAGAGGGGGAGGTGAGGTGGAGACGTGGGGAGGGGAGAAAATGGGGTTGAAAAATATTTTTTTTTTGAATGAAACCACCTTTTGCAAAAAGAACCCCCAACCCACCAATATTAGGGAAATGCCCAATCAAATTCATAAACAATATAACTTAATCCGAATAAATACCAGAAAATGGCCTAAAAATCCAAAAAAATGGCCGAGATTCGCGGAATAAATCCTAAACTCGAACCATCAAAGATCCATTAAGACACGGGCCTTACAGACATTATCCAATAATTCAATGCATAAATAATTGAATATGTTAAAATGGCAATCATTCCATAATTAAATGCATAATTTAAATGAACACGCATCATTATAGAACAAGCGGTGAACTAGGGCCACTATGGTTTTAGGCGGTCGAACGACGAACCGCCGCGTGCTACTCAATGGACTAACCGTGAAATTTCTTCCACCATTCAAATTTAATTTATTTACGTGATTTAATCGTCAGCCGCTCGGTTCAATAAAGGGTTTATGGCGGACCGTTATCAAATCTAAAATAAATTAAACATAGTCCTTATCGGAGAATCAGATCCACCGGAATCACAATCGGATCCCTTCCCGGTCGACTCAAATCGACGGGAATTATTATTTTTAACATGTTCCCTGCCAATCCATCATCTCAATATAACGATTTATCATCTATGAACTCAGCGACGATGGGCATGCTTTTATTAATCTATGAACTCAGCGACGATGGGCATGCTTTTATTAATCTATGAACTCAGTGACGATGGACATACTTTTATTAATCTATGAACTCAGCGACGATGGGCATGCTTTTGGAACAATTTAACGAGCTAGGGCATTGATCCCCCTACGTCAAATGTGATGAAAACGCCCGATCCGATCGCATGCAAGCCGAAGGTCGCCGCGGTTCGCTCGTTCCCGGCCTTCTCTCCACTCCGCGGTTTGTCACGGGTTGATGCTACGGCGTTCCTTGTGTCATGGGGAAGTTCCCGATGCTTCAGACGAGGCTAGAAGGTCATCGATTTCACTGTGGAACCGCATCTCCGCGCCGGGGTTTGGCTCCGTCGAGGGTACCGCCGTGGTCTCCACCTCCGCAGGCTCGCCGGTGAGGTCCTTGGCTCCTCCTCCAAGGCCGCCAGGCCACCACACCGCCAAGAAGAGGGACGGCGAGAGGGGGTCACCGGTCTCGTCCCACCTCCGCGCGCCGTGAAGGGGGAAAAGGGGGCGAGGGAGGGGGGGCCGGTCACGTCCTCCTCCTTGGCCAAGTCACCGGCGAGGCCGCCGAAGGTCATCGCCATGGCCGGGGTCGCCGCAAGCCGAAGTGGAGGATGGGGAGAGGGGTGCCCGTCGACCGCCGTGGGACGCCTGCGGGTTTCGCCGCCCGCGGGTGCCTGCGTTCGGGTGAAAAGAAAAGGGGGGGAGAAGAGAATTGGGAAAGTGGGAGAGAGAGGGGGGATCGACCGTGGGTTAAAAAAAGGGTTAAGTTATTATTTTTTTATTTGATTTTTAACCCTGTTTTGTGATCTAGACCCTCAAAGAAGCATATTTATGCATATGCCCATTTATTTACTTAAAGACTTTAATCTAATTAGATTAAATACTAGAAAAAGCCCATAGATTTCATAAAATTAGCCAAAATTCATGGATTAAATTTTTAATTGATTATCGGTAAAGATCCGTTAAAGCACGGGTCTCACAGTCGACCTCACCCCTTGCATTGCCTCGACTCCTCCATGTTTCATGCATATTCTTAATGGGGTCATTGTGGCTTAGAATGCATTTAGAAGTTTATGTTAATCTTGGTGAAAATTGGTTTGATAGCACTCATACATTTGCTTGGATGCATGGTATTTTCATTCCAATTTTTAGTTGTGTGAAATGGTGTAATATGCGTCTTGATGGTTGTGAAGTTATGTTCATTGAAGTACTTTTGAGTAAACAACCTTAATGTGCCATCCTTGATGCGTAAGTCCTTGATTCACATGTAAACCACTTGTTTTACTTTGATTTTCAAGAAAGAAATTCATGGTTGTATCCTTGATGTTAATGGGCTGCATGTTTACATCCTTTGGATCTCATAGAATAGGCATTTCAAAGTGCAGAGCAAGAAAGGGTCGACCCCCTCTCTGTATGGGTCGACCCCTGTACATGTGTTTGGTTTTGGTAAAACAAGTCAATGTGCATAGTGTGCTTGAAATGCTATCTTGATAAATATGTGATCGTGCAAGTCCTTTATGTTTGAATTCAAATTTCATCCTTGAGATCATGGCATTGGGGTTGATTGAGTTCTAGCTTAAACTAGATGTTATATTGTATTTTTTATTTATGGAATGGCAGTTACAAAGGCTTGAAATGTTTATTTCTCAAACAAATACTATTTCGATTCATGCGGCCATTTGAGGTTTTAAATGTGTTTGAGAGAGTACATTAACTTGGTGGAACTTGATTTGATGATGCACTTACATTGCATGAATGGATGGCTATGCCATTCTAACTTTTGATTGTGAAAGTGTGCATTTTCTTTAAGGGACATAGACTTGGAATGTTTGATCTTCAAATCAATACTAACTTGATTCTATTGTGCCTTTTACATGTGAGAATTGGTTGGATGACACCTTAATATTACTTGAATTGATGGTAATATCATTTATATTTTTAGTCAAAGAAATTGGGCTTTAAATCTTGCATGGGTCTGTCTTGGACAGACAGATCAGCAAGAGTCGACTCAGGGAGTCGACTCTTGTTGGCCTGGGTGTTGTCCAGAAGGGCAGCCAGCAAGAGTCGACTCCTAAAGTTGACTCTTGTCTACTTGAGTTCTGTTTTTTAGGTTTTGCTTGCACAGAATGCAAGTGTCGACTCCAAGAGTCGACTTTTTTCAGATGTGATTTTTGAAAGTGTTCTAAACCCATTAAAAATCCTTGAAAACTTTACCATATTACCCCCAAATATTTCTTAGACATATGAGGATGTTTTTAACATATTTTAGAAGGGGTAGATGGGTCTTTTGGCCACTCTTTATTGTATATATATACCGAATTTGAGAGAATGAACCCTAATATGCTTATTTTTTCTATCTTGTAGGAAAAGAAAGGGAAGAAGGAAGGAAGGAGCTCAAGAGCAGAGGATATCATCTACATCAAGCCATTTCTAAAGCTCGAGCAAGAAGAGAAAAAGGAGCGGATTGAAGAGAAGAGCAAGAGGATGTTGAAATCGCTATCATCCGACTACGAATCAAGAAGAACCGGATCATTCTAAAAAGGGGGAGCTTTACTCTTGATAGATTCTATTTGGTTCAGTCTTTAGAATTTGTTTTGAGCTTATTATATCCATTTGTGAACACTGTCTATTTCTGAAAGAATACTCTGTGTGAGTGTTCGGAAATTTGATCTCCGAATGATTGTGTTGACACTTGTGCGTCATTTTGTGCGGAGCTTCTCCGCATGTGGTTTGGAGATTGTTCTTCGTGTGTGTTTGGGAGTTATCTCCCAAGTGTGTGCAGACGTCGTCCTGCATGTGTTGGAGCGTCGCTCCGTGTGTGCTATCTTGTAAGGAAATTATAAGATAGTGAAATCATCACCAATTTGATGAGGGTGGACGTAAGTGCACAAAGGTGTGTAACCAAATCACCTAAAAATCTCTATATCTCGTGGTTTGCTTGTGATTTATAATTCCTCTATTTTAGTTCTTCGATATTTGGGGTTTCGGCACAACGTTCTATACACATATATATATATCATTAGCAATCACACATGAGTGAGCTTTGAGAACGTGTTCATCTTGCTTTATCTAATTCATGTTTATCAAATCTAATAGAAGTTAATCGCTCAACTTTTTATCGATCTTCAAATTGATCTTAATTAATATTAGTCTTTAAAAAAATTAATTTTTAGTAGACTAATCAATTCACTCTCCCTCTTGATTACCGTTGCCTCAGATCCAACAAAAACCTTCACCAGACGACTTAGTCTGAGTTGGCCTGAGTTGATCCAAGTAGAGTACCATGACAGAACAGAGTCGGTTTGTCCCAACGAGTCTCTAAATAATGCCCAAAAGTGACAAGCATATTATCTAGGGTAGTCTAAAATGTGTGGTCTTTAGTTTTTTATTTATTTGATAATAATTGCACAATTACATAGTTCAGTTAAGACTGGGTAAGACACGTTGAAACCAAAATGACTACACCGTCGGACGGTGTAACAAAACTACGATTCTTATACAACATTTAGAAAGATGGGTCTTGCAGTTATATTATTCTATACTGGCCGATCTTATGACAACCATTGTTAACGGTGTAGCAAGTAACTCTCCAGCTGGCCGTATCACAAAATTTTATATTATAAAGAAAACATAGGGAAGATAATTAAAACGATTAACATTCATGCGGCGTGGTTTCGCCCCCCTGGCGGGCGGTTTTTGTACCCTTGCTGCTGGGCCAGCCAGGTGGCCGCTACCTATTATTTGCTGCGGTCCCTCAACGACTTATAGTCGTCAATCGCCACCCCAGGGGCCACCTGGCCCAAGCACAGGTTTAGGGTCAATTTCATAATAATAGAATTAAGATGAAGTCAACCATGATGAGCCCGATATAGACACTATTCCAACATTTTTATATTTTTAATTTGATAATTATAATTGTAATTTGATAACCATACTACTAAGGGTGTAATAATATATTAATTTGAGATAGGTGGAGTGAATTAATCCTAAATTAAATACAGTAACCTTATTCAACCCAAGTGATATACTCAGACTCCTGAACTTAAATAACTCACACAATTAACTACTAACTCGTCCTAACAAGTCTTATTCGTCATAATCCTCCTTATTCAACTATCAAAATAACTCTTAGATATACAATATATTAGAAATTTTGAAGAAAAAAAAAGGTCCTGCCCTGTTGGCCTTAGAGAATCGATCCCCATAAATCCACTTTCCAAACGGATACCCAGTCCACAGGAAATTTAAAAAAAAAAAAGCAGAAGAAATCGAACGAACAAAATGACGACATGAAACCGAAGCCACCAAACCAATTCGCAGGATAGAAATGACAGAGACCTTATCATTTCATGGTAGAAATTACAGCTTCTGCAACTGACCTCGCCATTTACAGACCAGAGTAACAGAACACAGTTGATGGAGAAGATGGCGGAAGGTGAGGAGGATGGGACACTATCTACAACCTAAAGGTTAAACCGATCACAACTGGCTCTCTCAATCCCGACATGATCAAGCGGCGGCAACCTTGCGGGCCCTCTTGGCCGCTGGGGACTTGATCGATTTGGGCTGCTTGGGCTTCGCGGGGGTCGCCTTCTTCACCTTCTTCGCCCCCAGCTTTCCGGACTTCGCCGCCTTCGGCTTCCCGAGGGCCGCTGACGACGACGACGACTTGCGGGAGTCCGGCGCCTTCCTCTTCTTCTTCTCGGCGCCGAGCTTGCCCTTAGGCTTGGGAGCCGCAGCGACGGGGGTCTTGGGCTTCTTCGCCTTGGCTGGGGCGGGCACCTTCTTCGCCGCCTCGGACAGCTTGAAGGACCCCTTCACCTTGGCGAGCTTCCCCCTGGCGACGCAGTTCTTCAGTTGCAATGTCAGCATCTTCCGGAAGTTCGCCGGCAGGACGGACTTGTACTTCTCCTCCATGTGCTTGGCGATGGCGTACGGGCTCGACCCGCTTTTCTCCTTGAGAGCCAGGATGGCCTCCTTGATCATCTGATCAACACAGAAGCTCACACACCTCAGAATCTATCGACCTTCTAGGCATTGGAACCGAGAGGAAGAAGAAAACCAGCGTAAGAACGATCCAATACCTGGAAGTAGGTGGGGTGGGAAGGAGAAGCGGATTTGGGAGCGCGTGGCTTCTTCTCCTTAAGTGCCTTGGGAGCTCTTGGCTTCTTCTCCTTCGCCGGCTTCGAGCCTTTCTCGGCCGCCGGCCTGCCGGCCTCTGCGGGGGCAGCCGCCGGGGGAGCGGGCTTGGACACCATGGCAGCGACCTGGGCAGATTCCTCTGCAACAGACATGAACACCTCTCTCTCTCTCTCTCTCACAACTTTTCACACGCTCCAGAAGTTTCTCAAATTTTACCACGAACGCAATTCCGAATTTTCTCCGTAGGAATTTATAGAGCGGAGGTGTTGGAATATGGGGAAGAACATAGGCGACCTGTGATTGGTCTGGACGTCTTCACGCGGATCCGATGGGAGGACAGGAAATCCCCGCCTTCCGATTCAGAAGCTGATGTGGAGCGGGATGGAGGAGTCGTGTGGGAATCCTCGGTTTTCCACTTTTCCGGATTTGCGGTTCCCACGGGCGTCTCGGAAAAGAAAGGAAATCGGGTCATACTGCCGGTTTTGTGTTTGGGAGGGAGGAGGAGCCTGTGTTTTGGGTGTGTTTTTGGGTGTCATTTGGGCCCATGAATCTCCCTTCGTGGTGGTCACTTTGGAACAAATTTTTTGTAAGCTTGTAGAAGAGGATTTCAGATTTTTGTAAGCAAGTAAAAAATGGGTGAAAATGGTTTTGTATTGGAGATAATTTGGCCATCTGAAGTGAAACATTTGTGGACGTGCAAAAGCTAGTTTTCTTGGGTTGGAATGGAAGGGGTGACTGTGGGTTCAACTTCAATCTCACATGACCCTCCATAAGATTTCAGATCCTATGGTGTGCCTTGGAACCCACAATATATTGTTCATGCAATGATGAAGATTTGGTGACAATCGAAACCCTAGACCAATAACATAGTGGAGTGCAGCGTCGGTGCATGCATGTCATGTCCAAATGAATACAAAAGTAACACGAAGACATGAATACAAAAGCAACACAACATAACAAACAGCAAAGAGAACGACACGAGGTGAAACGACACTTTACTAAAAAGACTTGAATACACACGAAAATAACATGGATTGAAACCAACTCGAAGACGAAGGCAGAAACTGACACGAGGTGTGGTTACAAAAATAAGAAGGACACTTGCAACGAACAGCCTTCATATGATGAGGCGATGTGAAGACTTTACGTTCAAAAGGATGTATAGACTTGGAACGGCTTCAAGGCAACGCAATCGAATGTATGGACTTTCACAAGGTATAGACTTGCCAAAAAATTGGACGATGTATAGACTTGAACAAGGCAAAGTCTGTACAGACTTGAGGGTTCACAACGTATATACTTTGGTAAGACAATGGCTGTACATACTTGAAGTGAAGACCAATGTATAGACTTCAAAGTTCAGCTGCCAATAAATAGACTTGGAAAGCTTGAAGGCCAATGTACAGACTTGGAAGCTTAAACTAATGTATGGACTTAGCTTCGAACATGCTACAGTGCATTGTATGGACTTTGAAGACTGATGCATGATGCTAAGCCAATGTGTAGACTTTGGCTTGGGACGAAGGTTAAGAAGAGGCTGTATAGACTTGGCCAAACCAAGAGACTCGAAGACAAAGGGGGTGACACAGATGGAACGACACGAGGTGGCACAGAAAGCAGTACGAGGTGCTGCAGTGTTCAGCACGCGCTGGAACAAAACACGACACGAAGACAACCAACAAACATTGTTGGCACAACACGATGTTGAAAAAGACAACACGAAGTGAAGTGAACACAACCAACACGAAGTATGAAAGGAACAGTACGGACATGCAGGGTATTATCTCATAGCAGTTTTTCTTGTTAATCATGGAAAGTTCGAATGCATAACATTACTCATGATATCTGATTAAAGATAACAATATTTAACATAGTGATGCTCATCATCAAAACACTAGGGAAGTCACAAAAGTCCAACAATCTCCCCCTTTTTGATGATGGCAACACTATATTAAATAACAGAGATGAAGTGCATGAAGATAAGCTGTGAAAATAAGTAATGCAGACACACAACACACTCGCCTCCTCTGACGACTCCCAAGAGCTCCCCCTGAACACAACATCTACTTACCTCTGACTAGATAACTCAGGACACTTATCTTTCGCTCCCCCTCAGCAAAGCACAAGCAAGATATTGTCTCTCCCCCTTTGACATCATCAAAAACTAGGGGCAGGTCTGAAGATATCACGAAAAGACAATTGCTGACAGTGGAGAGAAAACAATAGAGAGTATGGCTGATAAAGGAGAGTTATTGAGATGTTTAAGCAATTAAGAAAGCCATTAATTTTATGTGAGGATTTTGAGGATCAGTTAGTCAGACTGTGTGCAAAATGGTGAATGAAGATCCGCTCCATACACAGAACCAGATTCTAAGCAAGTAAGGTACAAGATACCAGTATGGTCAGAGTAAGTCTGTACTCAGAGTGTATAAAGCAAGGAAGTCAGGAAAACAAAGACCTGTGGTATTGAGAACAAACAAACCAAGACCGAAATGCTAAGTGAGCAGGATCTTGATATCAAGAGGGAGAAAATATTTCGAAGATGGTCAAGATCAAAGGTAAATCTGTCAAGTACACCTTTGACATTAGGGAGACACCTTGTTTAGAGGCAGGAATCCCCAGTTACTTGGTGGCAAGACCACATTACCCCTTCTGACAAGAGGACAGAGATAGTATTCTAACTGGTGTTGACATTAAGGTGACACCTTTACCAGAGGCCAGACACCCCAGTTACTAACCAGATATATACCATAGCTCTGTATGATCAAGACAGCTAATTAAGCCTGATTTACTGCCATCTTATGACATGGAATTCTTTCACTTCATTGATGAAAGTCCCAGTTTCTCAATGAACAGATAACAAGATTTGTAAAACTTCTTTCATAAATTTTTTTTTTCATTAAATTGCACTTTAAGCCTTGTAAATTAGTCTTGATTCAGTTTGAGAACAATACACCAGTTCCAAAGTTTTTTAGACAAAAACACTATATACCTCATTTCGGACTCAACTAGACTAAGTAGGTATGCTGTACTGGCTAGATCAGAAGTCAGTTACAGTGTAGGAAGATAGTCTTGAATTCAGATTTTGATCTCAGTGGGACTAACAGCCGAAATTCCAACAAGAAATTAGATGAACAGTCTTACCGGATACAACATTCAAAATTTTCTTTTATCCACCTACTCAAACTGATTCTCTTATAAGGTCAGCAAAAGTTCGTTCAAAGTATGTTCAAATTTGGCCAAAAGAGCATGACACCAATTATTAATCTAGCTCCCCCTGAGACCTTGACTCCAACTCAAACTTAACCAAGACAAACCTCAAAACACCTCAAGGAAAATAAAGTGGTATCAATCAGTACGAGTGAATCAGCAAACACCCATAATGAGGTTATTTTCAGCAACAGATAATGAGAAAAGATAAACATAAGAGCACATGACAGATTATTTAGAGATCAATTATTCAATCATGAAATTCTGTAAATACCTAATTCTCTGCGCAATGTGCTAAATTTTTCAGTATCCAGTGGCTTAGTGAAAATATCTGCAATTTGTGAGTTAGTGCCAACATGGATCAATTCAAAGGTCTTCCTAGCTACTTCATCACGAATAAAATGATGCCTGATTTTGATGTGTTTAGTTCGAGAATGAAGTACAGGATTCTTTGCAATGTTTATTGCACTAGTATTGTCACAAAAGATGGAAGTGCAACCTAGCTCAACTGAGTAATCTAGAAGCTGGTGTTTTATCTATATAACCTGTGTGCCACAGCTCCCTGCTGCCACATACTCAGCTTCAGCAGTAGAAAGAGCCACAGAGTGTTGCTTCTTGGATCCCCAAGAGACTAGGCACCCTCCTAAAAATTCGCAGTGACCACTAGTACTTTTCCTGTCCAATTTACATCCTGCATAATCTGCATCTGTATATGCAATGAGATCTAAACTACATGATGCAGGATACCAAAGACCTAGATCATGGGTAGCAGATAAGTATCTAAAGATTCTTTTTACAGCTGCCAAATGTAATTCAGTAGGCCTAGACTGGTATCTGGCACACATCCCTACACTAAATTGAATGTCAAGCCTGGATGCTGTTAAGTAGAGGAGTGAACCGATCATACCTCTATATAATTTAGCATCCACCTCTTTACCTTTTTCGTCTGAATCCAGTGAGGAGTTGGTGCCCATGGGTGTTGAGATAGTCTTGAGGTTGGTCATTCCAAACCTTTTCAGCATCTCCAGAGTATACTTGGTTTGATTTATGAAACAACCATCCTCCATCTGTTTGACCTGCAGCCCAAGAAAATACTTTAGTTCGCCAACTAAACTCATTTCAAATTCATGAGACAAGATTCAGAAAATTCTTTACACAATGTTGAATTGTTAGATCCGAAGATGATATCATCAACATATACCTGGACCACTATTAAATCCTTTCCGAGATTTTTGGTGAAGAGGGTTTGGTCAACCTTACCTCGAGTGTAGCCCTTGCTCAAGAGAAATTCAGAAAGTCTCTCATACCAGGCTCGGGGAGTCTGCTTCAATCCATAGAGGGCTTTATTCAACCTAAAAACCATGTTAGGCTGAACAGAGAAATTAAAACCTGGAGGTTGTTCAACATATACCTCTTCCTTCAATATCCCATTTAAGAATGCACTTTTGACATCCATCTGTTGCAGCCGAAGGTTCCTAGAGCATGCAAATGCAAGCAGAATTCGTATAGCTTCCATCCTAGCCACTGGGGCATAGGATTCATCAAAATCCACACCAAATTCATGACTGTAGCCTTGAGCTACAAGTCTTGCTTTGTTTCTAGAGATAGCTCCGTTCTCATCAACTTTATTCTTGAAAATCTATTTAGTGCCAATGACATGAGTGTTATCAGGTCTGGGAACTATTTCCCATACAATATTTTTCTCAAATTGATTTAATTCCTCACACATGGCGGATACCCAAGAATCATGTTTTAAGGCTTCTTCCACAGATTTGGGTTCCACCTGAGATACCAATGCAGCTAAGTCCTGTTCTTGGACAATTCTAAAATGAGACCTAGTCCTAGGAGGATCATGCAAATTTCCTATGACATTTTCACTAGGGTGGTCTTTGTGAAATATTATCTCACCTGAGGGTTCACCTACCTCAGCTGCTCCTTCTTGCTGTGAGTCTTCTGGTTGAGCAGCTGGCTACATTTCTTCTTCTTCAATTCTCTCTAAGAAATCTCCCTCATTAGATGGCTCCCTGTCATCATCCATCACTTTGTTAGAGAAATCATTTTCATCAAACACTACATGCGGTGTTTCTTCAACAGTTTGGTCAGCTTTATTGAAAACTCTGTAAGCCCTTGAAGTTTCTGAATATCCGAGAAAAATTCCAGGAGAGCTCCTAGCTTCAAATTTGTCCAACCCATTCTTACCATTATTGTGGATAAAACATTTGGAGCCAAAAACTTTAAAGTAAGAAATGTTTGGCTGCTTACCCTTGAGAAGTTCATACGGAGTTTTCCTATGAGTAGGTCTTACCAAGGCTCGGTTTAGAATGTAGCATGCAGTATTCGCAGCTTCAGCCCAAAATCTCCTTGGAAGTCCACTCTCAATCAGCATAGTCCTGGCCATTTCAATTATTGACCTATTTCTTCTTTCAACAATTTCGTTCTGCTCCGGTGTCCTGGGAGAAGAGAATCTGTGAGTCACTCCCTCTTTTGAGCAAAATTCAGAAAATGAAGAGTTCTCAAACTCTCCTCCGTGGTCAGACTGAATAGTAATGATATTATGTTCACCTTGCAGTTTGATTTTATTGAAAAGTTCTTCAAAGTGAACAAAAGCATCATTTTTATTTGCTAAACAAAACAACCAAGAAAATCTAGTGTAGTCATCCACTATGACTAATCCATATCTCTTACCTGACAAACTTTGTATGCGAGTAGGACCAAAGAGATCCATGTGCAAGTGCTGCAGCGGTTTAGATGAAAGATTCTCAGTTCTCAACTTAAAAACTGCACGAGTTTGTTTACCTAGTGCACAAGCATCACATAGCTTGGATCCTAACTGAAATCTTATTCGGGGTAAACCTCTAACTAGGTTATGCTTAGACAGTTTATTCAATGTAGACAAACTAGCATGGCCTAGACGCCTATGCCAGTCAAACGCAACCTGTTCAGAATTAGCAGACATACACAAGTGAGTTTCAGGATTATCATCCAGGTCTACGATGTATACATTGTTTACTCTATGACCTTTGAACATGACGTTATCAGAATTCAGCTCAAAAACAGTACAGGAATTGTGGTCAAAGAGTACCTTGTGTCCTTTGTCGCAGAGTTGACTTAAACTTATCAAGTTGTGCTGAAGTCCTTCTACAAGATACACATCTTCAATGGAGTTAGTAGAGGACTTACCAATTGTACCAATTCCAATTATTCTTCCTCTGTTATTTCCACCGAATTTGACCAAGCCCCCAAACTTCATTTTCAGTTTGCTAAATTTGGACCGGTCTCCTGTCATGTGCCTGCTACAGCCGCTGTCAAGATACCACTTGTTATGCTCGGCTGCCAGGCTAACCTGTGAAAGTTCAGACAAAGTGATGTGGGACCCAATTCAAATTGGGTCCAAAGACAGTTTTCAATTTATCCAAATCACACTTAGGAACCCACATTTGTTTTATTGTTCTTTTCAAAGGTTTCATGTAAATTGATTCTTCCTTCTTGGCATTTCTCAGTGGGTGTTGAATGAGCCTATTCCTATTAAAATTATGCTGTTTCTGAGCAGAGAAATTATTGTTTGGCCTCTTAGAGGAAACTCGTGTGTGCTGAGCATAATTCATGTAGCCATTTTTATTCAAATGAAAATTGTGCTGAAGGTGATGCAGGTTCGCATGCTTTCCTTGATAACTATCATGCTGAATTTTCTTAGTGAAACTGTTCACCTTTCTAGTGACATCAATAGGAATGGTCGTGTGAAAACCCTTGTTACACACCTGTTGCACAGGAACAATTCTAGTCTCAAGATTTCCTGACTTAGTCTGCTGACCAGTGGATTGAATAGATTTGCTGGTCGAAACCTTCAATGTAGAGACAGATTTGGAACTGGATGGGGTTTCTAGTGTTTCTTTACCCTTGGCGGGGCAGAACGTGACAGTTTTGAATTCAAAGGATTTTTTACTTGTGGGATTATATCCTAATCCCTCCCTGTTGAAGTTTACCCTCGACCCCAGAAGGACATCCAGATTGTTTCTCCCCTCTGTAAATTTTTCTAGCATTTTTCCTTTGTCTTCAATCTCCTTCTGAAGTTCATTACATTGGTCCATGAGTTCCTGATTAACTTTTCTAACCGCCTCATATTTTTCTGCAATCAGTCTAAACTCCTTTTTACTATCTTCAGTTTTACTCTTCAGCTCATTCATCCTAGCTAGATTTTCCTCTCTTTCCATTCTAAACTTCTCGATCTCACTTCTAGCCTGATCTAGCTCAATGGCCATCTCCTTGGTTTTCATGTTGTCCGTAACAGTAATAGAGTGTTCCTCAGAAACAGAGTGAAACTTTCGTTTAAGCATTCTGTGCTCCTTGGTTAGAAAATTATATTTAGCTAACAGGTCGCCATAAGTGTCCTCCCAATCATCCAAAGTAAAATTCTCAAATAAGTTCGTTACCTCTTCCTCATGGTTGGCCATGAGGCAAGTCTTCTCTTCATCTTCACTGGACGAGGTGGCTTCTGGATCCTCCTCCTCGTCACTCCATGTGCATAGCATGGCTTTCTTCTTCTTGTGCACCATCTTCTTCTGGTATCCGGGGGCCTTAGCTTGCAGTTCTGGACATTCACTTTTCATGTGACCAGGTTTCTGACAATGGTAGCATGTAACCTTCTTAACAAACCGGTTCTTCTCAAGTTCTCGTTCAGGAGACTTCCTCGCAGCATTTAATCTCTTTCTCATGTAGAATTTCCCTTTAGTCCTCAGGAACTTTCTGAATTGCCTGGTGAGCATGGCCTGCTCGCTCTTGTCCAGGTCTGAGAATCCGTCAGAGTCTTCGCTGCTACCACCACTGTTGCTGCTGTTGCTCCTCTTTTTAGTATGTCGTGAGACCTTCAGAGCAACATTCTTTCCCTTTCTGTCATGTCCATCATTCCCTTGTCTGAAGTTCATTTCGTGGGTCATGAGAGACCCAATCAACTGGGTTACTGACATGGTGGATAAATCTCTTGATTCCTCTATGACGGTCACCTTAGTATCCCATATGGGAGTTAGGGACCTAAGGATCTTCCTGACAATGTCTTCTTGCTGAATCTCCTTTCCAAATCCTCTCAGACTATTGATGATCACAGACAATCTAGCATACATTTCTGTGATCGACTCCTCTGGCTTCATCTTAAACAACTCATACTGAGTTGTAAGCATATTGATCTTGGTAGCTTTTGTTGTGCATCCCTTTAGTTTTGATGATGACAAAGGATATGTTTAATAGCTCCTTCAATATAAAGTAATGGACTCATGATAATTTGATGATGACAAAAGATGTGGTTAACTAATTCAATGCAAATCTGATAGTTCAAGTAATTTCAGGTATACTGAAGTACTAATGAAGTCAACAGATCAGAGGAAGTTGTCAAGGTTTCTTGTCGACCAGAGTAGTAGTCATTGTCGACCAACGAATCCAACCAAACACAGTTCAAGCTATGTTTTCTCTGTACGCGCTCTGGTTGTCGACCAGAGCCCTGCCCGTTGTCGACCACGAAGCAATACAAGCGAATCCAACTCTGTACAGACTTTTCCTCCGTACAGACTTTTCCTCTGTACAGACTCTCCTCTGTACAGACTTCGGTGGTTGACCAGTTACTTTTCCGCTGTACAGACTTCTGTGGTCAACCAAAGGTCTGCTCGTTGTCGACCACGGAACAGACAGAGCATCAGACAGAACTGCCATACACCTGGACATTGCCCCTTGTCGACCAGCGACAGGGCTATTGTCAACAATGAGCGATACGAGCATCAGCCTGAAGAACCAGTCGTCTGGACATTGTTCTTTGTCGACCAGTGACAAGCTCATGGTCGACCACGGGTGTTATAGCGTCCAGAACCGAACTCTAACCGAATTCTGTTTTGGTTCCTTAAAACCTGCAGATTGTTGTTGCAGGTTGTTGGGCTGTTCAGATGATAAGATTACGCACGGGATTCAAGGAGAGAATCTTGCTAAGAACCGGTCAAATCTTGTTTAAGATTCTATTTAATCTTCTCCCTGTTTTTTAGCGAGTAATCTAACAGGTTTGCACTTGCGCGGGAAACAGCTTGGTGCTTAATAAAAACTGGTGCAAAAAGGAGAAGAGATAGAGAGCGGGGTGTGGAACATAGAGCAGAAGAAAAGGACACCCACGAAGATACTCTGAAAGAGAAAAGGAAGAGTGGCTCTCCGGCAATCAAGAAACAGCAGAAGATAGAAGTGTTCTTCGGTGCTGCAGAAAGAAGACCTGGCTCAAGGCGTTGCAAGTTCCAGCAGCAAGGCAGCTGAAGGCATCCTGCTGGAAGTCCTACAGGGAGTCTTGCCTTGTTACCTATGTGATTGAGTCCCAAGTTGAACTCTTTAATTACTCTGCTTCAAAAGTCTATGTTCAGCCTTGTTACACCTTTTTCTATTTATCTTTTCATTACATCAAGAGTCAAGCTGTGAGGCAGCGGAGTCAAGCTGTGAGGCAGCGGAGTCAAGCTGTGTGTCAGCAGGAACAAGCTGTGTGACAGCGGTGTTTGTGTGAGATCAGAAGTTCTCATTTAGTGAAGCCTTGCTCAAGTTGAGCAAGGGGTGGACGTAAGTCTCGGGAAGAGACTGAACCACCTAAAAATCCTGTCTTGTGATTTTTCGTGTGGTGTGTGCTCTTATTATTGCTTGCTGTCGCTATAGCTATCAGTTTTATCGTTGCAACCCATAGCTTGCTTGAGGTCTAATCGATTGTTGATTTATAAATTGAAAAAGGGGCTAGATCTATTCACCCCCCTCTAGATCTATTCAGTCCGTACTTAACACGTGGTATCAGAGCTAGACTCTCCGAAAATGTGGTCTAACAACCAGGAGAGACCTAGCGGACTGAACTCTAGAAGTCTAATGGCTGAGGGACACTCAGTGACTAGACCACCATACTTTGATGGAAATGATTACTCATACTGGAAAAATCGTATGCAGGTGTTCTTGAGAGCACAAGATCATGAGATGTGGAGAGTAGTGAGCCACGGACCCTATGATCTGCCCGAAGACGAGGATACCTGGACCAGAGAACAGGTCAGAAAATCAACCATCAACTGGGGAGCTATGAATGTAATGCAATGCGCACTTCATCCCACGGAGTTCTCAAGAGTCTCACAATGTGCAACAGCCAAGGAGATGTGGGATCGACTCAAGGTCATCTATGAAGGTACGTCAGAGGTAAGGGAGACAAAAGCAAATATGTTAGTCTCAGAATATGAAATGTTTAGAATGAAAACTGATGAAAACATTTCTGATATGTATGCTAGACTAGTGCAACTAACAAATAGCTTAAAGAGTCTAGGGAAAACCTACAAGGAGCAAGAGCTAGTGAGAAAAATTTTAAGGTCCCTCACTCCTATGTGGCATACCAAGGCCACAGTCATTGAGGACTCAAAGAACCTCACTACTATGACTGTGGATGAACTAGTAGGTTCCCTAATGGCCTATGAGGTCAATCTAAAAGGAAAGGAAGAAGAGGGCAAGAAAAAGAAACAGCTAGCTCTGAAAACTAAAATAGGCACCTCTGAATCATCTGACACTGATGACTCATCTAGCACAGGTGAGGAAACTGGTGAGCTTGCCACGCTAACAAGAAAGTTCAGAAAGTTTCTGCGGAAGGAAGGTAAGGGATTTAAAAATCCGAAGGGCATGGTAAGAAGGTCACCCCAGTTTCAGTCTGACAAAACTAAACCCTCATCTAACAAACTTGCCTGCTACAACTGCAGAAAATCAGGACACATGAAGGCTGAATGTCCAGAGGCTCCTAAGAAATCAAGCTTCAAGTGGAAAGGCAAGAGACCAAAGGCAATGATAAGCACATGGAGCGAGGAGGAGGAAAGCAGCGAAGAGGAAACAACCTCCGAAGAAGAAGAAGGAAACACATGTCTAATGGCCAAAGGAGACAGCAACGATCTTGAGGTAACCTCCCCTTTTCAAGATTTTTCTAGTTCAGATTGGGAAGAAGCCTATTCAGACTTACTTGATACATATGAAATAACAAGAAAGGAAAATAAAAGGTTGAAGAAGAAAGTTAATCAGCTCAATGATGACAGCAACCTAATTGCTAACAGAACTAAACTAGAATTGGAAATCACCACCTTGCAAAATAAGCTGAATCAACACAAGACAGATGAAGAAAATGTCAAAGAACTATTGGAAGAAAATGAGATACTAAAAAACACAATTGATGAGTTAAAACTAAAGACTCAAGAATATGAACAGCAAACTAAGTTAACTCAAGAAAGAAACAACTCACTCAAGGAAGAAAACAGTCAACTTCTGAAAGAAATAGAAAGAATCCAAAGTGAACTAAAAAACAAACAGGAAACATTGGAAAAAATGACTAAGGGTGAAGAAAACTTGAACGCGGTGTTAGGAATAAAAGTAAATTTTCAGAAAGAGGGGTTAGGATACAACCCAACAGCTAAAAAGGAATTTCAACTAAAAACGTTAAATGAAAAAGCTGACACAAAAGGAAAAGGCCCCCTGATAAACCTATATCAAAACAAACAAAAGGACATAGCTGAAAGTTCCTCTAAACAGACTAATGTCACCTGGGAAGAGAGGAATTCTAAAGGGAAAATGGTCAATCTACATCAGCTTAAAAACAACAGCCATATCAGACGAGAAGTTCAAATTCACAGAAGTAACCAGACAAACAGAGCATTAAATCATGTTAATAAACCCAGACCTGTAAAACAAGGTGTCTGGAAACATGCTGGTCGATAACAGACTCCTCCTATGTCGACCAGAGGGTCTGCCAGAATAGGTACTGGCTTCGGGAGAAACCCTGGTCGACCACAGACATACCAGATGTCGACCAGACACACAAACAGAACCCACAACTTCTCTCAGCTGAAACAGAATGGAAATTGGAATTTAAGAAAATGGACTCAACATAGAGGAACATTAAATCAAAAGGAACACAACCTGAACAAGTTAAGAATCGAAAAGACAAACTGTTCTAACAAAGTTTGGGTTCCCAAGATGTTGTTACAGCAGTTTCATGATTTCACAAGCTATCTTGGACCCGGGTACCATTGGGGTCCAAAAGTTTCTGTGTAATTTGTGATGCAGGAATGTCAGGCAGTCATGCACAACAAGTGGTAAGACCGTTTAGTGCAAAAACTCCATGTAAAATATTCAAAGGTAAGAAACCATCCCTAGCTCATTTTAGAATCTTTGGTGCAAGGTGTTACATTCATAACAATGATAAGAAAGTCTTGGACAAATCTGAACCTAAGAGCAACTCAGGAATATTCTTGGGCTATTCTGATCGATCAAGAGCCTATAGGGTATTTAACACCAGAGATCAAGTGGTTGAATAACCCCCTCATATTTCATTTGATGAAATTAATGATTTTGGCAAAAATGAACAGGTCAGCAAGGAAGAAGAAGATGGGGAATTTCAGGATGGCAAAGAAAAACCGATGGAGAATGAAGAAGAACTGAATCAAGAAAGAAATCAAGGTAATTCTAATGACCAAACCGAAGGAGAGGTCAACTCAGGTAACAATCTTGAAAACTCAAGACTTCTTAGAGATCATCCCTTGGATAACATTATTGGTAGTAGTCATGATCCTAGGAAGACTAGATCTCAGCTCAAGACCATTAATGAACTAGATCAACTTGCCCTTGTGTCCCAAATAGAGCCCAAATCTGTAGTGAAAACCTTAAAGGTTGAATCATGGATAAGTGCCATGCATGAAAAACTAAATCTGTTTGAAAGAAAAGAAAATCAGTCGTTGTTTATGACTCTCTATCATTTCTGCAAATAGTTATGTCAGCTAAGTATCTGCTACTGGTAAGGTTGGGAGTTCAACTGATTACTGAAGCAAGCCTGCAAGCTCCTGGTACTGCTACTATTTAGCTTTGGTGGTCGACCAACGACCGGGCAGTGGTCGACAACGCCATCAGGACAGGATACTGGATGGGTTCTGTGGCTGCGCAGATGTCGACAACAGACAGTCCCATGGTCGACAATGGATCTGTACGGAAGCAAATGTCCACTTTAGACAGGTTCCTGGTTGACACTAGTTCTGGTAGGGAATCTTCTGGACTGGTTAAACTATTTGGACTCAGATTCATATTCACTCATTCATCATCATTCATACTTTCCATTCCCTGTGTCTGTCTATCTCATCCTGGCCAACATTTTTTTGATTCAGCATGGATTCACAAATTGAGGGGGAGTAAAAGTGTAAACTCATTCCTTGATGAAACATTGAATAACCTAACCATATCTTCCAATAAAATCACCAAGGTGATCAATAAGAGTAGAGGTTGAGTGTAGTAATGAAGATTTGGACTGTACTACTTCAATAAATTCAAACCATAACTATGATTCTGTCACATGTTTTTGAAGACTTATGATTTTTAGTAGTAAGTCGGTTTCTCTAACTGTGCCCGTGCTGAACAGTTAAATTAAATCCAAAAATATAGCATGAATGCACGTGGGATACGCCATAACTCTGTCTCCATGGTAGAGCAATGGATTGGATTCTGAGAAACTACTGCCTCCCATCTTAAAAAAAATGGATAAAAAATAAGTGAGAGGCATGTGTGTCATGAAGAATCAATCTATCTCTGCTACTATCAAAAATAATTGAGATTGGGCATACTGAGTAACTGGGGATATTGGCGTCTGATAAACGTATATCTTCACGGATAAAAGGTGTGTCCCAGTTAAAAGTGGAATGGTTAGGCATGCTAAGTAGCCAAGGTTTCTGGCGTGTAAAAAGCGTGTCTCCTCGTGTAGAAAAGCATGTGATAAACCTGACCACAGCCTTCAAAATGATTCCAAAAAGAAAATTTCAAAATTACTCAAACGACAGAAGAAAATGGTTGACCGAAGGCATGGCATGCAAAGAAAAGCTAAAAACACTGTTCAGCTCGCACTGTTAGTCAAACAGCCTCATGAAATCTATTATAAGTTTGAGAAGTCATATGGAGGAAAATTAGATATGGGGCGCAAGTTTATTGGTGCAATACCTTCAAATTCAATGAACCACAAGGCCCACTCTACTTGTTTACAAGGTGATCTCTGCTAAGAATGGATAGGTTAAATAAATGCTTCATTAAGGAAAGGGTGTACACTTCAATCAATTTCCCCAAAATTCAATTCGGCTGATTAAATCCTGACCCTTCGTTTTCTTCATCAAGCTGTTTCTCTACCCTAGGATAAACACCCAGGAGTCTTCGTATTTCATTCTGCTCCACCACCTCCTTTCACATCCTGTTCGGAGTGATTATTATTTTTTGATTTCCCCTCTTTTTGCTGTTGACAAAGGGGGAGAAAGAGTTTGTTGTCCTTGTGCCAAATAATGCCAAGTCTACTTATGGTTATGTTATTGTCATCTTACCTTCTCTATGGATGTCTTTGAATAACATATCTTTGAATAACATATCAAATGAATTGTCTGGCTTAAATAATTGCATGGTTTGTCACAATGACTCATGGTTGTCATCATCAAAAAGGGGGAGAATGTTGTGCATCCCTTTAGTTTTGATGATGACAAAAGATATGTTTAATAGCTCCTTCAATATAAAGTAATGGACTCATGATAATTTGATGATGACAAAAGATGTGGTTAACTAATTCAATGCAAATCTGATAGTTCAAGTAATTTCAGGTATACTGAAGTACTAATGAAGTCAACAGATCAGAGGAAGTTCTCAAGGTTTCTTGTCGACCAGAGTAGTAGTCATTGTCGACCAACGAATCCAACCAAACACAGTTCAAGCTATGTTTTCTCTGTACGCGCTCTGGTTGTCGACCAGAGCCCTGCCCGTTGTCGACCACGAAGCAATACAAGCGAATCCAACTCTGTACAGACTTTTCCTCCGTACAGACTTTTCCTCTGTACAGACTCTCCTATGTACAGACTTCGGTGGTTGACCAGTTACTTTTCCGCTGTACAGACTTCTGTGGTCAACCAAAGGACTGCTCGTTGTCGACCACGGAACAGACAGAGCATCAGACAGAACTGTCATACATCTGGACATTGCCCCTTGTCGACCAGCGACAGGGCTATTGTCAACAATGAGCGATACGAGCATCAGCCTGAAGAACCAGTCGTCTGGACATTGTTTTTTGTCGACCAGTGACAAGCTCATGGTCGACCACGGGTGTTATAGCGTCCAGAACCGAACTCTAACCGAATTCTGTTTTGGTTCCTTAAAACCTGCAGATTGTTGTTGCAGGTTGTTGGGCTGTTCAGATGATAAGATTACGCACGGGATTCAAGGAGAGAATCTTGCTAAGAACCGGTCAAATCTTGTTTAAGATTCTATTTAATCTTCTCCCTGTTTTTTAGCGAGTAATCTAACAGGTTTGCACTTGCGCGGGAAACAGCTTGGTGCTTAATAAAAACTGGTGCAAAAAGGAGAAGAGATAGAGAGCGGGGTGTGGAACATAGAGCAGAAGAAAAGGACACCCACGAAGATACTCTGAAAGAGAAAAGGAAGAGTGGCTCTCCGGTAATCAAGAAACAGCAGAAGACAGAAGTGTTCTTCGGTGCTGCAGAAAGAAGACCTGGCTCAAGGCGTTGCAAGTTCCAGCAGCAAGGCAGCTGAAGGCATCCTGCTGGAAGTCCTACAGGGAGTCTTGCCTTGTTACCTATGTGATTGAGTCCCAAGCTGAACTCTTTAATTACTCTGCTTCAAAAGTCTATGTTCAGCCTTGTTACACCTTTTTCTATTTATCTTTTCATTACATCAAGAGTCAAGCTGTGAGGCAGCGGAGTCAAGCTGTGAGGCAGCGGAGTCAAGCTGTGTGTCAGCAGGAACAAGCTGTGTGACAGCGGTGTTTGTGTGAGATCAGAAGTTCTCATTTAGTGAAGCCTTGCTCAAGTTGAGCAAGGGGTGGACGTAAGTCTCGGGAAGAGACTGAACCACCTAAAAATCATGTCTTGTGATTTTTCGTGTGGTGTGTGCTCTTATTATTGCTTGCTGTCGCTATAGCTATCAGTTTTATCGTTGCAACCCATAGCTTGCTTAAGGTCTAATCGATTGTTGATTTATAAATTGAAAAAGGGGCTAGATCTATTCACCCCCCCTCTAGATCTATTCAGTCCGTACTTAACAGCTTTCACTTGAGATGTGCCCTCATAAATTAACTGCAATTCATCCCACATTTTCTTTACAGTCTTGCACGCTGAAATCCTCAAGTACTCTTCCGGGTGGACGGCGCACTGTATGATGCTAAGAATCGTCCAATTCAGTGCGGAGAGTTTTACCTGTTCCTCTGTCCATATCTCTTCATTCGGAGGAAGTTGGTACGGATCATCTGTAATTACTCTCTAGAGCTTGTGGCTTTGTGTTGGTTTGTGTGTCTTCCCTAAGTGTTTTGATGATGAGCAACACTATGTTAATTGTTCTTGTTATTTTTTTTCAGATATCTTGCACTTGAGTTATCCATGGTCTTATATGAAATAGCTGCTAAGAGGTAACACTGCGTGTGTTCGTTCATGTTCTGTCTTCGTGCTGTTTTTCTCAAACATCATGTAGTTCTTGCTTCGCGTTTTCACCTCGTGTCGAGCTAGCCATGTTGTCGTCTGATTGAGTGTTGTCTTTCACCTCGTGCAGTATTTGTTTACTGTGTTGGTTCCATGTCATCCTTTGTATTCCTGTCTTCGAGTCCATTCGCTGAGTCTCTAAGTCAGTCTAAGTTCAAGTGTTCGTTTCACTTTGTGATTGTTTTCTCTTCTCATGACTTCGTGTCGTGTTCCTGAAGCTGCTCTAAAAGTTCTGATGAACTTCGAGTAGTTTTCTTGTAGACCTCGTGTCGTTCCTACTTAGTAACCACACTTCGTGACGGTTACTATAGTCCACGTCTTCGTGTTGGTTTTATGCACTCCGTGTCATCTTCTTTGTTTCATTCTGTTCTCATCTCACTTCGAGTCGTTTCTCTGCATACTGTCTTCGTGTTGATTGGCACTTCTTCTTGGTTACAACACCTCGTGTTGTACTGTTTGACTTCGTGTCGGTTTCGGTTGCTAGTCCATGTTGTTTTCATGTCGTTCTCCTTATTGCCACCTCGTGTCGTCTTAAGTCTTCGTGTAGTTTTACCTCGTGCAGTCTGATCCCGTGTTATTTACTGTTTCGACTTCGTGTCGTTATCAGCCCGTCCTGTTTTCATCTCGTGCTGTTCTTACTGGCTTCGTGTCGTTTTCTATATATAGTGTGTGTTTGTCACCACTATACTTCGTGTCGTTGCTTTTTACTTCGTGTCAAACTTCACCTCCTGTTGTTTTCACCTCGAGTCGTTTCGTTATATTCTGTCCTCGTGTTGGTTTCTCGCTTTAGTCTTCATGTCGGTCTCTGTCATTCGCCCGTGTTGTCCTCGTGTTGTTTTTGCATTCGTGACCTCGTGTCTCTTTTGCTTATAACCTCTCCTCGTGTCATTTTCTTCTGTGTATCTGACCTGTTACAGAGTATCTCGTGTCGTTCTTGTGTCATCTCGAGTAATAGTCACGTCGTGTTGTTACTATACCTCATCCAGTTTTGGTTTTAATGGCCATGCAGCGTATTAAAGGACTTAATCTCATTACAGGTCCGAGGAAGAACATTCCACACTCCAGGGCTGCACGTGATCCGAGACAAGAGGAACCAATCTGATAAAGGCACGTGGCAGGAAGATTCTGGATCGAGCGTGGGAGGCACACGCATTTTGTGCCCTATCCACCTGTTGTTCAGCTATAAATAGAATCCTTCGTCCTCAGATGAAGGTGATCGAAGAAGAAAGGCATAGAAGAAAAAACAGGAAAATTGAGAGCCCTTCGATCCAGGAGAAGAAAAGAAAGAAGAAAGAATAGCAGAGAAAGAAAAAGAGAGAGAGAGAGCAGAAGAGTGATCAGAAGAGTTGTTCTGACTTGCGGATCAAATCCGAAGTCTATTGCTCTGTGTTGAGCTACATTGTTTCCATTTTCTGGCATTTGATTTTCTTCGTTCGTATTTTTCCGTTTATTGTTCTTATCTTTCTTCTACTGTCCTTGTTTGTGTTTCCGATCCTCTGGATTGAGGTCGGGGTCCTCCTGTGAGATCAGGAGAAGGGAGATTCATTCTCCTGTTTGCAAGCAGCAGGTGAGCTGCTTGTAGGTTCCCTCCAGGTTGGGAGGAAGAGGGGTCTTCGACCTCTGGTTCACTAGTAGCAGGGTTGCTACTAGTGGGGTTCCCTCTTGGTAAAGAGGAAGAGAGACGTAAGTCTCTGGGTTCTAGTGACTGCAGGTCGCTAGAGGTTCCCTCTGGGTAGGAGGAAGAGGAGAGGTTGTTCTCCTGGGAAGCTGTGTATCAGCAGTTGTCTGGCAAGCTGTGTTGCCCAGCCTTTAGTGAAGCCACACTCGGTTTGAGTGTGGGGTGGATGTAGGTCTGAAGGACCGAACCACCTTAAAATCCTCTGAGCCCTTGTGCGATCGATTGTGGTACTATCATGATATGGCTTCTATTTGCTTGAGCTATTAACTGCACTGCATCATATTCGTTAGCCTGAGCTCAAGGTTATTTGCATTTAGTAATATACTCTGCAGAATTTTTTTTTATTCATTAAAAATAGTGATCTATTCATCCCCTCCCCTTCTAGATCACTTCATATTGTACTTATCAGTTGGTATCAGAGCAGGTTTTTCCCAGAATGTGGTCCAACGGCCAGGGAAACGGATCCACTGGTCCTCGCAGTTTCATAGCTGATGGGCAGTCTATCAACCGTCCCCCCTTCTTTGATGGTAATAATTACTTCTTCTGGAAGAACAGGATGGAAGTCTTTATCAGGGCCCAAAGCCACAAGCTATGGAAAGTTATCACAAATGGTCCATACACCCTTCCACCAAATGAAGATATGTGGACAGAAGATCAGGTCAAACTCTCCGCACTGAATTGGACAGCTGTTAACATCATACAGTGCGCCGTCCACCCGGAAGAGTATTCAAGGATCTCAGCGTGCAAGACTGCAAAGGAAATGTGGGATGATTTGCAGTTAATTCATGAGGGCACATCTCAGGTGAAGGCTACCAAGATCAACATACTTACAACTCAATATGAGTTATTTAAGATGAAGCCAGAGGAGCCGATCACAGAAATGTATGCCAGACTATCCGTGATCATCAACAGTCTGAAAGGCCTTGGAAAGGATATTCAACAAGAAGACATAGTCAGGAAGATCCTTAGGTCTCTAACTCCCGTCTGGGAAACCAAGGTGACTGTAATAGAGGAATCAAGAAATTTATCCATCATGACAGTGACCCAGCTGATTGGATCCCTCATGACCCATGAAATGAATTTCAAACATGGAAACGATGGGCATGACAGAAAGGGAAAGAATGTTGCTCTGAAGGTCTCACGACATGCTAAGAAGAACAACAGCAGCAGCAGCAGCAGTGATGATAGCAGCGAAGGCTCTGATGGATTCTCAGACCTGGACAAGGACGAGCGAGCTATGCTCACCAGGCAATTCAGAAAGTTCCTGAGAACTAAAGGAAAATTCTACAGGAGGAAGAAATTTAATGGTGCAATGAAGTCTCCTGAGCGAGGATTTGAGAAGAACCGATCTGCTAAGAAGATCACTTGCTATCATTGTCAGAAACCCGGTCACATGAAAAGTGAATGTCCAGAGCTACAAGATAAGGCTCCAGGACACCAGAAGAAGATGGTGCACAAGAAGAAGAAGGCCATGCTGTGCACATGGAGCGATGAGGAGGAGGACCCAGAAGTCACTTCGTCCAGTGAAAATGAAGAGAAGACCTGCCTCATGGCCGATCATGAGAAAGAGGTAACAAACCTGTTTGAGAATTTTACTTTGGATGATTGGGAGGACGCCTATGGCGACCTGTTAAGTAAATATAATTGTTTAAACAAGGAGCACAGAATGCTTAGATGTAAGTTTCATTCTTTGTCTGAAGAACACTCTTCTATTGTCACTGATAGCATGAAAACCATGGAGATGGTCATTGAGCTAGACCAGGTTAAAGGTGAGATTGAGAGGTTGAGAATGGAAAGAGAGGAGAGTCTAGCTAGAATAGATGAGCTGAAGTGTAAAGCTGAAGAGTGTAAAGGAGAGATTAGACTGATGGCTGAAAAATATGAGGCAGTTAGAAAAGTTAATCAGGAACTTCAGGACCGATGCAATGAATTTAAGAAGGAGATTGAGGACAAAGAAAAAGTGCTTGAGAAGTTTACAGAGGGGAGAAACAACCTGAATGTCCTTCTGGGGTCGAGGGTAAACTTCAATAGGGAGGGATTAGGATACAATCCTACTAGTAAAAAACCCTTTGAATTTAAGACTACCACGTTCTGCCCCGCCAAAGGCAAAGAGAAACTGGAAACACCATCCAGTTCCAAATCTGTCTCTACAATGAAGTTTTCGACCGACAAATTCATTCAATCCATTGGTCAGCAACCTAAGTCGGGAAACCCTGAAACAAGAACTGCTCATGTGCAATAGGTGGGGAACAAAGGTTCTCACAGAACCAGTCCTATTGATGTCACAAAAAGAGTGAAAAATTTTGTTAAGAAAGCTCATCATGCTAATTATCAAGTAGAGCATGGCAACGTTCACCAGTTTCAGCACAAATTTTATTGGAGTAAAAATGCTTACCTGAATTATGCTCAACACACACGTGTATCCTCTAAGAGGCCAACCAACAATGTTTGTGTTCAGAAACAGCATAGTTCAAATGGGAATAAGTTCATTCAACACCCACCAAGAAATGCCAAAAGGGAAGAATCAACCCACATAAAACCACTGAAGAAAACAGTAAAACAGATATGGGTTCCCAAGTGCTTTTTGCATAATCTGAAAACTGGCTTTGGACCCAATTTGAATTGGGTCCCACATTACTCTATCTGAATTTTTGCAGGTCAGCCTGGCAGCTGATCATAACAAGTGGTATCTTGACAGCGGCTGTAGCAGGCACATGACAGGAGACCGGTCCAAATTCAGCAAACTAAAAATGAAGCTTGGGGGCTTGGTCAAATTCGGAGGAAATAACAGAGGAAGAATAATTGAAATTGGTACGGTTGGTAAGTCCTCTACTAACTCCATTGAAGATGTGTATCTTGTAGAAGGACTTCAGCACAACTTGGTAAGTATAAGTCAGCTTTGTGACAAAGGACACAAGGTACTCTTTGACCACAACTCTTGCACTGTCTTTGAGCTGAATTCTGATAACATCATGTTCAAAGGTCATAGAGTAAATAATGTGTACATCGTTGATCTAGATGATAATTCTGAAACAAACTTGTGTCTGTCTGCTAATTCTGAACATGTTACTTTTGACTGGCATAGGCGTCTAGGCCACGCTAGTGTGTCTACTTTGAATAAACTGTCTAATTATAACCTAGTCAGAGGTTTGCCCAAAATAAAATTCTTGTTAGGGTCCAAGCTCTGTGATGCTTGTGCTCAAGGTAAACAGACTCGTGCAGTTTTTAAGTTGAGAACTGAGGGTCTCTCATCTAAACCACTACAGCACTTGCACATGGATCTCTTTGGTCCTACTCGAATACAAAGCCTGTCAGGTAAGAGATATGGTCTAGTCATAGTTGATGACTTCACTAGATTTTCTTGGTTGTTCTGTTTAGCAAATAAAAATGATGCTTTTGTTCACTTTGAAGAACTTTTTAATAAAATCAAACTGCAAGGTGAACATAATATCATTACAATTCAGTCTGACCATGAGGAGAATTTGAAAACTCTTCATTCTCTGAATTTTGCTCAAGAGAGGGAGTGACTCACAGATTTTCTTCTCCCAGGACACCGGAGCAGAATGGAATTGTTGAGAGAAGAAACAGGTCAATAATTGAAATGGCCAGGACTATGCTGATTGAGAGTGGACTTCCAAGGAGATTTTGGGCAGAAGCTGCAAATACAGCATGCTACATTTTAAATCGAGCCTTGGTAAGACCTACTCATAAGAAAACTCCTTATGAACTCCTCAAGGGTAAGCTGCCAAACATTTCTTACTTTAAAATCTTTGGTTCCAAATGTTTCATCCACAATAATGGTAAGAATGGTTTGGATAAGTTTGAAGCAAGAAGCTCTCCTGGAATCTTTCTCGGATATTCAGAAACCTCTAGGGCTTACAGAGTCTTCAATAAAGATAAGCAAACTGTTGAAGAAACACCTCATGTAGTGTTTGATGAGAATGTTCTATCTGACAAAAAGATAAATAATGACAGGGAGCCATCTGATGAGGGAGACTTCTTGGAGAAAATTGAAGAAGAAGAGATGCAGCAAACTGCTCAACCAGAAAACTTACAACAAGAAGAAGCAACTGAGGTAGGTGAACCCTCAGGTGAGGTAATCTTTCACAAAGACCACCCTAGTGAAAATGTCATAGGTAATTTGCATGACCCCACTAGGACAAGGTCTCATTTTAGAAATGTCCAAGAATAGGACTTAGCTGCCTTGACATCTCAGGTAGAACCCAAGACTGTGGAAGAGGCTTTAAAGCATGACTCTTGGGTATCCTCCATGGGTAAGGAATTAAATCAATTTGAGAAAAATAATGTATGGAAACTAGTTCCTAGACCTGAAAACACTCATGTCATTGGCACTAAATGGGTTTTCAAAAATAAGATTGATGAAAATGGAGCTATCTCTAGAAACAAAGCAAGACTTGTAGCTCAAGGCTACAGTCAGGAATTTGGTGTGGATTTTGATGAATCCTATGCACCAGTAGCTAGGATGGAAGCTATAAGAATTCTGTTTGCATTTGCATGCTCTAGAAACGTTCGGCTATAGCAAATGGATGTCAAAAGCGCATTCTTAAATGGGTTATTGAAGGAAGAGGTATATGTTGAACAACCTCCTGGGTTTAATTTCTCTGTTCAGCCTAACATGGTTTTTAGGTTGAATAAAGCCCTTTATGGATTGAAGCAGGCTCCCCGAGCCTGGTATGAGAGACTTTCTGAGTTCCTTGTGAGCAAGGGCTACATTCGAGGTAAGGTTGACCAAACCCTCTTCACTAAAAGTCTCGGAAAGGAGTTAATTGTAGTCCAGGTATATGTTGATGATATCATTTTCGGATCTAACAATTCAAAATTATGTAAAGATTTTTCTGAGTCTATGTCCCAAGAATTTGAAATGAGTCTAGTTGGCGAACTAAAATACTTTCTTGGGCTGCAGGTCAAACAAATGGAGGATGGTTGTTTCATAAATCAAACCAAGTATACTCTGAAGATGCTGAAAAGGTTTGGAATGACCAACCTCAAGACAATCTTAACACCCATGGGTACCAGCTCCTCACTGGATTCAGACGAAAAAGGTAAAGAGGTGGATGCTAAACTATATAGAGGTATGATCGGTTCACTCCTCTACTTAACTGCATCCAGGCCCGACATTCAATTTAGTGTAGGGATGTGTGCCAGATACCAGGCTAGGCCTACTGAATTGCATCTGGCAGCTGTAAAGAGAATTTTTAGATACTTATCTGCCACCCATGATCTAGGTCTCTGGTATCCTGCATCATGTAGTTTAGATCTCATTGCATACACTGATGCAGATTATGCAGGATGTAAATTGGACAGGAAGAGCACTAGTGGTCACTGCGAATTTCTAGGAGGGTGCTTAGTCTCTTGGGGATCCAAGAAGCAACACTCTGTGGCTCTCTCTACTGCTGAAGCTGAGTATGTGGCAGCAGGGAGCTGTGGCACACAGGTTATATGGATAAAACACCAGCTTCTGGACTACTCGGTTGAGCTAGGTTGTACTTCTATCTTTTGTGACAATACTAGTGCAATAAATATTGCAAAGAATCCTGTACTTCATTCCCGAACCAAACATATTGAAATCAGACATCATTTTATTCGAGATGAAGTAGCTAGGAGGACTTTTGAGTTGATCCATGTTGGCACTAACTCACAAATTACAGATATCTTTACTAAGCCACTGGATACTGAAAAATTTAGCACTCTGCGCAGAGAACTAGGTATTTACAGAATTTCATGATTGAAAAATTGATTTCTGAATACCATGTCATGTGTTATTATGCTTATCATATTCATCATCTGTTGCTGAAGAAATAACTTCATTATGAGTGTTTGGTGACTCACTCCGTTTTGATTGAATAGTCTGTCCAAACTTCATGGTGTTCTCTTTGAAGTATTTTGAGGGTTGTCTTGGTTAAGTTTGTGTTGGGGTCAAGGTCTCAGGGGGAGCTGATTTATAATAGGTGTTTTGATCCTTGACCTAATTTGAACATACTCCGAACGACATTTTGCTGACATCAAAAGAGAATCAGGTTGATGAGGTGTATAAAAGAAAGAGTTGGATGCTTTATCCTTTAAGACTGTTCATCTAATTTCTTGTTGGAATTTCAGCTGTTAGTCCCACTGAGATCAAAATCTGAATTCAAAGATTATCTTCCTACACGGTAACTGTCTTCTGATCTAGTCAGTACTGCATACCTACTTAGTCAATGTTGAGTCCGAAATGAGGTATTTTGTGCTTTAGTCTGTATCACCTTGGATCTGGTGTATTGTTCTCAAACGGACTCAAGCTTCATTAACAAGGTTTTAAGAGCTGGTTAATAAAAACAAATTTCATAAAATTGTTATCAACTTTGTTAACTGCTCATTGAGAAACTGGGATTTTCATCAATGAAGTGAATGTTTCCCATGTCATGAGATGGCAGTAATTATCTGGTCTTAGTAGTTGTCTTGATCATATAGAGCTATGGTACATATCTGGTTAGTAACTGGGGTGTCTGGCCTCAGATAAAGGTGTCACCTTAATGTCAACACCAGCTAGAATACTATCTCTGTCCTCTTATCTGAAGGGGTAATGTGGTCCTGCCACCGAGTAACTGGGGATTCTTGCCTCTAAACAAGGTGTCTCCCTAATGTCAAAGGTGTACTTGACAGACTTACCTTTGATCTTGACCATCTTTAAAGATCCTGCTCACTTGAAGTATAGCTTTTGATTTATTTGTTCTCAATACCACAGGTCTTTGTCTTCTGACTGTCTTACATAATACTCTCTCAGTAAAGACTTATTTTGATCAAACTGGTATCTTGTACCTCACTTGCTTAGAATCTGGTTCTGTGTATGGAGCGAATCCTTATTCACAGTTTTTGCACAGTCTGACTAACTGATCCTCAAAAATCCTCACATAAAATTAATGGCTTTCTTAATTGACTAAACATCTCAATAGTCTCCATTATCTGCCTTACTCTGTCCTGTTTTTCTCTCTATAGTCAGCAATTTTCCTTTCTCTGTATCTTCAGATTTGCCCCTAGTTTTGATGATGTCAAAGGGGGAGAGAATTGTGTCGGGGGTTCAGAGTAGTGTTGAGGGGGAGTTAGTTTGTTGAGGGGGAGTTAGTTATCAAGTTTGAGGTAAACTGTTGCTGTGTTCAGGGGGAGTGTTCAGGTTTCTCAGGGGTGGTAAGGAAGCAAGTATGATTTAAGTTGTCTGCATCATATATCCTGAATTGATCTCTTTTGAACTTATCTCTCATATTTAATATAGTGTTGTCATCATCAAAAAGGGGGAGATTGTTGGTTTGTGTGTCTTCCCTAAGTGTTTTGATGATGAGCAACACTATGTTAATTGTTCTTGTTATTTTTTTTCAGATATCTTGCACTTGAGTTATCCATGGTCTTATATGAAATAGCTGCTAAGAGGTAACACTGCGTGTGTTCGTTCATGTTCTGTCTTCGTGCTGTTTTCCTCAAACATCATGTAGTTCTTGCTTCGCGTTTTCACCTCGTGTCGAGCTAGCCATGTTGTCGTCTGATTGAGTGTTGTCTTTCACCTCGTGCAGTATTTGTTTACTGTGTTGGTTCCATGTCATCCTTTGTATTCCTGTCTTCGAGTCCATTCGCTGAGTCTCTAAGTCAGTCTAAGTTCAAGTGTTCGTTTCACTTTGTGATTGTTTTCTCTTCTCATGACTTCGTGTCGTGTTCCTGAAGTTGCTCTAAAAGTTCTGATGAACTTCGAGTAGTTTTCTTGTAGACCTCGTGTCGTTCCTACTTAGTAACCACACTTCGTGACGGTTACTATAGTCCACGTCTTCGTGTTGGTTTTATGCACTCCGTGTCGTCTTCTTTGTTTCATTCTGTTCTCATCTCACTTCGAGTCGTTTCTCTGCATACTGTCTTCGTGTTGATTGGCACTTCTTCTTGGTTACAACACCTCGTGTTGTACTGTTTGACTTCGTGTCGGTTTCGGTTGCTAGTCCATGTTGTTTTCATGTCGTTCTCCTTATTGCCACCTCGTGTCGTCTTAAGTCTTCGTGTAGTTTTACCTCGTGCAGTCTGATCCCGTGTTATTTACTGTTTCGACTTCGTGTCGTTATCAGCCCGTCCTGTTTTCATCTCGTGCTGTTCTTACTGGCTTCGTGTCGTTTTCTATATATAGTGTGTGTTTGTCACCACTATACTTCGTGTCGTTGCTTTTTACTTCGTGTCAAACTTCACCTCGTGTTGTTTTCACCTCGAGTCGTTTCGTTATATTCTGTCCTCGTGTTGGTTTCTCGCTTTAGTCTTCATGTCGGTCTCTGTCGTTAGCCCGTGTTGTCCTCGTGTTGTTTTTGCATTCGTGACCTCGTGTCTCTTTTGCTTATAACCTCTCCTCGTGTCATTTTCTTCTGTGTATCTGACCTGTTACAGAGTATCTCGTGTCGTTCTTGTGTCATCTCGAGTAATAGTCACGTCGTGTTGTTACTATACCTCATGCAGTTTTGGTTTTAATGGCCATGCAGCGTATTAAAGGACTTAATCTCATTACAGGTCCGAGGAAGAACATTCCACACTCCAGGGCTGCACGTGATCCGAGACAAGAGGAACCAATCTGATAAAGGCACGTGGCAGGAAGATTCTGGATCGAGCGTGGGAGGCACACGCATTTTGTGCCCTATCCACCTGCTGTTCAGCTATAAATAGAATCCTTCGTCCTCAGATGAAGGTGATCGAAGAAGAAAGGCATAGAAGAAAAAATAGGAAAATTGAGAGCCCTTCGATCCAGGAGAAGAAAAGAAAGAAGAAAGAATAGCAGAGAAAGAAAAAGAGAGAGAGAGCAGAAGAGTGATCAGAAGAGTTGTTCTGACTTGCGGATCAAATCCGAAGTCTATTGCTCTGTGTTGAGCTACATTGTTTCCATTTTCTGGCATTTGATTTTCTTCGTTCGTATTTTTCCGTTTATTGTTCTTATCTTTCTTCTACTGTCCTTGTTTGTGTTTCCGATCCTCTGGATTGAGGTCGGGGTCCTCCTGTGAGATCAGGAGAAGGGAGATTCATTCTCCTATTTGCAAGCAGCAGGTGAGCTGCTTGTAGGTTCCCTCCGGGTTGGGAGGAAGAGGGGTCTTCGACCTCTGGTTCACTAGTAGCAGGGTTGCTACTAGTGGGGTTCCCTCTTGGTAAAGAGGAAGAGAGACGTAAGTCTCTGGGTTCTAGTGACTGCAGGTCGCTAGAGGTTCCCTCCGGGTAGGAGGAAGAGGAGAGGTTGTTCTCCTGGGAAGCTGTGTATCAGCAGTTGTCTGGCAAGCTTGTTGCCCAGCCTTTAGTGAAGCCACACTCGGTTTGAGTGTAGGGTGGATGTAGGTCTGAAGGACCGAACCACCTTAAAATCCTCTGAGCCCTTGTGCGATCGATTGTGGTACTATCATGATATGGCTTCTATTTGCTTGAGCTATTAACTGCACTGCATCATATTCGTTAGCCTGAGCTCAAGGTTATTTGCATTTAGCAATATACTCTGCAGAATTTTTTTTTATTCTTTAAAAACAGTGATCTATTCATCCCCTCCCCTTCTAGATCACTTCATATTGTACTTATCACTTTGGGCCCTGATAAAGACTTCCATCCTGTTCTTCCAGAAAAAATAGTTATTACCATCGAAGAAAGGGGGACGGGTGATTGACTGCCCTTCAGCAATGTAGCTGCGAGGACCAGCGGATCCGTTTCCCTGGCCGTTGGACCACATATTGGGAAATACCCTCTCTGATACCAAGTGTTAGGGTGCTAGGCCCGGATACAGAGGGGGGGTGAATATATCCTTCTATGAATAATGGCCAATTAAAAACTCAGATGCTCGACGCAAACACAGAATGAAACGAATTCAATTAAACTTATGAGCAAACACAAGGAGCGCGCCTATCCAAGCATCTAGCGGAAGCAAGCACACAAAGCAAACCATTGCTCAATAGACTTTTTAGGTGGTTCGGTCCTCCAGACCTACATCCACCCCTCACTCCCAACCGGAGTGAGGCTTCACTAGCCAATGCTAGACAAGCAGACTCAGTCTGCAAACAGTTGCTGCCACACAGCTTGACCAGGGGAACAGCCTCCCCTCTTCCTCCCAACCGGAGGGACCCCTGGACTTGCAACCCGCAAGCCCAGAACCGGAGACAAGTCTCCCTTCCTCTGACTAGAGGGAATCCACAAGTAGCTCTCAGCTACTTGTAACCGGAGATCAGATCTCCCTTCTCCTGATCCACAGGAGGAACCCGACCTCACTACTGAGAATCGGAAGAACAAGGATAACCAAATAAGAAATGAAAAAACAGAAACACGAAATGAAAATAACTTCAGCAAACAGAACGCTGAAAAATGAAATGCACAATGTGGCTCTCAATGGAGCTGACTGGCGTGGATCTGATCCACGGTCCAGTAGACAGATCTTCAGATGAGCTTCTCTTCCTCTTCTCTTCTCTCTCACTTTCTTTTTCTCTTAACCCTCACGAGCTCTCTAACTCTCTCTTTCTCTTCTTTTCCTTATGCTCTTCTTCTCTTTCTTTTCTTCTGGATCGAACTCTCTGCACTTCTCCTTTTTACTTTTTCCTTTCGATCAACCTTCATCTGTGGACGAAGGCTTCCTTATATAGCAGCAGCAGCAGGTGGATGAGGTGCAGAATGCGTGTGCCTCCCACACTTCGTCCAGAACCTTCTTGCCACATGCCTTTATAGCATTGGTTCCTTTAGCATTGGATCACGTGCAGCCCAGACACCGGTGAATGTTCTTCCTCGGACCTGCAAGGAGATAAAAACCATTAACACTGAGGGCCACAAGAACTAAAACTGCATGAGGTATGTGATAGCAATACGAGATGCACTGTACTGAGAACGAAACGAGATGCACAAGATTATTACAGTACGAGACAAGGAGAGAATGACAAGAGGTCAGATGAAAACAGCACGAGGTAAAAAAGAGAACGACACGAAGTATCACTGTGACAAAACAAACACTATGAAGAGAACGACACGAGATACATAATAATAAAGCTAACACCACAAAGAAAACGACACGAAGTCAGAAGAGAACAGCACGAGGTGAGAAGGAAGTCTCACGGAGTGAAAAGGTAGACAGACACGCGATCAGAAGGAACCTGGACGAAGATAGAAATAAACAACACGAGGACATAAACACAAGAATAACACGAAGACATGAATACAAAAGCAACACAACATAACAAACAGCAAAGAGAACGACACGAGATGAAACGACACTTTACTAAAAAGACTTAAATACACACGAAAACAACATGGACTGAAACCAACTCGAAGACGAAGGCAGAAACTGACACGAGGTGTGGTTACAAAAACAAGAAGGACACTTGCAACGAACAGCCTTCATATGATGAGGCGATGTGAAGACTTTGCGTTCAAAAAGATCTATAGACTTGGAACGGCTTCAAGGCAACGCAATCGAATGTATGGACTTTCACAAGGTATAGACTTGCCAAAGAACTGGACGATGTATAGACTTGAACAAGGCAAAGTCTGTACAGACTTGAGGGTTCACAACGTATATACTTTGGCAAGACAATAGCTGTACATACTTGAAGTGAAGACCAATGTATAGACTTCAAAGTTCAGCTGCCAATAAATAGACTTGGAAAGCTTGAAGGCCAATGTACAGACTTGGAAGCTTAAACCAATGTATGGACTTAGCTTCGAACATGCTACAGTGCATTGTATGGACTTTGAAGACTGATGCATGACGCTAAGCCAATGTGTAGACTTTGGCTTGGGACGAAGGTTAAGAAGAGGCTGTATAGACTTGGCCAAACCAAGAGACTCGAAGACAAAGGGGGTGACACAGATGGAACGACACGAGGTGGCACAGAAAGCAGTACGAGGTGCTGCAGTGTTCAGAACGCGCTGGAACAAAACACGACACGAAGACAACCAACAAACATTGTTGGCACAACACGATGTTGAAAAAGACAACACGAAGTGAAGTGAACACAACCAACACGAAGTATGAAAGGAACAGTACGGACATGCAGGGTATTATCTCATAGCAGTTTTTCTTATTAATCATGGAAAGTTCGAATGCATAACATTACTCATGATATCTGATTAAAGATAACAATATTTAACATAGTGATGCTCATCATCAAAACACTAGGGAAGTCACAAAAGTCCAACATGTATTTACGTACAAATGTATATATGTTTTTTAGATTTTACATGAAAATTATTATTAGAGGTGAATTTATAAAAAAATATTCTTAGAAATAATTAGCAAAGATATCACTAGGTTAATTCAAATAGTGTATAAATATCATTAAAGCGTAATTTTTTTACAAATCGTTAGTAAAATGTATTGAAATACACGTAAATAAATATGACATTTTTGTATAATTCACATTTACACAATGATGTATCTGTTAATATATTTTTAAGAATACTTTTTTTACAAATTAACCTCTAATAATAATTTCTATGTATAAATTTTTTTTTCTAAAGTGTTAGACTCAGGAACCAACGAATAATACTCACCGCACACTCACGTGTATGTGCACGGTCGGGGCGTGGATTAAGTCTTTTATAAGATGTTTGGGAACAATCATTCAAGAAAAGCTGTTTCTACTTAAAACTTTTGCTCTCTCAATTTTTAACCTAATTTTTTAAACTTACGAAAACAAGTGACAATTATTCTAGAGGGAAACTAACTGATAGGATCTCTATTGCCAAAGGTGTGGATATTTTCGTTATCGTTCAAGGAAATAAATAATTATAGAAAAGTAAAGAATATCAAGAGTATTGGGAGAAAACATATGGTTTGAAATCCTGATTGGCATTATAAAATTAATCCAACTTGGATACTTATAGTGCTCTACTTTGATTTTTAGGGGAATAAATCTGCAAATATGATCTAATTACTTGGGTAGGTTACTTTTAGCGATCCTTTTCGCACAATATCTCACGACTTATTCGTGAACCCTTGTGCTTTGGAATGTTGTGCAAAGTCATGATGTATGTTCCTAAAAGACTAAAACTTTACAAAATTGTGATAACATGGTTACTTGTAACTTCGTATTATAGATATTGGCCAAATTTTTACTTATTGCATTGTTTTTTTTTAGTTAGCACAGACGTTCATTTTTTCCCCTATTTGTCGCTGTTAAAGCTAATTAAGCGTCTCGGTGGATTAAGACAAACTCAATTAACCAAAATCTCTAACATTGGGCCTAGCTGGGCCAAACATCAATCGGTTGGATTACGCTTACTGGCTTTGGAGTTCCACAAAACAGAATTGGGTTTTTGTCTCGGTGCACACTCAAGATACTTGCACACCTTGATGGGTGTGCACCAAACTTTCTTTATTATTTGTTTAAATAAGGTGAGGTGGGGCCACATGTCACCGCCTATCTTTCTGTATGGCTCGACCCCCCGTCGGATATCTCAAAAAATTCTTAAAAATATAATCTAGAAAAGTTTAAAGAAAAATCAAGTTGGCATGGATTGTTTTCTTTTTGGATTTTTTTTTTTAGACTATCCGATAAGAGATGGAATCTGAGAGGAGAGAACTCGGGATTGAATCTGGGAGAGGAGGGCGTCCACTCCGCCACCGGTGAGACGACCTACACAAACACACACTTTGCAAAGAAATTCTAAGATTTAGTCCACGTGCATAATTTTGTGCGTCGATTATTTAACCTTTTGGTAAATTTATGCTTACATATTAATTAAATTTATGAAATATTAACTTATTCTTGGTGCTACAATGCCGACTTCTTGATTATGTCTATTTCTCTTTTGCTAATATGTTAGTATCAGATTTAAGTGTTATCAAAGTAATAGAAGCCCTTGTCAAATGGATAAGACTAAGGTTTCTGCCCAAAGAACCGTTATCAAAATTATATGAAAAAAAGAAAAGTTATGCAAATTCGTGAGAGATTCGTCAAATATTTGACATATAGATATTTTTTATTTTCAATTATTGTATAAAGTTAAACTCAAAGGATCTTGACCTTCTTCGCTTAGTACGTGGCTAAATCACAAATAAGTCATATTCTATGAGTTCATCAACAGCTTAATGTTTTCAACAAATCGTGATTTGCTCGTGAAAACACATGCAAGGCACAAAAGTACGATCAAATGAATTCTTTTCAAAAAAAAAACATTGCAAATTCTCGTGTCACACGCTTCCCACTCTTGGATAGACCTCCAAGTGATGATCGTGACATTAAATTCAGTCCTCTAATGCGCCCGTCGAAAAGATATTTGGAACTCTTTCACCCTTAAAACCAAGGGCGTTCTGATTTTCACCGAACATTTTCTTACTCCCACTATGTCACCTATTATACGGCTTTTAAAGAAAAGGAAAGTTGTGTAAAAAAAATACTAAAATTAGAACTAATAATTTTAACATGAGAAATAACAACTCTAAGTAAATCTCATTTAACTGAAGTTTAGTAAAAGAATCACGTAGAGACTAAAATATATCCCCTTCGTCTCGTACGACACCTTTGATATTTGTTTAACAGGGAAGAGCAATCGGTCACTCTGAGTAAACCTGCAACCACTAGAAGGAGCGTCAAAAGGAACCCTAGAAGAGATCCCAGGTGATAACTCTCCGATGCTTTAATCAAGACCGTACAAGAGAGCCCAAAGAAAGTTGAAGAGGGAGAGAGACAAGATGCTGTAGCACGAAGACTATGCTCGGAGAGGTGGAGAGAGCTCGGAGAGACAAGAAGAGAAGAACCAGGAGGAGACCTCTCTCTCACCACTATCCTGCTAGAGTCGCCTCCGGTAGCCGTCTGTGTGAGCGCGTGAGGGGCACTCTCTCTGTGTGTGGATCTCTCTTTACTGGCAACGTAAGTCTCTGTGTCCTTGTCCTCTTCATCCTTTGGTTGTGTGCCTGTGTTCGTGTGTGTGTATTCGTCTCCTCGTGCCCTCCCCTCTCGTCCCGTCTGGGGGCCTATTTATATAGGACGCAATGGTGCTCCAACTTAGCGATGACGTTGTTCGTGGAAGGATATCGGGAAGGATAACGTCTCGGAATACTACACTAGGGGTTACAAGTAGGGTTTTCTTCACGGCTGGCAGGCTGTGCTGGTGAAGGTTGTTAGGTCCGATAGGGTGCAACAGGATCTAGAAGTGGGGGGGGGGGGGGGGTTGAATAGATCTTTACTAAAACTATGCCCAATTAAAAACTTAACACATTAAGGAACAGTCAAGGTGATGCGGGACGGACACGGGGACCGACTCTACGTGGTATGGACCTCGGACTTTAGATGCGGACACGACCAGCAACACATGATGTGAGAGACATTAGGCCCGACACGGAGAGCTCCTATGGGCTATACGTCGCTAACAGAACGCAAGCTCACTCGTCGTCCCCAAGCGAGGGAAACGCGGATCGTGCACGGTTGAAGAACCGGCAGAGTTCAAGGTAGTCAGCCTCACTTCCGGACTCGGATCGAGTCGCGGGACGGGTCACTCTCACACTCACAGCGGTGACATGAACACACGGGCTAGTACCTATCGCTCTCGACAGCGGCAAAGACCATATACTAGCTAAGCAAATGAACGCCAAGAAGTTCGGACCATTACCTCCACGCACCCGGCGTGGCGAAGACAACCCCGGCCGAATTACGGACTCCCGGTTAAACAATGTTACAGCCGTACAATAATTTGACCCACTCCACGCAGGGAGGTAAAAGGTCACAGGTGTGGTCCGGGAATCACGCACATCGGGTTGACGGACAGCATCTTGATGTCGCCCGGCGGTGCCGAACTCCGCGTTTTCGTGCTTTCCGAACGGCAGCTTCTACGGGCCCGCGGGGCCCGCGGACGGCGCTGTCCTCCGGATCTGCGGGGGTGGGACCCACTGTGATGGGGACCTCTGGTGGCGCGCCTCCACGGCCGGGAACACCGATCGGCTGGGAACACCGATCGGTGGCCGATCGGCTCCGATTCCCACGTTTTGAAGTTGCTGCCCACGGATTTTTGGTTGCTATTTTCAGGCGCGCGCTCCGGCGAAAACGGCCGCTGCGATCAATCCCGACGTCGGATCGGGACGCATGAGCTATCGTTGGAAAGCTCTCTTCAAATCCTTCAATCTAGGCTCAGAAAGAACTGCTGGATCTGGTCGGATATGGACTTTAATGAATTTACAACTCCCTGTTGTATAGTAACCGAGATCTCAGATCTACAGGTGAGTTGTCTGAAGACTACCTTTGAACGCGAGGAAGTTGGCCGATTCAATTCTTGAGATCTTCATCAAAGATGTAGTATTTTGAACAAAGAAAATGAGGATATTTTTTATGTCTTGATTGGAGGTGGCTGGGATTTGTTATGGTTTGTTTACTGGAGGGTGGTCGGATCTGGGAACAGGTCGACAGCACTGTAGCTAGCTCTGAGATCGATTTTTGCAAAATATGGAATGGCCTCACAAAACTTTCAGAAAATTTGGAGACGGAGGGGTTGGTGGACAGAACTCCCAGTAAAATTGGGAGATCTAAAAAAAATCAGAAAGAGGTCCGAACAGGGGAAACACAGGGCGGGTGGAAACTGAAACAGCAAGCAGATAGATCTGGAAATTAAGGTTGGACGAAAATAAACAAATATCAAATGAGATCTTTATGACCAACCAAAATTTTTGGGACGTGCTTGACACCTCTGGAGCATCCCCTAAAATCCCCAGGTCGATCTGAGCTCGTGGCTGACACAGAGAATTCGTGGAAGCTGCTGTGGTAGGATGAAGGCAGAACTCCGGCGATCTCGGCGGTGATGCGATGGCGGCTCGTGGCGGCGGCGACCGGAATGATAAGGGGAGGAGTCACACCTCCAGAGGGAAGCCTTCACAGCTCCAAGGGGGAGATAGGGGCGGCCTAGGCCTTTGCTCAAGCAATTTTCCAAGTTCAAATGGCATTAAATTGTCCAAAATGGGAAATTACAAGTATTTATGTGTTACATCTCAAATCCATTGTCCACCGTTGGATCTAGGGGATGGGAATGGGTGGCCTGGATTGAGTGTGACACACACACAAAAATTACAATAAAAAAAATAAGGGGGGGGGGGGGGGCGCACCATTGACTAGGGAGGCAAGGGGGGACATGGTAGTTAGCCACCTTGGACTTTGAAGTCCACTTGTCTCCCATGTTCCTTTTACCATTCAACCTTCTAGATGCCTCCATTTGACATGTTGACTGACCCCACATGGGGCCCATGAGTTGAGGTGGATCAATGGGAGGGGGTCTGTGGGCCCGTGGGACCCGGGGGTCCCATTTTACAAATAAACCCCTCTTACAATCAAAATTACATACCGAATAAAATGAAATAAACACACATCACACAAATAAAGTCTAACTAAATATGATAAATGCCGGGACTCAAGGGGGCGTCTCTAGGCTGTCTCCGAGCCAGATGGATGCTAAGGTGGCTCGCGTCGTACTCCGTGTGCGGTACCGGTGGCTCGGCGTATCGCGTCGCTCAACTGCTCGGGTGTCCACACCAATTCTCCCTGGGTGGGAGAAACTCGACCCTATCGAGTAAGGGTCTGCATCACTCCTGTATCGCTCCAGAAGGTCCGGATCGATCCGTTGCAACTTGCCATGCATGATCCATGTGTCCTCAGTAGCGGGCCGTCCTCTCCATCGCACTAGGTAGCGCGAGTAGGATCCACTCCTGGTAACTGTCACCTGCTCATCTAGTATATGATCTATATGCTCACGCTGCCGTGACAAAGGGGCTGGAGGTGGACACTCAGGTGTGGGATCACTCACAAGGGGAGGAGATGGCTCGAAAGGCTCACTAGGGATCACCGCTGGGTCCCTATATGCAACTAGATCTAAAACATTAAAAGTAGAGCTTATACCGTATTCCTCGGGCAAGTCCACAACGTACGTATTGGATCCAACGCATTTCAACACTCTGAATGGACCGGCTCCGCGAGCTTGCAACTTCTTAACGGTTCCTGAGGGAAACCGTTCAGGTCTTACCCTGATCATGACATATTCGCCCTCTTGGAACTCTCGATGGTGTCGGTGGGCATCGGCTAACTCCTTGTAACGTGCATTGCTGGCCTCAATGTGACGACGGATGTCGTCATGCAAACTCCTAACATGCCTAGCAAATGACTCGGCCGACTCCGACACTCTAGCATGGATAGGCATGGGGACAAGGTCAACGGGTTTCCTAGGCCTACGACCTGTGACAATCTCAAATGGACTCATGTCGATAGACCTATTCACCGAATCATTATATGCAAACTCGGCCATGGTTAGAATGAGATCCCAATCCCCAATGCGGTCCCTAACAAGACACCTCAAAAGGTCTCCCAGACTCCTATTGACCACCTCGGTCTAACCATCTATCTGGGGATGATATGCAGTGGAAAACTTGAGGTGCGTACCCATCATATACCATAGTGTCTTCCAAAAGTAGGAAGTGAATCTAACATCACGGTCAGACACTATAGTGCGAGGCAACCCGAACTTACACACCACATGCGTAAGGAAAAGGCGGGCTACCCTCGAAGCATCCGAAGTCTTCGAGCAAGGAATAAAGAGGGCAATCTTCGAGAAACGGTCAACCACCACATAGACCGAATCATGCTTCCTGGAGGTACGTGGCAATCCCAAAACAAAGTCCATGCTAACATCCTGCCACGGGGCATCAGGCACGGGAAGAGGCGTATAAAGGCCAGAGCTTTGCTTCTTCATCTTGGCCGTAGCACAGGTACGGCACTGAGCCACGATGTTAGCAACATCGAGCTTCAAGCTCGGCAATAAAATCGATGCTCCATTGCCTCAATAGTCTTGTTCCGACCAAAGTGGCCGGCTAGACCTCCCGCATGTAGTTCCCACACTAAGAAATCTCGAACCGAAGTTCGGGGAACACATAGCCTGCTACCTCGAAAGAGGTAACTCTCCTGAAGCACATACTCATCAAGGTCTCTCGAGGGTCCGGCCTGGAGAGTGGTAAAAATCTGACAGAAGTTAGGACAATCAACATAGGCCTCCTTCATCTTCTCTAACCCTATGACCTCGGCACTCATGGTGGTAAGCAAACATGCTCGTCGACTCAAGGCATCAGCCACCTTGTTCTCCACTCCAGCCTTATGTTTAAGCACAAAGGTGAACTGCTGGAGATACTCGACCCAACGACTGTGAACTCGAGTTAAGCTTCTTTTGGGAATGGAGGTACCTCAATGCCTCGTGATCGGAGTATAGGACAAACTCCTGATGTAAAAGATAGTGCCTCCAATGCCTAAGAGCCTGAACAACTGCGTAGAATTCTTTATCATATGTGGAGTATCACAGTTTCGTGTCATTCAGCTCTACGCTGAAATATGCGATCGGGTTGGACTCCTGACTCAAAACTCCTCCTATCCCAACACCCGACGCATCACAAGAGACCTCAAACACCTTCGAGAAGTCAGGCAATCGAAGGATAGGCGTCTGGGTCATGCGCTCCTTGATGTCCTTGAAGGCGGCAGATGCGGCCTTCGTCCATACAAATGTGCCCTTTCGGATACAATCCGTGATCGGGGAGGTGACGGAGCTAAATCCCCGGATGAAGTGGCGATAGAACGTCGCAAGACCATGAAAGCTGCGGACATCATGAACGGTACGGGATTCCGGCCACTCAACAATGGCCCGGACCTTCTCCAGATCGGTGGAGACCCCCGTACTAGACACAATGAAACCTAAGAAGGTAAGCTGAGATGTCATGAAGGCGCACTTCTGTGGGTTTGCAAACAACTGCTCTCGCCGAAGAAGTAGACAGACCTGCCGAAGGTGGTCTAAGTGGTCCCCTGTGGTGCGGCTATAGATAAGGATATCATCAAAATACACCACTACAAAGACTCCAATGAAAGGTCGAAGGACCTGAGTCATGAGCCGCATGAAAGTGCTAGGGGCATTGGTCAACCCAAAAGGCATGACCAACCACTCATATAGACCGTCCTTGGTCTTAATTGCGGTCTTCCACTCATCACCTGGCCTAATCCTCACCTGATGGTAGCCACTCTTAAGATCGATCTTCGAAAAGATAGTGGCACCTGCCATCATGTCCAGTATGTCATCAAGGCGGGGAATATGGAACCTGTACTTCACGGTGATTTTGTTGATGGCACGACTATCAATGCACATTCTCCACGTGCCATCCTTCTTCGGGGCGAGTAACACGGGTACAGCATGTTGCATCCATATGGTTTTGATGATGTCTCACACTATAAATCAATCTTCTATCTCTAGATTTATGATGTTTCATCATGTGAGTGAGTACAATTCATATGGTTGTCAGATAAGCATGCTATCTTGATTCTGTCTACACTCTGCTTAGTTAGTATTGACAGCAGTGGGTCGACCCACCCTTGCTGATGCGTCGACTCATCTGAACATTGTTTGTCTGGGTACCAAAGTCTATACACCAGCTTGATCTATTAAGTCTGTACATTGGCATAACTTCTTCAAGTCTATACATCGGGCACCTTCTAACTGAAGTCTACACACTGGTCCTAATATTCTAAGTCTGTACACTACCCGACCAGTTAAGTCTGCACATTGCCAAAGTCAGTTCAGCTCAACCCTATACATCCTTCCAAGCTTCAACTCTATACACTGGAGTGTCAAGCTTAATGTCTATACACTGGTTACTGCATTCTCATGAAGTCTACACATCCGATAGTGTAAGTCTATACATCGCCCAGTGTCATGCTTGCATAGTCTGTACAACGCCTGCTTCACACACTCAAGTCTACACATTGCATGTCAGCAGGCTCGCACAAACTAAAGTTCATACATTGCACAATGTCTGAACATTGGTTCAGAGATAGCTTCAGCCAACTCTATACATCGACTGGCAGTCTTCATGCTAAGTATATACACTCCTTGAGTCCAAGTCTGTACAGCGTCCGTTGTCTAGAATTCTTGAAGTCTGTACATCGGACTGCTTCTTTTGAAGTCCATACATTGGCTCGTTCACTTTTGCAAAGTCTGTACATTAGACTGTGGCAAAGTCTATACATTCAGTTCCTTGGGCGAAGTCTATACATCGCTAAGTCTGCACATTGTCTTCAACTCAAGCGTTCAAAGCCAAGTCTATACAACGCCAAGTCAATACATTGAACTGTTCTCCAAGTCTATACACTGGACTTTGGTTCACCAAGTCTGTACATTCCATATCATTTCCTACGCTTGGCCAAGTCCATACATTCATACATTTCCCTACGCTTTCCTGGCCAAGTATATACATCGTTAAGCCTGTACATTGCATTCTGCTCAAACGTTCAAAGCCTCAAAGTCTGTACAGCGTGAAGTCTATACATTAGCTCAGTGGACTTTCAAGTCTGTACATTGGCTTCTTATTTTCAAAGTCTGTACAGAGGCTTCGAATTAACAAGTCTGTACATCGGCTTCATTCGCTCAAGTCCATACATCCACAGTGTACTTCCATGTCTGTACAACGCTGAAGCGTTCAACAAGTCTATACACTGCTTGAGCCACACCAAGTCTGTACATCGCTTCAAGCGATTCAAGTCTATACAGACTGCCTTCACATTCAGAGTCTGTACAGCCGAGCGTCTCATGCATCGTCTCACTCTGGCAAAGTCTATACAGTGCTCACAGCACATTGGTTCAAAGTCTGAACACTGGCCTCTTGCTTCAAGTTATACATTGGGTTGTCCGACCACAACCCTATACATTCTGTTGTTATAACTTGTGTCTTCAATGCTCACAGCACACTCTTTCCAAGCCTGTACACTGGTGAGGCTTCGTGAAGTCTACACAGTGGCTGGGCTATGTAAAGTCCACACATTGGCAAGGCTGGTTCATGCATTGTTCATCACAAGTCTATACACTGCCATTCATGTGCTTGTTCACAAGTCTATACACTGACATTCATGCGCTTTCTCATTATGTCTATACACTGCCATTTATGCGCTTGTTCATAAGTCTATACACTGCCTTCACATGCGCTTTATTCATTAAGTCTATACATTCTCTCACGTTGTACACACTTACTCAGTTGATGTTTCTGAAGTATATACATTCTTGTTAATAGCCTGAACTAACTTAGTATATACATTTCTTCTATCTCTGTCTGCAGGCGAATTCAGGCTGATGATTGGGCACGTGAACCGAGGTTGGCACCTGGCACGTGATCCAAGAAACCAGGAAAATGACACGTGGATGGCAACCTAGTTAGGATGCTGCCATGTGGTCAAAATTCAAATGATCTGGCAAAAAGTTCATGGGCGGGAACCTGGCAGCCACACGCCCAAAATCTGCTATAAATATGAAGCTTCGTCCTTCAGTAGAAGCTTGATCGTGAAAAGAAAAAGCAGAAGCCATTGGTGTGAGTTTGCACGATCCAGAAAAGAAAAAGAGTAGAGAGTTCCAGATCCGAGAGGAGTTTGTTCGAGAGAGAGAGCAGTGTCTGTGGTTTGATGAATTGCTTCATTTGAAGCTACATTTGTAATGGTTTCAGAACCGACTGCTTCTTCATTGGTTTTTGTTTCTACTTTGTTTACGTTTCATTTTGTTCATCCTTCTGATTTGAATTGGTTCCCCTCCGGTGTGTGGAGGAAGGGAGTATTACTCCAGTTTCCCTCTGGGTTGCAGAGGAAGAGAGATCGGTGATCTCTGGTGTTGTTGGTGACAGGTTGTCATTAGCAGTTTCCCTCCGGTGTGTGGAGGAAGGGAGAGGATTCTCCGGTTGTGTTCTAGCTGGTAGCTAGAACAGGTTTCAAGTTCTGAGGGTACCAGAGCTTGGTTGAGGGATTTGTTTCCCTTGGTTGTTCAAGCTGTGTGGCAGCATGTTGTTCGCAGACTGAGTCTGCAGTGATCTAGCATTGTCGAGTGGAATCCTCATTCTTGTTGGAGTGAGGGGTGGATGTAGATTGCGGACTGCAATCGAACCACCTAAAAACCGAGTGCCTCCTCTATGGTTTGCTGTTGTTATCTGCGCTCTCCATCTGCTTGTCTCTTTGCTTCCATGTGATCAGTTCTTCACTCTCATTTACTTATACTGCCTTGCTTGGTGACTGTATTTGCATTTCTCTGTGTGCGGGTTAAGGAGGGGCGTTAGCAGTAGAATTTATTTTCCGCCTAAGTTTCTACAAATTGGGAGTGATCTATTCATCCCCTCCCTTCTATATCACTCTTGCTGCGCTAACACTTGGTATCAGAGCAGGTTAACGCCATGTGGACGAACGGTCAAGGAAATGCTGGTGGTCCTAGAACCTTCATGGCCGAAGGTCAATCCATTAGTCGTCCTCCGTATTTTGATGGTAGTAACTATCTGTTTTGGAAGAACAGGATGGAAGTGTTCATCAGAGCTCAGAGCCATAAACTATGGAGAGTAATTACTGTTGGGCCATATGATCTGCCACCAAACGAGGATGCTTGGACAGATGACCATGTCAATCTCTCTTCACTCAACTGGACGGCGTTGAACATCATCCAGTGTGCTGTTCATCCAGAGGAATATGCCTGTATATCTGCATACAGAACTGCCAAGCGAATGTGGGATGAGCTGCAATTGATCTATGAATGTACAGCTCAAGTGAAAGCCTCGAAGGTAAACCTCTACACTTCTAAGTATGAAATGTTTAAGATGAATGCAGATGAGAATATAACTGAAATGTATGCCAGGTTGTCCTTGATCACAAACACACTTAAAGGGCTAGGGAAGGATCTTGCTGAGGCAGATATAGTCAGGAAAATCCTTAGATCTTTATCCCCGACATGGCACACTAAGGCCATTGTGATTGGGGAGTCAAAAGATCTGACTATCTTGACTGTGAATGAACTCATAGGATCTCTTATGACCTATGAGATAAATTTCAAAGGAGGTGGAGAAGGAAGTGAGAGGAAGGGTAAGAATGTGGCTCTAAGGGCATCCCGCAACAAGGGTAGCAACAGCGGGAGCAGCAGCAGTAGCCCCGAGTCATAGTCTGAGCTTGAAGGTCTTTCAAATCTCGACCAGGAGGAGCAGGCAATGCTCACTAGACAGTTCAGAAAATTTTTGAAGAAAAAGGGAAAGACCTTTAGGAAGAAGAAGCCACACTCTTTCAACAAGAGTGCTGAATTTACTAATTACAGGGATAGAAATCCTAAGAGACTGACTTGTTTTAATTGTAACAAACAGGGACATATGAAAGGCGAAAGCCCAGACCTCCAAAAGAAGGGTCCCTATCTTCAGAAGAAAAACATAAAGGTGCAGAAGAAGAAGAAGCCACAGGCGATGGTCTGCACATGGAGCGAGGAAGAAGAAGACCCCGAAGACGCTTCCTCAGAAGAATATGAAGATGGAATTTGCCTTATGGCAAACAGTGAAGAGGAGGTAATAAACGTTTTTGAAAATTACCCAATTGATGACTGGGAGGATGCTTATGGTGACTTGCTAAATAAATTTAATTCTCTTAGCAAAGAGCACAGAGTTCTGAAAAGAAAATTTAACACAAATGTTGAAGAACAAACTCTGGTCTGTGAGGAAAATGAGAAGCTAAAAGAACAACTAGAAGAAATGACCTCACTAAGGAAAGAGAATGATAAGCTCAAGGGAGAAATTCAAGAAAGTCAAAAATAGCTCAATGAATTCAAAACTAAAATTGAAGAAAGCATGAATGAAATTAGAATGAACTCAGAGAAATATGAAGCTGTGAAGAAGGTAAATGCTGAACTCCTAAAAAATTCTGAGTTCCTTCAAAAGGAGCTGGAAGACAAACAGAAAGTCTTAGAAAAGTTTGTCCAAGGAAAGACTAGTTTAGATGCTATACTAGGGACTAGGGTCAATTTCAATAAGGAGGGTCTAGGCTATGACCCAACCAACAAGAGACCCTTGCAGTTCAAGACCATCACCTTCTGCCCAGAGAAGGGAAAAGAGAAGCTGGACACACCATCCAGCTCAAACAGCTCTGAGGGAATTCAAAGTCCTAAAGAAAACACAAAAACCAGTACTGGACAACCATTTAAGATGGGAATGAATTTTATGAAGAATAACACTAAGCCCACTTACCAGAACACAAATGGTAGATGGACCAAGAAAGTGAATCAGAATAAGAGCTGGAATTACAACAATCAGATGGGTCCAAACAGAACCTACTGGAGAAATAACTTTCATGGTCAAAAATATGTTAATCAACAAGCTTACAGGAAATTTCCTAGGAATAGGAAGACTAATGAATGGAATAGAACTCACTTCTCCAGTCCAGCTGGATTCAACTTTAATAAACCAGAAAGGAAGGTGCCAGAGAAAATCATGCTGAAGCAAATCTGGATACCTAAACACTTGATCAGAGATTTGAACAATGTCCTTGGACCCAACTCATCTTGGGTTCCAAATCACTCTGCTTGATGCGTTTGTGTAGGTCGGCCTGGCAGCTGAAGACAACAAGTGGTACCTCGACAGTGGCTGCTCCAGGCATATGACAGGAGACCGATCCAAGTTTAGCAAGATAGAGATGAAGCCAGGGGGTCTGGTCAAGTTTGGAGGAAAGAACAAAGGTAAAATAATTGGAGTTGGTACAGTAGGTAAGTCTTCCACAAACTCCATTGAAAAAGTCTTACTTGTGGAAGGGCTACAACACAACCTGATTAGCATTAGTCAGTTATGTGACAGGGGTCACAGGGTTGTATTTGATGATAGTTCATGCAAAATCCTTGAAACAAATTCTGATGTGGTTAAATTTGTAGCCAACAGGATTAATAATGTCTACATTGTAGACTTAGATGAGGAATCTGAATCTACTATTTGCTTATCTGCCAACTCTGAAAATGATGCTTTTGAATGGCATAGACGTCTAGGTCATGCTAGCTTTACAACTTTAAATAAATTGGTTAAGTATGATTTAGTTAGAGGCATGCCTAGAATTAAATTCAACTCGATATCAAAAGCATGTGATGCCTGTGCTCTAGGCAAACAGACCAGAAATTCCTTTAAATTAAGATCTGAGCCATTGTCTTCTAGACCAATGAAACTTCTTCATATGGATCTTTTCGGTCCCACTAGAACTCAGAGTCTTAATGGAAACAGGTTTGGCTATGTCATCATAGATGACTTCTCTAGATATTCATGGATATTTTTCTTAGCAAATAAGAGTGATGCATTTCAAAAGTTTAATCTGTTTTTCAATAAGGTCAAACAAGAAGAGAAATACAAGGTCTGTTCTATTCAATCTGACCATGGAGGTGAGTTTGAAAACTCCATGTTTACTGATCTTTGTGAAAAAGAGGGACTAACTCACAGGTTTTCTTCTCCCAGGACACTTGAACAGAATGGGATTGTGGAGAGAAGAAATAGAACTGTGGTGGAGATGGCCCGAACCATGTTGATTGAAAGTAAATTACCTAGAAGGTTTTGGGCAGAAGCGGCCAATACAACAACTTACATAATCAACAGGGCCATGGTAAGACCCATTCACAAGAAAACACCCTATGAGCTTCTAAAAGGTAAGAAACTAAACTTGTTTCATTTCAGAATTTTTGGAGCAAAATGTTTTATTCATAACAATGATAAGAAAGATTTAGACAAGTTTGAAGCCAAAAGCTCACCTGGAATATTCTTGGGTTACTCTGAAGTGTCAAGAGCATATAGGGTATTTAACATATCAGATCAGAAAGTGGAAGAGTCTCCACACATCCTTTTTAGTGAAAAGAAAGATATTTCTAATGTTGAAAATCTTGACAGGGATTCCAATCATGGTGGAGATTTTCTAGAAGACCAACAGGAAGAAGAGAAGACTCAGCCGAGTGGAGAAACAAATTCCCCCAATCAGGAAGGGCCAAGAGAAACAGGTGAGTCTTCAACAAATATTAGATTTCTTAAAGACCATCCATTAGATAATGTCATAGGCCAGCCTGAAGATCCTCTTCGGACTAGGTCTCATTTTAGAAATGTGAATAATGATGACTTAATTGCTTTAGTCTCACAAATTGAACCCAAAACAGTAGAAGAGGCTTTAGCTGATCGAGGATGGGTCAATGCTATGTGTGAGGAATTAGGTCAGTTTGAAAGGAATAATGTCTGGGAGCTTGTCCCAAGACCAGATGGTATTAATGTCATAGGAACCAAGTGGGTGTTCAAAAATAAGATGAATGAAGATGGAATCATCTTGAGGAATAAGGCCAGATTAGTAGCCAAAGGCTACTGTCAGGAATTCGATGTAGACTTTGATGAATCCTATGCACCTGTTGCTAGGATGGAAGCTATAAGATTGTTGCTTGCCTTTGCATGCTCAAAGAATATAAAACTCCAACAAATGGATGTTAAAAGTGCCTTTTTAAATGGAGTCATTAAAGAAGAAGTTTTTGTTGAACAACCTCCTGGATTTCAATACTCTCCTCAACCTAACCAAGTTTTCAGGTTAAACAAAGCCTTGTATGGTCTAAAGCAGGCTCCAAGAGCATGGTATGAAAGATTGTCTGAATTTCTGATCAGCAAAGGCTACAAAAGAGGTAAAGTTGATCAAACTTTATTCACCAAGGGCATAAACAGAGATATCATCATAGTTTAGGTATATGTAGATGACATTATATTTGGATCAACTAAGCATGAACTATGTGATAAATTTTCTACCATGATGTCTGCTGAATTCGAAATGAGCTTGGTTGGTGAACTGAAATATTTTCTTGGATTGCAGGTACAGCAGCTAGAGGATGGGTGCTTCATCAACCAAACCAAATACACAATGGAATTGTTCAAGAGGTTTGGTATGGAAAACTTAAAGCACATTACAACACCCATGGGCACCAATACCTCATTGGATGCAGATGAGACAGGTAAAGAAGTAAATGCCAAACTTTATCGAGGTATGATTGGATCACTTCTTTACTTGACAGCCTCTAGACCAGATATACAATTCAGTGTAGGAATGTGTGCAAGGTATCAATCTAGATCTACTGAATTACACTTAGCTGCAGTTAAAAGAATCTTCAGATATTTGTCAGCTACTCAGTCTCTTGGTTTATGGTTTCCTGCATCTCACACACTTAACTTAGTAGCATACACAGATGCTGATTATGCAGGCTGTAAACTAGATAGGAAAAGCACTAGTGGCCATTGTGAATTTTTGGGTGGGTGTTTAGTGTCTTGGGGCTCCGAGAAATAACATTCTGTGGCCCTCTCTACTGCAGAAGCTGAATATGTGGCTGCAGGGAGTTGTGGAACACAAGTAATATGGATTAAACACCAGCTTCAGGACTACCAAGTAGACCTGGGGTGCACACCAATTTACTGTGATAATACTAGTGCCATCAATATTGCTAAAAATCTTGTTTTGCATTCACGAACCAAACACATAGAGATAAGACATCATTTTATAAGAGATGAGGTGTCTAAGAATAATTTTGAACTGATTCATGTAGGCACAGATAATCAGATTGCTGACATATTCACAAAACCTCTGGATAATGAAAAATTCACCACATTGAGAAGAGAATTAGGCTTATACAAATTATCTTAATTATGAAGCCTGTTCTTGTTGTGAGGGGGAGTTGTGTTTGTCTGATGTTTAGCCTTCTTTCTTGCTGGTTTAAGGGGGAGTTCAAAATGCTTACTGGTTAGCTTTCAGGAATGCTTTGAGTAAGGAGAAGCTTTGAGATTATGCTGGATTGTTTTATTGAGGAATGCTATTTCTTAGGGGGAGCTGAGTTGTCATGTGAGAAGAGAAGTTCTTTGACAGATTCAAAAGGGCTGTCCAGATGTGTAACTTTGTTGGTCTTGCATGACTGATCTAGTGTGGTTATCTCAGACAGTAGAGTGTCACTTATCTCTTAAGTCTATAAGTCAGTGACTCTAATCTCCAGTTAGAATCTTTCCTTTGGTACTCCTTCAGAGATCTGAACTAATTGCATAAAGTATATCTTCCTACATTGTCATTGATTCTGGTTCAGGCCAAAAACTTGTATGTCTTGATATCTGACCCAATCAGCTTGAAATCTAGACTTCAAGACTCAATTCAAGAAATAATCCTTCTGGTATTATTTTCAATCATTCTATCTCTTTAACTCAAGGGCTTAACTGAACAAACATGTTCTGTTTTGAACATTGAGAAACTGGGAGCTTCATCAATGAAATGAATATTTCTCCCATGTCATGAGGTGTCAAATGCTTAAAATGAATGAAAAGACATGACAGAGCAATGGTGACTTGCTGGTGAATAACTGGGGACTCTGGCCTCTAATCAAGGTGTTTCCTCATGTCAAAAGCCACAGTTACTAACTCTGTTCCTTAATAATAAACAAGAAAAAAGGATGTAATGAGGTACTCACTCTGAGTAACTGGGGATTCAGGCCTCTAATCCAGGTGTCTCTCTAATGTCAAAGGAGTGAACTACCAACTTACTCATTGATCTTCTTGAAAATCATCTCAACAAAAAAAAAATTTCCTTGTTGTTATGCAACTAATGGATTGCTTGTCTTCAATACCTTGAGAACACCTCTTTGATTTCATCTCTTGCTGTCTTGTGGGATAGTTGAATGATCAGCTATATCTGGCCATACTTGTGAACTCATGCTCTAAATCATCCACTATGTATGATGATAAACTTGTCAATCATTCTACTTCTCTATTGTGTACTGGAATTTAAAGAATCTTCTCTTGAGATTAGAAACTCACTTATTCTCTTAAGACCTACTCGTGACTTTCTGCACTAAGAAGTTACTGCCCTTATTCTTCATGTTTCCAGCACTGTCATACATTCTGTATTTCTTTTTGCTGATGTCAAAGGGGGAGAGAAGTTCTGCAATATCAGTGAGTCTTGTGAGTTGTGGGGGAGATAGTCTTGTGAGTTGTGGGGGAGATGAGAGTGTGTGGTAGGGAATGTTTAATTCATTTGCATGAGCATGCCTTGAATTTATTCTGCTTGTTGCAGCTGGTATTAACTTCTTGTTGAACTTTGATATTGCTTGATTCATAGTGTTGTCATCATCAAAAAGGGAGAGATTGTTACATCCCTATGGTTTTGATGATGTCTCACACTATAAATCAATCTTCTATCTCTAGATTTATGATGTTTCATCATGTGAGTGAGTACAGTTCATATGGTTGTCAGATAAGCATGCTATCATGATTCTGTCTACACTCTGCTTAGTTAGTATTGACAGCAGTGGGTCGACCCACCCTTGCTGATGCGTCGACTCATCTGAACATTGTTTGTCTGGGTACCAAAGTCTATACACCAGCTTGATCTATTAAGTCTGTACATTGGCATAACTTCTTCAAGTCTGTACATCGGGCACCTTCTAACTGAAGTCTACACACTGGTCCTAATATTCTAAGTCTGTACACTGCCTGACCAGTTAAGTCTGCACATTGCCAAAGTCAGTTCAGCTCAACCCTATACATCCTTCCAAGCTTCAACTCTATACACTGGAGTGTCAAGCTTAATGTCTATACACTGGTTACTGCATTCTCATGAAGTCTACATATCCGATAGTGTAAGTCTATACATCGCCCAGTGTCATGCTTGCATAGTCTGTACAACGCCTGCTTCACACACTCAAGTCTACACATTGCATGTCAGCAGGCTCGCACACACTAAAGTTCATACATTGCACAATGTCTGAACATTGGTTTAGAGATAGCTTCAGCCAACTCTATACATCGACTGGCAGTCTTCATGCTAAGTATATACACTCCTTGAGTCCAAGTCTGTACAGCGTCCGTTGTCTAGAATTCTTGAAGTCTGTACATCGGACTGCTTCTTTTGAAGTCCATACATTGGCTCGTTCACTTTTGCAAAGTCTGTACATTAGACTGTGGCAAAGTCTATACATTCAGTTCCTTGGGCGAAGTCTATACATCGCTAAGTCTGCACATTATCTTTAACTCAAGCGTTCAAAGCCAAGTCTATACAACGCCAAGTCAATACATTGAACTGTTCTCCAAGTCTATACACTGGACTTTGGTTCACCAAGTCTGTACATTCCATATCATTTCCTACGCTTGGCCAAGTCCATACATTCATACATTTCCCTACGCTTTCCTGGCCAAGTATATACATCGTTAAGCCTGTACATTGCATTCTGCTCAAACGTTCAAAGCCTCAAAGTCTGTACAGCGTGAAGTCTATACATTACCTCAGTGGACTTTCAAGTCTGTACATTGGCTTCTTGTTTTCAAAGTCTGTACAGAGGCTTCGAATTAACAAGTCTGTACATCGGCTTCATTCACTCAAGTCCATACATCCACAGTGTATTTCCATGTCTGTACAACGCTGAAGCGTTCAACAAGTCTATACACTGCTTGAGCCACACCAAGTCTGTACATCGCTTCAAGCGATTCAAGTCTATACAGACTGCCTTCACATTCAGAGTCTGTACAGCCGAGCGTCTCATGCATCGTCTCACTCTGGCAAAGTCTATACAGTGCTCACAGCACATTGGTTCAAAGTCTGAACACTGGCCTCTTGCTTCAAGTCTATACATTGGGTTGTCCGACCACAACCCTATACATTCTTTTGTTATAACTTGTGTCTTCAAAGCTCACAGCACACTCTTTCCAAGCCTGTACACTGGTGAGGCTTCGTGAAGTCTACACAGTGGCTGGGCTATGTAAAGTCCACACATTGGCAAGGCTGGTTCATGCATTGTTCATCACAAGTCTATACACTGCCATTCATGCGCTTGTTCACAAGTCTATACACTAACATTCATGCGCTTTCTCATTATGTCTATACACTGCCATTTATGCGCTTGTTCATAAGTCTATACACTACCTTCACATGCGCTTTATTCATTAAGTCTATACATTCTCTCACGTTGTACACACTTACTCAGTTGATGTTTCTGAAGTATATACATTCTTGTTAATAGCCTGAACTGACTTAGTATATACATTTCTTCTATCTCTGTCTGCAGGCAAATTCAGGCTGATGATTGGGCACGTGAACCGAGGTTGGCACCTGGCACGTGATCCAAGAAACCAGGTAGATGACACGTGGATGGCAACCTAGTCAGGATGCTGCCATGTGGTCGAAATTCAAATGATCTGGCAAAAAAAGTTCATGGGCGGGAACCTGGCAGCCACACGCCCAAAATCTGCTATAAATATGAAGCTTCGTCCTTCAGTAGAAGCTTGATCGTGAAAAGAAAAAGCAGAAGCCATTGGTGTGAGTTTGCACGATCCAGAAAAGAAAAAGAGCATAGAGGTCCAGATCCGAGAGGAGTTTGTTCGAGAGAGAGAGCAATGTCTGTGGTTTGATGAATTGCTTCATTTGAAGCTACATTTGTATTGGTTTCAGAATCGACTGCTTCTTCATTGGTTTTTGTTTCTACTTTGTTTACATTTCATTTTGTTCATCCTTCTGATTTGAATTGGTTCCCCTCCGGTGTGTGGAAAAAGGGAGTATTACTACAGTTTCCCTCTGGGTTGCAGAGGAAGAGAGATCGGTGATCTCTGGTGTTGTTGGTGACAGGTTGTCATTAGCAGTTTCCCTCCGGTGTGTGGAGGAAGGGAGAGGATTCTCCGGTTGTGTTCTAGCTGGTAGCTAGAACAGGTTTCAAGTTCTGTGGGTAGCAGAGCTTGGTTGAGGGATTTGTTTCCCTTGGTTGTTCAAGCTGTGTGGCAGCATGTTGTTCGCAGACTGAGTCTGCAGTAATCTAGCATTGTCTAGTGGAATCCTCATTCTTGTTGGAGTGAGGGGTGGATGTAGATTACGGACTGCAATCGAACCACCTAAAAATCGAGTGCTTCCTCTATGGTTTGCTGTTGTTATCTGCGCTCTCCATCTGCTTGTCTCTTTGCTTCCATGTGATCAGTTCTTCACTCTCATTTACTTATACTGCCTTGCTTGGTGACTGTATTTGCATTTCTCTGTGTGCGGGTTAAGGAGGGGCGTTAGCAGTAGAATTTATTTTCCGCCTAAGTTTCTACAAATTGGGAGTGATCTATTCATCCCCCCCTTCTATATCACTCTTGCTGCGCTAACACAGCACATGGACTCATGCTGTCTCGAACAGACCCTCTCTGCACTAACTCATCGACCTGCCGTTTAAGCTCGGCATGCTCCGTGGGACTCATGCGATAATGTGGAAGGTTGGGCAAGGAAGAGCCCGGAACAAGGTCGATGGCATGTTGAATATCTCGCATAGGTGGGAGTCCCTCGGGAAGCTCATCGGGAAAGACATCAGCGTACTCCTGCAGAATGGGAACAACCTCGGGTGGGAGCTCACCCTCGGAGTCCCGCTCCACCTCTCGGACCGTAATGGTAAACACCGGACAGCCCTGACTAAGCTCCTGCTCCATTTCCCGGGTGCTAATCATCATCAATCTCCTCGTCGAGGGCTCTCCTGGGCCAGAGGTAACGATCATAGACCGAGCTGGGGATGGGGTACTAGGCCCGGGAACGGAAGGCTTCGGAGTACTAGGGCCAGTAGGACCCCTGACTGATGGGCTCTTGGGCCGAACGGGTTGGAGGCTGACCCGCTGGCCAGCGTGGTCAAATGTACAGGTGTTCGACCGGCCATGGAGCGTGGCATCCCGGTCAAATAACCACGGCCTACCAAGAATGATACTGTCCACTTCCATGGGGAGAACATCACACCAGATCTCGTCACGGTAGGAGTGGAGCTGCAGCGGGACCAAGCACCGCAGCCTGACCGAAATGGAAGTGGTATCCACCCATGATACCTGATAGGGACAAGGATGGTCTACGGGTGTGAGACCAAGACGGGTGACATCGTTCGTGGAGATTGCATTGATACAACTCCCGCTATCGATGACCACCTTGTAAATTTGCTTTCCCAGCCTACAGAATACATGACGGATAGTAGTTTGACGCCAGTCATCACTGACCTGTGGCTGGGTGAGGATACATCTGACGACCCCCACGTGGGTATCGTCCGAATGCTGGGCATCCTGGGCCTCACCTCCCATCTCATAGTACTCGTCAGCTAGCTCTTCATCTGCCTCATAGCTGACTAACTCGAGGCCCGTAGGGGTGGTATCCTCGGCCTGTGTGTCCCCAATGTGAAGAGATGGGCGGGTGGGACACTGGTTGGCGAAATGGCCAAACCCATTGCAGCGATTACACTGCTGCCGTGATCCACTAGGCTCCCCAATCATAGCTCCTTTACCTTTATCCTCCCGATGGATAGGAGGTGTAGGCAACAAAGGACGTGTAAGAGGTGCGGGTGCCGGTGGACGGGCTGTGGGTGGGGCCGTAAGATGCTGGGGACGAGGAAGGTCCCTCGGGGGTGGAGGACGAGGCCTAGGAGCAAAGGGCTCGGGGTGAGCGGGCTCCTGAGGTCGAGTCATGGGGGCCCTCGGATACGTGCCAGATGAGCCACGGGACTCGACACTACGAAGGGGAAAGGAGCCCAACCGATGGGGTGACTCGAACTCGGCCTCAAACTGCTCCAATTCGAGAGCGATCTGATATGCCTGCTCCAAAGTGGTTGCATTGCGGCGAAAGAGTTCATATTGATAATTGGGCCGCAAACCTCTTCGAAAGCGGGATATAGTCATGGTGCTCTCTTCCGTGACCCCACACCGTAAGTAATACTCATCGAACTCGGCGGTGTACTCGGTCACGGATCGGTTCCCTTGGGAGATGCTTTGCCACTTGTCTATAAGACGTTGGCGATATGAGGCGGGAAGGTATTTCTCCCTCAATTTGATTTTCATATCATCCCAAGTACCGATTTGGGGTTGACGTCACTAATTGAGCAGGCTCTCCACATTGATCCAATAAGTTTGGGCCTGCCCTTGCAGCTTCATCTTCGCGTATCGGACTCTTCGGTGGTCCATCATCTCAAACCACTCGAAGTACCGGTCCATGCCGGCCTCCCAATCTAGATACACCCTAGGGTCCAAGGACCCGCTAAAAGTGGGAGGGTCCGCACGCACACCCCTAAGAATGCGGTCGTCATCCTCGTCATCACGATTCCGTCGTTGATGATGACGACCGTTACCCCCCTGATCATTGTCGGAGGCATAATCATCCACTATGGGCGCCTGTTGCCTCCCTACATCCTCCACTTGAGCCCTTGGCATGGCGGGTGGCTGTGCCGGCTCTTGTTGGTCGTTCGTTGGTGCGGGTTGCACCGCAACTGGGCCCCTCTCTAGGACAGCGATCCTCCCAACTAAGCCCTGGATGGACTGATCCGATCTCTCGGCCCGATCCTCGAGGGCTTTCATCCGCCCTTCTAGACGTGTTCCTATGCCATCCATACGCGTACTAAGACCATCCTTACGCGTGTCAAGACGATCCATGATGTCTCGGAACATCTCGGCCGTCGAGGACTCATCGGAGCTACGGGCCCGGGAATCCGCCATAGGTGGTGGTGGCGAGTATTGGGTACCTCGATGGGTGGGCATGCAACTGACACATGACCTAGAAGACACCGACTAATGCAAACACTCACTAAATGATGCACTTAGACCTAAACCAATATCCGGTACGGGGCAGAGTTAATCGATCTGAAGATCACTCCCGCAAGTGTGCGACCTCCCGATAGGCGTAGCCTAACGTTCGGACAACACCTTTTAAGATACCGAATTATCGGGATGAAATGTAATTTTAAAACACTCTTTTTTTTTTGGTTTTGAAAGTAATGATGGTCCTAGACTCGACTTAGACCATGATGCATGCAAGACATATGCAATGACTACCCTAGACTCGACTTGCTCCGATACCAAACTGATGCGGGACGGACACGGGGACCGACTCTACGTGGTATGGACCTCGGACTCTAGATGCGGACACGACCAGTAACACATGATGGGAGAGACATTAGGCCCGACACGGAGAGCTCCTATGGGCTATACGTCGCTAACAGAACGCAAGCTCACTCATCGTCCCCAAGCGAGGGAAATGCGGATCGTGCCCGGTTGAAGAACCGGCAGAGTTCAAGGTAGTCAGACTCACTTCCGGACTCGGATCGAGTCGCGGGACAGGTCACTCTCACACTCACAGCGGTGACATGAACACACGGGTTAGTACCTATCGCTCTCGACAGCGGCAAAGACCATATACTAGCTAAGCAAATGAACGCCAAGAAGTTCGGACCATTACCTCCACGCACCCAGCGTGGCGAAGACAACCCCGACCGAATTACGGACTCCCGGTTAAACAATGTTACAGCCGTACAATAATTTGACCCACTCCACGCAGGGAGGTAAAAGGTCACATGTGGGGTCCGGGAATCACACACATCGGGTTGACGGGCATCATCTTGATGTCGTCCGGCGGTGCCGAACTCCGCGTTTTCGTGCTTTCCGAACGGCAGCTTCTACGGGCCCGCGGGGCCCACGGACGGCGCTGTCCTCCGGATCTGCGGGGGTGGGACCCACTGTGATGGGGACCTCTGGTGGCGCGCCTCCATGGACGACGGTCGACCGGGAACACCGATCGGTGACCGATCGGCTCCGATTCCCACGGTTTGAAGTTGCTGCCCACGGATTTTTGGTTGCTGTTTTCAGGCGCGCGCTCCGGCGAAAATGGCCGCTGCGTCAATCCCGACGTCGGATCGGGGCGCATGAGCTATCGTTGGAAAGCTCTCTTCAAATCCTTCAATCTAGGCTCAGAGGTAACTGTTGGATCTGGTCGGATATGGACTTTAAAGAATTTGCAACTCCCTGTTGTACAGTAACCGAGATCTCAGATCTATAGGTGAGTTGTCTGAAGACTACCTTTGACCGTGAGGAAGTTGGCCGATTCAGTTCTTCAGCTCTTCATCAAAGATGTAGGATTTTGAACAAAGAAAACAAGGATATTTTTTATGTCCTTATTGGAGGTGGCTCGGATTTGTTATGATTTGTTTATTGGTGGGTGGTCGGATCTGGGAACAGGTCGACAGCACTGTAGCTAGTTCTGAGATCGATTTTTGAAAAATATGGAATGGCCTTACAAAACTTCCAGAAAATTTGGAGACGGAGGGGTTGGTGGACAAAACTCCCAGTAAAATGGGGAGATCTAAAAAAAATCAGAAAGAGGTTTGAACAGGGGAAACACAGGGCGGGTGGAAACTGAAACAGCAAGCAGACAGATCTGGAAATTAAGGTTGGATGAAAATAAAAAAATATCAAATGGGATCTTTATGATTAACCAAATTTTTGGGACGTGCTTGACACCTCTGGAGCATCCCCTAAAATCTCCAGGTCGATCTGAGCTCGTGGCTGACACAGAGAATTCGTGGAAGCTGCTGTGGTCAGATGAAGGCAAAACTCCAGTGATCTCGGCGGTGATGCGATGGCGGCTCGTGGCGGCGGCGACCGGAATGATAAGGGGAGGAGTCACACCTCCAGAGGGAAGCCTTCACAGCTCCAAGGGGGAGAGAGGGGCGGCCTAGGCCTTTGCTCAAGCAATTTTCCAAGTTCAAATGGCATTAAATTGTCCAAAATGGGAAATTACAAGTATTTATGTGTTACATCTCAAATCCATTGTCCACCGTTGGATCTAGGGGATGGGAATGGGTGGCCTGGATTGAGTGTGACACACACACACAAATTACAATAAAAAAAACAAGGGGGGGGGGGGAGGGGCGGGGGGCGCACCATTGACTAGGGAGGCAAGGGGGGACATGGTAGTTAGCCACCTTGGACTTTGAAGTCCACTTGTCTCCCATGTGCCTTTTACCATTCAACCTTCTAGATGCCTCCATTTGACATGTTGACTGACCCCACATGGGGCCCATGAGTTGAGGTGGATCAATGGGAGGGGGTTTGTGGGCCCGTGGGACCCGGGGCTCCCATTTTACAAAGAAACCCCTCTTACAATCAAAATTACATACCGAATAAAATGAAATAAACACACATCACACAAATAAAGTCTAACTAAATATGATAAATGCCGGGACTCAAGGGGGCGTCTCCAGGCTGTCTCCGGGCGAGATGGATGCTGAGGTGGCTCGCGTCGTACTCCGTGTGCGGTACCGGTGGCTCGGCGTATCGCGCTGCTCAACTGCTCGGGTGTCCGCACCACAAGGGCTATAATGCACATGAGATGCTTAGACATAATACACAGCGGAATTAGTAGGAACAGCTAAAGAGGGAGCTGCAGAAACTCAGTGTTAAGTGTAAGGTTGCTACACACTTAAGCACATGCGGCTCTGCAGGATAGCATGCGTTTAATCAACCTACGAACCTGTGAATGGGGGTGAAGGATAATGAGCAATCGCACACAAATAACCCACTACCTAGGGATTTTTAAGGTGGTTCGGTTGCAAACCCGCAACCTACGTCCACCCCTCACCAAAACTCGGTGAGGCTTTCTCCACACGAGGACGAAGTCCTCAACCCACACACGAGGATGAAATCCTCTCCACACACACACACACGGGAGGAGTCCCACACACATACACTAACAAAAACAAACAAACACCAAGCTGCAAGTGCAGCAACCACACTTAGGACAGACTCCCAAGAACACACAAGACTGAACACAGCCAAGGACTCACTTCCGATCTCTAAACAGAGCATCGGACACACACTTGAAACATTGTTCAGAAAAGTAAAATGAAAGCTCTAATAAACTTGGGGCTGGCTACAAAGAGGGGCTGCACTCCCATCAACTTCTTCTTCCTCTTTCACCACTGGTTTAGCTCGAACCAGGGCTGGCCTGCTCTCTCTCCTTCTTTTTCTTCCTCACAGATATACTTTTTTGAATGCTCAATGGCGTGTCTCTTTTTCTCTCTCCAGCAACAGCTTCAGTAACCATATCATCATACATGGGCTGCCCCTTTTATAAACGCAATAAATCCTTCTAGCAGAAGTTTTCCCCTCCAAATAAATTTGGTGTAGCAGGTTCCAAGGAAAATCTGCAGTATCTTATCTTCCATTGGTTGGCACCACCAAGGACGTCCTTCTCTCCTGTGAGATCTCTGGAACATCAAATCTGATTGGGCGGAGGCAAAAAGGATGCTTCCATGAGATGCGACCTTTCCCAGATTTGGTCCCTGACTTTTTCATTGACCAAAAGGATTGATATGGAAAGCCAATGATGACAAGGACAGTTGACTGTCCAAGGAGCCTTTTTCTGATTGACCCATGACAGCCCTCTATCCTTGGTCCCTTCCTTGGACTGAAAACTGATTGGATATGACCAAAAAGAATAGTGCAGAAAAGCTGACCTTTCCTATATTTGATTTCTGTCGAAAAGCTTCTCCTAAAAGGTTGTATTGTAGCCTTATGATGGAGAGGACAATGGTCAGTCCTAGGAAACTCCTCCAGACCTCAAAAGACGTGGTTTCGGGCATTTGCGGTTCCTATTTTTGGTCTCGGGATCCTCTTCTGAAAAAACTGCAGGTTTGCTAAAAATGCCCCTGGGAGCCCAGATGCATCGACCTTTGATCAACATGTGCACAGACCTTAGTGGACTAGACTATATATGTGCATCAACCTTTCATACTTGACTGCATATGTGCACCGACCTGAATGGCAAATCTTCAGCATGTGCACAAACCTGAGTGTTCAATGCTAAGGGATGTGCATCAACCTTAGTTGCAGGTCTTCAGCATGTGCACCGACCTGACTTCTTCAATGCATGAACGTGCATCGACCTTAGTTCAGCATGTGCACCGACCTTACAGGCTAAAATGCAGATGTGCACCGACCTTAGTCTTCAGGTCTTCAGCATGTGCATCGACCTGATATGTGCACCGACCTTGGTTGAGCATGTGTACCGACCTTTGTTCTATTCTAGCTTGATGCGCATCGACCTTATATGCTATTGTGCAAATGTGCACCGACCTTGACTTTCACATGTGCACGGACCTTCAGCAACGTGCATCGACCTTTGCTTGCACTGGCATGATGTGCGTCGACCTTGGTCTTGTGCTGGCGAAAGGTTCACCGACCTTGGCTTGTGCTAGCAAAAGGTGCACCCACCTTGTGTCTATGCTCAGTCAGATTTGTCAACCTGCCCTTTTTCAGCTTCACTGATTTTTTCATGACTTGACCTTAACATTTGACCCTTGCTCAGTTGACTTTGACATAATCTTTCTTGCTCAGTTGACTTTGACCTGAAATGTATGAATATTAACGTTATCAATTGTAGGATAGACTCATCAGTGACTTGTAGACAGACATCATCAAAATCAGATTAAGGCAAAGAATTATGCGTGTACCATACATGCACAACATTCTCCCAACATTCTCCCCCTTTTTGATGATGGCAACTATGAGTCATTATGAGTACATTGTGAGTCAAAGTGCAAAGAAATATAATCATGAAATGAAGCCCAAAGACTTTCTCTCCCCATATAAATATCTCCCTTTTATGCATTTCAGGCTCTCTCCCCTTTATGCATACCCTAGTTAATGACACATACAATTCTCTCCCCCTTTGGCATCATCAAAATAACACAATGGAGAGAATATATGACACAGTTAGGAAAGAATGGAGTAAAGTAGGAGATTATTAGCATAGGATGTACAGAGTGAAAGTAAGTACATACCTGTAGGGAGTAATGAAACGTGCAGCAACCTGAGATACCTTCTCAGAGTTCCAAAAATTGATGTGGAATTACATGCCAATGGTTGTACACTGATTAAAGTTGACAATTGTTGAGTCCCTGAAGGTTCTCTTGTTGGGTCCCTCATGAATGCAAGTAAAGCAAGAATTATGTAGAGAGAAGACCGTGCAAACAAGGAGTGGATACCACTTGATAGTGAGTGATGCTGAGTGTTTAGAGAGCAAGTGATACCAATTGTTAATGACCAGCACAATGTTAAATTGTTAAGTCCTTTGGCATGGCAGAAATAGATTTATACAAAAAGGCATTAAATGTCATGATCACATGGCAAGATAGCCTGAACTGAGTCATGAGAGACAAATGTATGCAAGACATGTAACCATGGCAACATGATATAGTACAAGAGAAACACAGCAGCCATAAAATTGACCATAAAAACTGATTTGGTTTTCAGGCTTTTTAAGTTTTTAATGGGATTCTGATTTTCAAATTTTTAGGATCTTCATATTTCAGCTTTTTACTAGTTTTTCTATTTTTCAGATTTTTGTGATTTTCTATGCAATGCATGGAGATGGAAAATGCACACTAACCATATGCTTGACGAATTGAGGCCAATTTTGTTGGAGCAATGAAGCAAGAAGAGCCCAATTTTTCTTAATGGCAGATGCCATAATAGCTAGACCGTAGTCTGGTTGCAAAGGGTCGACACTAGGGGTCGACATTTGGAAAATGAGGAGCAACAGTCAATAGTTGAAAGAAGGAGGGTTCTTTAGTCTGAAACCAAGTTCACAAATGCAGAGTTATAAATTTTTCAGAATATCAAATTATTGAACTCTAGTGACAATGCCCTTAAATACAGATTGGTTTAATACTGATGAATTCTGAGTTTTTCAATAAACGCACTTGAAAGCATTTGCATTCAAAAATAATAGAAATGAACTAGAAATTCATACTTAAACCATGTTAACCTCCTCTCATCTTACTCATTCAATGTCATTAGCTCCCTTGAGAGTTATTGCAAGAAGTATTGAGGATAAACAAATAGACATTTTTGATTTTATCCAAGAGCACCACAAATTCAGATTTTTCTATAGAGACCATTGTTGGATATCAATTGTCAAACCTTTTACGAGTAGTCACGTGTAGCATGCACCTTTTGACATGAGAGTGCACGTTGATTAGACGCCAGCACACCCAGTTCCTCAGTGTAGCTCACCATTTTACCCTTTTTTTAACAGAGATAGCATGGTACTTCATGACGGTGTCCACTCCACTTCTTTGGTGAAGGGACTTGGTTTCTCGGTGAATCCAATGCCATTTCTCTATCTTAGAGCACTGAACTTAGCACACACCTTTATACATAAGGATATACATTTATCAGATGCCTATATACCCAGTTACTCAGCATGGCTGAAGTTCATTGCTATCATTGTAGCCCCCCTTTTTTTGGAAACTTTAGATTTGACAAATGTTTAAAAACAATACTTTCAATGGAGTTTCTCAATCAAGAATGTCTTTGTACAAAAGATAACTTTCAGATTCAAGAAGGTAAGGTAAGTTAAAAAAAATGAAAAGCTGGTTTAAGTCTATTAAGTCCGAGTGCAGCCATTTTCAAGACAGTTAAACTTAAAAGCTCACGGAATCATTAATTTCAAACCAATAGCTTGTTGTGTCCCCTGGTTTTGATGATAACAAACCATAAATCATTATTAGATCTTTGTGAAATATCTAAAAAGTTTGGCTTAACTTCTAGACTGAACAAGTACAGGAGAGACACTCTAAGAGTGCCGACACCTCCCACAATGTGTCGACACCCAAGAACAAATCCAAGTTGAAGCTATTTCTGTCTGGGCTCTGGATTGACCAAAGTGTCGACACCTCTGAGCAATGTGTCGACACCCCAAGAACAAATCCATCTTGAAGCCGTTTCTGTCTGGGCTCTGGAATGACCAAAGTGTCGACACCCTGTGAGAAAAGTGTCGACACTTCAGTTCCAAGGAGCAAAGTCTTACTTCCTTCAAGCACGATGTCTCGACACCTGCAATCAAGTCTCGACCTGTCCAGCTTGGAAGCCTTGTTTCTTGAAGATTCAAAAGAGATGTGTCGACACCTTGACTGGAAGTGTCGACACCTTCATGAACGCCCAGAACGGATCTGAATCTTGTCGCGTTCGTGTTTCCAGATCCGGGATCGGTCGTGAAGGATCCGATCGCTCTAGGAAAATCGTTCCAGAAGCTAACAGGTTCAGAGTATCTGTTTTGGCGGCAGAAAGATTCTCCAAGTGCTGTCCTTTTGCAGAGTTGCCCCCCCAACTACCTAGTTGGTCCCCCAACTACCCCCAAACATGGGACGCACGAAACGTAAGTACAGAGAGTTGGTAAAAGTAGATTGGGTAGTGTGACTACGACGTCTGAGCATGCTCTACTGAAGAAGAGAAGATGGGAGTTGACTTGGAGGCCAATCAAGTCACTAAGATATAGAGGAAGAGCTCTCTAAAGAAGAGAGTGTGCAGAAGAACAAGGAAGAAAGGGCAGCACGGAAGAGCAAGAAAGCTCTCTTCATCCTTCTGCTACCAGTGTGAGGGCCTCAAGGGTTCAACTCCTCTTCACGGTTTGAAGCCTTGAACCTCTAAGGTGACAGTATCCTTTGTCACCCTTGAAAGCTGAGAAGATCGACGACCATCTCTCTTGGGATCGTGTCAAAGACTCAAGAAGAAGAAGAAGGATATCTCGGTGTCGTTCAGCCTTCTCCCAGACATGAGTTCTTCTCTCCCACAGACCTTGATAGACAAGCCCTGTCTGGTTTATCTTTTCCAGTTTGGTTTTCTTGTTTTCTTCAAAAAATCATTCTGCTACATCCGCTCCCTACCTGCGTGTAGGAAGACAGACGGTGTGTTCACCGGTCTGTGGGTTTTGGGTCGTGTACCCTCAAGCTGTTTGGCAGCGGAGTTGAGAGAGGTTGTCTCTCTGTTGAAAGCTGTGAATCAGCGGGAGTGCACTGGCACTAGTGAAGCCTCACCAAGTTGTGTGAGGGGTGGACATAGGTTTCTAGATAGAGACCGAACCACCTTAAAACTTGTGGTTTGTGGTTTGTCTTCCATTGGGTACTGACGCTAGATGCTTGGTAGGAACGTTCCGATCATCATCCATGCATCTAGCCCGTTAGCTATCAACTATCTCTTGCTTAGCTGGTCTTAGTTTTGCATCTAGTTTTATTTCCGCAAAGAAGGGCAAAAAGAAGGGGATGATCTATTCACCCCTCCCCTCTAGATCTGCCTATCACCATTCATCACGTGGTATCAGAGCTAGTCTCTCTATATGTAGTCTAACTACCTTGAGAGAACTGGTGATATGGCGACTAAGAGTCCTATGTCCGAAGGGCATTCCATAAATAGACCTCCCTTTTTCTCTGGCACAAACTATCCTTACTGGAAAAACCGCATGTAGGTCTTCATCAGAGCCCAAGATCATGAGATCTGGCGGGTGATCAGTAAAGGTCCATATGAGCTGCCTCTCGAACCAGAAGAGGAAACATGGACCAAGGAGCAGATAAGGAGATCCACTCTGAACTGGGGTGCCAAGCACATAATGCAATGCTCCCTTCATCCAACAGAATACTCAAGAGTGTCAACTTGCGCCACTGCAAAAGAAATGTGGGACCATCTTGAGGTAATATATGAAGGGACACAACAGGTACGTGCATCTAAAGCAAACATGTTGGTATCTGAATATGAAAAATTCAGAATGAAATCTGAAGAGTCCATTTTAGACATGTATGCTAGGCTAACAGTGCTCACTAATGGCTTGACTGAGCTAGGTAAGACCTATTCCGAGCAGGAGATAGTAAGGAATATTCTAAGATCACTTACCTCTACATGGCATACAAAGGCCACAGTGGTTGAAGAATCAAAGGACCTGGCAACCATCAAAGTGGAAGAACTCATAGGGCCTCTGATGACCTATGAGATGAATATGAGGAACAAGGAAGCTGAAGTGAGTAAGAAAAAAACCTCTCGCTCTCATAGCAGGGCCGAGCACCAAGGACACTTCCGATGATGAAGATGTTGTGTCTCCTGTGGTTCTGGGATTTTGATGATGACAAATATTATGGCTCATTATGTTTACATGTACATCCTTGATGAAATAATCCTGATGTACTATGAGAAACTGTCAGAACAGGTTTAAGGATGACTCACAGGTCATGAAGTCAACCCAAGTCAAAGTCAAATCTCAGACAGGTACGGTCAATTCACAGTCAGATCAGGTAATGTTCTGCCTAATCTCAGATCTGTGCAAATGTTAATTTTTATACAGAAATGTTGGTGCATGTGTTAAGTCCATGCACATGGAAGGTCAATGCTAGTCTTCATATGTGCATCATTTCACAAGTCCATACATCCGCATGCTATCAAGTCCACACTGTCTAGACATTGCATGAAGAGTCTGCATCACTCCTTTGGCAAGTTTATACAATGCATCGTCTCATGCATCGTCTCATGCATCGTCTCATGCATCATCTTTCAAATCTATGCATTGTAAGACCAAGTCTATACATTGCATCGTCTCGTGCATCGTCTCATGCAGCGTCTCTATGTGAAAGTCTATACATTGTCTGGGTGCATAACACAAGTCTATACATCGCCACTTGGCTCGTGGCTTAGTCAGTGTTCACATGCTTCAAAGTCTATACATCATGTGCTTCGAACATTCAAGTCTGTACACTGGTGTCGTCGTCTGCATGATTAAGTCTATACAGACTTAGCGAAAGCTTAGCAAGTCTGTACACTGGTGTCGTCTGCTGCAGGCACATCAAGTCTATACATTGTCCACTTGCAGCATGCTCACACACACAAGTCTACACATTACAGCATGCTCGCACACACAAGTCTACACATTGCATTTTAGCATGCTAGCACACACAAAGTCTGCACATTGCTATAGCACGCATGCAGAGTCTAGACAGTCATGAGCAAGTCTATACATCGTGTTGCATGCACGCATTCAAGTCTGTACATTGTTCACTTGCAGTGTTAGCACAAGTCTGTACAGCCTGTGTGCTTCATAACGCAATGTCTATACAACGGCTAGCTGCACAACGCCAAGTCTATACATTGGCTAGCTGCACAACGCCAAGTCTATACATTGGCTAGTTGCACGCAGTGTCTGCACATCGTCATAGTTGCCTCGATGCCATAGAAAGTCTATACAGTCCACTATGCTCGGAATTTGACGCCCATCAATAGTGGCGTCACTTCTGAAACTGACGCATAGGAAAGAGGCGTCTTTTTGTTGAGCATCAATTTAACAAAGTCTAGACATCATCTGGTTGCATATCGCATAGTCTGTACATGATGCATTGTGTTCCCATGCTCTAACACTAGGCATTGCAAAGTATGTACATTAGTTGCACATTGCACTCCATGTCTATACATTGCTTCATGCATTGCACGTTGAGTCTGCACATTCATTTGGCATGTCATTCCATTCATTTGTAAATGTTCATAGCTTTGCATACGTGAAGTCTGTACATCATTGTCGCATACATACTAAGTCCATACACTGCTTGGTGACTTGCATGTGTATTCATCTTTCAATGTGCATACTTCACCATATGCATACTGCATCATATGCCCTCAAGTCTATACATTGTCTCGCACACACCCACTAGCAAGTCTGCACATTGGTTGCACATTGCACACAGAGTTTGTACACTCGATTGGCAGCATGCCTGAGCATTCATAGTCTAAGTACATACTCTCTTATATGCATGTGTGCATGTCTCTCAACAAGTCTGTACATTCGTCCATTGCTTCACTCGACCAACTTTGTACAGCCATGCATTGTCTTGCTTGCATGAATGAAGTATGTACAAAGTTTACTGTCTTAAACTGATATTCCCTTCGACTGAATGTCTGACATGACTGCTATTTCGTGGAGGCCAATGAGGGCACGTGATCCGAGGCTGAAAGGACTGAGAGGATGATGACACGTGTACTGAAGCAGGCTGGATGCTGTCACATGGTCCAAGCAATTGGGCGGGAACTGTGGAGAGCACACGCCCTTCCTGCTGCTCTATATATATGCAGACCTCTTCATCTGGACAAGGCTGATCGATATAGAAGTAGCAGAAGCTGAAGGCCAGAGCTCGTGCAGAGTTAATGCTGGAAGAGAGCCATTGAGAGCAGAGAAGAGAAAGAGAGAGAGTGAGTTAAGAAGAAGAAAAAGAGAGAGAGATTGAGAGATTAGCAGAAGAAGATAGAGAGCTCGTGAAGAAGAGGAAGAGGAGATTACTTGAAAATCATTCCTACTGGATGTTGGATCAGATCCACTCCAGTCAGCTCCTTGAGAGCCACATTGTGCTTTATTATTTACAGCTTTCAGTCGCTGTTACTACCTGTTTTTATTTTCTTTTCAAACTGTTCTTCAAGCTGTTCGTCAGTAGTACAAGCTATGATGCACAGCGGCGAGTTGGATACCTCAGACGGCTAAGCTGTATTGCCCAGCGGAGCAAGCTGTGATGCTCGGCGTTGTAGAGGTGGACTCCTTTGGACTGCAAGCTGTGATGCTCAGCGGGATGGCAAGCTGTGAGGCCCAGCGGTTGTAGGCAAGCTGTGAGGCCCAGCGGTTCAAGCTGTGAGTCAGCAGAATCCACACTCTGGTTTGAGTGTGGGGTGGACGTAGGTCTGCAGGACCGAACCACCTAAAAACCCTCTTGTCCACTGTGGTTTGAATTTCATATCTGACTGGCGCTAGATGCATGCATAGGCACGAGGATTGTATTCATCTCATTGCTGTGCACATTAGATGTTTGCTTAGGATCGCTCTACATATCTGTAATAGTTTTTAATTCCGCATCTCTAATTGCATTAGATTTAATTTGAGCGAAGTTTTTAAAGGGGAGATTTATTCACCCCCCCTCTGAAACCATAGCACCGAACCCAACAATTGGTATCTGAGCGGGTCTCTGACTTAACAGATCTAACAATCTGCAGAGGATCCTGCTAATTTTTTTGGTGCATTGCAGAGTGAGTTTCCTGTGTTCTGTGTTTTGTTTCACCGGTTTAGTGTCTTGATTTGCTCATCTGATTTCAGTGCATTCATCATATCTCGATGGCTAATCCTCCGATATTCAGAGGTAATAATTGTGATTCTTGGTTAGAAAATTTTCATCGGTATGTAAAATCTACTGATCCTAATCTTTGGAAGGTAATAACTCATGGTCCACACAAATTATCAAAAGATAAATCTAGATGGACTGAGAAGGATAAATTGAAAGACACTGTCAACACTAGAGCATTAGTTTTAATGAAAGAATCAATTGACAGAGCTCTAATCGTATGTATTTCTTCTTGCAGGTCTGCCAAAGAAATTTTGGAAAAACTAAAGCTTATCAGGAATCACAACAAATGCTTGATGGTCGATCGGAGAAAGGATGATGAAGAATCATCATCTCAGGTAAACTCTGGATCCGAAGAACTTTCGATTGATGATCTATGAAATATAAATGAGGAACTTAATGATAGATGTGAAAAATTAAAATCTGAAAATAAAAGATTGAAAAAGAAATGTGATCAGATAAATTTGAAAGCTCCCTGTGAAAACTGTCTAAATTTGAAACAATCTTATGATACATGTATGCTAGATGTTCAGAACTTTAAGGAGCAAAATGGTTCTCTAAAAATTGAAAATCAAACATGCTTGGACAAGATATCAGAACTTGAGAATCAGCTGAATGAGAAGAAAAATGAGCATCTAAAAAGCATGCAAGAGCTGACTGAAATTAATTCTGTAATGGACAAACTAAAGCTTGAACATGGTGAAGTTCAAAAAGATAATGAAGATCTCAAGGCTAGTCTGAATAAAATCAACAAGGAAGCAATGCCTATCTCTTCTGTAGAGTCAAGCTGTAATATGTGCTTGGCTCTAAGAGAACGAAATGAAGATCTCTATAATGAAAATGAATGGATGAAGAAATAAATTGCCGTGTTTAAAGAGGATCACAGAAATCTGCTTGCTGAGAAAATTAAAGTGGAAGAAAGGGAAGAGGAGCAAATTGAAAAATTGGAGCTGATGTCTGGAAGAGAAAGATGTGCTGGTAATGAAATTCAGGCTAAAAATTTTGAGGAAGAAAACACTGAACTGAAAGCTGAAGTTGAAAAATTGAAATGGTTAAACACTGGTATGTCCGAGCAACTTCTCATGTTAAAGAAAGGAAAAATTGTCTGTGATGAAGAATCAAAAATCTTGAGCGATCTGGAACAAGAAGTTCAGAAGTATAAAACTGCAAATAAAGTCTTAAGTGAATGTGTTAATTGTAGTGAACAGGAGATAGCCAGTTATGAACTCCACATTACTTCTTTGGAAGATAAAATTCATGATCTGGAAGACTCAGCATCCAAGTCTGCTAAGAATGAAGGAAAAATGAAAGCTGTCATGAAAGATAAAAATGACAATTCAAGAGAGGGGATAAGTTGCACTTCTGATGTTAAGGAAATCACTAAAAACCAGTTATACACCACTTTTGTGCAAAGCTCTGATGTAGCTGGTACCTCAAATCAATCCCCAAAATAAAATAAAAATCAGAAATCACCTTCAACATCTATTTTTCAGTTCAAAGCCCAGAAGAATGAAAAGCAAACAAAAATTGTTGAGAATAATCAGAAATTGAAAAGGAAGGGTCAAACAAAGAAGGTAAAGAATATTTCTGGTTACACCTTAAGATCTGCCAACTCAGTTGAAATTGATGGGTCAATGCACAATGCTCATGTCTCATGTACTCATTCACATGCATCTAGTCAGTCTGTTAGTAGTCATGTTGCCAGGAAATCACAAGTGTCATGTCACTATTGTGGCAAGATAGGGCATGTAATGGATGATTGCAGACTGTTGCTTGAAGATGAGCATGCTAGTGAAGAAATGCATTCTAGGAATCCAATTGATAGAAACCATGCCACTAAGAAATCTGATGCATCATGTTATTACTGTGGTAGGCGTGGTCATCAAATGAATGCATGTTTTATAATGAAAGAAGACAACAATGTGAATTCTAGATTTTTCACACATGCTCATGGCCCATATAGATACAGATCTATTTCAAGCCAGCATACTATTTGTTTCACCTGCAACAAGCCAGGGCACAAGGCAAATGAGTGCTGGACTGAAAACTATTGGGGTAACAATAACTCAAAAGGCAAGCACCTTAGGTGTTTTGAATGTGGTAAGCATGGGCATGCAGTCAAGGACTGCTGGTATGCTCAGGGAAATCACTTTAATTCTAAATTTGTCAAATTCCCTGTAAATAGAAATTTTTTGGGTAGAAATAAAGCTATTTTTAAAGAAAAGACACTTGTATGTTCTGAATGTGGAAAACCTGGCCACCGAGCTTCTGAATGCTGGTGGGCAGGTAATGGTAAATCAAAATTTCATGCAAGTAACAGAAATCTTCATGCTAACTCATATAGATTCCATGATTATAACAATATTCACAAAAAGAATTCAAGGGCTGTTACATCATGTAGATACTGTGAAAAATTTGGTCATTCCATGGATAGTTGTTACCTAACGGATCATGATGATAACATGGCTAAAAGATTATTCAGAACACCTGTCAGAGTTAACGCAGGACCCAAGACTGCTTGGGTTCCTGCAGGATCAAATTGATTAACATGTTACAGGTGTGCCTTGGAATGAAAAAGAGGGGTAAATAAACCAAGGTACTCAACAGGAAGACCCCAAGATTCTGCTTTTCAGGTTTGTCCTGAATACTCATCTTAAATTCCATCATATGAAATTGTGAACTTGAAATGATTGCATATCATGTTGATTTGTTAAATTGAAAATTTTTGAAATGGAACTGCCCAATCATGTTCATAGTAACTCACTTATGTCTGAAGTGCATGGATTATAATTGAATGTCAAACTTGAAATCATGTGATGTGCTTTTATCATACATCATGCACCTAGTCAGAGGGAGTTAAATCATTCTTGATTAATCATATTGTTGCTCATACTTTGTTGCATATATGATGCATCTAGATAGGGGGAGCTTTTTCTGTCTCATCTCTTCATTTCTTGAACTCTCTCTGTCTAGGTATCTGATCCATTCGCTACACTTGAGTGGTTCACCTAAAATTCCCTGCAGTCATTACTGAAATGGCTGATCAGTTCGCATTCCAGACTCAGCTACTGGATTCAATCTGAGGAACAACCTTGATGCTCTTCTCTTGCTATTTGTTACACTACCAGCTGACACTCATCTTTCACATACTTCTTAGCTGGTGTGACTGACTTAATTCTATTGTTGACTAGTTGGTCCGTTATTTTTTTTACTTGATCTGAGGAACACAAGTTGCATGTCATACAATCTAGTCTGAATCATGTAGAAATTCCTATCATATAGGTTTAAGAATAACCACTGAATCAGATTGATATAAGAACTATGTATTCTCAGATTTGCATTTAAATATCTTGAAAATATCTGAATGATAAGATTTAATGAACTTTAACCACATGTGTCATGAAAACCTTAGACTCTCTCATCTGATATCTGAAAATTTGAAATCAAGGCTACTTTGGTAGAGATACATAGAGTGAGTACTGTGGTTAAATATTAACTTGAGAAATGTTGACTAAATGAAAAACTGTGAATTCAGAGCAATGACTTGGTCACTGAGAAACTGGGTTCTTCATCAATGAAATAAAGTAACTTATGTCATGAAGTGCCATAGTTATCTCTAGTGAAAATTTATCGAAAAACCTGACAGAGCAATGGCATATTTATGTCAAGTAACTGGGGAGTTTGGCCTCTGATCAAGGTGTCTCCTCACATAAAAAGAGATTTCTATTGCTAACTTTGGTCTCAACGTTGAGAGGCAATGACAGTTATCACACTGAGTAAGTGGGTCACTTCACCTGTGACGTGTTATGCCTCATGTAAAAAGGTGTTGATCAACCTAAATTGCTCAGGTAATGTATAATATGCTTCAAATGAAAATATTTTGCAAACTCTATCAACTAATGCTCCTGTAAAAAGTGTTTAATCTCAATACTAATCTGTGTAACTCTCAAAGCAGTCATTGAGATCTTGTGTGTAAGATGAAGATGATTAGTCATGAGTATTATCTGGTTATTTGGTTCACCTTTATTAAAACTTGATTTCAGATATGAGTATTGAATTTAATTGATAAATCTGGTATACATCATAATTAAATCAGGTTGGTCAAGTTGCTAATTCATCACCCTCTATGATAAGAGAGTCTTTTCATGTTAAGACTTATTGTAGTTGTGCATGCCCTACAATCCCTCATGATTTGTTTCATCTCTGACAACTTGTTCAACAGAAACTGTATTGACAAATCCTCTCTTATCAGTTTTCTGACCATACAAATGTGAGATGCTCTTCAAGGGAAATTTTGGGTCATCTGTAGTTAAGGGGAGAGTTGTCAAACATTCATGTTGATAGGGGGAGTTTCAGATGACAGTAACTCAGCATTGCATAATAGCTCCTATATCATCTCCTTCAATAGTCAATGATCACTCCATTCTTTTTGATGTTGTCAAAGGGGGAGAAACTTTTGTGAGTCATCATTTGCATACATGGTGCATTACATGCTTAATTCTGAAAGAGCTATTCTATTGTGAATGTTCATGAACTGTCATATGGTATTTTCAGAATCATCATGATGAATCTATTGCAATGACTCATAATATTGCCATCATCAAAAAGGGGGAGATTTTTGTGTCTCCTGTGGTTCTGGGGTTTTGATGATGACAAATATTATGGCTCATTATGTTTACATGTACATCCTTGATGAAATAATCCTGATGTACAATGAGAAACTGTCAGAACAGGTTTAAGGATGACTCACAGGTCATGAAGTCAACCCAAGTCAAAGTCAAATCTTAGACAGGTACGGTCAATTCACAGTCAGATCAGGTAATGTTCTGCCTAATCTCAGATATGTGCAAATGTTAATTTTTATACAGAAATGTTGGTGCATGTGTTAAGTCCTTGCACATGGAAGGTCAATGCTAGTCTTCATATGTGCATCATTTCACAAGTCCATACATCCGCATGCTATCAAGTCCACACTGTCTATACATTGCATGAAGAGTCTGCATCACTCCTTTGGAAAGTCTATACAATGCATCGTCTCATGCATCGTCTCATGCATCATCTTTCAAGTCTATGCATTGTAAGACCAAGTCTATACATTGCATCGTCTCGTGCATCGTCTCATGCAGCGTCTCTATGTGCAAGTCTATACATTGTCGGGGTGCATAACACAAGTCTATACATCGCCACTTGGCTCGTGGCTTAGTCAGTGTTCACATGCTTCAAAGTCTATACATCGTGTGCTTCGAACATTCAAGTCTGTACACTGGTGTCGTCGTCTGCATGATCAAGTCTATATAGACTTAGCGAAAGCTTAGCAAGTCTGTACACTGGTGTCGTCTACTGCAGGCACATCAAGTCTGTACATTGTCCACTTGCAGCATGCTCGCACACACAAGTCTACACATTGCAGCATGCTCCCACACACAAGTCTACACATTGCATTTTAGCATGCTAGCACACACAAAGTCTGCACATTGCTATAGCACGCATGCAGAGTCTAGACAGTCATGAGCAAGTCTATACATCGTGTTGCATGCACGCATTCAAGTCTATACATCGTTCACTTGTAGCGTTAGCACAAGTCTGTACAGCCTGTGTGCTTCATAACGCAATGTCTATACAACGGCTAGCTGTACAATGCCAAGTCTATACATTGGCTAGTTGCACGTAGAGTTTGCACATCGTCATTGTTGCCTCGATGCCATAGAAAGTCTATACAGTCCACTATGCTCGAAATTTGACGCCCATCAACAGTGGCGTCACTTCTGAAACTGACGCCTAGGAAAGAGGCGTCTTTTTGTTGAGCATCAATTTAACAAAGTCTAGACATCGTCTGGTTGCATATCGCATAGTCTGTACATGATGCATTATGTTCCCATGCTTTAACACTAGGCATTGCAAAGTATGTACATTAGTTGCACATTGCACTCCATGTCTATACATTGCTTCATGCATTGCACGTTGAGTCTGCACATTCATTTGGCATGTCATTCCATCCATTTGTAAATGTTCATAGCTTTGCATACGTGAAGTCTGTACATCATTGGCGCATACATACTAAGTCCATACACTGCTTGGTGACTTGCATGTGTATTCATATTTCAATGTGCATACTTCACCATATGCATACTGCATCATATGCCCTTAAGTCTATACATTGTCTCGCACACACCCACTAGCAAGTCTGCACATTGGTTGCACATTGCACACAGAGTTTGTACACTCGATTGGCAGCATGCCTGAGCATTCCTAGTCTAAGTACATACTCTCTTATGTGCATGTGTGCATGTCTCTCAACAAGTCTGTACATTCGTCCATTGCTTCACTCGACCAACTCTGTACAGCCATGCATTGTCTTGCTTGCATGAATGAAGTATGTACAGAGTTTACTGTCTTAAACTGATATTCCCTTCGACTGAATGTTTGACAAGACTGCTATTTCGTGGAGGTCAACGAGGGCACGTTATCCGAAGTTGAAAGGACTGACAGGATGATGACACGTGTACTGAAGCAGGCTGGATGCTGCCACGTGGTCCAAGCAATTGGGCGGGAACTGTGGAGAGCAAACGCCCTTCCTATTGCTTTATATATATGCAGACCTCTTCATCTGGACAAGGCTGATCGATATAAAAGTAGCAGAAGCTGAAGGCCAGAGCTCGTGCAGAGTTAATGCTGGAAGATGTCAGCTAGGTGCGATTGATAAACACTGATCCAGAGGGGGGGTGAATGGATCTTTTAAAGAATTCTACCCAATTTAAAATTTGCATGAGATGAAAACAACTAGATCAGTGGACAATTGATCAAACAAGATATGCAAACTCAATTAAACTCTAGGATATAGATAATCAATTAAATCACGGTCCTAGCATGCATCTAGCGGAAGCAGGCGATCAAACAAACCACTGCACAATGATTTTAGGTGGTTCGGTCCAAAGACCTACGTCCACCCCTCACTCCCAACCGGAGTGAGGCTTCCACTAGTAACACTAGCACAACAGACTCAGTCTGCAACAAATGCTGCCAAATAGCTTGACCAGGGGAACAACCTCCCCTCTTCCTCCCAACCTGAGGGACACCCCAAGTGACTCCCAGCCACTTGGAAACCAGAGACACACGGTCTCTCTTCCTCCAGACCCGGAGGGAACCCCTGGACTTGCTACCCACAAGCCCAGAACCGGAGGACCAAACCTCCCTTCCTCCAAACCGGAGGGGAACCTAGAGACCCAAGTCTCTCTTCCTCTGAACCCCAGAGGGAAACACAAGTGACATTAAGTCACCTGCAAACCAGAGGTCTCGGACCTCTCTTCCTCCCAACCGGAGGGACCCCTGGACTTGAAACCTACAAGCCCAGAACCGGAGGACGAGCCTCCCTTCCTCTAACCAGAGGGAACCCACAAGTAGCACCCAGCTACTTGCAACCGGAGATAGCAATCTCCCTTCTCCTAAACCAACAGGAGGGACCCCGACCTCTCTACAGAGAATCGGAAATACAGCATGTAAAGGAAAAAATAAAACCTAGCAACAGAAAGCTGAAAAGATAAAAACAAATGTGGCTCTCGCAGGAGCTGGCTGGCCTGGATTTGATCCACGGTCCAGCAGGAACTTCTTCTACTGCTTCTCTCTTTCTCCCAGCACGAACTCTCTTTTCTTCTTCTTCTTCTTTCTTACTTCTTCTTCTCACTACTTCTGCCTTCTCCTTCTTCTCTATTCTCTATATCGTGGAGGCACTCTCTGCATTTCGATCTTCCTTTCTTATCTTCTCTTTTTCATCTTCTGCTCTCTCGATCTGGCTCTCAGCTTTCCCTATCTCTTCTTTCTCTTCTGCACTTCTTCTCTTAGCTCTGGCTGCTTCTACTTCAGTCACTCTCTGCCCTCGCACGCCTTTCTTCAGAGGAAGAAGACACATATATATAGCAGCAGCAGATTAGGGCGGCGTGTGCTCTCCACGATTCCCTCCCAAATGCTTTAGTCTACGTGGAGGCTCCTCTACATCTCGGATCACGTGCCAGATGCCAGCCTCGTATCACGTGCCTACTCTGCATAGGCTCCACGAACAGTACAATAGAGCAAACTGGTTCGGATTTGATCCTGAAACCAGAATCCTTCTTCTTCTTCTTTTTCTTCTTCTCCTGCAAAGAGATTAAAAACATTAATACTCAGGGTTCTCTATATATATATATACCTGAAATAAGTCGGTTGACACTCAAGCTAAAGCTGCACGAGGTGTGTAGGAACAACAAAAGGTGCACTATACTAAAAACGACACGAGGTACATAAGATGACTACAGCACGAGATAAAAAGAAAACGACACGAGGTACATACAGTAACAAAGCTAACACTACAAAGAGAACGACACGAAGTCAGATGAGAACAACACGAGGTGAGAAGGAAATAACATGGAGTAAAACGGTAGTAAAACACGCGATTAGAGGAAACCTGGACGAAGATAGAAAGAAACAACACGAAGACATAAAAACAACACGAAGACACAAACACAGAAACAACACGAAGACATTAAAAAACGACTCGAATACAAAGTTGCTCGAACTTACGAACGACTCGAAGACGAGGACGACACGGGCTAAAAACAACTCGAAGACGAAAACAGAAACCGACACGAAGTGTGGTCACAAAGCAAGAAAGACACTTCCAACGTACAGACTTCATATGATGTGAGGCGATGTGTAGACTTTGCATTCAACTGGATTTATAGACTTGGAACGGCTTCAAGGCAACAATGTACAGACTTTGAAATAAAGAGTGTACAGACTGAGAGTTCAAAGCCACGATGTATAGACTTTGCCCAAGGAAACGAATGTGTAGACTTTGGCTTGGAACGAAGGTAAAGATGAGGCTGTATAGACTTGGCCAGAACGTAGGGAAAAGTACCAATGTGCAGACATGAACATCCAGCAGTGTATAGACTTCGTGAACAAGATGCAATGCTGACTGATGTATAGACTTTGTGACTCATTCAGACTTGAATGCTCGACCAGTGTACAGACTTACAGAGCCGACCCCAATGTATAGACTTGAGGAACTACAACATGAACATATCAGCAGAGAAGCAATGCACAGAATAGAAATCAAGCACAAACCAATTTATCACAGCATGACTCAAGCATACACATGCATTCTTCACAATTCAGACATGGCACACTCATGCAATCTCCCACAGAATAGATCAGACATATTCAAGACAATGTGGTGACTCATTCATGTTGCTATCATTAAAACACCACATCATCAACAAAGCAAAAGGGGCACAACAATCTCCCCCTTTTTGATGATGGCAACATAATGAGTCACACTGACTCATCAAACTATTCTCCCCCTTTGACATAATCAAAAAGAAGGGAAATGGTTTGATAGTCAAATGACACACATAAATAAAGCACACAAAGATAGCACATAAATGTAGAGAATGAGTCATGGTTCTTAAAAATGAAGATCTCCCTTATGACAATGAAACAGCTCTCCCCCTATCAACATGCATGATTGACTACTCTCCCCTTAGATGTGAATAAACCATAACTCCCCCTGAAGCACAGGAATGGACTCTGGTTATCCAATAAATCAATCTGAAATGAGCCATTACAAAGAATCTGAATTCTGTTGAAAATACTACAGAATCAGAACTTATTGCAGAACAAGATGGAAGATTCCAACAGTGTGGAGAGAAATACATCTCAGGAATCAATCTGAAATCCACCACCATAAGGATTCTGAAGTTCAGAGGGCTGCAAGTGAACAAGGTAATAATGAGAGTGGCACCTCACATTTATATGGTCAGAAAAAATGCAGAAGGAATCAGTCAACTGATAAGAGAGGAGTTGACTATACAGTTTTTGTTGATCATGCAAGAATCTGATCATGAGGGATTTGAATGCATACATCACTTCAATAAGTCTTAAAAGATGTAGACTCTTCTATCATAAAGAGTTATGAAGTGGCAACTTAATTAATCTGATTTAATTTTGATGTATACCAACTTTGCCAAATTAAACTCAATACTCATATCTGAATCCAAGTTTTAATAAAAGTGAACCAAATAGTCAGAAAACACTCAAAAACAATCATCTTTTATCTTACACATATGATCTCAATTGCACCTTTGAAAAATACACAGGTTAGTACTGAAGTTAAACACCTTTTCAAGAACATGAGTTGACAGATTTTTCAAGATAATTTTATTTGAAGCACATTATATTTTTCCTGAGCAATTTAAGTTGATCAACACCTTTTTACATGGGCACAATAAGTCTTAGTTGAAGTGACCCAGTTACTCAGTGTGATAACTAGCATTGCTTCTCACTTTGAGAGCAGAGTTAGCAATATGAGTGTCTTTTTACATGAGAAGACACCTTTATCAGAGGCCAGACTCCCCAGCTACTCAACACCAATAAGCTATTGCTCTGTCAGGTTTTGTTTCACTAAATTTTTATCAGAGATAACTGTGGCATCTCATGACATGAGTTACTTTATTTCATTGATAAAAACTCAGTTTCTCAGTGACCGAGTCATTGCTCTGATTTCACAATTTTTCATTTAGTCAACTTTTTCAAGTTAATGTTTAACCACAACACTCACTCTATGTATCTCTATCAAAGTAGCCTAGATTTCAAATTTTCAGATATCAGATGAGAGACTTTAAGGATTACATGACACAAGAGGTTAAAGTTTATTAAACCTTATCAACAGATATTTTCAATTCATTTAATTACAAAGCTGAGAATACATTAATCTTATATCAGTCTGATTCAGTGATAATTCTTAAACCCATATGATAGGAGTTTCTACCAAAATCTCAGACTGAATTGCATGACATGCAGCTTAAGTTCCTCAGATCAGAACAATAAATTTAGCTGACCAACAACTCAATAATGGAGCCAAAATAGTCACACCAGCTAAGAGGTATATGAAGGAAGAGTACAAGCTGGTGGAAGAGTCAATCAGCAAGAGAGAATAAGGTTTAAAGCCACTAGCAGAGTCAATCACTCAATACAGGTTTAAAGTCATTTCAGTCAGACAAAATGAGACATTCCTTCTTCAACAGATTGAGGATTAGCAGCCAAATTTTCAGATTCAAGAAGGTATGAACTCAACATAGTCAATTGATGATTTGAAAGAGTGTAGAGTGTGAATTTCAAATAGTGACAACAATATAATAATGCTCCCCCTTGTCTATATGCAGTGACTCACATAAGACTCAACAAGCTCCCCCTGAATAGATGCAATTTATGCAAGATGATTATTCAAACGTCAGAGCATTCTTTATTCAGAGAGCATCATGCTGGAGCAATCAACTTTTCAAGATAATTCAATTTAGCACAGACAGATTATTATGATATGTATTGATCAAAAACAGTTGGACTCCCCCTGACTATATGCATGAAATGTATTGAAATCACATCACATGATATCAAATTTAGCATTTAGATATAATTCATGCAAATTAGACAGAAGAGAATTACTATAAGCATGATTGTTCAATTCATATTTTAGAAAACTTCAGTTTAGCACCAACAGATCAACATGATATGCAATACACTGCTCTATATGACTTGACCCATGGTACTGAGCGGAGGACTTGGTCCAAGGACCACCTCACACATGGCAGTAGCATCCAGACATACTCCATCTGCCCTCCAGCACTGTTCCATTTCATATACCATGATGGTCATGCAAATGACATATGCAGTGCAAAGTAATCTCATTTATTTAGTGCAAACAATAGCATGAGAAGAGCATCAAAAATCAACCAAGCAAAACAATAATTTCAGATAATGAAATTGAAACAGATTTCAGAACTGACCTGAATTGAGTCCTGGGGTTTTCTTTTTGAGTGCCTTGGTTAACCCCTTTTATTTCTCCCTCCAAGGGACACCTGCAAAGTATTTGATCATCTTGATCCTGCAGGGACCCAAGCAGCTTTGGGTCCTGCGTTAGCCCTGACAGGTTTTCTAAACATTTTCATAGTAACATTATCATCAAATTTCATCAGTGAACAGTCATCCATAGAATGTCCAAATTTTCCACAGTATCTACATGAAATGGCTGGTGTTTGATTTTTATGATGCATATTAACAGCAGGGTGATGTTTATAAACATGTTCATAAGATTTTCTGTTATATGCATGAGCAGTTTGATGCTTGTTCTTAACCATCCAACATTCAGCAGATTTATGGCCTGGCTTCCCACAGTTATAGCATGAAATTTTCACAAAAGATTTTACAGGGAATTTGACAAAATGGGGTTTAACATAGTTCTTTTGAACATACCAACAGTCCTTGACTGTATGCCCCTTTTTCCCACAGTGGGAGCATGCAAAAGAATTTCTTCTATGAAAACTATTTTTACCCCAAGTGGATCTAAACCAGCACTCAGCAGCCTTGTGCCCAGGCTTATTGCAGCTGAAACACACAGTGTGCTGACTAGAATTGTGTTTAGATCCATATGAATCATGAACATGAATGGGAGACTTGGCATGCTGTTTATTGTCTTCTTTCATGATAAAACATTCACTCATGAGATGACCATGCTTCCCACAATAATAACATGAGGCATCAGGCTTCCTAGCAACATGGTTTCTATCAAACTAGTTTCTAGAATGTAAAGTTCCACTAGCATGCTCATCCTTTGACATCAATCCACAATCCTCCATTATGTGACCTCCTTTCCCACAATAATAACATGAACCCCTTTTAATGTGAGTGTGTGAGAGATCATGTGAATTGTGTGCAGTCTTCTTTACAACAACAGGAGTGTCTTTTTCCTTTTTCTGTGAATTTTCACCCTTTTTCTGTTTTGGAGTTTGTTCCACAGTTTTGGGTTTCACAATGACTTTTGTGCAGTGAATTGAAAAACAGAAGGACCAACAGTTGTGTTTTGATCAGAAGCTTTTACAAACACAGTTGAAGTTTTATTGCTATTGATCCTTTTGTTTGTTGAACTGTAACCCAGCCCTTCTCTCTGAGAGTTATCAGTCTTTCCCAGAAGCTTATTCAGATTGTCCTTTCCCTTGACAAATTTTGATAGAGAATTTTTTAAATCTTTAATCTCAGAATCCAAATCAGCAATTTTAGCTTCATATTTGGACAAATCTGTCTCACAGGAAATGACTTGTTGATGCAAGGCATCATTCAGACTCTTGAGTTTTTCAACTTCCTATTTTAGTTTTGTTTCATTGTCAGCTTCAGATAGGGACTTATAAAGATCATCAACTTCTTGTTGAAGGGATGTGATAGTAAGCTCATATCCAGCTATTTTCCGTTCACTACTACTGACATTTCCATTTAACATTAAGTTGATGGTTTTTAGACCCTCAATTTCTTGTTCAGCATTCATCAACCTATCAGAATTATCCACACTCACACACTTGCCTTTTTCAATTGTCATTAGCCTATCTGTCAGCTGGGTGTTTAGATGTTTCAACTCATTGATTTCCTCTTGCAGTTTACTATTCTGCTCTAGGAGATCAGCATCAACCGCCCATTCATCTGAGAGAGACTGACATTCATGAAACATTTCCTGTTGTTTTTCAGATTCTTTCTGTAATTCTATGTTTACAGACTTTATGGCATTAAGCTTTTCAATCAGAAATTTGTTCTCCTGTCTAAGTTTCTCTGATTTTTCATCATTTTTATTGGAGAACTCTTTAAGAGAATCATTTTTAGATTTCAACTTGTTTAGTTCAGACTTAACACATTCAATTTCTTTCAGCAAATCCTTGCTCTGAACAGAATCATGACTAGCTAGACTAAGCTTCTTTTCAAGTTCAGAGATTTCTTTCACATGATCTTGATTCTCAGTTTTCAATAAAGAAATTTATTTCTTCAACATTAGAAGATCAGACATATAGGCATCATGAATATTTTTCAATTCAACACAATTTCTACAAGGAGAACTTGAACTATCTAAACCAGTACTCTTCTTCAATTTTTTATACTATTTTTTTAACAGTTCATGAGATTCAAATAATTCAGCATATGCATTCTCCCAATCTTCTAGAGAAAAATTCTCGAAGAGATTTACCTCATCATCATCATCATCTTTTTCAGTCTGACTGCTGCCTTGATTGCTGCCACTTGGATTACTTCTGTTAGCCATCATGCAGCTGTCCTCGTTTACCCTGTGGAATTACTTCAGCCTATCCAGGATGTCCTTTGCTGAGCTGTAATTATGAAGACAAGACCATAAGGCTCTGTCAGTAGCTGCTTTCAACAGGTTAAAGGCTTTCTGATTTTCTCCATCCTTTGATCTGTGTCTGTCGGTCCATTTGGACACTTTCATTGGTAAGGTGTGAGGACCTTGTGAAATTAATTTCCACAAATCAGGATTAGCAGAATTTACATAAGCATGTAAAGCAGTGTACCACTGACTGAAACCAGAACCACTAAAGACGGGTGGTAGAGCCATTGAAAAACAAATAGCGAGTAAGTTCAAGGCAACAGGAATATTTATGCACTAAAAACAAATTAGCACCTAAGATAGCAAGATCGAATCTGCAGGTCGGTGGACCTTGTATACAGACACCGCTCTGATACCAATTGTCAGCTAGGTGCGATTGATAAACACTGATCCAGAGGGGGGGGGGGTGAATGGATCTTTCAAAGAATTCTACCCAATTTAAAATTCGCATGAGATGAAAACAACTAGATCAGTGGACAATTGATCAAACAAGATATGCAAACTCAATTAAACTCTAGGATATAGATAATCAATTAAATCACGGTCCTAGCATGCATCTAGCGGAAGCAGGCGATCAAACAAACCACTGCACAATGATTTTAGGTGGTTCGGTCCAAAGACCTACGTCCACCCCTCACTCCCAACCGGAGTGAGGCTTCCACTAGTAACACTAGCACAGTACACTCAGTCTACAACAAATGCTGCCAAACAGCTTGACCAGGGGAACAACCTCCCCTCTTCCTCCCAACCGGAGGGACACCCCAAGTGACTCCCAGCCACTTGGAAACCAGAGACACACGGTCTCTCTTCCTCCAGACCCGGAGGGAACTCCTGGACTTGCTACCCACAAGCCCAGAACCGGAGGACCAAACCTCCCTTCCTCCAAACCGGAGGGGAACCTAGAGACCCAAGTCTCTCTTCCTCTGAACCTTAGAGGGAAACACAAGTGACATTAAGTCACCTACAAACCAGAGGTCTCGGACCTCTCTTCCTCCCAACCGAGGGACCCCTGGACTTGAAACCTACAAGCCCAGAACCGGAGGACGAGCCTCCCTTCCTCTAACCAGTGGGAACCCACAAGTAGCACCCAGCTACTTGCAACCGGAGATAGCAATCTCCCTTCTCCTAAACCAACAGGAGGGACCCCGACCTCTCTACAGAGAATCGAAAATACAACAAGTGAATAGTTCAAAGGAAAAAACAAAACCCAGCAACAGAAAGTTGAAAAGATAAAAATAAATGTGGCTCTCACAGGAGCTGGCTGGCCTGGATTTGATCCACGGTCCAGCAGGAACTTCTTCTACTGCTTCTCTCTTTCTCCCAGCACGAACTCTCTTTTCTTCTTCTTCTTCTTTCTTACTTCTTCTTCTTCTGCCTTCTCCTTCTTCTCTATTCTCTATATCGTGGAGGCACTCTCTGCATTTCGATCTTCCTTTCTTATCTTCTCTTTTTCATCTTCTGCTCTCTCGATCTGGCTCTCAGCTTTCCCTATCTCTTCTTTCTCTTCTGCACTTCTTCTCTTAGCTCTGGCTGCTTCTACTTCAGTCACTCTCTGCCCTCGCACGCCTTTCTTCAGAGGAAGAAGACACATATATATAGCAGCAGCAGATTAGGGCGGCGTGTGCTCTCCACGATTCCCTCCCAAATGCTTTAGTCTACGTGGAGGCTCCTCTACATCTCGGATCACGTGCCAGATGCCAGCCTCGTATCACGTGCCTACTCTGCATAGGCTCCACGAACAGTACAATAGAGCAAACTGGTTCGGATTTGATCCTGAAACCAGAATCCTTCTTCTTCTTCTTTTTCTTCTTCTCCTGCAAAGAGATTAAAAACATTAATACTCAGGGTTCTCTATATATATATATACCTGAAATAAGTCGGTTGACACTCAAGCTAAAGCTGCACGAGGTGTGTAGGAACAACAAAAGGTGCACTATACTAAGAACGACACGAGGTACATAAGATGACTACAGCACGAGATAAAAAGAAAACGACACGAGGTACATACAGTAACAAAGCTAACACTACAAAGAGAACGACACGAAGTCAGATGAGAACAACACGAGGTGAGAAGGAAATAACATGGAGTAAAACGGTAGTAAAACACGCGATCAGAGGAAACCTGGACGAAGATAGAAAGAAACAACACGAAGACATAAAAACAACACGAAGACACAAACACAGAAACAACACGAAGACATTAAAAAACGACTCGAATACAAAGTTGCTCGAACTTACGAACGACTCGAAGACGAGGACGACACGGGCTGAAAACAACTCGAAGACGAAAACAGAAACCGACACGAAGTGTGGTCACAAAGCAAGAAAGACACTTCCAACGTACAGACTTCATATGATGTGAGGCGATGTGTAGACTTTGCGTTCAACTGGATTTATAGACTTGGAACGGCTTCAAGGCAACAATGTACAGACTTTGAAATAAAGAGTGTACAGACTGAGAGTTCAAAGCCACGATGTATAGACTTTGCCCAAGGAAACGAATGTGTAGACTTTGGCTTGGAACGAAGGTAAAGATGAGGCTGTATAGACTTGGCCAGAACGTAGGGAAAAGTACCAATGTGCAGACATGAACATCCAGCAGTGTATAGACTTCGTGAACAAGATGCAATGCTGACTGATGTATAGACTTTGTGACTCATTCAGACTTGAATGCTCGACCAGTGTACAGACTTGCAGAGCCGACCCCAATGTATAGACTTGAGGAACTACAACATGAACATATCAGCAGAGAAGCAATGCACAGAACAGAAATCAAGCACAAACCAATTTATCACAGCATGACTCAAGCATACACATGCATTCTTCATAATTCAGACATGGCACACTCATGCAATCTCCCACAGAATAGATCAGACATATTCAAGACAATGTGGTGACTCATTCATGTTGCTATCATTAAAACACCACATCATCAACAAAGCACAAGGGGCACAACAGAAGAGAGCCATTGAGAGCAGAGAAGAGAAAGAGAGAGAGTGAGTTAAGAAGAAGAAAAAGAGAAAGAGAGATTAGCAGAAGAAGATAGAGAGCTCGTGAAGAAGAGGAAGAGGAGATTACCTGAAGATCATTCCTACTGGATGTTGGATCAGATCCACTCCAGTCAGCTCCTTTGGGAGCAACATTGTGCTTTATTATTTACAGCTTTCAGTCGCTGTTACTACTTGTTTTTGTTTTCTTTTCAAACTGTTCTTCAATCTGTTCGTCAACAGTGCAAGCTGTGATGCACAGCGGCGAGGTGGATACCTCGGACAGCTAAGCTGTATTGCCCAGCGGAGGAAGCTGTGATGCTCAGCGTTGCAGAGGTGGACTCCTCTGGACAGCAAGCTGTGATGCTCAGCGGGATGGCAGGCTGTGAGGCCCAGCGGTTGTAGGCAAGCTGTGAGGCCCAGCGGTTCAAGCTGTGAGTCAGCAGAATCCACACTCTGGTTTGAGTGTGGGGTGGATGTAGGTTTGCAGGACCGACCCACCTAAAAACCCTCTTGTCCACTGTGGTTTGAATTTCATATCTGACTGGCGCTAGATGCATGCATAGGCACGAGGATTGTATTCATCTCATTGCTGTGCACATTAGATGTTTGCTTAGGATCGCTCTACATATCTGCAATAGTTTTTAATTCCGCATCTCTGATTACATTAGATTTAATTTGAGCGAAGTTTTTAAAGGGGAGATTCATTCACCCCCCCTCTGAATCCATAGCATCGAACCCAACAGAAGAGCCTTCTAGTAGCAACTCCGAAGAGGATGAAGTTGCTATGATAATAAGAAAGTTCAGGAAATTTTTGAGAAAGGAAGGCAAATGCTTCACAAAATGGAAGCCACAGGTAAAGAGAGGTTTCAGGCCAAAACCTGAAAATGATAAGAAGTTTGACAAACTCGTCTGTTACTCTTGTAGGAAACCCGAACACATCAAGTCTGAGTGTCCAGAGGGAGCCAAGAGAACAATTCCCAAGTGGAAAGGCAAGAAGAAGCAGGCCATGGTTTGTACCTGGAGTGACGAGGAAGAAAATGAAGATAGCTCCTCTGAAGAAGAGAAAGATGATCTCTGCTTAATGGCCAATGGAGAAAAGAATAGTGAGGTGAGCTCTCTTTTTGAAGATTTCACTACTGATGATTGGGAAGAGGCTTACTTTGAATTAATGGATAAGTATGAAGTGTACAGAAAATAAAACAAAGCTCTAAAGAAGAAAATCGACTCCATTGTGCATGATCAAATCCCTAATGACAAAATCACTTCCCTAGAAACTGAAATTGAGGATATGAGAAAATTGAACGAAAACCTAGAAGAAGGAACGAAAGAAATGAGGGATTTGGAAGATGAAAATGAAAGCTTAAGAGATGAAATTGATGAGCTAAAGATAAAGATGTAGAGCTATGTAAAAGACAACAACCTATGCAATGAAAAGTTTGATGCTGTCAATCAAGTAAACTCTCAACTTCTGAAAGAAAATGAAAAACTTCTGAAAGACTTAACTGACAAACAGAATTCCTTAGAGAAATTTGTTAATGGGAGTGAAAACTTGAACGCTCTGCTTCGGACAAAAATGAACTTCAACAGGGAAGGGCTAGGATATAATCCCACAAAGAAAAAGTCAATTGGTATGAAAACCACAACCTTTGTCTCATCCTCTAAAGCATCAACTTCTAAAGCAACTCCTAGCCTAAACCAAGAAAATGCTAGAAATAAAGGAAAAGAGAAAGTGGGAGAGCCCATGAAGAACAACCCTGTTAAACCCAAAAAGGCTCACCAACAGCAACACCAAGCAGGCGACACCTACCTAATTCCAAGTCTGCACATCCCAAGGGTAAAAAGAACCTCAACAATAGGACAGGTCGGGACTACCCTAAGGACAGGTTGACACCTTCATGGTCAACCACCCATCAGTTCCCCAGGTTTGCATCAGCAGGTCGGCACTCTTTTTACAGGGACCCGACACATCTCTCAAACAGAGACCGCTATAGATGGGTAGACCGAGAGACAGGTCGACACTTTCAAGACAGGAGGTCGACACATCCCTCATCCAGAGACAAGTATAGACGGTCAGAACAGGGGAGAGGTCGACACTTCGCCTCCCACAGGTCGACACCTTCGTGGGTCTGGGGTAGTTATGAACCCTGCAGTCATAGGTCTACCCAACCTCAACACCCTAGGTACTATGACAGCTCCTACACCTCCAGACCAACCAATTGGAACAGATGGTCCAACAAACAATCCTCTTCCAACATTCCAAAAACCCATAAAGCCCAAGAAGCTAAAAGAGAGAGAAGGAATGTTAATGAAGAAAAGAAAAACCATAACTTCCAGCAAAGCAAGAAAAACAATAATGTTAAGAAAGTCTGGATTTCAAAGTCTGTGTTATCTTACTTTACAGAGATGAAGAAATTATTGGGACCCAATTGTCCGTGGGTTCCAAACATTGTCACTTAATTCTCTGTGCAGGAGTGTCTTGCAGCCGTGCACAATCGCTGGTATCTCAACAGTGACTACTCAAGACACATGACAGGAGACAGAACTAATTTTTTTCTCTTGGTAGAAAAGGAAGTTGGACATGTCACGTTTGGAGGGAACAACAAAGGAAAAATAATTGGTACAGGTAAAGTTGGTAAAAATCCCTCCAACTCCATTGATAATGTATTACTTGTTGATGGTCTGGAATATAATTTGCTGAGCATAAGTCAGCTTTGTGATAAAGGTCATACTGTAGTCTTTGACTCTAATGAATGCAGGATCATGCACCCTAATTCAAAAGAAACCAAGTTTTCTGGTAAAAGAGTCAACAATGTGTATATGATTGACCTAGATGACCCTGCTCACATAAACCTTTGTCTTGCTACACCTAAATCTGAATTAACATGCTTGTGGCATCGTAGACTAGGTCATGCTAGCTACAATACCCTTCATAAATTGGTGAAGCATTCAATTGTCAAAGGTTTGCCTGAAATCAAATTCAAACTGAATTCTAAAGTTTGTGATGCATGTGCTCAAGGAAAATAAACTAGAAAGTCATTTAAAAGCAGAACTGAAAGCCTATCTTCCAAACCACTTGAACTAATTCACATGGATTTGTTTGGTCCAACCAAAATAGCTAGCTTAAGTGGTAAAAGATATTGCTATGTTTTAGTAGATGACTTTACTAGATTCATTTGGGTGTTTTATCTTGCAGATAAAAATGACGCATTTGATGAGTTTCAGGCACTCTTCATGCAAGTAAAGCAAGATAGTATGTTCAAAATTTCTACTATACTTTCTGACCATGGTGGTGAATTCGAAAATGTTGATTTTGATAATCTTTACAGGACTGAAGGAATAAATCATAGATTCTCATCACCAAGAAGCCCCGAACAAAATGGGATGGTCGAAAGGAAGAATAGAACTCTCATAGAGATGGCACGCACAATGCTTGCTGAAAAGTAACTACCAAGGAGATTTTGGACAGAAGCGGTAAACACTGCATGTTATATCATCAACCGCTCAATGGTATGGCTACTTACCAAAATGACTCCTTATGAGCTGCTCAAAGGTAAAAAGCCATCTCTCTTTCACATGAAAGTATTTGGGTCAAAGTGTTTTATTCATAACAATGATAAAAGAGTTTTAGACAATTTTGAGCCCAAGAGTGAAGAAGGGATATTTCTTGGGTATTCAGATAGGTCTAGAGCTTATAGAGTCTATAATATTAAGACCCTATGTATAGAAGAGTCCCCTCACATCACTTGATGAGACTAATCATGACAACACTTGCAGGGAAGATGATGGTGGAGAATTTCTGAACATAAAAAGAACAGAAGAACTTCCACATGAGGAGACACAAGAAAATGAAGACCAAGGAGAGTCAAGCAATGTTTCGGTCACTAATGCAGATGAAGGTAACACTCAAGTTGATTTGAGAGTGTTAAAAGATCATCCCTTAGAAAACATCTTAGGTAATCTGCATGACCGAACTAAAACTAGGTCTCATTTTAGAATCATGGATGAAATTGAACAACTTGCCCTTGTGTCCTAAATCGAACCTAAAAATATTGTGGAGGCCTTAAAAGATGACAACTAGATAAACTCCATGCATGATGAATTAAACCAGTTTGAAAGAAATAATGTGTGGCATCTTGTTCCTAGGCCCTAAGAAAAATCTGTCATAGGTACTAAATGGGTCTTTAGGAATAAACTAAGTGAAGATGGTAAAATAATAAGAAATAAAGCCAGATTAGTGGCTCAGGGGTATAATCAAGAGTTTGTGATGGGGGCATCTCTCACCCTTCATATTTACCGGTTGTTCACCAGCATGGTTCCATTATGTCCGTCACATTTTTCTGATTCAGTTCATGTAATTTTCATATTTTCTTTGAGTCATAATTATGTAATTTTCATTTTATTTGAGTCATGTCCCTAGGTCTTGCATTTATTTTCCTATGTTTGAGTGTCATTAGATTGTTTAGTGTGCTATTGGGCCCAATTCATTGGGCTTGGCCCATGAGCCCCCCCTACCCCTTCGGTTATTTGTTATTAAGTCTTTTGTCAGGGTCTTATTGTAAAATGTGAGTTTCCTATATATAGGGCCCCATTTCCTTCATTTGAAGGGAATGAATCAATGAATGAAAAATGTGCCATTTTGTGAGTTCTATCTTCATTTTTATGGTGGAGTGAATCCATTAGTGAGGTGAGAAACCTTAGGGAGAGAATCCCACCCAACCCTCTCTTAATCTCTCTCTTTCACTCCCCTTTCTCTCTCCTCCACACCCAATTTTGAAAATTTTCTCTCTCCTCCCTTCCCAACCACCACTCTCCCACCTACCCCCATTAAAGGCCACTCCCCTTCCCCACACATCCCATTACTCCACCCCCTAGTCCCAAGGGAGCATCCCCAATCACTAAGCCACCCTCTAACCACCTCATCCCTTTCCCAAGCACCCTTCCCTCTCCCCCATGCAACCCTCCACTTCCCTAGACCATTTGAATTCAAAAATCCCCTTCCCTCCATAGCCCTAGGGCGCCCAAGACCCCTCCCCTTTGGTTAGGGTCGCCCCCCTCTCATCCTCTCCATCTTCCCTTGTTCACCTCCATCACCCCACCTTCTACCATCTAGAGTAAGAGGACCTACAGAAGACCTGAAGCTTGAAGCAGCGACCCCGGCCTCCTCCGGACGTTCCTGGAAGCCCAAGAGTAGTCCATAGAAGCAGCTGCCTGTCCTCTTCGCAACGGCGGTGGTCTCGTCCCCTTCCGAGCTCCGAGCTGACTGGGAGATCCGTTCTCCCACAACTGCGCAGAGCTGCCCCTGCTGAGTACCAGAACTAGATTAGAAGCTCTGCCACGACGAGCCTTTGAGGAATCAGCCCACAAGCTCTTCTACAAAGTTCTTCTTATTCTGTCTACTTTCAGAATCAAGAAGCGGAATTCCGTTCGTCATCCTGTGGAAGGAGTTATCATATTTCTCCCTCAGCTCTGTCGTCCTGCTACCCACAGTCTGCATCGACCAGTCATCAGTGTTTAGAGATCTCTGGTCTTCTCCGGCATCGGCTGGCCTCCCCGTTAGTTTTTATACGAAGAGTACTTGTCCAAGATTCCAACGACTCTGACGGTGCTCGATTCTGAGTTCGGGAGCTGTCGGGGCATCCTCTGCAACCAGCTGTTGGAAACCAAGAGCTAGCTCTGCAGAGATCCTGATCCAGAGAGAAAGCTTCACCACGGCAAACCCCCGAGGAATCAGGCCACGAGCTCTTCTACAAAGTTCTTCTTCTTCCTGTCTACTTTCAGAATCAAGAAGCATAACTCCGTTAGGAATCCCGTGAAGGAGTTATCCTTTTTCTCCCTCAGTTACACGGTCCTGTTGCCCACAGTCTGCATCGACCAGTCGCCATTGTTCTGCATCCCCTGATCTTCTCCGACATGGTTGGCTTCCCCGTCAGTTTTTCTGCACAGAAGACTCATCCACGGTTCCAGCGACTCTGACGGTGCTTGATTCCGAGTCCGGGAGCTGTCGGGGCACCCTCTGCAACCTACTGCTAGAAATCAGAAGCTGCCAGTCCGAGGGTCTGCCTCCCTGTTCGGGCCTCCATCCAGATCAGCCTCGACACCAGAAGAATTCAGAAAAAATTGGACGACTTCCCTGGCCTCCTACGAAGCTTTTCTAGGTGGTTTAGTCCCCAACAAAAATCGGTAGCAGTCGCAGTAGTCGGTTCTCCACTCAGCTGTCAGCACCCATAGAACGCGGGCAGAATCGGCAATCTCCATCTTCGGTGTTCCTTGCTCATTTTCCCCTCCCCGCTTGGCCGGCTGAAGGCCCCTCCCTGCGTGGAGGTAATTTTGGTTGTAATATCCATTAACCCCCACCCCAAGATCCCCCTCCTGCGAGAGGTGTAGTGTTGTAACTTCTCTTGGGCAGGTCAAGCTTCCCCGGCGCGGCGTGTGGGGAACACACGCTTCCCCGCTCGCCCACGTCTCCGACTCGGGGCCGGTGTCCTCACACCGATCAGGTATATGCTGAACCCTCCCTGGATATTTGTGTTTTCTTAGTATCATTTCTAAGTTCAGCCGGCGAGGAAGAGAGTGCCCGGTCCCGTGATTCCCGATCACGAGTAGCCACCGCGGTTTGAGTGAGGAGAGATACCCGTACCCTCAAGGCACGGCGTCTGCCCCACTGATGTGGGTGCTCCAATCCAAGGGAGGGGAACTCATTGGCCAAGTCATCACCCTAAGCAGCGTGGTTTAGGCTCTCAAATCCACCCTACCATCACTTAGTCACCACGGGGAAAGGGTTGTGCTGCGATATCGGTCCGCCAACATCGAGTCCGCTAATTTGTAAGTGGGCTTGCAAGTCTAGGTCCGAGGTTCATTTGGTTGATACCATTGCACCCTTAGGTCGTGTCACATCAAGTGGTATCAGAGCAAGTCTTTGACTTGTTCTCACAAGTCAAGTCCATGGGCACGCTTGCATTAGAGTTCTCATCGGATCGTTCCATGCATTATCCACCTCCCATTGTCATTGAGTCTACAGACCAAAAGGCCCAAATTCCCATCATATCCCAAGCATACCTACCTAATGGAAGCCCCACAGAAATTGACTTCATCTACATGGTAGAAGATAATTGGGTATCCCCCGAAATTGTAGCCACCCTCTCTACGACCGGACAAATTGTGCACAACGGAGACCTAGTCTTCGTTGAATTCCATAAATGGTTTGGAGAGATCAAATACTTTGATAGAGCATGGTGTCAAATTGGTACTTTGGAAGGCCCTTGCATAATCATAGGGAAACAATGGCTTGATGAACGGAATACCACCTTCCACCCATTGCGTTGGTCTTGCCTAGTTCATCCCCCACATCTCCCGGAAGCCTATGGTTTCAACAACCTTTTGTTCCCTCACCCACCGGAGCCCCATACCCGGCCACCATGCCCTCTCAACCCACTTCAAATAATGAATGAGGTCATGAGTGAGCATGAGGAGAACCCGGCCCATAAGACCAAATCCCCGGGATTGGACACCAACCCAAATCCCTTCCCCACATTCAAGGAAATTCATACTCCTATCAATAAGGAAGAAGGACATCAACTCATCCCCGTCCAAACAAACACATACCTCCCCAAACCACTCAATGTCACGCAAAAGGTGGTGACCGTAGGAGAACTCATCATCAAATGGCTCAAGCAAAATCCCATCCCTCATGCCTTGTACTTTCAAACCCCAACCATGGAGCACCCTTTCCAATTAGCACCCATTAACTCCTATCACACCACATTCCAATCCTACTATGAGGTAAATGGTTGGGATGATCTCCTCAAGGGTTTAGAATGGCAACTAAAGTTGACTTGCTTATTGACCATAGGAGCGGCCCACCCAAGAAGACTTACTCTCATCCACCCATGTGATGGTTCTATCACCTCAGTCTTCACCATTGGTTGCTACACTAGTGACCTCCTTCTCATTCTCCCCATGGATGAAGAACCCATCATGGTCCACTCCACTACCATTAAGATCCCAAGTACCTTGATCGACTGGCCCACTAAAGGCCTTGGTCCAGTTACCTTGGGGAAGGATGACCCACCATGCGTAGACCATGTGGACATAGAGTTCCTTCCTCTAGGAAGCCCAGTCCATTACCCCTTTGATCCCTTCCAATGGGAGCCTAGTTACCCATGTGATACACCCACCTTACCCACAACTCACCTTTCCCTACCCCAACCAACCATGTTGGACCAAGATCACCTCTTCCAAGACTTGGGCCACACAAAGGGAACCATCGCCATAGACAACATATGCCTAGGAAGCAAGGAAGAGCCCCTCTCCATAATGCCCACCTTCCTAGATCCTTTTGACCCTTTCACATGGAAGTTCAAAGGCCATCCCACACCCATACACATGGAAGTCATCTTTGGGATAGGAATGCATAAGTCTTGGCACAACACATCACTTGGCATGATTCATAAGACGGGTCCATTCATTCACATCACCCACATGTCAAGTAGGAAGCATGAATGGACCATTTTCGGATGTAATGGTCCACCTCCATTCATCATGAGTCTTAAGCATGATAGGTGCATTCTTGGATGTCCGGGTCCCCTGGCATTTGCCACCCCTTTGCATGATAGAGCTACATTTGGAGATCCAGGCCCTCTTATCCTCACTAATCTTCATAGAGAGTCTAGACATGCTAGGCCACATTTGGGTGCCCGGGACCCCCAACATCCAATAGAGTGCTAGCATTCACCAACTATGTCTCAGGATTGCATACTTGCAGGCCCATCATCAAAGGCAAAAGGATTTGTCAAAGGCGAATTGATACCCGCAAAAGAAACCTCGACTTCCAAGAGGGTGACTATCTGATGGTCAGGATGAAGAGGCTCTTCCCTAGAGTCGCCTCTACGCTCAGGGATCGAGAGATTGGACCCTTTAAGGTATTGGGGCGATTGAGCATAAATGCCAATGAGTTGGTCCTTCTGAAGGAATATGGGGTCAACCCTCATTGTAGTGTGGCGGACCTTGTGCCCTGCAAGGGCCCCGCGGTGGCACCTAGCGAGGATATTGAGCCCATAACCCCTTTTAAGAGTGACCCCACTAATAAGAATCCCCTTCTAACCTTGAGAGCCCGGCATGAGCACAAAGATTTGATACTAGTTAAACATAATGACACCATCAGGAGCAGGGCAATCCAGCAGTATCTTGTGAGGTGGAAGGGCCGGCCACGATGGTGGACACATGGGCGAGCTAGGAAAGACTCTTACTCGACGGAGTCGAGCTCTTCGCACTCCGGGAGTATGATGGGGGCATCTCTCACCCTTCATATTTACCGGTTGTTCACCAGCATGGTTCCATTATGTCCGTCACATTTTTCTGATTCAGTTCATGTAATTTTCATATTTTCTTTGAGTCATAATTATGTAATTTTCATTTTATTTGAGTCATGTCCCTAGGTCTTGCATTTATTTTCCTAAGTTTGAGTGTCATTAGATTGTTTAGTGTGCTATTGGGCCCAATTCATTGGGCTTGGCCCATGAGCCCCCCTACCTCTTCGGTTATTTGTTATTAAGTCTTTTGTCAGGGTCTTATTGTAAAATGTGGGTTTCCTATATATAGGGCCCCATTTCCTTCATTTGAAGGGAATGAATCAATGAATGAAAAATGTGCCATTTTGTGAGTTCTATCTTCATTTTTATGGTGGAGTGAATCCATTAGTGAGGTGAGAAACCTTAGGGAGAGAATCCCACCCATCCCTCTCTTAATCTCTCTCTTTCACTCCCCTTTCTCTCTCCTCCACACCCAATTTCAAAAAATTTCTCTCTCCTCCCTTCCCAACCACCACTCTCCCACCTACCCCCATTAAAGGCCACTCCCCTTCCCCACACATCCCATTACTCCACCCCCTAGTCCCAAGGGAGCATCCCCAATCACTAAGTCACCCTCCAACCACCTCATCCCTTTCCCAAGCACCCTTCCCTCTCCCCCATGCAACCCTCCACTTCCCTAGACCATTTGAATTCAAAAATCCCCTTCCCTCCATAGCCCTAGGGCGCCCAAGACCCCTCCCCTTTGGTTAGGGTCGCCCCCCTCTCATCCTCTCCATCTTCCCTTGTTCACCTCCATCACCCCACCTTCTACCATCTAGAGTAAGAGGACCTGCAGAAGACCTGAAGCTTGCAGTAGCGACCCCAACCTCCTCCGGACGTTCCTAGAAGTCCAAGAGTAGTCCATAGAAGCAGCTGCCTGTCCTCTTCGCAACGGCGGTGGTCTCGTCCCCTTCCGAGCTCCGAGCTGACCGGGAGATCCGTTCTCCCACAACTGCGCAGAGCTGCCCGTGCTGAGTACCAGAACTGGATTAGAAGCTCTGCCACGACGAGCCTTTGAGGAATCATCCCACAAGCTCTTCTACAAAGTTCTTCTTCTTCCTGTCTACTTTCAGAATCAAGAAGCGGAATTCCGTTCGGCATCCTGTGGAAGGAGTTATCATATTTCTCCCTCAGCTCTGTTGTCCTGCTACCCACAGTCTGCATCGACCAGTCATCAGTGTTCAGAGATCCCTTGTCTTCTCCGGCATCGGCTGGCCTCCCCGTTAGTTTTGCTGCGAAGAGGACTTGTCCAAGATTCCAAAGACTCTGATGGTGCTCGATTCTGAGTTCGGGAGCTGTCGGGGCATCCTCTGCAACCAGCTGTTGGAAACCAGGAGCTAGCTCTGCAGAGATCCTGATCCAGAGAGAAAGCTTCACCACGGCAAACCCCCGAGGAATCAGGCCACGAGCTCTTCTACAAAGTTCTTCTTCTTCCTGTCCACTTTCAGAATCAAGAAGCAGAACTCCGTTCTAGGAACGTCCAGTGGGTGAGCTTCAAATGAGTTTGATATGAGTCTTATGGGTGAGCTTCAATTTTTTCCTGGCTTGCAGGTAAAACAAAGCAATGAAGACTGCTTCATTAATCAAGCCAAATATGTGAAGGAGTTGCTAAAAAGATTTGACCTGACTAACTGCAAACCATTGGGAACTCCAATGGGGACTGCCACTTCACTGGATGCAGATGAACAAGGTACACTTGTGGATGCAAAGAAATATAGAGGTATGATCGGCTCATTACTCTACTTAACTGCATCTAGATCAGATATTCAGTTTAGTGTTTGCCTTTGTGCTAGATTTCAGTCTAGTCCTAGAGAGTCCACTTGACTGCTATCAAGCGTATCTTTAGATACCTTGCTGGCACTCAAGATCTGGGATTATGGTATCCTGCATCCTGTGAGCTTTCATTCATTTCATATTCAGATGCAGACTATGCAGGTTGCAAACTGGACCGCAAGAGCACTAGTGTCTATTGCCAATTTCTCAGTAGGTGTTTGATTTCTTGGGCCTCCAAGAAACAACACTCGGTTGCCCTCTCAACTGTAGAGGCAGAATATGTTGTTGCAGGGAGTTGTGGCACCCAAGTGCTGTGGATCAAACACCAACTCCAAGACTATCTAATAGATCTTGGATGTGTTCCCATCTTGTGTGATAACACAAGTGCTATAAACCTTGAAAAAAATCTAGTCATGCACTCTAGGACTAAGCATATAGAAATTAGGCATCATTTCATTCGGGATGAAGTCCTTAAAAATCATTTTGAGCTCTATTTTGTTGACTCAGAAAATCAGATTGCAGACATTTTCACAAAACCCTTAAGCAATGGCATGTTTTCAACATTAAGGAGAGAGCTAGGTCTATGCAGACCTCAATCAAATCAGGTTTGAGCTATTTACTCCTTTATGATGCACACGTTACTTGTCTTTGCTATGATGGTTGAAAGCATATCTGATTCGTCTAGGGTTGGTCTATTGTCTGAATAAACTATTTCATGAATGGTGGTCACATTCAGGGGGAGCTTGTGTGCATTTCTGAATGCCTTGAGTTGCATATCATCTTCTGACTATATGGTATATCAAATGCTGAGTTGTGGAAGGTTAGGCTACGCCTGTCAGGAAACTCTCACCATGCGTGAAGATTGACCTCTGCCAAGTACCATGAGTCAGAATTGCATATTAACATCTGCATAGTTAATCTCTAGTACATAAGCATGTTCAAGGCTTTAGCATCCAATAAAGCACTTCTCAGTGGCAGCAAAAAGGTAAAATCATTTTTGAATGACTGACTGAACTTAGAAAATTAGAGGCACTGGTATTAGAAATTGGCAAGAGTGTTTCAGAAATGAAGGAAACAAAGATAGATAAGAATCAAAGACACTGGCTAAGAAAAGGGTGTTGAACAGGTCGACGCATTCTGGTAATGTGCCGACACATGCAGGCCGATACCTTAATGCAAGTTTGTGCACATTTGGCGTTCATGCAACAAGGTCTGTGCAAAGTCTGAGCTTACTCAAGGCAGGTCGACACCCTCATAGAAAGTGTCGACACTTTCACCCTACCACTCATGTGATCCGATGGAGAGTCATTCCGTCCACTCACCCTTCTTATCACTGCCTTCTTGATCTCTTCATCACATCTTTTACTTTTGAACCATCGCTTCCAATCGTTGTTTGATCACCGGTCATTATATTAGGGGGAGTTGAGAATGTTTTTAATACTTCTTATAACCTTGGATAAGTTATTCTGGACTACCTCTGATTATGAAAATGGTTTATTATTTATGATCCTCAATTTGGCTGATAATTGTGTTAAGTTGCACCATATTTGCACTCATAATAGGGTTAAAACATTCATCAAGTCTTTGCAAATAACCATAGCCTAAGCGTCTGAAAATTGATTGTAAAAAGGCTCTTTGGTTTAAGAAATGCTAGCATGTATTGTCCCTAAACAAATTCCCTAATGTGAAGCCACCTAGAGAATACGCCTTCTAACACCTTTGTGCAATAATCTCAGAGCAATGGCATCATCTTCAGAGAAATTAGACCTTACATCAATGAAACGTAGATAAATCTAGTCATGATGAAGACTGCTAACTCTGATCAAAAGAGAATAGAAAGATAAGCTACACTGAGTAACCAGGGACTCTGGCGTCTGAACAACGTGTTTCCTTGTGTCAAAAAGTCAATGCTATATCAGACTGGTTTTAATTTAAACAAAAAAAATGGTTTGGGGCTGACTCTATACTTTATTTCAAAAAAAGGGGGGGGGGTATTTTTGTTTATCTTCAATACTTGCTTCTTTTTCTCCTAATCTTGCCCAATGAACTTAATGAGTAGGATTAATAGGCTTGGTTGACACCTCAGACTTAACTTCAATATTTTCATCTTATTATTTGTTGCAAAACATGGTGTTTCTTAAACCTTTATTCCTCTAAATTGAGCTTATATGCCTGAAACCATTTAAAATAACGATAGGGGTATTTCAGTAATTCTTATCTAAAAGGTGATCTTTTTTAAAGAAAATCTCAACTTTACCTTTTAAATGAACGGTGAATCTCACTTTTTACTTTACCCTTTCAAAACTCTGTCTCGCAAACCCTCTCTACGGCGCGTCTGCAGCCCCCTACGTGGGAGGTCGACACCCTCCTCTGTCTCCCTCCGCAGTGGATCCTAGTGCTCCAGCTAGCTCCATCTCTCTGTTGAGACGCTCCAGAAACCCTAGCTACCCTCTCATCCTTCTTTCCGCCATCATCATGACTCCTCCGGTCACCCGCGGCACGAGGAAGGATGCGGCCACATCCTAAAAGGCCGCTACTCAAGCTCCTACAACAAAGAAAATGCATAAGGAAGTGCGCACCAAGAGCGTTGAAGATAGACCAGCTGTAGAACCAGCAAAAAGGAGAGCAGCAGAAGCTTAGGGTTCAAACAACGACAAGGGCACGCCGCAAGATCCTCCGGCCAAGCAGAAACGACTGTCTACAACAGAAAAAGAGAAGAGAAAGGTACAACCAACATCTCAGCAGCCCAGTGCTACTCAAACCGTTAGGGAAGAGGAGAGTGATCCCACAAGGATACTGTTTCCTAGGCATGTGGATTTTAGTGACTGTCAGATGCTCGACAATTTTCCAAAACTACTTCTCCTCATCGAATTCCAAGGATGGAGGAGGTTTTTGTCAGAACATAGGGTGTACTACCCATTTCTGGTACAGCAGTTCTACAAGAACTTAGTCTATGACCAGAACCACAAAGCTCTTAGGTCTGAGGTAAAGGGGACAAAGATCAAACTTTCAACAAAGCTTCTTCAAAGAGCTTTACATATTCCCCGAGATGGGCTTATAGAATCTGAATTTGAAATTGATTTATCTGTCGCCTACACCATACTGACAGGCAAACCCAGGAACCCTCAGGATGAAACCCAAACTCTTGTCAAATACTTTGACACCAACATGTTAATTTCCTCCCTTACAACGTCTCCTGCACCACATGTGTACAACCATGATTACCCCACAAGGGGGTGGTAGGAGTCGGTTAACAGAAACCCAGAGATTCATCTTTTACTGCATGTTCAACAATCATCAGATCTGTCTTCTAGAGATAATTTTCCATACTGATACAACAATCATAGTGAACAGCACCACCAAAGCTGAAGCCAAAATGAATGTTGTGTACAACAAACTTGATATGGTTAGTACTGAAATTCTGGAGCTGATTCGTCTACATAATGCCCAACTCCAACCAACCTTGGCAGACACAGGTGATGAATGGGCTCCTCCTCCTCAGACAGAAGCAACATCCTCTCATCTCTCACCGAAAGGAACCCAACAGAGAGCACAGATAGAGTACATCTGTGACATGTTACACACCTGGCTGCTTGACATCAATGAGAATATCAAGACCCTTCACAAGTTTGTTAAACACAGAGATGAGGTACTTACTCAGAAAGTTGACACTCTTATTGCGACAGTTCTGCAACTACAACAACAATTCTCTGAAGACCAGCACCTTCACTTTCCCGAGAGCTCCAGCTCCATGCCTCCGACGGAGCTACCACCTCCTTCGCCCCCTCCTTGCTGATGACAAAGAGGGAGAAGCTATGAAGACTTTTTGAGAGTGCTACAATCATCATCTAGCATAAGCATCTAGTTAGCCTTGCATCTAGATTTTAGTTTTGCATCTAGACAGTTTCATGTAAATGCTTGAATGCAAAGCCTTGCTTGATATGTATGAAACTATGTTTGATCAATGGATCAAATGATTTTGTGCTGACATGTATAAGAATGGCCTTTTGTTGATTGACAAAAACTTTTCTGTCTGATGACTCTTCAACCAAAATGCTGTAATGCTATATGAATGCTTGGAGATAATGATTCATGGTTGTCATCATCAAAAAGGGGGAGAATGTTGTGTCCCCTGATTTTGATGATAACAAACCATAAATCATTATTAGATCTTTGTGAAATATCTAAAAAGTTTGGCTTAACTTCTAGACTGAACAAGTACAGGAGAGACACTCTAAGAGTGCCGACACCTCCCACAACGTGTCGACACCCCAAGAACAAATCCAAGTTGAAGTCGTTTCTGTCTGGGCTCTGGATTGACCAAAGTGTCGACACCTCTGAGCAACGTGTTGACACCCCAAGAAAAAATCCATCTTGAAGCCGTTTCTGTCTGGGCTCTAGAATGACCAAAGTGTTGACATCCTATGAGAAAAGTGTCGACACTTTAGTTCCAAGGAGCAAAGTCTTACTTCCTTCAAGCGCGATGTCTCGACACCTACAAGCAAGTCTCGACCTGTCCAGCTTGGAAGCCTTGTTCCTTGAAGATTCAAAAGAGATGTGTCGACACCTTGATTGGAAGTGTCGACAGCTTCATGAACGCCCAGAACGGATCTAATCTCGTCGCGTTCCCATTTCCAGATCCGGGACCGGTCGTGAAGAATCCGATTGCTCTAGGAAAACCATTCTGGAAGCTAACAGGTTCATAGGATCTGTTTTGGCGGCAGAAAGATCCTCCAGGTGTTGTCCTTTTGCAGAGTTGGTCCCCCCAACTACCTAGTTGGTCCCCAAACTACCCACAAACATGGGACGCACGAAACGTAAGTACAGGGAGTTGGTGAAAGCAGACTAGGCAGTGTGACTACGACGTCTGAGCATGTTCTCCTGAAGAAGAGAAGATGAGAGTTGACTTGGAGGCCAAGCAAGTCACTAAGATATAGAGGAAGAGCACTCTAAAGAAGAGAGTGTGCAGAAGAACAAGGAAGAAAGGGCAGCACGAAAGAGCAAGAAAGCTCTCTTCAACCTTCTACTACTAGCGTGAGGGCCTCAAGGGTTCAACTCCTCTTCACGGTTTGAAGCCTTGAACCTCTAAGGTGACAGTATCCTTAGTCACCCTTGAAAGCTGAGAAGATCGACAACCGTCTCTCTTGGGTTCGTGTCAAAGACTCAAGAAGAAGAAGAAGGATATCCCGACATCGTTCAGCCTTCTCCCAGACAGGAGTTCTTCTCTCCCATAGACCTCGATAGACAAACCCTATCTGGTTTATCTTTTCCAGTTTGGTTTTCTTGTTTTCTTCAAAAACTCATTCTGCTACATCCGCTCCCTACCTGCGTGTAGGAAGACAGACGGTGTGTTCACCGGTCTGTGGGTTTTGGGTCGTGTACCCTCAAGCTGTTTGGCAGCGGAGTTGAGAGAGGTTGTCTCTCAGTTGGAAACTGTGAATCAGCGGGAGTGCATTGGCACTAGTGAAGCCTCACCAAGTTGTGTGAGGGGTGGACGTAGGTTTCTGGATAGAGATCGAACCACCTTAAAACTTGTGGTTTATGGTTTGTCTTTCATTGGGTACTGACGCTAGATGCTTGGTAGGAACGTTCTGATCATCATCCGTGCATCTAGCCCGTTAGCTATCAACTATCTCTTGCTTAATTGGTCTTAGTTTTGCATCTAGTTTTATTTCCGCAAAGTAGGGCAAAAAGAAGGGGCTGATCAATTCACCCCTCCCCTCTAGATCTGCGTATCACCACTCATCATAGCTTTCATGTTCAGGGTAGTCATAAGGCTCCATAAAGGAAGATTCTTCTAGAAGATTTACACTGATAAATAAATTCAACACCAGACCGAGAATCCTCCAAGAAGTTCAAGGCATTCAAGGAATTCTGGAAACATACAACTGATGGTTCAAGGAATGGTAGATTTCAGACAATCCAAAACATATTAGACCCAAGATAAAATATAGCACAACAGCATTATGAAGCAGGGTCTGATCTCCGTAGAGAGGACATATATGAGGAATAAGAATGGATAATGAACACTCCTCCTGAGAAGGTGCAAAGAGTTTCGGACAGAAGACAATATTTTAAGCAGAATTAACTGCAAGGTTGACCTGAGATTAATGTCTACCTGATCAACCCTCTAAGAGGATACATACTATGCAAAAGACAACAAAAAGAATGCATAAATGCAGACTGACATTTTTGATGTTGACTCCCCCTATGAATTGTGCAATCTGCATGAGGAATTTTAAGAAAGGGCAGTGTGCAAATATGTCAATTAGATGTTCACGTTAACTCCCCCTCAACGTATGCATGAACGTCTGAATGTCTTAGTGAGACTCACAGAGGGGGTATGCAGCCCTGGACCTATATGGAAAATTGACCCATGGTACTGGGCGGAGGTAAGCCCTCACGCATAGTGAATGCTTTCAGTTGGACATAATCCAACTTTCCACAAGTCACCATTCTATATACTTATGGGTCACAACAGTGAGAGTGCAGTACAAACTAGTAGGCCAGGCAGGGAGTAAAAGTTTGGTCCCTTAACATGATGCACAATGGAATTCATGAGTTCACAAGATGATGTTTCAATGTCCATACATATGCAAGCTAAACTAAGGTGCAGACACACAAGCTCCCCCTTAGTACAAAGCTTATGGAAGTAAAGACAATCACACACAGGATTAATTGACCATAAGAAGGATGAGTTGAATTTTTATGCAGCCATGACAAGTAAAAAAAATGATTGATAGGGATAAACAGAAAACTCGTATGGCTGATAATTTGGGAGTAGCACAAACATGCAAATGACTCATCCTCATATCAAAAACAGATTCTTCATGAACAATCAATGACAGGTTCACAGCAACCTAGCGAGGAGTCTTTCATAAGAGCAAATTTTATTGAAAGCAAGGAAAAGACTCAACTACTATGACTGAAAGGAAGATCTAACATGCAACACTATCAAGGATTGAAAATTATATTTATAGACCTGTGCCTTGAGCATTTATTTTATAGTTAAACCTTGCTCAGCTCCAAGGCACTTGTAATGTCCCGGATCTTTCGGATCCTTCGTTATGGGTCCCGGATCTGGTTTGTCAGGGTGTTCGACACTGTTGTGTCCGAAATTTCATTTCGGACATCTTTCGTGTTCGGATCGGAGCGATCCGGAGTCGTTTCGGAGGCCCGGAGTGTGTCCGCGGCTTTTCCGTGCGCGTTTTCCGATTTCCGCATACGGGTTTCGGCGAGTCCTTCGGAACCCTGTAGCGGGTGAACCGGGTCGTTCACCAGCCCGCGAGTGGTACCGTTGCGATCAGCATGTCGAGACGGTCGAGGAGGTGTATTTTTCTATTTTTTGGTATTTTTGGCATTTTTCGGATTTTCTATTTAAAGCCTTTTTCTTTTTCTTTTTCTTCCCTTTTTCTTCTTCCTTCTTTCCCCTCCCGTGAGCGCGCAACGGTCACCCCCCTTTTTCCCCTCCTTGCCCGTTGGAACCTCGCGGCGGCCCCTTCCCCTCCGGCGACGAGTGGTGGACCTTGGCAGCAGCGCGGTGACGACGGCGGCGGCGAGAGGATCGCGGCGGTGCCCCCATTGGCGTATGGTTGTGGAGTTCGTGGTTGAGCTATATTTGAAGATCGGCGGCGATTCGGTGGATTTCGAGCTTCCTTGAGGTAGGGGGACGAATCCTTACCCTCTTTCTAGCATTCCCCGTGATTTCTAGGCCGTGGAGAGGCCGAGAGGGGCTAGATTCATGCCGAGAGGGTTATTTCCATGTTTGGGGTTTGAGCGCCGGATCTGTCGATTCGTGGGGTTTTTGATCGATTTGGGGGCTCTAGATGCATGCTAGGTCATTGTGGGGTGATTCCCCATTGTTTTCCCTTCACCAAAGGGGGTGAATGGGCGTGGTTTTGTGATTTCCGGCCGTAGTTCGCGAACCGGGCTCGGCCCGATGTCGCGCTATAGTCCAGTGGCGCGTTCTTGATGAACGCGCTGTGTCATCCGAGCGTGTCCGTCGGAGAAGACGAACAGTAAGGCGGTGGGGGAACGCGCCTGGTTCGGGTAGCTCGATCTCCAGATCGCGCTATCCAAGACTAGCGCATTCAGATTGAACGCGCTAGCCTTGGGCAGCGCGACATGGAAGATCGCGCTAGCCAAAGCTAGCGCGTTCTTCGGTGTCACGCTAGGGATACCTAGCGTGACCTTTTCCCTTCCCCGAACTACGTTTTGCGGGTAGCGTGACCTCCGGTTGGATGGGTTTTGGACCCGGTTGTGGCATGGCCCTAGGGATGCCGTGGGCACCCAGTAAGAGCCACAGGGGTGCCCGGGGTTCCTCGGAGAATCAGTTACCTAGGTAGGGGTGCCGCGTGACTTGAGGGACGGTCAGACCTCATGCGTGTCCCCGGCTTCCGTACCTACCGTAGGATCATCGAGAGTCTATGCTAGTGCTTGGTCGGTGGTTTCCGTGGATTAGTCCTTACTTCCAGTGACCTGTCCACTAGTCGTAGCTTTCTGCGCACGCGTGTGCGGACCCACCTGGGAGTGGTGGAGAGCGAGACCCAGTGTGACGCGGTTTTTAGGCTGGTTACCGTAGGGCCCCTTGCCTTTGCCACCAGAGTCCGGTGGGGGGGAAAACCAGCTAGAGGACCCGACCTAGAGCAGATGGTCTGTGTGTGCACACGTAGTTGGGGGCTTGGGACACGCACTGACGAGTGTGACCCCAGCTAGTCCTTGTTGTTGTGGTACTTGTTGCGTGTCTGAGTCTCACGCCCGGGGCGTTGTAGCTAGACACTTGTGACGTGGTGTAAGACGTCAGGGGACGTATCCGGTCGTTCTTCTTGTGGATGGTGCTCCTGTTCACTGGTAGGCGTGGACTCGTGTTTTGTTGGACCGAGGTTCCGTACTACGGTACCGTTAGAGTAGATGACTTTTCCGTTTATTTACTTTAGCCTGTCGGTTCTACTGTACTCTCGGTTGGTAGGGTTGTCTTCTTCTTCCTCGTTTTCCGTGCGAGGTGGGGATTCACGGGATCCCTACTGGGCCAATGAGATGAGGCTCACCCCTGCTCTTCAGGTGAGGCGGGGTCGGCGGGAGGCGCGGCCGAGTTTCAGCGTGGGTCTTCCAACCAGGGTTAGTTGCCACTCTGCCAGAGCCGGGGGATGCCCCGCGTAGTTGTACTCCGGGGGATGCCCCATGTTGTTGTACGCCGGGGGATGCCCCGTGTAGTTGTACTTTCTTTCCTGTTGACTGTACTTTCTTTGGACATGAGACACTGTGGACCTTGTAGCAGTTTGATTTATTTATTATTATGTGCATTTCCTTTTGATTATTGTGCTATCTCTGTGGACGTTGCAGCTTCTCTTATACCCCACACCACTCCTTTCTACCCTTCCGAGTCTTCGGGCTCGTGGGTTGGCGGGCCGAGATTCGAGACGCGCCGGTTCCTTTCCGGTACTCGGATCCTTGGGTCGTCACAGCTGGTATCAGAGCGAGGTTGTGGAGGTATATCGGAACTTGGAACGAATTGCAGTGATCCAGAAGGTCCATGAATGTCCTGTACAGTCGGCGACTGGCTTAGGGTCGTGTGTTTTATTGATTTCCGGTGCTTTTTGATGCCAGGTGTGTTATGGCGCCGCGAAGGAGGACTCGTGCCCAGCAGGGAGAGTCTAGTGGTGGTCCAGAGGAGCAGAGCAGGGCTTCAATTTCTGAGGGTGTATCTAGAGATGCGAGAGCTCCAGGGATGGACGATTTCTTCCGAGGCATGTTTGAGTATGTGTTTCAGCAGCGGCAGGGAGGTCAGCAGCAGGGAGGTCATCAGCAGCAGGGTGGCGAGGCTGGTGAGGATCAGGCTCGAGGTGGTCGCGGTCGTGTGCTGAAGGAGTTTTTGCTGTACCAGCCTCCTTCTTTTGGTGGGCAGTCGGATCCTGAGGTGGCCAGAGAGTGGCTGGATGATGTGCAGCGGATTTTCAGTGCGATGGAGTGTCCCGGGGAGGAGCAGGTGGCGCTGGCCACTCATCGTCTTCAGGGATCGGCCCGTACTTGGTGGACGTCGGAGTGGGGTTCAGTGTTCCGATCTCGTCCTCTTCGGCAGATTGCGTGGCAGGAGTTCGTCACGGCTTTCAAGCGAGCCTTCTGTCCGTCCTTTGTCAGGTCGCAGAGGTTGCGAGAGTTCATGGAGTTGACTCAGGGTGACATGACGGTGATGGCGTACCGTGCCAGGTTTATCGAGTTGGGCCGTTATGCTCCTCATATCATGGCGGACGAGGAGGTGAAGACCGATCAGTTTGTTAGTGGTCTGAGGCTAGAGTTGAGGCATCATCTTCTTGCGTCGGGTTTGACCAGTTTGGATGCGGCATGTAAGGCAGCAGCGGCACTGGAGAGAGATTTGCAGAAGGTTCGAGGGCAGAGCAGTGCTAGTCAGGTGCAGGCAGATTTTAGCCAGCCGACAGGGATGCAGCAGCAGAGTACCGCCCAGCTCTCAGCAGGTGGATCAGTGGCGACACAGACTGCGGCTCCGGCACTAGGTTCATCCTTCAAGTCGAAGCTTAAGAAGTTGCTTAAGGAAGCTGGTTTTAGCAAGAGGCGTCAGGATCGTAAGGAGTCGGGGCAGGAGTCGTTGGGCAGTGTTCAGCAGCCGATGGCTTTTCAGCGTCAGGGTTCGATGACTGGTTCGCGGGATGGCTGTCCCAGGTGCGGTGGTTCTCATCCAGGCAGACCGTGTTCGGCGCCCGTGGTTTGCTTCAGGTGCGACCAGCCAGGGCACATGGCACGTGACTGTCCGCAGAGACCGCGCCAGCCTCGCGAGTTTCAGCAGCAGCAGCAGTTTCGGCCCCAGCAGTCGTCAGCACAGCCGCAGCAGGGACAGTTCCCTCAGTTGGCACGGTCAGCTACTATGGGTGGGCAGAGATCCCGGGGCAGAGTGACTCATCTGACCAGGGCGGAAGCTGAGGCATCGCATTTGGTGGAAGGTACTCTTTCAATTTTGGGTTGTGCGGCTCGTGTTTTGTTCGATTCAGGTGCTTCTCATTCGTTCATCTCGAAGGTTTTCGCTCAGAGCGTGGAGGACCCGGTGACCGAGGTGTCCTGTGACTTAGCTGTAGAGTTGCCGACCGGTGACTTCATGATCACCCTGTACTGCTTTGAGAAGGTACCTGTGTGGGTGGAAGGGCGGAACTTGCCGGTTAGACTCTACGCGTTACCGCTTCAGGACTTCGATGTGATTTTGGGCATGGATTAGCTCGAGGCCCATCATGCCTTGGTGGATTGTGGCTCGAAGAAGGTCTACTTCCGACAGCCCCGTGGACCCACCTTCTATTTTCAAGGTATTCGGTCTTCCTCTTCCCGCTTGCTTATTTCGGCTTTCCGTGCGCATCGTTTGCTTGATGAAGGTTGTCAGGGTTTTCTCGCATCCGTGGTTTTGGTCGAGCGGCAGGGCCCTGAGGTAGAGGACATTCCTGTCGTGTGCGAGTTTCCTGATGTTTTCCCCGAGGAGCTACCAGGGATGCCACCGCAGCGAGAGATTGATTTCGTGATTGAGGTGGTGCCGGGTACGGCGCCTATGTCGAAGGCCCCTTATCGGATGTCGCCTGTTGAGTTGCGAGAGCTGAAGGCGCAGTTGCAGGAGTTGCTGGCCAAGGGGTATATTCGTCCTAGTTATTCCCCGTGGGGTGCGCCGGTATTGTTTGTGAAGAAGAAGGATGGTAGTTTGAGGCTGTGCATCGACTACCGTCAGTTAAACCAGGTGACTGTCAAGAACAGGTATCCGTTGCCGCGGATTGATGACTTGTTCGATCAGCTTCAGTCGTCCCAGGTGTTTTCGAGGATCAATTTGAGATCAGGTTATTACCAGCTGCGGATCCGAGAGTCAGACGTGGAGAAGACGGCGTTCCGATCTAGGTATGGGCATTATGAGTTCTTGGTGATGCCGTTCGGGCTCACCAATGCCCCCGCAGCATTCATGGACTTGATGCATAGGGTGTTTCGTCCGTACTTAGACCAGTTTGTGGTCGTGTTTGTGGATGATATCCTTGTGTATTCGCGGTCTGCTGAGGAGCATGTATAGCATTTGAGAGCGGTATTGCAGACCCTGCGCGATCACCAGTTGTATGCCAAGTACAGCAAGTGCGAGTTCTGGCTCCGAGAGGTGCACTTTCTGGGGCATGTTATTTCTGGTAATGGTGTTTCCGTGGACCCGGCCAAGGTCGAGGCGGTGGTACAGTGGCCGAGGCCGAGTTCTGTCATGGAGATTCAGAGTTTCTTGGGGCTTGCAGGTTATTATCGGCGGTTTATTCAGGATTTCTCTCGTATTACGGCCCCGATGACTAGGCTTACGCGGAAAGAGGTGCCGTTCGTCTGGACGGAGGAGTGTGAGAGGAGCTTCGTGGGGCTGAAGAGATTGCTTACCACTGCTCCGGTTTTGGTGTTGCCATCTGGCTCGGGTGGTTTCGTGGTGTGTACAGATGCTTCCGGGGTAGGCCTCGGTGCTGTGTTGATGCAGCATGGGAGAGTTGTGGCGTATGCGTCGCGGCAGTTGAAGTCACATGAGGCGAACTACCCTACTCATGATCTTGAGTTGGCAGCGGTGATCTTCGCTCTGAAGATCTGGAGGCATTATTTGTACGGCGAGCGGTTTGAGCTCTTCACTGATCACCAGAGTTTGAGGTATATGTTCACGCAGAAGGACCTTAACCTGAGACAGAGGAGATGGATGGAGTACATGAAGGATTATGACGTCACTCTGTCTTGTCAGCCTGGCAGGATGAACGTCGTGGCTGATGCTCTGAGCAGAAGGGTAACGGTCAGTCAGATGTTGTTGAGGAAGTGGAAGCTTTGGGAGCAGGTCCCGGCCATGACTTTTAGGCTCAAGGTCCCTCAGGACCAGGGTTCGGCTGTCCTTGCGAGTCTGACTGTCACGCCCGCGGTGCGTCGACAGGTGACTGAGGCCCAGCGAGCGGACCCCGAGCTACCTCGTGTTTTGTCGATGGCCGAGGTGGAGTTTGGCGAGGATGGAGCTGTGAAGTTCAGAGGTAGATTGTATGTGCCAGCCGAGGGGCAGGCACGGCGTACGGTTTTGCGTGAGGCTCATGGGAGCCGGTATGCCGTGCACCCCGGATCGGCTAAGATGTACCAGAACCTGAAGAGGCAGTTTTGGTGGCCTGGCATGAAGAGAGATGTTGCGGAATTTGTGGCCAGGTGTTTGACCTGTCAGCAGGTGAAGGCTGAGCACCAGCGACCAGGAGGCACACTTCAGCCCTTGGATGTTCCTGCTTGGAAGTGGGACTATGTGACCACTGATTTTGTGGTTGGATTACCGAGGACGTCCAGTGGGGAGGATAGTATCTGGTTGCTAGTGGATAGACTGACGAAGACGGCGCGATTGCTGCCGGTCAAAGTCAGTTGGAGCGTGCAACGTTTGGCTCGGTTGTATGTGGAGCGGATCGTCCCATTGCATGGAGTTCCTATCTCTATCGTGTCCGATCGTGACCCCCGTTTCACTTCTGGATTCTGGAGGAGCTTCCAGAAGGCTCTAGGCACTGAGTTGGCATTCAGCTCGGCCTATCATCCTCAGTCGGACGGTCAGTCTGAGCGGACCATTCAGACTTTGGAGGACATACTGCGAGCGTGTTGCTTGGAGTGGCAGGGGAGTTGGACCCACCATCTGCCATTAGTGGAGTTTGCCTACAACAACAGCTATCATTCGAGCATTGGTATGGCTCCTTATGAGGCGTTGTATGGGCGACCTTGTCGGACTCCGCTTGAATGGTTCGAGGTGGGCGGGCGTGCTTTGACCGGGCCAGAGTTGGTGCAGCAGTGTGTTGAGGTGGTGCATCTCGTTCGGTAGAAGATGTTGGCAGCTCAGAGCCGGCAGAAGAGTTATGCCGATCGGAGGAGGAGACCCCTCAGCTTTGCTGTGGGAGATCGAGTTTTCTTGAGAGTGTCTCCCATGAAGGGCGTGATGCGCTTCGGTAGGCGTGGGAAGCTGAGTCCCCGCTACATTGGTCCCTTTCCCATCGTTGAGCGCATTGGGGAAGTTGCTTATCGGTTGCAGTTACATTCGGAGCTTTCCACGGTGCATGATGTGTTCCATGTATCGATGCTTCGAAAGTATATGCCCGATGACTCTCATGTTCTCGAGGATGCCGTTTGGCCTGATGTGACCCCAGATCTGTCCCTTCCGGAGTTTCCTGTTCGCATTGAGGATCGGCGAGAGCAGCGCCTGCGGAACAAGGTTATTCCTCTGGTTAAGGTGGTCTGGCAGCGTCATTCTGGCGGCGAGGCATCTTGGGAGCGCGAGGATGAGATACGGGAGTCGTATCCTTATTTGTTTGTGTGAGTCTTTCCCCCGTCCTTATGCCTTGTCCTTGAATTTCGAGGACGAAATTCGTTTAAGGGGGGAGGGCTGTAATGTCCCGGATCTTTCGGATCCTTCGTTATGGGTCCCGGATCTGGTTTGTCAGGGTGTTCGACACTGTTGTGTCCGAAATTTCATTTCGGACATCTTTCGTGTTCGGATCGGTGCGATCCGGAGTCGTTTCGGAGGCCCGGAGTGTGTCCGCGGCTTTTCCGTGCGCGTTTTCCGATTTCCGCGTACGGGTTTCGGCGAGTCCTTCGGAACCCTGTAGCGGGTGAACCGGGTCGTTCACCAGCCCGCGAGTGGTACCGTTGCGATCAGCGTGTCGAGACGGTCGAGGAGGTGTATTTTTCTATTTTTCGGTATTTTTGACATTTTTCGGATTTTCTATTTAAAGCCTTTTCTTTTTCTTTTTCTTCCCTTTTTCTTCTTCCTTCTTTCCCCTCCCGTGAGCGCGCAACGGTCACCCCCCTTTTTCCCCTCCTTGCCCGTTGGAACCTCGCGGCGGCCCCTTCCCCTCTGGCGACGGGTGGTGGACCTTGGCGGCAGCGCGGTGACGACGGCGGCGGCGAGAGGATCGCGGCGGTGCCCCCATTGGCGTATGGTTGTGGAGTTCGTGGTTGAACTATATTTGAAGATCGGCGGCGATTCGGTGGATTTCAAGCTTCCTTGAGGTAGGGGGACGAATCCTTACCCTCTTTCTAGCATTCCCCGTGATTTCTAGGCCGTGGAGAGGCCGAGAGGGGCTAGATTCATGCCGGGAGGGTTATTTCCATGTTTGGGCTTTGAGCGCCGGATCCGTCGATTCGTGGGGTTTTTGATCGATTTGGGGGCTCTAGATGCATGCTAGGTCGTTGTGGGGTGATTCCCCATTGTTTTCCCTTCACCAAAGGGGGTGAATGGGCGTGGTTTTGTGATTTCCGGCCGTAGTTCGCGAACCGGGCTCGGCCCGATGTCGCGCTATAGTCCAGTGGCGCGTTCTTGATGAACGCGCTGTGTCGTCCGAGCGTGTCCGTCGGAGAAGACAAACAGTAAGGTGGTGGGGGAACGCGCCTGGTTCGGGTAGCGCGATCTCCAGATCGCGCTATCCAAGACTAGCGCGTTCAGATTGAACGCGCTAGCCTTGGGCAGCGCGACATGGAAGATCGCGCTAGCCAAAGCTAGCGCATTCTTCGGTGTCGCGCTAGTGATACCTAGCGCGACCTTTTCCCTTCCCCGAACCGCGTTTTGCGGGTAGCGTGACCTCCGGTTGGATGGGTTTTGGACCCGGTTGTGGCGTGGCCCTAGGGATGCCGTGGGCACCCAGTGAGAGCCACAGGGGCGCCCGGGGTTCCTCGGAGAATCAGTTACCTAGGTAGGGGTGCCGCGTGACTTGAGGGACGGTCAGACCTCATACGTGTCCCCGGCTTCCGTACCTACCGTAGGATCATCGAGAGTCTGTGCTAGTGCTTGGTCGCTGGTTTCCGTGGATTAGTCCTTACTTCCAGTGACCTGTCCACTAGTCGTAGCTTTCTGCGCACGCGTGTGCGGACCCACCTTGGAGTGGTGGAGAGCGAGACCCAGTGTGACGCGGTTTTTAGGCTGGTTACCGTAGGGCCCCTTGCCTTTGTCACCAGAGTCCGGTGGGGGGGAAAACCAGCTAGAGGACCCGACCTAGAGCAGATGGTCTGTGTGTGCACACGTAGTTGGGGGCTTGGGACACGCACTGATGAGTGCGACCCCAGCTAGTCCTTGTTGTTGTGGTACTTGTTGCGTGTCTGAGTCTCACGCCCGGGGCGTTGTAGCTAGACACTTGTGACGTGGTGTAAGACGTCAGGGGACGTATCCGGTCATTCTTCTTGTGGATGGTGCTCCTGTTCACTAGCAGGCGTGGACTCGTGTTTTGTTGGACCGAGGTTCCGTACTACGGTACCGTTAGAGTAGACGACTTTTCCGTTTATTTACTTTAGCCTGTCGGTTCTACTGTACTCTCGGTTGGTAGGGTTGTCTTCTTCTTCCTCGTTTTCCGTGCGAGGTGGGGATTCGCGGGATCCCTACTGGGCCAATGAGATGAGGCTCACCCCTACTCTTCAGGTGAGGCGGGGTCGGCGGGAGGCGCGGCCGAGTTTCAGCGTGGGTCTTCCAGCCAGGGTTAGTTGCCAGTCTGCCAGAGCCGGGGGATGCCCCGCGTAGTTATACTCCGGGGGATGCCCCGTGTTGTTGTACGCCGGGGGATGCCCCGTGTAGTTGTACTTTCTTTCCTGTTGATTGTACTTTCTTTGGACATGAGACACTGTGGACCATGTAGCAGTTTGATTTATTTATTATTATGTGCATTTCCTTTTGATTATTGTGCTATCTCTGTGGACGTTGCAGCTTCTCTTATACCCCACACCACTCCTTTCTACCCTTCCGAGTCTTCGGGCTCGTGGGTTGGCGGGCCGAGATTCGAGACGCGCCGGTTCCTTTCCGGTACTCGGATCCTCGGGTCGTCACAGCACCTGTAACCATAATTCTCATTTTAAATTTTGTGGTACCCAAGCTTGCTTGGGTCCTTGAGGGTTAGCACTATGTGTAGCATTCAGATCTCTCTTTTTTAATGCTATCAAGTCATCTTTCCTCATTGTATGATAGTCATACATCTCATGCCCAATTTTCCCATAGTAAAAGCAGTGCCCAAAAGATTTGGTGTTTCTCTTATGTGCATGTTTATATGCATTAGGCTTTTGTGGGTGAGCGGAGAAGTTACCATCTTTGGCATGAACGTGAGTTCTATCTTTCAAGTGCCAACAGTCTTAGACTGTATGTCCAATTTTACCACAATGGTGGCAGCAAGGAGACATACTTCTTCTGGCAGCCTTGAAGTACGCCGATCTGTCCTAATAGGTGCCTCGATGCACATGGTCATACCTGGGCTTCTGAATGGTAGTATGCTGAGCAACCTTTCTCCTAGTGTTGACCTTTCCTTTGATAGTGCTTCCTGCATTGTTTCTCCTGATCTTACCTGCTTTTGATTCATCATTCCTCAAGATAAAACAGTTATGCATAATATGTCCAGGCTTACCACAATAGAAACACTGAACATTCAATTTATGAGAGGCATGATTCATGGCATTATGTTTCCCATCATGTAGATCAATATAATCAAAGTTATTTTTCTGTTTTGGTTTGAAGGCTTTCTTTTTCTGACCTAGGTTCTATTTTTGGTTTTTCTGAATAGAGGGCCGCTGTTGAGCTTCAGCATTGGCAGGTTGTGTTGAAGGAATATTGGAGGTGCTGGCCACATTGGAGCTGGAAAGAAAAGGAGTATTGGTCTTATTTCCAAAGGATTTCTTATTTTCTAGAGCATAACCAAGACCCTCTTTCTGAAAGTTTACTTTAGTTCCTAGAAGTCTGTCCAGATTTTCAGTGCCATCAACAAATTTAGACAAGGATTTATTCAAATCCGTGATCTCTTCCTTTAAGGATGAGATGTGCAGTTTAGAGCTAGCAAGCTCTGCCTCATAGGCATTGACAGTGTTCTTCAATAGACTATTCATTTCCTTATAATCTTCAATTTCAAGTTCTAGCACATGTGATTTTTCAGATTCGTTTTCATTGATGTGCTTTCCTTTTTCATGAATTGATAACCTATCTTTTAGGATTTTGATTTGTCTCTGGAGTTCTTCATTTTCCTTAATGAGCTTGTCATTGTCAACTAGTTCATTAAAGAACTTCTGATCATCAGACATTGAGTCCATCTCTTTTCTAAGCCCTTTTTCATCTTCTTCAAGTTTAGAGATCTTAGTCACAAGAGCTTCATTTTCCTCTCTTGAGGAAGCAATCTGTTCCTTATGCATGTCCACATCAAACATCATACATTCATTTACTTTTTCAAGTTTGGCACATATTTCACAAGAAGATTCATGAACATTGCTCTTAAGACTCTTTCTCAGTTTTTTATATTCTGATTTGATTTTCTTATACTGTTCAGCTAGATTCTCATAAGCATCCATGAGCTCATCAAATGTAAAATCTTCAGGTTCGAAGCTTACCTGAGATGACGGGGTGCTTGGCTGGTTATCATTGTCCCCCATAAAGTAGTTGAATTTCTCTTACTTTTTGTGGATGCTGATCAAGCCATCCAAGACTTCTTTGGCTGAGCTGCAACCAAATACAAATGGAGCTACGTTGGTGTCTACTGCGGCTTTCATCAAGTTCAAGGTAGTGACATTGTCAGCATGTCTGGACTTGTGTTCATTAGTCCATTTGGCTTTATTTGCTGGCAAGTTGGAAGGACCATCGGTAATAATCCCCCAGAGGTTAGGATCACGTGAGGTTATAAACCTGCACATTTTTCCTAGCCAGTCACTGAAATTAGAACCATCGAAGATCGGAAGGGAAGGCACTGAAAACTGATCAACCGGGGAATACATGATTGAGTTGCACTTGGATCCTCTCTGCAGATCGTTGGATCTGAGAATGACAGAGCTAGGCTCTGATACCAATTGTTAGGTCCAATAGGGTGCAACAGGATCTAGAAGGGGGGGTTGAATACATCATTACTAAAACTATGCCCAATTAAAAACTTAACACATTAAGGAACAATCAAGGGCTATAATGCACATGAGATGCTTAGACATAGTACACAACGGAATTAGTAGGAACAACTAAAGAGGGAGATGCAGAAACTCAATGTTAAGTGGTGAGGTTGCTACACACTTAAGCACAGGCGGTTCAGCAAGATAGCATGCGTTTAATCAACCTACGAACCTGTGAATGGGGGTGAAGGATAATGAGCAATCGCACACAAACAACCCACTACACATGGATTTTTAAGGTGGTTCGGTTGCAAACCCACAACCTATGTCCACCCCTCACCAAAACCCAGTGAGGCTTTCTCCACACGAGGATGAAGTCCTTAACCCACACACGAGGATGAAATCTTCCACACACACGAGGATGAAATCCTCTCCACACACATACACGGGATGAGTCCCACACACTCACACTCACAAAAACAAACAGACACCAAGCTGCAAGTGCAGCAACCCCACTTGGGACAGACTCCCAAGAACACATAAGACTGAACACAGCCAAGGACTCACTTCCGATCTCTAAACAGAGCATCAGACACACACTTGAAACATTGTTCAGAAAAGTAAAATGAAAGCTCTAATAAACTTAGGGCTGGCTGCAAAAAGGGGCTGCACTCCCATCAACTTTTTCTTCCTCTTTCACCACTGGTTTAGCTCGAACCAGGGCTAGCCTGCTCTCTCTCCTTCTTTTTCTTCCTCACAGATATACTTCTTTGAATGCTCAATGGCGTGGCTCTTTTTCTCTCTCCAGCAGCAACTTCAGTAACCATATCATCATACATGGGCTGCCCCTTTTATAGACGCAAGAAATCCTTCTAGCAAAAGTTTTTCCCTCCAAATAAATTTGGTGTAGCACGTTCCAAGGAAAATCTACAGTATCTTGTCTTCCATTGGTTGGCACCACCAAGGACGTCCTTCTCTCATGTGAGATCTCTGGAACATCAAATGATGCGGGATGACTACGAGGACTCGACTCGGACTTGTTGCGACTTTGGACTCTATAGGATGACGCGATTAGTTGGACGACGCGACCAGCAACAACAACATAACGCGGCACCTAAAGAGCTCCAGAAGTGGCGATATGTCCCAAACAAGAAGCGCTAACTCACGGTCGTCCCCATCGAGGGAAGCACGACGATCTGCACGGTTGAGCAATCGGCTTTGAGTCTCGGGTGGTCGGCTCACTCTCGCGCTCGGAACGAGTCGCGGGACTGGTCTCGCACTCACAACTCACGGCGGTGATTAATGTATATCAAGCTAATAATATATCATACTCACATGCAACGGCATCTTGAATGCATACTAGCTGAGCAAAGTACGACAAAAGAGGGTTGGCGAGTGTACCTCCATGCTCAGAGCATGGGGAAGACTTCCCGGCCGAGATCCGTCACTCCCGGTACAATAATTAAATTAATTACAGCATTCAAATCACGGCCCACTCCATGCAGGAAGGTAAAAGGCCACAACAGCGGTCCGGGAGCGCCGTTCAAGGGTTGACGGGCAGCAATTGATGGCACTCGACGGGCGCGGTCGGTCGGTTCAACACGGTTCACTCGGGCCCGCAGGACAACACATGGGACCCGCTACTGGGACGGAGACGTCCGGGGCAGCTCTGGGCTGCAGCGACTAGCGGGGGCGCTCCTGCAATGTCCCGGGGGGTCCCCGGGAGCGGCGATCACCGGAGTGGGGGTCGACGATTTTCTCAGGAATTATTTCCCAAGGCTGTCCCGCAGCTCTGCTTCTGGTCAGATCTGCGCGCTCCGACGAGATCGGCCGGTACGCCCAGCCACAATGTCAGATCGAGACGAGGTTAGCGCCGTTGCGAATAGCACTCAAAGAACTTCAACATACTAGAGTTTCAGAACCATCCAACGGTCTGAATGTAAATGAATGGCTCTGCAAATAGAGTGATGGTTCTATCCCAAAACTCAGAGTCCACAGGGCAGACTGGAACTAGCCTATTTATGGGCTTTGACCGTGAACCAAATGAGGGAAGTAGAACCTGAGATTTATATGGTGGGTATAGGGGAGGGACACGGTGACACACATAGTTTTTTTGTAGGATTCTGATCACGTTTTGGGGGTGAGAAAAATCGCCTACCACAGACTATCTCGCTGGCCTGCTCACAGGCAGACTGTGAGGGGAACAAACTACTGACAGGGACAAGGGGCAAACAAACTCTGATCGGCGTGAAATGTAAACTGGGAATGTAGGAGACATGGGGAAACCAACCCTCAAAACCTCAGCTCGATCCAACAGTCGGATATGGAGTTATGGCCTCCTCTTCAAGCTTCAGATTTGCAAGTCAGAATCCAGGACAACAACTCGGAGAAGTGGTTGTGGCAGCTTGATGGCGGCACGAACGGAGGCGGCGGCGGCAGTGGACATTCACAATAGGTAGAGGGAGAAGGGAAGGGGAAGATATTTGAGAGATAGGGGAGATTTAGATCTAGATCTGGAGAAGAGAGGGGGAAGGAGATGAAGAACACCAAGAACACTCAAGAGGGAGAGGGGAGTACACACCAAGCAATATTATCTTCAAATTTTCATTAGTTCTACCAAAATACAACAAGAGGCTATAAATATTAAAACCTTAGATCTAGACCCAAGAACATCCACTAACACCAAAGGACATCCACTAACTCCAAAGGACATCCACTAACATTGGTCAAGGGTAGGTGGGAGACAAGCATGGGGGACAAAGAGGGGGCATCCTCTACCTTTGTCTCCTTGGTCTAATAGTCCAAGTCTTCTAGAAGTCCATATTGGGCCTTGGATCAGCCTTTTGGGCCCACATGTGTAAAAGCCCACAAGGGAGAGAGAGGCCCAATGGGGCTCCTAAAAGTTTGGAGGCCCAATTTAGAAATTGGGCTCCTTACATGAAGTGTAACTCATTTTACAACCTTGACCCATTACACTCATAAATACTCAAATAAATACACACCAATACACTAAACATAAAGAAAGTATCAACACTTAGGGACGGACTCCATACTATAGCCCAACCACAACGATGTCGATGTCGACCGAGTTGTGCTGCGGGTCCGGTACCGACGGCTCGCTGAGTCGGGCCGTACTCGTGCTCTGGTGTCCTCATCATCAAATCTGATTGGGCGGAGGCAAAAAGGATGCTTTCATGAGATGTGACGACCTTTCCCAAATTTGGTCCTGGAATTTTTCATTGACCAAAAGGATTGATATGGAAAGCCAATGATGACAAGGACAGTTGACTGTCCAAGGAGCCTTTTTCTGATTGACCCATGACAGTCCTCTATCCTTGGTCCCTTCCTTAGATTGAAAACTGATTAGATATGACCAAAACGAATAGTTAAGAAAAGCTGGCCTTTCCTATATCTGATTTCTATCGAAAAGCTTCTCCCAAAAGGTTATATTGCAGCCTTATGATGGAGAGGAGAGTGGTCAGTCCTAAGAAACTCCTCCAGACCTCAAAAGATGTATTTTTGGGCATTTACGGTTCCTATTTTGGGTCTCTGGATCCTTTTCTGAAAAAGTTGTAGGTTTGCTAAAAATGCCCCTGGGAGCCCAGATGCATCGACCTTAGTTCAGCATGTGCACAGACCTTAGGGGACTAGACTGTATATGTGCATCGACCTTTCAGACTTGACTGCATATGTGCACCGACCTGAATGGCAAATCTTTAGCATGTGCACAGACCTGAGTGTTCAATGCTAAGGGATGTGCATCAACCTTAGTTGTAGGTCTTCAGCATGTGCACTGACCTAACTTCTTTAATGCATGAATGTGCATCGACCTTAGTTCAGCATGTGCACCGACTTTATAGGCTAAAATGCAGATGTGCACCGACCTTAGTCTTCAGGTCTTCAGCATGTGCATCGACCTGATATGTTCACCGACCTTGGTTGAGCATGTGCACGGACCTTTGTTTTGTTCTAGCTTGATGTGCATCGACCTTATATGCTGTCATGCAAATGTGCATCGACCTTTACTTTCACATGTGCACAGACCTTCAGCAACGTGCATCGACCTTTGCTTGCACTGGCATGATGTGCGTCAACCTTGGTCTTGTGCTAGCGAAAGGTGCACCGACCTTGTGTCTATGCTCAGTCAGATTTGTCAACCTGCCCTTTTTCAGCTTCACTGATTTTTTCATGACTTGACCTTAACCTTTGACCCTTGCTCAGTTGACTTTGACATAATCTTTCTTACTCAGTTGACTTTGACCTGAAATGTATGAATATTGACGTTATCAAGTGTAGGATAGACTCATCAGTGACTCATAGGCAGACATCATCAAAACTAGATTAAGACAGAGAATTATGCGTGTATCATACATGCACAACATTCTCCCAACAAAGGTCCCTCGCTTCTGTCCCGATGAAGGACTATTGGGGCCCTCCCCTTGCTCGTACCATCCTGAGGACAATGACTGGTACCCCTAGACCCCTTTTGTAAATAATAAAATTTCTTCTTTTGCGTTGCGTATGCTTGCTCTTGTTTCCGTCTTTGAATGTTCACGTATCGGTCACAACCATAGCCACTAGGATTAGTCCTCGGTTGGGCCAAGCCTAGATCAACCGAAAGGGGGAGTGGTCAGTGGTCCGTCTTTGTCCTTCTGATGAGAAGGCAGAGTAAGGCGGACCATGGAATGACTAGCTTGGGTTTCTGAGGGGCATACATGACTTTCTCATGAAGAGGAGGAATGCACATCTTCTGTCCTCTAGGAAGTACCATATTAGGCACACCTATGGGGTGGTCGGTGGTTCACCGCAATTCCTCTAAGGGGGAGTAAAGTGGGCCATGAAATGAGCGTCCCCAATTTTTGAGGGGCACATCTATCTCTCTCCTGAAGAGGAGGAATGCTCGGGCGCTGTTTTCTAGGAAGTACCAAGAAAGGTACACCTGCGGGGTGGTAGGTGGTTCACCATGACTCCACTAAGGAGGAGTAAAGTGGGCAATGAAATGATCATCCCCATTTTTTTTTGGAACCCTTAGTGCAGCAAGACGGATCTAGAGGGGGGGTGAATAGATCCCTTTCGAAAAGCTTTGCATAATTAAAAGATATTCGATCAGTTAAACAAATGTAGAAGCGAAACACTGGTGTGCCCAGACAGAATGTCCTAAACAAGAATGTGGCTCACACCGAGCCCGGTTCAAACACCCAATGGGTGTGAGTGATTAGTGCAGAAAAATGTTGAAGCTAAAGATATCAAGACAGCAAACATGTTAGTCAGCAAACCATCCGGTGAATGGGTGATAGGAGAGATGGATCAATCACATAATCCTCAGCCCACTGCACAGAGGATTTTTAGGGTGGTTCAGTCTGTAAACCCACAGACCTACGTCGACCCCTCACTCAATCGAGTGAGACTTTCCTTGCACAAGCAAGAACCGCCGTGAAACTCCGCTACAAACGCTGATTACACAGCTTAAACTGGAGGAACACTTTCTTCCCACACTCTAAACTATCAGAGTGCAACCGTGTACAGCAACCAGCTGTACACAACCCTGATTGTGCAATCCAGCACAATCAGAACCACTGCTCACAGTAGCAAACAAGGAGTACACTCCTCACATACTCTGTCACACCCCGAGATATGTAGCAGAATTAAGTCGGGAACATAAACAACCGATAATTTAAAGCCTTAAGCTAGCAAGATAATCAGAGCGCTAAACATTCGCACACATAAGAGTGAACACCATCATACATACTTGAAAACTCCACTTTATTGAATAATAAACCAAAGGTTACAAAAGACACTTGACTTTGACTCTTTCAGACTTACTAGACTCAATAAAAGAAAATTACATCACATGATCAACTTCACCACCTATTACAATGAAGGAACTTAAATTACAATAACTGACTCTAGACTTTTTAACTATCTAGGCTTCACTCGTTCATTAATCACTCTCGGATTAGCCACTTGAATAATCTGAATACGACCTACTAGAGTCTCCTGAAAAAGATTGGAAAGTAGGGAATGAGCGCACTCACCCAGTTGGTATCTTCGTATCAACATGATGGCATGTTAAAGTAATTAACATTTTAGCTGTAGAAGGTAAGATAAAGGAAATGCAAGAAAATATGCGAAATAAAACCAAAGTAACAATAAGATATCAAGGCAAGTGTAGAGATATGAGGTGATGTGAGAACAAGATCAAGAAAGATTATAATTTGGCCTTTCAATAACGAGAATGTACTAGCATGTAACAAGAATGTACTTTCATAACCTTGAAAAGGCTATGCACTAGAAAGTCATGTAACAAGCATGTAATAATCAAGCATGATATTTCGTGAGATTATCTCGTGGATTTCACCCGTTTATAAAAAAAGTACTTCAACGTAATGCGACGCTAGTGTTCATCATACCCCATAGTTTATAGCATGTTTCCGACCATCTGTCGAGGGGGCTAGCGTGGAGCCCTTGGACACCATCCATGCCCACCCTTGCATCTTCAAGTTATAAATCAAGCTACTTCCACGAGAAATAATAAAGTAGGCCCATAATGTCAATTTCAACAATAGTTTCATGGCAATAAAACTAAGGTAAGAACGTACCAAGATGAAATCATGAGAGTTCAAGGATGAATTAATTGGACATTATGCCATGAAGGAATTCTGACAGCATAACAGTACGTTTCCATAGTTTCACAATTCATTAATGACTTATTGAATGAGGTGTTGGGTTCCAGACCATCAGAAGATCACCGGAGAAAAAAGTAGGATCAACCCTTGGATCAGACCTCTAGTTTGACACAAGATAGCAGAACGCGATCGGATCAGGACCGTTTTATTGAGAAGGTGGTCAAGTCAAGATCGTAATCTGATAGGGTCGACGCCAGAAAGGAAAGGGATCGACGCAGTGATCACGTATGGAAGAACGCGGTTGTGCCAGGGCCGCCATCTGGAGGTAGCGGTCACCTGTTGGCCGCGATCTATACAGGTTGTAGAAAATGCAGAAAACTCAAGTGCTTTCTAGACCATTAGATTTTTAGAATACAATCAGCTCGGTGTCCGAGTGGGAATCCCAGGCTTGCGGAGACTTACGGAGGCCTTGAAACAAGATCACCTAGTCCGGTAGAAGGAATATCCGACGGAGAGGATCTCAAGTCCAAGAGATGTTGCTATCAAGTTCAAGTGATCTAATAGCGTCGTACCAGAGTACGGGATATATGTGAACTTAATAAAATAGAAATAAGGTGAGAAGGGAATGAATGAAAACTCAAATCACGATGCAATTAAGACATGAAAATTCCTTTAAGCACAAACTATAAGGTTTGGGCATGAAAATTAACATAGTTGAAAAGTAAGTTTTTAACACATGCAAGCACTAACTTATAAGGACATGACATGATCAGGATGAAAATAAATTAAATATAGAATGCTTAGTATCATATTAAATGGGGAAATAAATAAAGTTTGGGGCTGGTTATAGAAATCAGGTAGTGGTCTATATGGGACCGCTACTTTAAGGTGGCGGTCTTGTTAGGTGCAAAGTCGAGATCTTGAGGGGGGGTGAATAGATCCCCCAATTAAAAAAAAACTTCTTTCAACTAAAAGGCATACTTAATTGAAATGCAACGGAAACTAACGTTGTAGACTAACCAGTCTACTGATGATCAAACCAATGCACAAAGGTAACTAGCAGATAGCACTGAGATGGAATCAATCCACGCAGGACAGGACTCAAACACTTAACACACCATGAGATCAATTGCACTACTGGCAATAATGCAAACAACTAGCAAACTCCCAACAACCAGCAAACCAATTCATACACAACAGTAAACAGTTCACACAGAATTACTATTGAGCGCTTAGCACTATGTCAGAATGGAGTGATGAAACAAAACACATGCCAACCTGTGAAGGTGGTAGAAGATAAGGAGTATGCGAAAGACAAATCATAAGGGATAGGATCTTTTAGGTGGTTCGATCTGTCACAAGCAGATCTAAGTCCACCCCTCACTCAAACCTGAGTGAGACTTCCCTTGCGGATGCAAGACATAGACTCAGTCTGCAACACTTGCTGACGTCACAGCTTGAACCTGAGGGAGACAAATTTCTCGATCTGATCTCACACCCAGTGAGATTAGAACCACTACCACTGGCAGTGACTTGAGAAGCAAATTCTCCCTTCTTCTGTGGACACAGAAGGAACCCGTGAACAACTCCAGTTGTTCACAAACTAGAGGAACAATCCTCTCTTCCTCTAAAGCCTCAGAGGGAACTCGGAGAAGACACTTCTCCCTTCTTCTGAATGCTCAGAAGGAACCCGACCCACAAACAGGGTATCAGAAGAACACAAAGTAAAATAAAAAGATGAGCAAACGAAAACACAGGAAAAAGGAACAAACAAAATATAGCTCCTCTATAGCAGAATAGCTCTAGATTTGATCCACGAGCTAATAGACACCATAGAGACTAAGGAACTTCGGCTGCACACTCTTCTTCTCTTATGAACTGGCCTTGGGATCTGGACTCTCTCTCTCGAGCTATCTCTTTCTCTTGTTCTTTTTCTTCTCACAGATTTTTCTCTCAATCTCTTGAAATGGCTACTGCACTCTTTTCTTCTAAGATCACTCTAACTAGCTTTTTTCTATGGCCGCTTCTCTTTTCTTTTTCCTCACGGTAGCCTTTTGCCATTCCTATCTTTGAAAGAAGACAACATCTATATATAGAGCAGAAAAAATTGATCTCCACTTAAAAAATTGATCCATAGACAATTTACTCCCTTGGTCCAGGTGGCAAGAGAATATTATGTCAACTTTATTTCTCCAGAATGCAGCCACGTGGTTTGGGTTGAACGCCAACTGGCTTGAAGTCGTTGGCACGTGATCCACTCGGGTTCTCACGCTGTGGAGAAAGGAGTGAAGCTACGTTGATGCAGCAAATTGATGCGTTGGTGCAGTGAGAATGAAAGGCTTTTAGACCCATGGCTTCTCGTAGACATGTGGTGCGTTGATGCAGTTCCATGATGCTTTGAAGTAGTAACGTTCAGATGCAGATCCTGGGCTTAGTATGTCGATGCACTACTGAAGGGGAGCTTCTGGAAATAGCTTATGTGTGCATTGTTGGGACGGTGCGATGGATACAGAGGGGGGGTGAATGTATCCCTCTACAAAATTCTCCCACTTAAAAATAATAAGCCTGTAGCTTGACACAGTTGCGGAATAAAAACTATTGAGCTCTTCAAGAAGAAATTCAAAGAAACAATTGATCAAACAGTTGAACTGCTAACAATACTGGAGGTACCTGATCAAGTCTAATGCCAAAGATAGAACTATGCAAACCAGACTCACTTAGCAAAACATATATGCTCAAGGTCACTTCAGATAGAAACAAGAATGCTCAGACAACCTGTGAAAGAGGTGGAAGACAAGGGGCAAACGCACAAGGCAAACCACGGCACAATAGATTTTTTAGGTGGTTCGGTCCACAGACCTACGTCCACCCCTCACTCCAAACCGGAGTGAGGCTTCCACTAGCACAAGCTAGAACTGCAGACTCAGTCTGCAAACAAGTGCTGCCTAACAGCTTGACCAGGGGAACAACCTCCCCTCTTTCTCCAGACCGGAGGGAACCCACTAGTGACTACCCGTCACTAGCAACCAGAGACCGAAGTCTCTCTTCCTCCACTAAGGAGGGAAACCACTAGTGACTACCCGTCACTAGCAACCAGAGACCGAAGTCTCTCTTCCTCCACCCAGGAGGGAACCCACAAGTGACATCAGCCACTTGCAACTAGAGACACCAAGTCTCCCTTCCTCTGAAACCCAGAGGGAACACCGACCTCAAACCAGAGAATCGGAAAGTATAGTGATCAGATGAAAAGAACAAAGTAAAAAGAAAACAAGAAATGAAAATACAGTAATCAGAAAGTTGGAAATGAAATCCACAAAGTGTAGCTCTCGTAGGAGCAAGTCTGGTTTGGATCTGATCCAATTGCCAGACAGACAAGTGTTCTGATGAAGCTTCAGTCTCTCTTCTTCCTCACGAGCTCTCTCCTTTCTCTTTCTTTCTTCCTCTTCTTTCTTCTTCTCTCTACTTCTCTTTCTCTTTCTCTCGTTCTTTTTCTTCTTCTGCTTTCAGCCTCTCTGCTGCTCTCTCCTTTTTCTTCTTCTGCTTTTTCTGCTCTTTGCCTCTCTGCTTCGATCACTTTCGCTCTCAGCACTATCTTTTTCTGATGGAGGAGTCTTCCATTTATAGCGGCAGCAGCTAGGGCATGTGCAGGGCTTGTGCCCCCTTTATCCAGAGAATACCTCAGATCACGTGCCAGGTGCCAACCTCGGATCACGTGCCGCTCATCAGCTTGAATCATCCTGAACGAAGAGAAGAAAGGGATGCATCGAGTTAGTTCAGGATTTGAACTAAGCGTGTACAGACATGATGCAGCATATAGGCAAGTATGTACATTGACGATGAGTGTTCAGGCATGCTGTCAAGCAATGTACAGACTTGATGAGAAGGATGCATGAACAAGCCACAGCGAATGTATAGACTTGATACCAAAGTATGCACGGCGTAAAATGATGTACATACTATGTGAATGCATGAAGAGCATGGGCTGTACATACTTAATAGCCTGCAGCTGTGTACAGACTTGACCGATGAATAGACAGCAGAGAATGTGCAGACTTTGACGTTTACGTGCGTGAGAAAACAATGTACAGACTTGCTGTAATGAACGATGCCCAATTGCATAGTGTATGGACTTGAATGCATGAGACAACAATGTATAGACTTGATAGATGATGCATGAACAAGCCACCAATCGAGTGTACAGACTTCACGCGATGTATAGACTTAGTGTTCTGAACGTAGGTAAAGATAAGGAATGCAGATATCCATTGTATAGACTTGGCGTTATGAAGCACAAAGGCTGTACAGACTTGTGCTAATGCTTACGATGTATAGACTTGATAGCATGAGACGCTGAGTGAGACTGACCGATGTACAGACTTTGAAAGACGATGCATGCACAAGCCAACGATGTACATACTTTGCCAATGTACAGACTTGAATGCTCCATGCACAAAGACGCTAAGTGAGACGCTAGAATGTATGGACTTTAAGTGTGGATGACCAGACAATGTATAGACTTGCACATATGCATGAACAAGTGGCGATGTACAGACTTGGCTAATGTACAGACTTAGCAGTGAGATGCACACGATGTATAGACTTGATGCAGCAATGTACAGACTTTGCGTCTAATGCCTGAAGCACATGATGCAATGTACAGACTTGGAAATCATGAGACGCAGACACCGAGTGTATAGACTTGCTAAGCTTTCGCTAAGTCTGTATAGACTTGATAAAGCAGACGACGACACCAGTGTACAGACTTGAATGCTCGAAGCACACGATGTATAGACTTTGAAGCATGTGAACACGGCGCTGTACAGACTTATGTATGCATGGATGCACTGACTAAGCCACGAGCCAAGTGGCGATGTATAGACTTGTGTTATGCACCCAGACAAATGAATGCACAGACAAGACGATAAGTGAGACGCTAGACGTTGTATAGACTTGAGAATGCACGATGTGTAGACTTAATGGTTGTGTGAGCATGCAGCAGCCAATGTATAGACTTGCGAGTGCAGCAGCCAATGTATAGACTTGCGAGTGCAGCAGCCAATGTATAGACTTGAGACGTGAAATGCATTGGCTTTGGCTGTATAGACTTGAAAATGCACTGATGTACAGACTCTTGATGAATGCATGTAATGCACTAAACGATGTGCAGACTTTGAATGAGTGACATGTAGTTTGCAACAGGAAAGTATGTACATTGAACATGCAATGCTTGAGAGACAATGTACAGACTTGTTAAATGATGTACAAAACAATTTATGCACATCAGCTAAAGTATCATCAAGGCATATGGCACTACAATTACCTGATCTGACAGTGCACTGATCTTACCTGTCACTGGTTGACCTTTTCATGACCCGTAAGTCATTCTTAAGATGTTATGTCAGTTTATCATAAACATCAAGATTATATCATCAAGGATGTAAACATAATGAGGCATAATATTTGTCATCATCAAAACTCCAGAACCACAGGGGACACAACATGCATGGCTGCGTCGATGCGCTACATAGTTGCATCGATGCATCGCACTGTTACGTAGATGCATTGCATTGTGCTTCGACCTGTTGTCTAGTGCTGGTACTTTGATATGTTATGCTGCATCGATGCATCACTTGATGCTTCGACATGGTCACGTTTAAGTTCTGGTTTTGTGCCTAGTGCGTCGGTGTAGTTCTATGTTGCGTTGATGCAGAACTCTGAAAATCGCTTATGTGGGCATGACTGCATCGAGGCAGTGGTGATCCTGCTTCGACACTTTTATGACAATCACATCACCTGTTCTCTTAACTTTACTTTTGAAAGCTTCATCTTGTTTCTAAGTGAATGTGATCTATCATTTCTCAGAACTTCCTCTCCCTCTTTGACATAGCTCCAGCAAGCAGAACACCTGTTCTCTTGAGTTCTCTTCTGGAATCCTTATGACGTTGATGTTGTAAACTGATATGTGCATGACTTCATAATTGCTGCTTAGCATCCTTGCACTTTTGGCTGACCTATCTTCACTTTCTGAATCTTTTGAGACTTTTGATTGACCAAAAGAAGCAAGCCGGCCGACCAGCTTTGTCTTTAAGCTAGGCACCAGCTGCCAACTTCCTTCCATCTTTCCCTCATCATCATTTTGACTATATCAACTCTGTATCTTGGATTTGTCTTGGCTAAAACATCTTTTTGGCTTGTTGAACTTTAGAGCTCGAAGACATGTGACTGCTACCTTGTATGATCTCTTGCTTGGCTAACCATTTCTGCAAACTTGCCTTCAACTGATGTTCCATAGAGTTTACTCGTTCTTCTGAATTTCAAATTTTGTAATTTCTGAGCTTCTGGATTTCGAACCTTAGAAAAATTGAACTTCCACCGAGTTAAGAAGTTAATTGCATTGACATTGGAGAGGGAGATTTCTGTAGCCCAATTAAGAGTAGCCAAACTAGGCCCATCAGGACAGAACGAGGCTCAGCTCATCCAAGTGACAGCCCTCTAGGGCCCACTTCGGCAGAAAAGCCCAATAAAGATCACTCGGGATCCCATCCTTCCTCGGCGGCCCTTAGGCTCGGAAGGCCCGAACGTCAGAACGGAGGAAGACCCACGCCCGAGCCATCCCTCATCGGGATGAAGGGCGAGCGCTCCGCGCCCACTCCGATCTGATTGCATCCGAGCTATGCCTATTGCCCGGACAGGGCTGGCATTTCTCATGCTTGGATCGACTGACAAATATTTATCCATGCAGCCGTTGACAGTCCTTTATGAGCAGGAGTTCAGCGGGATAAGGGAGCCACGATCCCCCAAGGTCCTGAAGAGCCCACAACGAGAACGTAACGATCCCATGATGAGGACTTAACTCCCGCCTGAAACTCCTCAGCTTAAGGAATTCATCAGGGGAGCTCGCTATATAAACCAGGGACTCCCTCCGGCGGCAAAAAAGGGTAGATAGAGGCCTAACACTCCCTGAGCAGGAACCACTTCACCATCTTGGTGTTGGGGAATCTCGCACATTTCTTTCTACCTCCCTCAATACCTTCCACCATTGCTCTACTGACTTAAGCATTGGAGGGTTTCCCCAGGGAACCATCCCTGGGCCTTCTGATTCGTTTCCCTTTCTCTGCAGTTCACTATCCGGTGATCATCCTCCCAGCTCAGGACGAGTGCTAGATCACGCCCCTTCATTTGGCGCCGTCTGTGGGAAACGACCAAAGAGCCAGTATGGTGAGAAGAAGTTCAGGGAGGAGGTCCGACGGTGACAGGGGAAAGGCTGCGACGGCGGCGGGGGAAGGCCCCTCACAAGCCTCCCAAAACCCCCCCTTCGGTGCCAACACTCCCGCCGACGGATCGCCCCCTCCGCCTGCGGCCGGGCTGCCGCCCCCTCCTCCAATGACGGTAGGGCTGCCGCTCAACGGCGGCGCCGACGCCTTCCAAGCCCTCAACGCGAAACTGGACGTCCTCGTGGAACTCATGAGGACCCAGGCGGCCAGGGATGGAAGGTCACGCGCCCCTCCGCAGATCCCTCCCCGTGAGAACATGTCCCAGCACACCATCGGAGGCCGCTTCACCCTCCGAGGACAGCAGCTCATCCGCAACAAAGTAGGAGGACCCTCGCAAGCCCCCCCTCCGGAGCAAGAGGCTTCCTCCACGCCGAAGCGGGGCAGGCATGGGGCACGCCGTCCCCTCCCGGAGATCAAAGTGCCCAGGGAGTGCCAAGACAGCCTGCCTTAATGCCCCCTCAGCCCTACTGCGCAGCGGCAGCCGGAGCTATCCCTCCGACTGCGAGAATTCGAGAGGCGTTTCACAGAGCAGGAGCGCGCCCTGCGAGCCCTGCAGAAGACCTCTCCACCAGAGGATGAGGAGAGATCCCCATTCTCTGACCATATCTTGAAGGTAGAGGTATCTCCCCGAACCTCTATCCCGACCTTCAAGCCCTACGACGGCCAGGGCGACCCGGCCGACCACTTTGACAGCTTCGATGCTCTGATGACCCTTCACGGAGTATCCGACGCCATCAAGTGCCGAGCCTTTGCGACCACCCTGGTCCAAGGCGCCCAAGCATGGTTCCGGGCCCTCGCCCCCAGATCCATCCGAGACTTCAAGCAGTTCGGGTGAGTATTCAAGGAGAGTTTCACCGGTAGCGGCCCCCCAAGGTCGGTAGCGGGGCTTTTGGCCCTCAAACAGGCGCAAGGGGAAAAACTTCGGGCCTACATCCTCTGATTCAAATCGGAAGCCCTGAGGATCCCCCGCATGGACGTTGCCTCGGCCATAACCGCTCTGACCGAGGGCACCCGCGACGAGAACCTCCGCCGCGAGCTTGTCCTCCACCCTCCCTCGACCCTTGCTGCGCTAGTGACTCTGGCATTGCGCCACGCCGAGTGCGAGGAAGTGCTCAGTGCCTGTCGAGACGCAATTGGCTCGGGTCGGGAGGGGGACAAGAAGCGGGCACCCGAGCCAAGCTCGAGCCCAGGAAAATAGTGGAACCGAGACAGAGAACGTAAGGAACCATCACGGAAGTACAAGTGGTACACTCCCCTAACCGCTCCAGTATACGAGATTTATGAAGACATCAAAGGATCGGGCCTCCTCCGCCAACCCGAGCCAATGAAGTCAAAGAACCGCAGTCGCAGCAAGCATTGCCTGTTCCACAGCGACCACAGGCATCATACCGGCGACTGCCACCAGCTCCAGGACGAGATCGAGCATCTCATTCGTCAGGGGCACCTCTCTCGGTTCGTGGCCAGGCACCAGGAAGACCGAGGCACCCCAGAGGAGATCGATAACGCCCCCCGAGGGGTCCACATCAACGTCATCACCGGAGGAGCTGCGTCAGGGGGAGACAGTGGCCGAGGAAGGAAGCGTCACGCTGAGCGGGCGAGCCGAGCCATCGAGCCTCCCAGGGCCCCGCCAAGCAAACCCCAGGTCATAATCTTCTCCGACCAAGACCTGGAGGGGCTGAGCACCCCGCACGATGACGCCCTGGTGATATCGGCCACACTAAACCATTGTAACGTAGATAGGATTCTGGTTGACAATGGAAGTGCCCCTGATGTGTTATCCTACGAATGTTTCCTTAAGATGGGAGAGGATCCGTCTAAACTCCGCCCGATCCGGACCCCCCTGTGCGGGTTCAATGGCCAGGCCACCTATCCCGAGGGAGCCCTAAGCCTACCGGTTACTCTTGGCACCCCACCCAAGACCGTTACGGTCATGGTGGACTTCATAGTGATCAAAGGTATGATAGCATACACCGCAATCTTCGGCCGAGGAATCCTCAGCCGAACGAAAGTGGTGCCTTCTACCTATCACCAAAAGATGAAGTTCCCCACCAAAAATGGATTGGGGGAAGTCCGAGATAACCAGGCAATGGCCCGAAGGTGCTACAATATCTCGGTCGAAGCCACAAGGCCAGACGGGAAAAACAAGGGCCCCCGGGAAGTCAAGGAAAAATCCGCAACCGCCGAACCTGGAGGCGAATTGCTAGCGGTTTTCCTAAACGACGACCCGACCCTAGGAGTAAAGATCGGAGCCGACCTAACATCTGAGGTTCAACAGCAATACAAAGAGTCCCTTTCCGCATACATCCGGGTCTTTGCATGGTCTGATGATCAACTCCCCGGGATACCGGAAGAGACGGTGGTGCATAAGCTCAACCTCGACCCAACCATGAAGCCCTTGTAACAACGCAGAAGGAAGCATGCGCCAGAGAAGCAACGATTATCAAGGAGCAGGTCACCAAGGGGCAAAAGACTGGCCTTTTTAGACTGGTCCTGTACCCGATGTGGCTAGCTAACATCGTCCTAGTGCCGAAAGCTTCGGGAAAGTGGCGGATGTGTGTGGACTTCACCGACTTGAACAAGGCTACTCCAAAGGATTGCTATCCCTTACTGAGCATCGACCAACTGGTTGATTCAACCTCGGGCAATGAGATACTCAGCTTCCTGGATGCCTACTCAGGTTACCACCAGATCAGAATGCACCCCGAAGACATCGAGAAGACCACCTTTATCACCGACTTCGGCGTACACTGCTACACTCGGATGCCTTTCGGGTTGAAAAATGCCGGAGCCACGTACCAAAGGCTAGTCAACCATATGTTCGAGAGACAGCTCGGTCGAACGTCGAGGCCTATATTGACAACATACTCGTGAAGACCCCCAAGGCCGAGGACCACTTCGCCGACCTAGCAGAAACTTTCAACACCCTCCTGAAGTACAACATGAAGCTCAACCCCGCCAAGTGTGCCTTCGGAGTAAAGTTCGAGAAATTCTTGGGCTTCTTAGTCACTTAGCGTGGGATTGAGGCCAACCCCGACAAGGTCCAGGCCATCCTGGACATGCGCCCACCCACCTGCATCAAAGACGTTCAACGCCTTACCGGGCGCGTTACTGCGCTCAGCAGATTCCTATCCCGCGTAGCTGAACGATGCCTACCCTTCTTCAAACTATTGAGGGGGCCCAAAATGGCATCTGCCACATTTGCGTGGGACGAGGAATGCCAAAGAGCGTTCGCCGAGCTTAAGGGGTTCCTGGCTTCGCCCCCAGTGCTTTCCAGGCCCGTCCCAGGGGAAGCCTTGTATCTCTATCTCTTAGCAACTCCATCCACAGTTAGCTCGGTCCTAGTCAAAAATGACTCGAGAATCAAGAGACCGGTCTACTACACAAGCAAGGTGCTCAACGAGGCTGAGAAAAGGTACCCCGCAATCGAGAAACTCGTGCCAGGGTTGGTTACCTCGGCCAAGCACCTCCGACCCTATTTCCAAGGGCACTCCATCACCGTGCTGACCGGCAAACCATTGAAGAAGATCCTCGCTCACCCTGAAGCCTCGGGATGCCTCGTCAAGTGGACCATCATGCTCGGGGCCTACGATATATCGTATCGGCCTCACTCGGCTATCAAAGGCCAGGCGCTCGCCGAATTCATCACCGAGAGCACCATCCCGACTGAAGAAAGATCTCCATCCGCACCCGGGCCGACCTGGGAACTGTTCATTGACGGATCTTCCAATTCAGCCGGGAGCAGTGCCGGCATCCTCCTGAAGTCCCCCGAAGGGGCAGAGCTACAGTACGCCCTGAAGTTTAACTTCCAAGCATCCAACAACGCTTCCGAGTATGAGGCCCTCATATCGGGAGCCCGCATGGCCCGGCGGTTAGGGGCTTAGCGAGTCAGGATTCACACCGACTCCCAACTAGTCGCTAGCCAGGTCAACGGTGATTATGAAGCTTGAGAGGCACCGATGATCAAATACCTCCAACTGGTCAAGACTGTGGCACAACAGTTTGAGAGTTTTGAGGTAGTCCGAATAGCTCGGGAGGAAAACTCCCGAGCGGATGACCTCTCTCTGCTGGCCTCCTCTCTTGACCCCGAGGGTACTCAATCGGTCCTTCTCGAAGAGCTAGAGTGCCCGAGCATTGATTCGGAGCTCCTAGCTGTTGACTCAGCCTCCCTAGGCGACTGGCGTACTCCCTACCTATCGTGGCTCCAAGACTCCCAGGAGCCTCCTGACCCTCGGGAAGCCCGAAGGTTGAAATACCAAGCTCGGTGATTCGTCACTCTGGATGGCGCACTTTACCGGAGATCCTTCTCAGGCCCTCTTTTGAAGTGCCTCGATACCGACGAAGCCAACCGAGCGATCGAAGAAGTTCACGAAGGTCTGTGCGGAGCGCATTTGGGGGGAAGGTCACTCGCCAGGATCTTGCTATGACGAGGTTATTGGTGGCCCACCCTACATCGTGACTGCTCGACCTACACACAACGTTGTGACCGTTTCCAGCGATTCTATCACTTGGTCCATCAGCCAGCAACGGAGCTCGTCACCCTAGCTGAGCCTTATCCTTTCGCTCGCTGGGGAATCGACATCCTCGGGCCGTTCCCCACGGCCCAGGCCTAGAAGAAGTTCATTATCGTCGCCATCGACTACTTTACTAAGTGGATTGAGGCCGAAGCCACTGCAAGGATCACCGAGATAGTCGTCTGGAATTTCATCTAGAAGTCGATCATCTGTCGCTACGGCATCCCCCGGGTGATAGTGAGCGATAATGGTCGGCAATTTGATTCTCGGTATTTTTGAGACAGATGCGCCGACCTCAATATTCGCAATCACTTCACTTCGGTCGCATACCCTCAGGCTAACGGGCTAGTCGAAAATGCCAACAAGGCTATCTTAAAAGGCATCAAGACTAGGCTCGGCAAAGCCATGGGTAGCTGGCTCGAGGAATTACCGAACGTACTCTGGTCGCACAGAACGACTCCCAGAACGGCAACCGGTGAAAGCCCTTTTTAGCTGGTATGCGGTACCGAGGCCGTGATCCCGTTAGAAATTGGCAACCCCTCCCTCCGAGTCATCTGCTTCTCGTCCGAGGCAAACGACCAGAAATTGCTCGAAAATCTCGACTTAGCAGATGAAATCAGAGAGATTGCCAGCATCAGAGCAATGGAGTACCAACGCCGCCTCACTCGATACTACAATGCCAAAGTCCGAGACAGACACTTCCTGTCGGGAGACTTCATCCTCAGGAAATCCTAAGCCTCTTGACCACTTGAGACGGCGGGCAAGTTATCCTCTAACTGGGAAGGCCCCTACCAAGTGGTCGAGACGCTCAGAAAAGGAGCATACCGTCTATCTATGATGGAAGAAGAGCCCATCCCTCGGACCTGGAACGCAACTACATTATGCAAGTTCTACTTCTGAGTACTGAGTATTGTGCAAATGACATGAGATAAAACAAAAGGCTCCTTTCTTTTTATTCAAACAACCCATTTGTACATCAGGTTGGCCGAAGCCAATAGAATACATGTCAAAAAAGCAAAAGATCCATCTAGTGTCGTCGTATGAGCCCATCGCTAGGCTGACTCAGATGACCTTCCTGCGTCCAGCCACTGACTCTGCCTAGTGCAGAAACTGGCTCGGATAAAGGATAGTTGACCCCGTTGGGTCAGGCAGCTCGAGACAAAGGTGACAGAGGGATTAAGAAAGAGGAGGCTACCTTCCAAGTTGAACTTGGAAGAGAAGGAGGAGAGGGAATGCATATGAAAGCATTTTCCCCGCCAAACTGCCAACTCCTTGGAAGAAAGAGAGTGCAGGCACCCTCCGAAGAGTGAAAGAAAGGAGGATTAGAGCAGAAGAGCGAAAAAGAGGCTGCCAGAAAGAAAAAGAAACCAGTAGAGCTGGATGAGGAGGCAGGGGAAGGCCCGGAAGGGATGGAGCTTAGTTGTCTTCCTCCTCCCATCCGTGAAGCGAGCAGGAAGGGACGGGCAGCAGGGATGTCTGATGCCCCCATCCGTCCTCCATCTCGCCCCCCTGCAAGCCTCGCCGAAACTGAAAAAGGGAAAATGACGTGCCTCCGCGCGTCTACCCCTTTTCAAGTCTGCCCGCTGGCCGTCAACTCCTTTTCAAGTCCGGAGTAGCAGGAACTCCCTGCCCCCCGTCGTTGGTAGCCTCCTCATCTGGAGCTTCCTCCATGCTCTGAATACAACGACACAACGCAACGTGAAGAAGGAATGAGGAAAGACTGTCAGGGAAAACCCTAAGCGATGGAGAGGAAGGGACGCCCTTCAGTCCTTTTTATAGGCGAAGGGAGGCTACTTACCTTAAATGATTTCCCCCCTCGAAAACATGCCAGAAGGATTTCTCCCTACGAACGGTCACCTCAAAATTCTCATCTTCCGCCCCAGTGGGACACACGAAGCGGCCATGCATTTAAAGCGTGGGAAAATGGAAAGACACCCTGTCAGACGCTCACCCAAGCATTATGCGAGATTCACGTAGAAAATATCGGTTCTTTCCAACCACCACAGATACGCTGGATAGAATACGACAATGGCGATATGAAATAGATAAGTCTTCATCACAATGCCACTGCCTTATTTATCTCTACACAAAAAAGGGAGTCTTTTCCTTCAAAAAGGGAAAAGGTATGCAAAAAGAAGAAGCGAAATAGATACATCAGGCCTCTGGCCCACCTTGAAGACCGGAAGTAGAGGGCTCGAGCGATCTGCCCCCGGCAGCCTCGGTGACGGTCGACCCTGGCACCGACCCCACCGGCGTGGGAACTACCTCGATTGCGTGCCCTCCCGAGGCATCCGGAGTTGGCGATCCCTTGGGTGATGAGCCCTCGGGATCCTCTTCATCCTGCGTCGAAATAGAGGAACTAGAGGATGACAAGTCTGAGTCATAACATTGACCAGACGTAAAGTCAACCACTCCGGACGCCTGCTCCTCGGCGTAAGAAATGGCCCGGTCGTAGCCCTACTGGAACCCCTTGCGGATGCCCCGGTGGAGTCCTAGCTCGTAGTAGGGGAGGGCAGCCTCCTTAAGGTCGAACTGGTAAGCCTCTGAGCTCTTGTATTGCTCGAGAGCCTCTGCCCCGGCCGATTCCACCCTACCGGCGAGCTGGGCCTCCCTCTGCTCCGCCTCGGCTGCCTTCGGCTCGACCTCAGCAGTCCGCCCTTCGGCCGCCGCCACCTACTTCTCCGCCTCATCTCGATCAGCCTCGGCCTCCCACCGAAGACGCTCGACTTCCTCCGCACGGTCTACTAGCTCGGCACGCTCAGTCTCCTACCGACCATCCAGCTCAACGCATGCTAAGCGCTCCTCTTCGAGAAGCCGGTTCTTCCTCTCGAGCGATTCACGAGCCTTGGCCAGCTGCTCGGCTAGCGCCCGGGTCTCCACTTGGCTCGATCGTACCAGCTCGTTGATTGAAGAGAGCTCCCACCGAAGCCCGTCACGCTCCTTGATGAGCCGAGTCAACCTCCTGTCTGACCCACCGAGGGTCCAGGCCAGGTTCACTCGCTCCCACTTCGATCGAGCGTACGCTTCTGCCAGAACCGCCCCCATCTGGGCCAGGGCCAAGCCGCCCTCCATAACCCCGACGAGAGCCATGGACGGGGAGTGCTGCCTACCTCCCCCACTCACCTTCACAGATATACCACGACACACCTGGTGCAGGGGCCCCGAGATACCCAGCCTCTCCAAGGCTGCCGAAACGGAGAACCTCCCATCGCCTGGCGCCCCACCGTATGGCCCGGATCGAGCCCCAGCCTCGGCCGCCTCTCGCGTCCCGACCGAATTTTCCTGCGGCCTCTCTTCACGGATCGGCTCGGCACTGGCATCGCCACCTGGAGCGCCAGCACCCCCAACTTCGGCCACGGCCCCCTCGACTTCGGTCGAGAGGAAAGCCAGGTCGGCCCCACTGCCGGTTGCAGGAGCACCCTCGGCCCCCTCGGTCCAGGCCAAAGGAGGAACCGAGCCCGCATCATCGCCGCCCGTGGGGGCAGCCCCGACCTCCTCGGCCCCCCCTGGCTCGGCTGGTGGGAGAGCCCACCCAGTAGGGTCAGCCCCACTGTGCCCGACAGAGGGGTGAGCCCCGGTAGGGTCGTCTTCCACCGTGGATACGACCCCAGCCTTCTTGGCCCACTTTCTGGCCCTCGCAGCGGCCCGGATCATACCCTCCACAGGGTCCTTGCGCTTGGGCCCCCGTGGTCCGAAGGATTCACCCTGGGCCACTCCCTTTCCCTTATCTTTGGTTCGAGAGCGACCCACAGGAGCAGTCGGTTCGTCGGCAGCCGAGTCATCTCCAAGCTTGATCACCTCTACGGCCTCCTTCAGAGGCTCCCGCCTGGTGTCTGCACAAAGAAGAAGACGTATTCAGGAAAAGAAAGATGACCCTCACATCCAAAGGAAAATCTAAGTTGTGGCACCTGAGCCCGACGGGTGCAGTCGCGTGAGAAGACATCGCTCGATATTCTCCGGTGTCACCAATTCCTCGGTGGACTGGCAGTTTTTCAGCAGGGTGGCTGCGTACTTCTCCACGTATGGGGGGAACTCATCCTGCCTAGGAGGGATATTAGGGTGGAAATTGGGGATTACCAGGCACCTCCAGGTTTCCTCCACTAAACAAATCTTCACCCAGAAGAATTGGGTTTTCCACCCTTTATGCGAAGAATCCTTCGCCGCCAAAGAGATACAACTCCTATTCCGCCTCGCCTGGATGAAATAGAAGACCTTCCCCGTCGAAGGATGCGCTTTCAACTCAAAGAAATAGTGGAAGAGGTCCATGGAAGGAGGAACTCCGCACTGACGACAGAGAATATGAAAGGCAGAAAGGAGGAGATAGGAGTTGGCTACCAACTGAATGGGCGCCAACTGAAAAAAATTAAGAAGCTGAAGGATGAAAGGTTTGAAAGGAAGGTGGAATCCACCCTTCCACGACAGAAGAAACATACAGATGTGGCCTGTACGAGAGTCCAGGCTCGTCTCGTATGGGGTAGCAGCGGCAAAACTGAACTTGTGGGGCAGGCGGTACTGGTGCTCCAGCCTCCTCACATCCGCCTCCCCCAGTTCGCTACAGTTGGAGACCGGCGCCCTCGCCACCGGCTCGCCCTCCCACTCCTCAACATCTGGGCGCTGGCCCGCCATGGAGTCAGAAGAAGACTCTGAGGGAAGACGGTCCTGAGACCCTGAAGATTCTGGGGGAGGAGGAAGTTGCCGGACGGCCTCCACAGTTATCGCCGCCAACTCCTCAAATGCCGCCGCACGCCTCTGCTCCTCCGTCGTGTCCTCACTGCGCATCGAAGAGCCCCAAAAAATGGGAACGAAGGAGAGCCAAAACCCTAAGAGACGGAGGGAGTCTGGAATGACAACAAGCGTCCAACACCTATAAACCCACGCGGAAGGCGGCGCGTCGTTCCGACCTCCGAGGCAAGGGGCCCCTTTAGTTCAAATCCGTCAGGATCATCATTAACACGGGAACAGGTGACCACGACACGTGGCTTCCTAAACACCGTCAGATTTCCACCCACCTGAGTCACGCTGGTCCGAAACCCCAAGCAGCTACTCGTCCGAGCTTACTTAAGCTCAGGAGTAGGAGGGGGACAAGTGGAGAGGGGGATTTCTGTAGCCCAATTAAGAGCAGCCAAACTAGGCCCATCAGGACCGAACGAGGCTCAGCTCATTCAAGTGACAGCTCTCTAGGGCCCACTTCGGCAGAAAAGCCCAATAAAGATCACTCGGGATCCCATCCTTCCTCGGCGGCCCTTAGGCTCGGAAGGCCCGAACGTCAGAATGGAGGAAGACCCATGCCCGAGCCATCCCTCATCGGGATGAAGGGCGAGCGCTCCACGCCCACTCTGATCAGATTGCATCCGAGCTATGCCTATCGCCCGGACAAGGCTAGCATTTCTCATGCTTGGATCGACTGACAAATATTTATCCATGCAGCCGTTGACAGTCCTTTATGAGCAGGAGTTCAGCAGGATAAGGGAGCCATGATCTCCCAAGGTCATGAAGAGCCCACGACGAGAACATAACGATCCCATGATGAGGACGTAACGATCCTATGATGAGGACATAACTCCCGTCTGAAACTCCTCAACTTATGGAACTCATCAGGGGAGCTCGCTATATAAACCAGGGACTCCCTCCGACGGCAAAAAAGGGCAGATAGAGGCCTAACACTCCCTGAGCAAGAACCACTTCACCATCTTGGTGTAGGGGAATCTCGCACATTTCTTTCTACCTCCCTCAATACATTTCACCATTGCTCTACTGACTTAAGCATCGGAGGGTTTCCCCAGGGAACCATCCCTGGACCTCCTGATTCGTTTCCCTTTCTCTGCAGTTCACTATCCGGTGATCATCCTCCCAGCTCAGGACCAGCGCGAGATCACGCCCCTTCAGACATCATCAAGAGCATAAAGATGACTCATAGATGAGTCATAGTTTGACATCATAAAAATCACAGGGACACAACATTCTCCCCCGTTTTGATGATGACAACTATGAGTCATTATGAACAATATAGTCCTATGAACAATATAATCAATGATTAAATCCAAGTTCAAGTTTCTTTTAAATGAATGCCCACTCATATACTCACTCACACCATCTCTTCAAATGAATGACTCATCATACTCTTCTCCCCCTTTGTCTTCAGCAAAAAGAATGAGTTTGAAACTCAGTTAATAATATGGAGATGAATAAGTTCAATCAAGAATTGTGCAGAGTTGAATAGGATCACATCAACACCAGCTGAGTTAAATGCGAAATAGAAGTGTTCGACGCAACCTAACCTAGACAAGGCATGCGATACCAGAAGAACGCAAGCAGGTTTGCTCAGAATAAGAAATTGAACAAGGCATAACCTAGACAAGGAGTTGCAATATAGATAGTAGCAGATAAGGAATCATGATTTCAGCAGAACACCCTTCAGTTGTAGAGAACAACCAGTAAAGGGTTTCACTTGGAAGAATTTTCAGAAAATTACAGTAGTAGAGAAAGAGTATTTAACAAAAAATGATAACAGAGTCAGGATTCTGAAATGACAATTTCAGCAGTAGTCACCGTCCAAAGTTCATTAGTAATGTACCATGAAAAGTGCATGAAGTGGAAGAATTGTTTCATGGAGTTCAAGATGACATTGGATCAGAAGAATCACAATCTGAAACATTATCCATTAGTCAAGCATTCAATTTTTAGATTCTTCTAGGACAAGATTTTCTATGACACAGCCCTTATTTGCTGCCTGGTTTAAGTGTAATAAATTTAGAGTTTACCAATTAAAATTTTGAAGCATTTTGCATTCAGGCTTAATACAAATAAACCAAAGTTACATGTTCAGATCCTATTTAATCTCCCTTTGCCCTACTCATTTTAAACTTAATGACTCCCTTAGAAGTAACTGAAGGCTAGTATTGAAATTGAACATTGTAGCATTTCTGAATTTTATCTTTAGGGTTACAACACTTTTACTGACCTTTGGTCTTATTTTCAGATTTTTCTTTTTGCTCATAATTTTTAAGAGCATTCAAGTGTAGCCCACACCTTTGTACATAAGAGTGCATGTTGTTTAGATGCCAGCACCACTAGTTGCTCAGTGAGACTAACTATCCTACTTCATTTTGAACAGAGATAGCAACGGCACTTCATGACTGAGTCACCTTCATTTCTTTGATGAAGGGCTTAGTTTCTCAGTGACTCTTAGCCATTGCTCTGCCTTGAGCATTGAAACATAATTTCTATCATGTGTTGCCCTTTAGAATGTTTCAGATTGTTTCATGTTTAAGGACAATACTCAATCTGAGTTTCTCAACCAAAGTTGCCTTAAATTTAAAATTTTCAGGTTCTAGGAGTTTTCACATGGGCACAACATGTGAGAGTTGGTTGGGATCTATTAATCTCTGAATACAACCTTTTTTAATGAATTCATTTTTAAAACTCTTGAGTTTATTAGGCTTAAACCAAGAGATTTATTGATGGGCAATCACTGAAAATTATAAAGAAGATTCTTATATCTGATTTGCTCAGATTAATGAATTTGATGAACAGATTGAAACTCTTCTAAACTCAATGTCTTTTCAAGTGATTTCAGTAAACATGACAATTTTCAAGAGTGATCACATGTATTGAGTTAGAAGAATGTATCATGACGTGTGGAACATGCTTTAGGAATCTGTGCAGAATTGAGGTGAATGACAAGTTCAAACTTTCATCCAGATAGAAGGAAACTCCCCCTAAGGAAATGTAAACTAGCTCCCCTTCAGACATTTGCTGGGATTTTGAAAAGTTGAAATTTCATAGATGAAGTATTTCAGCAAATGCAAGGAATTTGAAATCGGAATTTTTCAGAGTTGAAGGTTAAGAAGGAAATGTGATCAGTTGTTTTTCAAAGAAGCTCTCTCTTAAACAATTGCAGAGATTGCAAGATAGAATTTTCATGAATGGGAGGAATAGATTTTCAAAATCATAGTCTCTTGAAAGGAACTCATTCAGCAAGTCCATGATGAAGTCTCAAGATTAAATGGCACCCAAGAGGGGGGTGAATTGGGTGATAACAAATTCTTTGCCGAAATAAAAACAATTTTATTATTATGTGAGGACATAAAAAAATAAGATCAGGAAAAACTAGATTTATCAAAACAACACTGCAATAACCCTTGGTACTAGGCGTAGTCAACAAATCCGTAAATTCACTCACGCAAGCTATTATCTTTCTGGCGAGAGTAACCTTGTCAGTCCGAATCCAGATTTTGATATACCGAAGGATTTATGAGAAAGGGGGGACAAAAATTCTAGATCTAACGGTTTCAAAATAACTGGATTCACAAGGGTGCACAGAAAGGGGATAGGAGATAAGGAGCAAACCACAATGAGATAGCAATTTTAAGGTGGTTCGGATGCCACAACAGCAACCTACGTCCACCCCTCACCGACAGTCAAGATCCACACACTATCTTGTAAAGTGTTACAAGATCAGACGCACACACACACACTGGTAAAGAGAGCTTCCGCGAAGGTGCAAGAACACCTTAAAACACACACAACTACAACGGATTGAACACACAAACACACATACACGGATCTAGGAAGATCCACACACACTGAAAAGTTTAATGATTACAAGAACCATAATTGAAGCTCAAGAGAAAATATGATTTTAGAACACAAGAAAAGAATCTTGATTTGCTCCCCCTTAGTGGATGAAGAATGCTTTGGATGCAGCTTGATCCCTTAGATTGATCTTCACTTGAATGGATGAAGAAGGATGAAGAACTCCTCTCGGATCACTGTTCATGTCTACAGTGCTAGCTTCCTTATCTTTCTCTTTGATAGCCTCTTTGATCCACCTTGAGCATTAGGGTTTTCTTAACCCTCTTGTATAAGTTTTATAGGCTTTGAATGGTCCATGGACTCCCCCCAGACCAGATCCACAATTTCTGGAGGGTTTGAGTGCTTAGGGATTAAACAATACCAAGTGGAAAGGCTTCCCTCGAAGTGACAAAAAGTCAACAATATTGGGCAGCTCGGGGCTGGCGGTCGACCTGTAGGGGATGGCGGTCGACCGCCACTGAGAAACCTGCAGGAGGCCAGTCCCTGGGAAATCCGGTCGACCGGGATTAAGGGGCGGTCGACCGCCACTGAGACAGCCTGTAGAAAATTCCATTCTGTTATTCAATGTCGACCGGGGTGATGCTGGAGGTCGACCGGACTGTCAAAAACCTGAAAAATGAAGAGTTTAACCCAGAAAAGTGTATCTATATGATCGGGGCATGAATTGAACGATTGGGTAAAAGTTATTTCAAGTTCATTCAAGTTCTTAGAAAGCCATTTGGAGTGCTAAAACCTTAAGCAAAAACATGAAGAGTTCTGACCTCGAAAGCTTATGAAAATCACTTAAGATATTAGCATGTGAGCAACCATATGTCCTTGGTTTTGTTATCATCAAAAACACCGAGATATATATACAACAATCGCCCCCTTTTTGATGACGACAAAACTCTAGGGCATTCAAACCAAAGTTCATGTTTTAAGGAAATTCAATTTGGACGTAGTGCTAGAAAGGTCAACATGCTAGTCCGTTCAACACAAAGTAGCATATACCACCCAACCACTTATTTGCCAGTAAGAATATGAAATGAGACACAAATGCCAACCATCTGAGTTCAAACACCAGTACTTTCAATTCATCATTTCATTACAAGGTACATTAGTGTGAGAGTGAATGCACGACTCTAATACCAAAGACTAAGCAAAAGACTAACACTACGACAGCCCTCACAATCATATGTGACATGCAGGCAAGCAAACACAACCACACAATGACATACATAAGTAGATAAACCTGCCCTACTACTTCTCCCTCTTTGTCAACAGCAAAAAGGGGTAGGATAGACGAAGGAGGGACTCAAGCAACGCTGGACCAAGAGAGAACAAGCTAGAGGTGAAAGCAAAACAAATCCTCATGTAGCATCTTCAGAGGTGACTGATCGGCGGGAGGTGTAGGTGGAAGGCCAAGGTGCCGACAAATGTCGCCAAGATGGTGTGCATGAGTATGAAGAAGATCAAGAATATGACCAATGGATTCATCACGAGCCGTATCTGGCGCCACATGCTAAGAAGGGAGAGGTGCATGAAGCTAAAGGATCGGTCAGACTCAGCTAAATCCTCTCAGAAGGAAGTCATGTGGGTGGTGAGAGTGGCCATCTGAGTAGAGAGAGAGTCCAAGGCAGTAGAGAAGGTATCCATGCGCCCGGATATGGTGTCAAATGCAGTGCCTATGGTGTCCCCAAGGGTAGAGAGACGATCCCCAAGGGTATCCACACGATTCTCTAAGCCAGTAAGCTGCCCGTCAAGAGCCTCGTAGTCCACCGAAGGGCGCTGTCCGGCCCCCTGAGTGGAAGATTCCCTATGGTGAAACTGAGGTGGAGGAGGCATCTCAAAATCCTGGTGATAAGGAGATGGTGGGGGAGGCTGCTCCTCAGCTGGAACTGGAGGGGGGATATCCCCTTCGCCTTGCTGCTGTGCTGGTTCTTCTTCTTCCTCACTGATTTCATCTTCCCCATAAACTGGAATGTCGCGTACAAGCTCGCCGTCGGGACCAAAGTAGTAGCCAAAATCTATGAAAATTTTATGCTTGTTGTATACATCATCCTGCCTAACATATATGAACTGCTCATTTGCCACATTAATTGTAGCAATCCTGATAAATGAATATTGAAATAAAAGTAAAAACATACATAGTACAGAAGTAATACAGACAAAATAAAGCAAATTAAAAATAACGCCTCTGAGTAAGGCGTTAATTTAAAAATAAACGCCTCTACATACGGCGTGACTAAAGAAAGGACGCCCACGCATGTGGTCGTCTACTCTCACGCGACCAAATAGGCAAGTAAAATAAACGCCCATGTCTTAGGCGTGTTTAAAAAACAAGGAACGCCCTTATACAAGACGTTTCTTAAGAAACGACCTGAACAAGGTCGTTAATTTAAGAATAAACGCCCTGACCAAAGGCGTTAATTCAGTTCGTGACCCGTTCGAACCCAGAGTTTATCCAGGGAAAGATTAACCTAATCTAGTAAGTGTCTATTAGAGCAAGGACTCTATTAGGGATATGTTACCCTCAATCAAACACTACTTTTGTTAGGACTCCAAAATCCTATAAATAGTCTTGATCGAACAACCCTAAACCTATTTGGACGATCGAACTGCACAGGTACGTGAAGAACATATGTTCTTCTATTTTCTTCTTCTGTTCCTTTCTTATGAACGTAGCATGAGAAGAATTAATATTCTTCGTTTCCACTCCAGGTTGACGGAAGAACGATTGTTCTTCTTCTATTAAGTTGCAGTTGAAGCTTCAAAGCCCTTTCATCTCCTTCATCCAGATCATAAGGTAGGATTTTCTCAAGTCTCGTAGCCCAAACTAAAAATAAATATAAGAAGCACCATGCATGATATATTTATACAGTTTGCATGTAGTTTTAATACGTTTTCTGTAAATTTTTCAAGAAACGCCCTTGAATAGGGCGCTACTTTAAAAGAAACGACCATCACAGTGGTCGTTAATTAAAAGTATACGCCTTGTATACAGGCGTTAATTTCATGAACAATCGCATGTAATCAATAATTGATCATGTTTAAAATTCAATAAATATGAAATATCGATTCTAATATCTTGCATGACTCTACCTGTAAATTCCTGCTAATTTTCTTGTCATGATCATGTCTCCTGTCTTGGAAATTTATTTGTTGAAATATTGTAAATTCCTTGAATTCACGACCTTGACAACGTCGTTTTACACCTGTTAACGCCCCATCACAGGGCGTAAATTGAAAAGAAACGCCCCTTTCTAGGGCGCGTTTTCTGTAAATTCCTGAACTATGTATATCCTGTAAAATAAAATTAAACAGTAACGCCCCTTTCCAGGGCGTGTTTTAAATAAATCCTGAAAATTATTTATATTCTGTCAAATATTTAAATAATGAGACGCCTGCTTATATAGTCATCAACTCTGAAGAAACGCCCCTGTCCAGGGCACGTTTTATATAAATTATTGAAATAATGAAATTCTGCAAAACGGAACATATGTAAACGCCCTTATGTTAGGCGTTACTTACCTGACTAACGCCCCTGACTAGGGCGTGTTTTTCATGAATTAATAAAATTATTGAAAATTCTGTAAAATAGAAATATGTAAACGCCCTTCTGTTAGGCGTTAATTACTTGAGAAACGACTTGACTTAAGTCGTTATTTTACTGTAAAACTGATTTTTCCCTGTTTTTGTTAACCGATGATTTCATATGTTATATAATATATATATAGGCACTATTCTCCACTCCGTGAGTATAGTCCCACGTTTCACGTTGTTTCATCGATCACACTCAACTCTCATTGACATACAAGCTCTCCATTGGACATTCCGTTCCTTTGGACTAGCGAGTTAGTCATAGAGACCTCCGTAAGACTCCTCGTAGCCTTGGATTCCCTCAAGGCCGACTGAGCTGGTTGTACCCTAAAAACCCATTACACGATCCTTGCCATGTCAATCTAAAGAAACATGGTATACCGGCCCTTATGTTTATACAAAGAGTATATCATAAGAAATTCTTAATGGGATGATGATATCATGCCATATCATGTCGTTCTTGTAAACCTCAATCCTATGATAAGAATGAGGGTATCTTGCTTGATCTAATGTTTATGTGGACCTCAATCTATATAAAGAATGTCCATATTGATTTGTCATGGGACCTAAGTTAAGGGAACCATATTCTACCTAGTTTTATTGATATCGTGATTTTACCGTTATTATCGCCAATCTAAGTCCTTGGTCATATTTTTGGACTCTATTCTGTCAAAGTTGTCATACATGTCTACAAGCTTGAATATTGAAACTCTATATTGGCTATATAAACAAGAGTGGATGTCAAAAATACATGATAAATGCCTGTGCATATAGGGCCCGATCTGGTCTTGGGAGGAGCACCCGAAAGTACTTGTGCCCATGGGAGTTAAAATGATAAGGTATCTGGCATTATACCGAGTACTTGACTTGCTTGATTGGACATTCCACACACTTCTTGTACTTGAATCGTACTTGACTTTACATGAAATGCGTGGCCCGAAAAAGGGTAATTTACTTGCTTGATACATGATAGCCAAAGTTCTTGACATGACTTGTTAAACGTGCTTGCTTGAATACCTTGAATACACTTGTCATCTTGTTGGAAGTTCATGATTAAGTTCATCTTATTTCTTGATATTACATTCTCTCTATCTTGTCGTTTTATGCGAGCATGCATAGCTTTATTGCATTCATGAAAGATGTAATTACTTAAACCCCTTGCTAGTACTTGAGATATAATTTCCTACTGAGCATTCGCTCATTCCGTTTGTCCCTTTGTACTTTTCAGGTAAGTCCGACGACGATGGAAGTCAATCGGATGGGAATGTTCAAGAGTGAAAGTGATAGAGCTGCTCAAGTGTCGTCTAGTCTTTCCTATAGTTTCTTGAGTCAAATATGTATTCTTTTCCTTTTTATTAAACAGAGTATTGGATTTGTAATAGTCTATCCATTATGAAATAAAGGATTGGGTTATCTTGCTATTTTGCACATCTCTGTCTTTGCGTCGAATACACGACCACTCTGATTGATATGATTGATATAGACACGTCGCGCATCTCCGGGTATCTTCCGCGCTCGGGGCGTGACATTAATCCTGGCATAAATGAAGACACCGGTCAACTGCGAAGCATATGGAAGAGAGCGCCGGAGGTAGGTACGATAGGTGCTAATCAGATCTGTCATGAGCCGACCCATATTGATTTGAGTTCCATTCATGACATGATAGAACAGGAATCTCTGAACTTCTGTAACCTCATCCTGACCGCCCACTTCGGGATACATCAATGATGTAAACATGTGGTGCAGGACCCGTTGCAGTGGAGGAAAATGATTGGCATTCAGCTTGATCAAATTGCTCACACCGTGCACATACTCACAGTTGGTCATAACAGAAAATGTTGCTGGAACTTCACCAAAACCATATGCCCTATCTGCACCCATGGCGGATACTCCTAGGGCCTGCTAAAATAACTCCGGAGTGATATGAAGCTCCACACCCTCAACCGTGGTATATAACTGTTCATTCCTCACAACTAAATACCCGTAGAACTGCTGCACCAACCGGGGATAATATCTATTATACCGGGTAACAAAATCCATCCAACCTTCCTGAACCTCAAAAAGAGCGCACACATCCGGGAGGAGCTCATTCACCTCGTTGAAGTCGACCAAGCGAGGGTCGATAATGGGACGTGGAGGTAAAGGTGCTCGAGGCAGAGGAGAAGCTGGCTGAGGTGGAGGAGCCGGGGCCTCTAGCTGTTGACGGCTAGCTTGCCCTTGGGCAGAACGCCAAGAACTCCGTCTGAGCGGCATCCCGACCTTGAAAGACCCACCGGAAAACCCTTGAGCAATCGATCTCAACCCCGGGAGCGTGGATGGAGCACAGGGGCACTGCTAGGGCTTGGATCGACCTTTCCACAGTATGGAAGCAGAGATGGATCTCCAGAGATGCACGAATGATCGTATGGAGGATGTCCCGAAAAGACAACGAGACGACCGAGTTGTGTGCAGGTGGAGGAAGAGAGGGTTGTGGGGGCATGGGTGGTGGAGATAGGGAGTGCTAGGGTTAGGGCAAGGTGGTGGAGAGTGAATGGAAGTGAAAGATAGAGAGAAAGAGAGAGAAAGGACCCATATAAGAGGGGTTGGTTGACCCTTAAGTCGGGCCGGTCCGCCGCCGGCGGTCGACCGGCGCGGGCCTGGCGGTCGACCGTCAGGACCAAAATCCCCAATTTTTGAATTTTCCTTTTTTTTGATTCTTTCCTTTTTTTTGATTTTCTTTTTTTTTATTTGGGGGATAGGCAACGGACTGCCTGAGTGGGGCGACCAACATGACATGGGAAGTTTATGGAGATGAAGATGTATATATGAGAAAAGGTTATGATTTGCCCTAGTTAGTACCTTTAGTACCAGCAACACTGAGTCCACAGATGTTTGTAATCAAGGAATATTTGGCCATAGAAGTATTATTCAAGAAGGGCTGAATATAAGTAGTTACATCCAAGCATACAAGGTGAGTAAAAACACATAAGTAAAAAAAAAACAGAAGCAATATGCATGTTTTCTACCCTTGATGCACATGATTTTTCTACAAATGCAACCCTATACCTCAAATGAAAACCTATGCATGTATGCTCTCACCCTTGCACATCCCAAGTTCTCTTCTTATCTTATTAAATTGATCCTGGTTCAGGGGTTTGGTGAAAATATCGGCTAGCTGATTGTGTGTGTCAATGAAGTTCAATTCAAAGACCCCTTTTCCTACATGATCTCTCAGGAAGTGATGATGAATATCTATATGCTTGGTCCTGGAGTGTTGAACATGATTTTTAGAAAGATTGATTGCACTAGTATTATCACACAAAATTGGCACACATGACATTTCAATATCTAAATCAAGCAGTTGATTTTTGATCCAAAGTACTTGGGCTCCACAACTTCCAGCGGCTACATATTCAGCCTCGGCCGTTGAGAGAGTTACTGAATGTTGTTTCTTGGAGGCCCATGAGACTAGGCACCCGCCAAGAAACTGGCAGTACCCACTTGTACTTTTACGATCTATAATGCACCCAGCATAATCCGCATCGGTATAAACAATTAAATCAAAGGAACTGCCGATAGGAAACCACAGGCCAAAGTCAAGTGAGCCAATGAGATATCTAAAGAAGCATTTAACAGTTGATAAATGAGATTCTTTGGGGCATGATTGAAAATGGGTACAAAGGCATACACTGAATTGGATGTCTGGGCGATATGCTGTAAGGTACAATAGTGATCCGATCATACCTCGAAACAATGTGGAATCTACTGTTTTACCATTTTCATCCTTATCCAGCTTTGTGGTGGTGGCCATGGGAGTTAATATAGGTTTTGCTACTGCCATATCATATTTCTTCAACAATTCCATTGTATATTTTGCTTGACTTATGAAAATGCCCTCAGAAGTTTGCTTCACCTGCAATCCAAGAAAGAAAGTCAGCTCCCCATTAAGCTCATCTCGAATTCTCCTTGCATAATCTTTGCAAACTCATCGCATAAGGCATTGTTAGTAGCTCCAAAAATAATGTCATCCACATAGACTTGAACTACTAAAATATCCTTACCTGATTTTCTTGTGAAAAGTGTTTGATCAACCTTACCTCTCTTGAACCCATTTTCAACCAGAAATGAGGTAAGCCTTTCATACCATGCCCTTGGTGCTTGTTTTAGTACGTACAAGGACTTTTGGAGCTTGTACATATGTCGTGGATGTTTGGAATCTTCAAAACCTGGAGGCTGCTCTACAAACACATTCTCCTTGATATAACCATTGAAAAATGCAGATTTAACATCCATTTGAAATAATTTAAAGTTCAAGGAGCAAGCAAAGGACAGTAGGATTCGGATTGCTTCAAGTCTGGCAACATGTGCAAAAGACTCATCAAAATCAATTCCCATCTCCTGGCTATACCCTTTGGCTACGAGCCGGGCCTTATTCCTAACAACCAATCCTACATCATTCAACTTGTTTCTGAAAACCCAACGGGTTCCAATAGTGGGATGGTTCTTAGAACGCGGTACGAGAGACCACACCTTGTTTCTTTCAAACTGGTGCAGCTCTTCATGCATAGCCTGAATCCAGGATTCATTTTGAAGAGCTTCAAGAATGTCCTTGGGTTCCTCTTGTGACAGTGTTGGCACCCAAAATATGATCGTCAGCGACCAAGCCACAAAGACAAAGGACCCGGCCCGCTGAAGCATGGAAGCCAATAAAGATCAACATAATGAAGACTTCTCAAGCTGCCAGAGCCTCGAGTCACCCCGTATGGACATGGGGACTTCACCTCAGGAGAGCCGAGACAAACTCACAACCAACCGGCAGTGCGACCAAGCCTGCCCAATGAACCGGCATCGACTCTGTCGTGCCGCATACAATACACCCGTTGTCCGATCAAGGACGACGGTCTACCCAGTGGCTTCACACCTCATGAAAGGCTCTCCCGAAGATGAAAGAGTCCCCCTGGCTCTTCGAGACGGAGGATCGAAAGCTCTGGCGGCAGAAGATCCCGATCACCCGGCACGGGTACGGCTTCCCGCCAAGATGGGCCTGTTGGTGGCCGAATGATCGCCCAGCTCAGGCGGAACTATCCCTGGTGTTATATCACCCTCCAAGGAGCTTTGAGCACTAGCCAGAACGAGCCAGCAGCACGAATCATAGAGCTGAAGGCCGTGTCAGCAGAAAGCCCGTATGATCAAATCAAAGCTATATGGAGTCCTGAGAATGGCCGTACATCGACCTGGGGGCTTTGAAAAGACATCTTGTCGAGGTTTCGAGGAGCATTGGCAAGATAAATGTTCACGGTGACCCCCGGAATCATCCCCGGACTCATCGACTGGCTCGAAGCGCGCGAGGAGCATTAGCACGGCGCGCCCGAAACCGGTGCCCCCCCCACCTGATGCCCTTATCCCGGCGCGCAAGAACCCCACTATCCAGCGCCTTCTCAGCCCGGCGCGTAAAAGAGTGGAGCCCTTGCCCGGCACGCCAATCTCCACGCCAGATCAAGGTCTCGCACCTATTCCTATATATATATGGCTGTTTGATTGAAAAGAAGAAGAGAGACGAGAAGAGATAAGAGAGGCAGATAGAAGAAAAATAGAAGGGAGGTTTTCGAGAGAGGCTTTTGAAGAGGAGACAAAGAGAGAAAAGGAGGAATCGGGAGAGAGAGCTTCCTTGGGAGACAGGGTTTCTTCTGAGCGTCCTCCGCCGGCCATCTTCCTCTTCTTTCGCTGAAGATACGATACTCTGTTTTGAGAACAGGTGGGCGCCGGTGCCTGTCTTCCTCTGCTTTCGTGGATTCTTCTCTTTTGGGGGTTCCGTCTATCAAATGTAAGCGAGAGGGGGAGGGATGGCAATGATATGAGCCGACCCCTCCCCTCCTCCTCTGCGATTTCTTCTATGTTGCTCCTCTGTACATTCCTCTGCAACTGATGAACGGCGACCGAGCAATGATGCCGGCGCCGGATTCTTAATGTGTAAATGTTAGCCTATTCCCGTTTCTGGGATGGTAATATCTATATGAATGTTTGGACCAGCAGGTCGAATGAATGCTCAAAGCTTATGTCCCCTTCTCTGTCTATATCAATGTGTATGTTTGAGTTCTTCTGCGCGTGGTCCCCGATTTCGGTTTCCCCGAAGTCCCGATCATGCCCCGAAGCATCGTGGGCTAAAGAAACGACCCCTCCCCGGGTCTTTCCGATCGACTGCTTTCATCTTTGATTTAAGGATCTCTGTATCCCCTCCGTGGATAGAGTTGTGCTCATGCGCATGCTTCTTCCCGTCGTGGTATCGAGGGTCTAAATCCCATTAACTCCTCCCTTCGTACTGCTCTGATTGTTCGCAAGGTGGGAGTTGCCTTTGGGATGGCCGGATCCATCCCCCTGAGTGCTGCGTCTTAGCTGTTCGAGCATATGCTTCTACGATTGGCTTATCTCATCTGTGCATCTAATACCCGTCTGCATCATGGTCCTTTGAACCGTTCCGAGATTCTTTCATCTCGTCTTAATCACCCGGGGAGGGGGATACACTCCCGTTGCTTCATGGAACTGCTGGGCGATTGAGGGCTCTACCTCTCGATGGTAGATGCTTCCTCACAACCATAGCAGACAGTAACAAGGGGTCTTAGCCCAACAAGCTCAGCCCCGACAATCTAAGACCCAATCGAGGCCAAGGGATGTATGCTCCTCGTAGGCTAGCCCTTGGAGCTTCACTCTCTTAATGGTCGATTCCTCCACAGGATGTGTCGTCAGCTGTGGGTTGCCCACCCCTCGTAGGCTAGCCCTCGGGGTGCTGCTCCCATTATCAGAGGCCTCACCCTTCTATCTTCACCCACGGAGTCTTGGTGCCCCTCGCAGGCTAGTCCTCGGGGTATCCTGTCCGATGGGAATTTGCTGGATGCCACTGTGCAGACCGGCGGTTTAGGGGCGTACTCCATGAGTGAGTATGACCCCGTTTCTCCCCTGCAACTCTTCATGTTCAGGGGAGATGCTGCCAAATTTTGGACATACTAAGAATGATTAAGCCATAATGAGATGCTTATCCTGAGCCCAATCAACTCAGTGCTCGAGTATGAACCTCGCACTGACTCACTGCATCATTTACAGAGGGTCCTGGACTTCGATCAAATGATCAGTTGGCCCAAATAACTTCATAACTCTCAATAAAAGCTTAATAAACTCAAATGGTCTCAAAAATGCATGAAAATAAGCTAAAACGGCGCGGCCCTAAACCGGCGGGCCTTAATACGGCACGGCCCCCCACCGCACCGTATTAACCTGTGACTCATGTTTCCCTTTTTTTCTTGGGCACATTCCCGGCGCGCCCCGTGCCCTGCGCGCCGTCTTAATTGGTTATCAAGGCCGCGCCGGATTAGCTCTTCACCTACGCTTTACCGCGCCGGATTAACCTCTTTACTTACGCTTTATCGCGCCGGGGAAGCTATCTCTCGCGCGATCACGCCGTTTCAAGTTGCCGTGCTGTTCTAACCCTTTGCTCGCTCTCGGGGCAATCCTGGCCTCCCATGGTCGATATTGGCTACCCTAATTAGCGGTAGATTAAGTAAGGCAAGGGCTGTTCATGCTCCGAATAACCTCTCTATCATGTTGGCTATCATGTGTATTACCACTTTGCCTTCGTTATTACCCTTGTGTTACCATTTCCCTCCCTTCTGACGGGGATTAATGAATGTGATCAAGCACTGCTTATTGTCATAATTCTGTTGCCATGCTTAGTACAGTTCTCAGCGTCATGCATGCATACTTGCATAGACCCTCGGGTATATCAAACGGCATTGACAGAAAGTCGGGTTACGCCCGATCAGAAGTCTCCACTATGCGCGATGGTGGTCTTCGGACCTACGTCCTCCGCCATGTACCACGGGTCTCCAATTAAATGAACCATGCCTCTCCTGCATGATAGATAGACGCATCTCGCATGATTCCGTCATGTTTGTAACGTCGCATCCTTTATTCCGGCCTCGACAGCCTACTATCTCGACAATTAATCAAAGGTGTTCCCTCCTCGTGGGGGATGTAATTAACACCATAGCCTTTATGATATGGCAGACTGCTGGTCCCGATTGAACCTCACATTCGTCTGACCAAGTCAGAACGAGCGCACAATAAAGTTGTCACGTATGTGACTGGCACGCCCGCGCAGTCAATCAGTCAGTTAACTACCAGTTAGTTAATTGGTTGATCGACGCGTGAAATAAGATGTATATATGTTTGTATACACACACACACACACACACACACACACATATATATATATATAAAAGAATAAAAAATAATAATAAGATAAAAAAGATCGCAAACAAGTCTGGCACGTCCGGTGGGACCAGTGTCACCTTTCATCTCTTTGCCGAGATATTTGGGCTTCGAGGCCCTCTCAAAGGCTACTGATCATTAGCTTGTTTGTATTTGCAGGCGAACGATGACAACAAATGGATTAACTGGCGTTGGCTTCGGTCCGTCGATCATTGCTGGGCATGCGCAAGGGTACCTGGCGGTGCCCATGGAGTTCGGCAGCTTTCCTGCCGCCGTCGGCTTCCCCAACTTCTTGGGGTCGGCCTTCGTGGACATGCTGGAGATTGAAGCCCCGGAACCTGTCGAGGAAGCTGTAGGGAAAGTGGAACCTCTGAAGGCTCCTTGCTGCAACGACTCATCCAAGAGTCCGGCCCCGGCCGCTAGCTGTCTGGTGCACCACGCCATACGTGGGGCCCGCCCCAATATTGTCAATAAGCACCCTGGAGGTCGTCAACATCGCCAAGCCCACAGGAGTGCTGCTGTGATTACCGGGACTATATCTCAGTCTGAGAAATCTATGATGGTTGGCGGCATGCGCGTCTTCCTCAACGGACGCAATGCATGGGTGGCCCCAGATCGAGTCATCCCCGCCATCCGTGTCCACAATACATACCAGGCCCTCGCTGGAAGGAGGGCAGAAAGAGAAGAAATCGGCCACTATGGCTAAGGAAGGTCGGCCCCCAGGCCAAGAAGGTTCAAACAGGTGTGGGTTCCCAAGCGGGCCCAACCTGCCCATCAGCTAACACCTATCTACCGTTGTCCTGTGTACGACGAGGCTGAGGAGAGAAGAAAAAGGGGCTTGCCCCCGAAGGAAGAAGAAGGAGTGTTTGCGGATCCTTTGCGCCGCAAAAAATTTCCAGGCGGCTGCCCGTCAAGCCAACGTCCCAGTTGCGGGATGAAGATTCCAACAGCCTGCAGATAGGGCTCGGCTAGCTTATATCCCTCCTTCGGGAGGTCGACAATCATCCCCCGTGTTACATCAGGAGCGGGGTCAAGAAGAGATGACATGTTTGGTCAGAAATTATTTTCGAGGGTTAGGCAACCCCTCGCTTGGGCAACAACGACTGATGCAAGCAGCCGCCGCCGATGAAGACTATTGCCTATCAATGGCAGATGAAGAAGATATAGGAGAAAGAATGATGGTGTCATCAGTCGATGACAATGGATATGACAACGGCTTCGAGTTTGAAGCCGATGGAGCCGTCCCCGAGCGGAAGAAAACAAGAAGAACTTCTGTGTTCGAGAGGTTGACCTTCCCGCAGCAAGCTAAAAGGAGGGTCCATCGACGGAGGAGAAGGATGCAGGTCTTCACTTGCAACATGGCTGGTGTATCCAACCGATATGGGGGGCTCCCCGAAGATCCCCGAGAATTGGCTCAGTTGGCCGCACGGCCAGGGCCGAGCACTCGCAGAACAGAAGCAGCAAGGGAGCTCCTGATAATGACTAAAGGAAAACAACCCCAGGTCTACCACCAGTGGGATGATAAGGCCCCCGTCCTGACCGCTAATGTGGTGACGGCAGAGGAAGAAGACGACGTTCCCCTCGACATCCTGCCCGAGGGTACGTCCGGGGACACAGCAGAAGTTATCCCTACTACAGCCACTATAGACCCATCGGTCTTGATATTACTTCAGAAATACCAGCAAGAGATAGACTTGCTGAAGAAGCAGCTGATGGAGAAGACTGAACAGTCCTCAGCTTCCAAACCACCCAAAGTCCTGGGTGAATCATCTCGGGGAGCAGTCCGTCATGATGGCCCTCCACCACTCTATACACTGCCTCAGTCGTCAGAACCAAGCATGGTGACAATGCAACAGCGGCCACCACAGCTCCAGCCGCTGCTACCATCGGTGCTCCCTCAAGTGCACCAGACACCCCCGCTGCCGCGTCCTCCACAGGCGACCACCCTGGTCACCCCATACCTGCAACCGTCACACTTCTATCCAGACCCGGTTGACCCTGCAGTCATGAACCAGATGATGGTGGAAAGAATGATCGGGCTAAAGCTCGCAGAAAGAGGTGAAGGCGACTACGTCGCGTTCGATGCATACCGGGTGCCCTACCCGCAACACCATGCTGCTAAGCGGCTTCCCCCGGGAATCAGTAAGCCGCCCAAGTTCGATAAATTCAACGGGAAGGGATCCCCGAGAGAACACATAGACTATTATATGACTGTCATGGGTGACTTGGCCACCGACGAGTCATATCTGCTGAAGTTTTTCGGGCCCTCGCTGACGGGGCTTGCATTTGAATGGTACTCTAGCCTCTCGGCCGGGTCGATCAGCGACTGGCCAGATATGCAGAAGAAGTTCAAAGAAAGATTCCATGTCACAGAGAGGGAGGTCACAGTGATCGAACTCTACTCAACAAAGCAGAGGGCAGATGAGACAGCTCTCGATTATATTAAGAGGTTGAGGAACCTCAGAATGAGGTGCAAGCGGCCCCCGCATCAGGAGGACGATGTGCTGATATGCAAACAGAATCTTAGAAGGGAAGTTCTGGAAAAGATGATCGGAATGGAAATACGATTGTTTGATCGATTAAACAATGTCGTGGCCGAGGTGGAAGCTTTCCTGGCCAGGCCTGCCCCTACATCTGCTGCCAACATGACCCAGAAGGGCAAGGCGGTGGAGCGGCGCTCCTCGCCTAAAGAAGTGAACGCTCTTGACATAAAGGCGTTCGAACAACAGAAAAGTGAAGGCAAGAAGGGAGTCACCCCACAGCCTGCAGAAGCCCCAGACGACAAAGAAGGTCCTTCGCTGAGGGACAAGATGAAGAAGGCCTATTCCTTTCCAAAAGACAAGACCCGAGTTCTGTTCGACTGGGTAACAGAATACAGCATGGTCACCCTGCCAGAGCCAAGGAGGCCGGAGGACTTAAAGAGAAAAGACAGTCCAAGATTCTGCCCCTATCACTAGATGTTGGGGCATCCGATTGAAGATTGCTATGTGTTCAAGGACATCATCGAAGGGATGGTGAAGAAGAATGAAAGTGAGTTGGGAGAGTTCAAAGTGGACCCTCCTCAGCCACATGAAGCCCCTCGGAGGAGGGCAGGAGTCAACATGGTCTCTCTATACCAGGCACTACCTGAGGAGATCTCTGAAACAAGCACGCGGAGCACCTATGAAGCTCATTTCTTGGAGCCCGTGAAAGAACAGCAGGGATGGCAGCAGGTCCCTGTGAAACACAAGAAAAAGAGGGCACCTCGCCCGAAAGAGGGGGCACATATCTGTGGTGTCACACCTCGGCCTGCTCCGCTAGTGGTAGCACCCGCATGGGCCACTCCACCTACAGCTATCAGAATACATACACATAATCGAGGAGACAAACTCCGCTGCCAGTGATTAAGGAAACCAATCCTGGGGTCCTTCGACTGCAAAACCTCATTGAGGGGCTGGACGAGTATGTGCAGCCAGAATTGAAGCTTTTGCTGGTGCGGGACCACGTCCCGTGGCAAGAATTAGAGCAGCTCTCACTTGGACAAAAGGAGGAAGCTGAAGAGGTACCCGACAGAGAGGGCAGTCTATTCTGGGGGCACCCGCCCGCAGAAGCAAAAAAGAAGAAGAAACAAAAGAAGAATAAAAGGAAGGCCGCTGAGGCCGATAAAGTGCAGGTTGTCTCCTGTAATACCCTGTCAGCACTCTTCAACCTGCCCAGAGAGGAGGAAGAAGAGGAAATTTGTTTCACACCCCATGCTGGGGGAGGCAAGGCCGAGGCTGCAACTGCTGCACATGCCACTCGGTCAGGCCTAAGATGGGAGCGCCAGCCGCCACCCAACCACAACATCATGTTCAGAGGGGAGCAACCCTACAAGACACCTCCGCCGGAGGTCAAGGGAGTCCAAATCACTCCTCCGTCAGGCCTATATAACAAGAGTGGGGGCAAGGGGGTCCCTTCGTTTCTTGAATTTATGAAGATGTCCAAGGGGAAGCGGCCTTGCCAGGAGGCTAACCCTACACCCGGGGACGTTCACCCGCAGCTGGCACAATCTGTCGAAGAGCCAAATGCAGACGGAGCTTGCCCCGCAGCAACTAACAAAGAAAACCCAGAAGCCGGTACCAGCCAGAAGGGCGCCGAATCTGAGGAAGATGAAGCAGGTCCGTCAGGGCCCGCAAATCAAAACCTCCCAAAGCCTAGATGGGCTGAAGAGATGAAGCTCTCTAATGTCCGAGCTGGGAGCCAAATAATGAAGCTACTCAAGAAGCTCCCTGCTCGATTTACAATCTGGGAGATCCTTTCTCTGAGTGAAGAGACCCGGTAGGTAATTATTACTACTCTCCAGACGCCTGCTCATTTTGAGACATGTCTGGCTGAAGCAATGCCGGAGGCTAGCATGACCTTCACTCCGGACGATATGCTACTGCCCACCATCAGCCACAACAGGCCGCTGTATATGAAGGGGCACCTGAATGGAAGGGAGCTGAACAGAATTCTGGTTGATCCCGGTGCAGCGGTCAACATCTTGCCATATAGAATATATGAGAGGCACCACTTTAATGTGCATCTCGAGAAAGTTGGGGATATGCGTATCGCCGACTTCAATCAAAAATGTGAGGTGTCCATGGGAGTGGCAGAGTTCACCCTCACCCTAGCAAATTTCACTACGATGGTGCAGTTCCATGTCATTGACTCCCGCACCTCGTACAAGGCGCTGCTCGGCCGCCCGTGGCTGCATGAAAATATGGTGGTGCCCTCCACGCTCCACCAATGCATCAAATACAGTCTCCAAGGGAAGGAGGAGAGGATATTTGCAGACCCCCACCCGTTCGAGGTGTTTGAATGTCATTTGGCAGATGCCAACCTATATACAGGCCCTTCTCGGAAGACCTCTGAAGCTAAGACCCCTGCGGGGGCATCGAGAAGCACATCCGGCAGTAGTTGGTATCCGCCACCGCCACGCGGATATGTCAAGCCCAAGGTGGTATCTCATATCACAGCATCCGGGCAAGTGGGCAGAACAGCACCCCCAACATTATACCCTGAAGCTAATGAAGTGCGGGTCACTCGGCGGTACAATCATATTGAAATCCCGGATGGCCTTACCAAGCCGACTCCCGGACTTGACAACCCTACTGTTGAACCTTTCAAGACTTGGGAGGTGACACAGGAAGATGGACCCAGCAGCTTGTTCTATACAGCTGAGGAGCATCCTACTCGGGAAGACACAGACTGCAGCCTCCCGGAAGATATAAGCAACCCACTGGTTCCCGTCCAGGGTCTGGCATTTACAACTGATCGGATGGCCAAGATGTTTCAGAAGCAACACATCCCCCCCGATCAGTCTCTAAAACGCAAGGAAGCTTTCCAGAAAATGTGGTATCCCGCAAATCTGGATAAAGAAATGAGACGTGTCTCTCGACATCCGGGGTTGGGTTTCTCCTTGGAGGAATATTATTACAGTGGGCGATACGAGGTGGACACCATCTCCGCCTTCTGTCCTGCTGAAGAGAGCCCGCTGGGGGCAACTTTTGATGAATACCTAACGGAAGCTGAGCATGTTGAGCTGGCTCAGTCCGGAAATAAAGAAGCAGAGACCATGGTCCCCTGTCGATGCTGGGAGCAGGTCTATCCTGAAGAGACGGCCCTTCAAGCCAAATTTGATATGGCTAGCAGCAGTGAAGCCGAAGACATTGAAGAAGCAGGAATTTCTCCCTCCAGCGGAGTCCTACTAATGAAAACTTCAACACCCTTTCTGCCAATCAGGGAAGCTTCGGTCGACTCCGATCAAGGGAAACAAGCCATCAGGAAAGAAAAACCCGCTTCTATGAAAGATGCAACTGCCCCAGAAGGTGAGACCTCCTCAACTTCTGCTACAAAATCAGGGTGCTGTCCAGGCCCGGCAATAAACAATTACCAGCCTGTCACGGTTGCAACCTCATCTACAAGGACTGAAGCTGCTCTTTCGCCCTTGGGAGCTGCAACGGCAGTGGATTTGCTAACAGAACAATCCGCGCAGCCACTAGCACAAGAAATAGAGAATCCTCAAGAAGCTCTGGTGGTGTCTGACGAGGAATTCGAAGTGCTCGACCCTCAAGATGGTATTCTAGACTTCGTCGACCTCCAACCGGCACCTCTGGAGATAGAAGACGGAGGCCAAGCCACAGTCGATGAACTGATGGAAGTCAACTTGGGAAATGAGGGGGACCCTAGGCCCACCTTCCTCAGTGCCCAGCTGTCCCCAGAAGAACGGGAGCTGTACGTCCAGCTGCTGCTAGAGTACCGGGATTGCTTCGCCTGGACTTACAAAGAAATGCCGGGTCTAAGCCCCGCTGTCTCACAACATGAGCTGGCAATCAGCCTTGAGGCCGAGCCGGTGAAGCAACCACCGCGGCGCATGAGGCCAGAACTCATTACTCAAATTTTTGCTGAAGTCAACAAGCTCATTGACGTGGGATTTGTTGAAGAAAACCAGTACACCACATGGCTGGCGAATATCATCCCCGTGAAGAAGAAGAATGGATAGATCCGGATATGTGTCGACTTCCGAGATTTAAATAAAGCCTGCCCCAAAGATGACTTTTCGGTGCCAATAACAGAGGTCATGATCAATGCTACAACCGGACATGAGGCCCTGTCATTTATGGACGGGTCATCCGGTTACAATCAGATTTGGATCGCGGAGCATGACCGGGTCCATACTGCTTTCCGAACCCCTAAAGGCATTTATCATTACAAGAGGATGCCGTTCGGACTGAAGAATGCTGGCGCAACCTATCAACGCGCAATGACCAAGATCTTTGATGAGTTGCTCTACCACAAGGTCGAGTGCTATATAGATGATCTGGTGGTCAAAACCAGAAGAAAAGAAGATCATCTACAAGACCTCCGGATTGTTTTTCAGAGGCTGAGGCAGCATGAGCTAAAGATGAACCCCATGAAATGTGCGTTCGGAGTGTTGAGCGGAAAATTCTTGGGCTTCGTAGTCCGATATCGGGGGATCGAGATAGACCCCGCAAAAATCAAAGCAATTCAGGAATTACCTCCACCAAGGAATATCTCCGAATTGAGATCACTACAGGGCCGCTTGGCTTATATCTGGCGGTTCATCTCCAATTTGTCAGGGCGATGCCAGCCTTTCCACAAGTTGATGATGAAAGATGTTCCCTTTTATTGGGATGAAGATTGCCAGACATCCTTTGACAAGATGAAAGACTATTTGAGGACTTCTCCAGTGCTGGGCGCACCAGTGAAAGGACGGCCATTGATACTATATATAGCAGCTACACATAACTCCCTGGGGGCAATGCTGGCCCAGAATAATGAAGAAAGGAAAGAGCAAGCCCTCTATTACCTCAGTCGGAGACTGGTCAGGACTGAGGAAAAATATACTTATATCGAGAAGGTCTATCTAGCACTGGTCTTCGTGGTTAAGAAGCTCCGACACTATATGTTGTCACATGAAATCAGCCTGGTATCCAAAGAGGATCCCCTGAAATATGTCATGTCCCAGCCGGCACTCAAAGGTCGCCTGGGCAAATGGGCGGTAATCCTTATGGAGTTTGACATCTCCTATATACCGCGCAAGGCCGTCAAAGGCCAAGATATTGCAGACTTCTTTGCTGAGCACCCAGTACCTGGGGACTGCCCGTTGGAACCGGAACTTCCTGAAGATGAAACCCTGGAAGCCGTTCAGGTGCAACCCTCCTTATGGCAGCTGTATTTTGATGGCACTTCCAGAATTGACACCTCTGCCACTGGATCGGCCAGGGTCGGGTCAGGGCAGGGGCAGGCATAGTCCTGAAGTCCCCAGAAGGAGAAGTGGTGCACACATCCTGCTCCATAAACAAGCATTGCACAAATAATGAAGCGGAATATGAAGCCCTGATAATCGGGTTGCAGATCGCTCTGTCCATGGGCATTCAGATGCTGGAGGCGTTCGGAGATTCTATGATAGTTATAAAACAACTGGAAGGAGAGTATGATGTGCGAAAGCAAGAGCTTCTCCCCTATCACCAACTGGCAACCCGCCTGATGTCGAGATTCTACTTCATCAGCATCAAGCACATCAACCGGGGTCAGAATGCTCAGGCAGATGCCCTCGCTAAGCTGTCCAATTCATTGGCGGTCCCGCCAGATGCAAGATTGAATATAACAGTGATTAACCGCCGGCAGGTCCCCAGTGTAACGGAGGTCTTGGCTGACGAACAAGAGATTGAGGTGGTAGTCGTCGAGGAGATTCAGCAGCCCGATTGGCGAGAACATCTCCTGTGGTGGTTCCAACACCAACAGCTCCTGAGGGAAAAAGAACAGAGAATGAAGCTCCTAAGGGTCAAGGACTCTTACGAGATGAGAAGCAGAACCCTGTTCCGAATAATGGCAGATGCCCGAAGGAAAGTCCTACTTCGCTGCTTGTCTTCAACAGAGGCAGGACAGGTGATGCGAGAAGTCCATGCGGGATCAGCTGGAGCACACCAGGCTGGCCCAAAGATGAAAATTGAGATAAAGAAATTGGGCTACTATTGGCCCACTATATTTGATGATTGCTGCAAGTTCGCCAAAGCTTGTCAGAAGTGTCAAGAACACGCTAACGTGGCAAGGAGACCTCCAGTGCCGCTGCATCCCACCTTGCCAAGCTGGCCGTTCGCCCAGTGGGGCACGAACGTGGTAGGGCCACTACCAGCATCTTCATCAGGGTGCAAATATATCTTAGCAGCTACTGACTACTTCTCCAGATGGGCGGAGGCGGTAGCACTAAGAGATGTGACGGGAGAGCTAGTTGCGAGATTCTTCCGGCAGAATATAATATTTCGGTTCGGGATCCCCAGCCGAATCATCTCTGATAATGGCAGCCATTTCAGAAATAAGAAGGTTTATCGGCTAGCTGACAAATACAAGATTGACTGGAGGACATCGTCCCCCTACAACCCTCAAGCCAATGGACTTGCAGAAGCCTTTAACAAGACACTATGCACATTTCTGGCAAAAACTGTCAAGTCTAATAAAAAAGATTGGAAAGAAAGGATGTATGAAGCGCTCTGGCCCTATCGTACTGTCTACAAAACCCCAACCGGTTGTTCGCCTTTCTCCCTCGTCTATGGGTCAGAGGCTGTGGTGCCGATTGAACTGGAAGTTCCTTCGCTGCGAGTTGCCATCCAGCATGGACTAGCCAGCGGTGAACAAACTAATGCAGAAAAAATATTGGAAGAGCTCGCTGAGCTCGAAGGAAAACGCCTCCGGGTGCAACAAAACATCCAACTCTACCAAGCTCGCATGGCCCGTACTTTTGACAAGCTGGTCAAAGGTCGAGAATTCAAGAAAGGAGACCTGGTGATGGTCAAAAGAAGAGAAGTGATGGCCTCCAACCCCAAAGGGAAGTTGGTCAAAAATTGGGTCGGACCATATATCGTCCGCCGAGTATATGAAGGGGGTGCCTACGTCCTGGTAGACCAGAAAGGAGTCATCCAGTTCTCTCCCCTCAATAGAAAGCATATAAAGCTGTATCATGCAGCACAACCAACATTCCCCGAGTGATCGGTCAGAATACCCTTTCCTTGGTCTAGTGGCATTCCGCCCTGATCGAGCTACCTTTCCTTGGTTCAGTGGCACTCCGCCCTAGCCGAGCTACCCTTTCCTTGGTTTAGTGGCACTCCGCCCTGATCGAGCTACCTTTCCTTGGTCTAGTGGCGCTCCGCGCTGATCGAGCTACCTTTCCTTGGTTTAGTGGCACTCCTCCCTAGCCGAGCTACCCTTTCCTTGGTTTAGTGGCACTCCGCCCTGATCGAGCTACCTTTCCTTGGTCTAGTGGCACTCCGCGCTGATCGAGCTACCTTTCCTTGGTTTAGTGGCACTCCACCCTAGCCGAGCTACCCTTACCTTGGTCTAGTGGCACTCCACCCTAGCCGAACTACCTTTCCTTGGTTTAGTGGCACTCTGCCCTAGCCGAGCTACCCTTATCTTGGTCTAGTGGCACTCCGTCCTGATCGAGCTACCTTTCCTTGGTCTAGTGGCACTCCGCCCTGATCGAGCTACCTTTCCTTGGTTTTGTGGCACTCCGCCCTAGCCGAGCTACCCTTGTCTTGGTCTAGTGGCCTTCCGCCCTGATCGAGCTACCTTTCCTTGGTCCAGTGGCACTCCGCCCTAATCGAGCTACCTTTCCTCGGTCTAGTGGCATTCCGCCCTGATCGAGCTACCCTTATCTTGGTCCAGTGGCACTCCGCCCTGATCGAGCTACCTTTCCTCGGTCTAGTGGCATTCCGCCCTAGTCGAGCTACCCTTATCTTGGTCTAGTGGCACTCCGCCCTGATCGAGCTACCTTTCCTTGGTTTAGTGGCACTCCACCCTAGCCGAGCTACCCTTACCTTGGTCTAGTGGCACTCCACCCTAGCCGAACTACCTTTTCTTGGTCTTGTGGCACTCCGCCCTGATCGAGCTACCTTTTCTTGGTCTAGTGGCACTCCGCCCTGATCGAGCTACCTTTTTTTGGTTTAGTGACACTCCACCCTAGCCGAGCTACCCTTACCTTGGTCTAGTGGCACTCTGCCCTAGCCGAACTACCTTTCCTTGGTTTAGTGGCACTCCGCCCTAGCCGAGCTACCCTTATCTTGGTCTAGTGGCACTCCGCCCTGATCGAGCTACCTTTCCTTGGTTTAGTGGCACTCCGCCCTAGCCGAGCTACCCTTGTCTTGGTCTAGTGGCACTCCGCCCTGATCGAGCTACCTTTCCTCGGTCTAGTGGCATTCCGCCCTGATCGAGCTACCCTTATCTTGGTCCAGTGGCACTCCGCCCTGATCAAGCTACCTTTCCTCGGTCTAGTGGCATTCCACCCTGATCGAGCTACCCTTATCTTGGTCTAGTGGCACTCCGCCCTAGCCGAGCTACCCTCACCTTGGTCCAGTGGCGCTCCGTCCTGATCGCGCTACCTTTCCTTGGTCTAGTGGCACTCCGCCCTGGCCGAGCTCTCAAAAGAATACACCATATTTCCGTTACGGGCCTTACGTCCGAATCGGCAAAAGATCATTACTTTGCGTTAGCATTCAGCCCCTGCTAATGAATAAACCGTTCTGCTCGGCACAAGGCCTGGTGCTTCGATCAACAGCCGTCTACCGGCAACCGAGGGTCGAACATCACACTTCGACCTGCCACCCTTTATATCAAAAAAAAAAGAAGAAAAGAAAATAAAAATGGGGATAAAAATAGAGATACCTCACTAGACTTGCTCCTATATTAGGACAAGTGCAAAAATGGCTATAACCCGACTGTGGTGAAAACCTGAAAGGGCGTCGCAGGCAAAATCGGGTACCCTGCCACGTGAAAACCTGAGAGGGCGCGTGGGCAAAAGTAAGAGGGGCCTGGCTTCGGTGAAAACCCGAAAGGGCGCTTAAGTCAGTAAAGTGGTAATTTAAAAGTTCCTCTTTTGTTCTCCACCTGATGAAACTCCAAAAGGGACAATCATCAAAAGCCCCACCAGAGATCCTTTAACAAACCCATGTTCGACCCTGGTCATCATCGGCGAGATCGGTCGATCTCTACCCCTAACTTGGACCTTCCGTCCCTGTTAATAATCCTACCTTTGGTTCGGCTTGTGACCCATGTTGATGAACAAACCCATGTTCGACCCTCGTCATCATCGGCGAGATCGGTCGATCTCTACCCCTAACTTGGACCTTCCGTCCCTGTTAATAATTCTAACTTGCTTCGGCATGTGACCCATGCTGATGAACAAACCCATGTTCGACGCCCGTCATCATCGGCTAGATTGGTCGATCTCTACCCCTAACTTGGACCTTCCATCCCTGTTAATAATTCTACCCTTGCTTCGGCATGTGACCCATGCTGATGAACAAACCCATGTCCGACCCTTGTCATCATCGACGAGGTCGGTCGACCTATACCCTTAACTCGGATCTTACGTCCTTGTTAACAAATCATGATCTTTGCTTCGACATTTAACCTGTGTCGACGAACTAAGCCAGAGACCAATCCTTGTCATCGTCGGCGAGGCCGGTCAACATTCTCGCAGTTGAATTCTTCTGTACTCCAAATTCAAAAAAAAAGAAGAAAAGAAAATGGGGTTAAAAATAGAGATACCCTGCCAGACTTGCTCCTTTATTAGGACAAGTGCAAAAATGGCTATAACCCAGCCGTAACGAAAACCCGACAGGGCGTCGCAGGTAAAATCGGGTACCCCGCCACGTGAAAACCCGAAAGGGCGTGTGGGTAAAAGCAAGAGGGGGCTGGCTTCGGTGAAAACCCGAAAGGGCGCTTAGGTCAGTAATGAGAATAAAAATATATGTATGAATGATGAATAGTGATGATTCGTCCTCCATTCGGAAGGCCCTTTATAGGGTGGAAGCAGAGTCATCATCCGATGTCCCCCTTATATATCTACATCTATATTTCCTTGAACAAACCCTTTTCGACCCTTGTCACCATCGGTAAGATCGGTCGCTACCCTTTCCGGTTTTTGTCATCATCGGAAATACCGTCTACCCTTTTCGACCCTTGTCACCATCGGCAAGATCGGTCGCTACCCTTTCCCATTTTTGTCATCATCGGTAATATCGCCTACCATTTTCGACCCTTGTCACCATCGACAAGATCGGTCGCTACCCTTTCGGTTTTTATCATCATCGGTAATACCGTCTACCCTTTTCGACCCTTGTCACCATCGGCAAGATCGGTCACTACCCTTTCCGGATTTTGTAATCATCGGCAATACCATCTATCCTTTTCGACCCTTGTAACCTTCGACAAGATCGGTCGCTACCCTTTCCGATTTTTGTCATCATCGGCAATACCGTCTACCCTTTTCGACCCTTGTCACCATCGGCAAGATCGGTCGCTACCCTTTCCGGTTTTTGTCATCATCGGTAATACCGTCTACCCTTTTCGACCCTTGTCACCATCGGCAAGATCGGTCGCTACCTTTTTCCAGTTCTTGTCATCATCGGTAAGACCGTCTACCCTTTTCGACCATTGTCACCATCGGCAAGATCGGTCGCTACCCTTTCCGGTCCTTGTCATCATCGGCAAAACCGTCTACCCTTTTCGACCATTGTCACCATCAGCAAGATCGGTTGCTACCCTTTCTGGTCCTTGTCATCATCGGCAAGACCGTCTACCCTTTTCGACCCTTGTCACCATCGGCAAGATCGGTCGCTACCTCTTTCCAGTCCTTGTCATCATCGGCAAGAGTCACCATCGGCAAGATCGGTCGCTACCTCTTTTCGGTTCTTGTCATCATCGGCAAGACCGTCTACCCTTTTCTACCCTTGTCACCATCGGCAAGATCGGTCACTACCTCTTTCCGGTCCTTGTCACCATCGGCAAGACCGTCTACCCTTTTCGACCCTTGTCACAATCGGCAAGATCGATCGCTACCTCTTTCCGGTTCTTGTCATCATCGGCAAGACCGTCTACCCCTCTTCGACCATTGTCACCATTGGCAAGATCGGTCGCTACCCTTTCCGGTCCTTGTCATCATCGGCAAGACCGTCTACCCTTTTCGACCCTTGTCACCATCGGCAAGATCGGTCGCTACCTTTTTTTGATTCTTGTCATCATCGGCAAGACCGTCTACCCTTTTCGACCATTGTCACCATCGGCAAGATCGGTCGCTACCCCTTGCCGGTCTTTGTCATCATCGGTAAGACCGTCTACCCTTTTCGACCCTTGTCACCATTGACAAGATCGGTCGCTACCCCTTTTCGGTTCTTGTCATCATCAGCAAGACCGTCTAACCTTTTTGACCATTGTCATCTTCGACAAGACCGGTCGTTGCCCCTTCTCGGTTCTTGTCATCATTGGCAAGACCGTTTTCCCTTCTCGACCCTTGCCACCGTCGGCAAGGTCGCTCGCTATCTGTTTCGGTTTTCATCTCCCATATATCTTCTTGGGTCCTCCAGACTCTCGACTCGCACAGGCCGTTGTTTAGTCTTGAGAATAGTCGCGGCGCGGTGGAGCGAACACCTCACCCCTTTGCTGAAGGCGTGAGCGCTCTCCTGCCCTCGTGACCCACACACTCAGGCTAGAATCAACTGGCGAATGGAAAGAAAAACAACAAGAATGATGACAGGATGGAGTCGTCATTTGACAGCAAAATGAAGATTTTCATTCTACGGAATAAAGAGTACATGTTACGCGGGGCATTCCCCGGAATACATTAAGTCCATCAAGAAGAGGCGAATAGAAAAGAACTATGGCAGGGGGCGTCGGAAGATGTCCTCCAGCGCCGGAATGCCCAGGGAAGGATGGCGGGCCAGCTCCTGTAGCCTGAACTCAGTGGCCTCCAGCTTGGATAGTCTCTCCCCGAGGGAAGCAACTTGCCCTTCGACCATTTCTGCCTCCTCCACCCTCTGGACTTCCAGGCGTTCTACCTCTTGAAGTTCAGCCTCTGCCCTCGAAAGTTCGGCATGTAATTCTGCTATGCGGGCCGTGAGAAAGCTTCGGCACTGCAAAGAGGCATTGGCATCGTCCCTCATCCTCGCCGCAGTCCATTTCAGAGAAATGAGAGCGGTTCGGCATTCGGCCCGCTCCAGTGTTACGGCCGCCAGCTGGTCGACTGCCTCCCGGCCCAAGAATTCCCTCCTGTTCACATATTTCAGGAGCAGGATCACCTGTGGAGTCCAGTCGTCCATGGGGCAACCAAAGGCCAACAGCGAGCGGGATAAATGCTCTATCAAACCCCTCAGCTGAACATAAGTTTAATCTCTGCTGGCCGTTATGGTCTGCTAAAGGGTCCCTAGGAACTGCCACACGAGGTCTCTTGAAGACTAGAGACCAAGCGGCGATGTCTCGGGTAGTTAAAATTCCACTCTGCTATCCATAGTGGCCCAGATATCATCGCCTGTCCCAGAAGATGACGATGACATGAGCTGCAGTCCACTGCTATGGGGACCAACCGCGCTGGCCGATACGGTGGCTGGAGCCTCAATGACAATAATTTCCTTGCCTGCCCCCTGGGATGGAGGTGCGACAGTAATATCAAGAGCCAAGGACGTCTGTTCTTCGATGATCTCTCCGGCTTCTATTTCGGAGGGGCCACCCTTCTCCGGAGCTGACCGTTGTGTGACTTCTAATGGCTGAAAGTCCGCAACTGTTGTCGAATTATCAACCCTCACAAGTGCTCCGGGTCCAGCTGGAGCCATTGCCGCTGCATAGTCCTTGGGGTATCGTAGCGCGATAGGGCGCAGGACAGACGGGAGAGTTGCATGGCCCGTGCCTAGATCCGGGAGGGGTATCTGCACCGTCATGGTTGGCAGCACCACCTCAGTCTGCACCAGAAATATGTACATTAAAAGCTAAAAGGAAGAGGAAGAGAGGGCAGCAGGCACCGACCACGGATGGGTCCTTACCTCAACCGGTACTAAGATCAAATCTCTAAGGGCAACTTCTCCGGCCCCAGCCTCTTCGCTCACGAGCGAGCCTGACGGCCCAAGGCCACTCCACGACAACCGGGGTGGGATGAAATTCGGATGATCGCTTTCATAAGCCGAGGATGCCCCGGCATCCTCCGTCTCTGTGTCAACAGGTGGGAACTCCTCATCACTGGAGCCGCCACCATAATCAACCTGTTCAGAGGAGGAAGAGCCCTCTGCTCTTTCGGGACGCTCCACCATCGGGGCAGGAGCCTCGCCAGGAGGGGCATCACCCGCAGCAGGAGCTTCCCCCGTGCACTCCACATCAGGAGCAACAATGGATGGAACCTCAAGGGCAAGTTCACCCTGCCCCTGAACAATCGCTTCTTCGGCACTCTCCGAGCCCGGAAGTAATGATGGTTGTATGTCAACTGAAATTTACGGCAAGAAATGGTCAAGCCAGCTGAAGACATGAAGATTCGTGAGGGCATCACAATTAAACTATAAATTACCCTCCATTTCCTGTCTGGGCGTTGGAGAAGGCAGATCTCTCTCTATTGGAGCAGCAAGGATTTCCTCTGCCCCTTCCTTTGTCGCGACATCTACTGTCGCCTCCAGCCCGACGACCGCGGCAACTGTGTCGGCAATCGTCAGCATGAGCTAGCCGAGGTAGTCAAAGTGGACTAATGAACTATGAAGAAAAGAAGAGCCTACATTCATCTTCTGGCCTTTGTGTCCGAGAGGCCTCAAACTCTTCAAAAGATACAACCGAAGGAAGAACGGTTGCTGATTCCCTTCCTGCGGTCTTCTTTCGACGCGCCCGTGTCACCCGGGTCACTGCCGCTTTCGCCTTCCCGACGGCCTCTCTCAACTGGGATCGAGTCCGCTTTCTTGAATCGCCAGGAGGCAGTGGCGTCGTGGTCGGGGCCGGCTCGGGAACCTCGAAATATGCTGGCTTCTGGGCCTTTATTATCAGCTCCCTAAAGTTGGTCGGACTGCACATGCACACAGGTGAGAATAATGCACCATGATGAAAGAAAGAAGCTGGCCGAAGGGCCTGAATGAAGAAATGAAACATACTTGCCGGCCCCGTATAGAAGGGGAAGAGCAGCCAATAATACAGCGATGGCATTTTGTCTCTTGAAGCTGCCTCGCGAATAAGCCAGCATAAATCTCTGATCTTTTCACTCGGCTCGGCCAGTAGTGCCAGGTCCTCATGACCACGAGAAGATAGGAGATAATATAGGCTCAGGTGGTCCAGCCCCCATCTTTCAGCATATTTGAAAGATATATGAAGAGGTCGGTCCAAGATGGCTTCGCTGGGACCACCCACTAAAAGACCGTGTGAGCGAAGAAGCGCGAATAGCCACGGGGTGTTATCATATAAGGCGGCCCGCCTGTCTTCCTTGCGAATGAAGGTCCGATAGGGGTACAACCTATCCACCTCGGGACGCTAGTCGGCCACAGCCGAGATAGGCTCCTCTACCGATAGAGGGAGTTGCTGAAGGACCACCCTCTCGCTACTCACCCGGCATAAACCCCGAAGGGTTTTCACATAGTCGTCCTTGTTGATCGGGGGCAGCTTCGGGTCAACCTTCATCTTGCGACCTTTTACGACCTTGCGGGCCTCCAGATAGGCCTTCACTTCCGTATTGGTCCAGGACTTCAACTTCTTCAAATAAGAAGACTCAATGTCAAGGACTGGCTCTGGCTGGGAATCCAGAAACCTGTGCTCTGCCACGGCCCAGCACTCTCGCCGGGAGCTCCTGTAAAACCCAGTCCACGCGTTCCACCACTTGATATATTCAGGCGTGACGCGGGGGAAACGGGCAGGGGTTGGCACCCTGAAAGAAACATCCTCCCGGTGATGGAAGAAGTCCCACCATATGCGGGCATCATCATTTGAAACTTGCCCGACCCTGTGCCTGTTGGGCAATGAAAACTGTGAAGAAGAGTGTGGAATGTGCTGGTCGTAGCCGAAGTTCCGGCTGAAGCGGAATGGATAGTATGGCTCCAACCACAAAATGCCACTCTTGCGGAATATAAGGACACTCGGCCTGATAGCCAGTGCCCAGTCAACCAACTCCGGTTCGAGAATAGGCCTTGTACATTTGGCCTTGGAAAGCGGATGAATATACTCCTCAGTCTCAAAAAGCTTGCACTGTCTCGTCCTGTTCACCAGCGGGCTGGAATGGGCAGCTAAGCTCCAAAAATGAAGAACCTCGGGGGAATCTATGGGAATATGGGCCAATTTGCCCCGAATGGTGTAGAGTTGCTCCGCTAGTAAAGATGGCTCGGCGCTTGCAAACTCTATCATCCGCGGAACAAGAGGAACCACCTGTAATGCCCGAGGAGCCGCCTCCGGGAACAGGGTACAAACCCAAGCATTAAAAAATGTAACGGACCGACCGTCCGAAGACTTCTGGGGAGACGCGTCTTGTGCAAGTCTCCCAACATCTTGTAAATAAGGCATAAAGCCATCGGACAAAGAGATAGCTTGGTACCCCAAGCCATGAGACAGGCCGGATAAATGGCCTCTACCCTAATCACGCTCTCGTCACCTTGCGGAAGAGCGAAAGAACAAAGCCAGTAAACCAGAGACGCAGCACAGTGGGTGACTGCGTCAACACCGGTAGGGTTTGGGTTCTCCCCCTGCCCTCCTCTCGAAGAAGATGATGAAGCGGCCTGGCGTCGCACCCTCTTCTTCCGCTTCTGAGCCACTGGCGCTATCGGGGGAAAGTCTTCATACCTATTCTTCCCATTGAAGAAATATTGAAGCCAGGTGCCCATCCGCACCCTTCGCTTCTCGCCCGGCTTCCGAGCTTCCCTCGTGTCATGCGACGAATGAAAGAGGGTGCGGTACGCCTTCATCAGATATCGATAGGCGTAACCCACCAGATACCGACTGTCACCGTCGGTCTGATCTTTCAGCCAGTCAGGCCAACAAACCTCTTCATACGGTTCCCCATCAATGGGTAGGCCGCTAAGCTGCGAGAGGCTCCATAAGTCTAGAGAGGTCTCTCCTTTTGAAGTATAGAAAGTGTTATATTCGGGGCAGAACACCTCAATCATACCGCAGCACAAGCCTCGGGAGATGGGGTAGCGGTACCTTGAGGCATACACGCTGTGATATACGCTAGCCTTGGTCAGAATTGGAGCATAATGATGCAGCACATAGTCTGTGAACTCCACTGCTCCGGGCCTGAATGCGTGGGCGTCGGTGACCCTCAGCTCGGCAAACCACCCCACAGATATCTGGTGCTTGAAGCGGACCGCCAAGCAATCCAGCAAGAATGATTCTTCTCTGTACCCCCACTTCAGCGGGGCAAGGAACAAGCCAAAGATCGGCTTCTCCCGATCCACTCTACCCGCGGAATCATTCCACCGAGCGGGTACAAATTCAGGGGCCCTGGTCAGCAGCCCGTCTTCTGGAGCCAGATCTTGCAGTCCCAGCACGACGCTCCATTTCCTGACCTCACCGGGGAGGTAAATGGGTCTTCCCCGCACCACACAATCTGTCAGACTGTCCCTCTCCACCAGCAGTGCCTGCTCAACTTTTTGGACAACGAACACGTACCTCTTCCCTTGAAGGTTGAAGCGTTGGAGAAGGGACATCAGGTGTTTGTCTTTGGGGTAGTCCCTCCTGGCGACACCTTCCCTGTCATAATGAAAGGAGTCACCCCCAAGAATGAGGAGATGGCTGGTATCCACAGTATCTATCTCCGAATCAGAGGATTCCGCAACCACGGCCACTTGACCGTGCCCCCGATCAAGGGAATTGACGTTCGCCCACATCACCACGGCACGAGAAAAAGAGCCGGATGCCATAATAGCTGCAAAGAAACACATCAAATAATAATCAAAGTCAGAAAATAGTTGATCAAAGGTAGATTTCTGACAAAATTTTGGCAGAGTCTCCCCAGCACGAGAGATTGCCAAAGGAAAGCGGGAATGCATCCACTAAGGGAACGGCCCCTAAAAGCAGCCATCGACATCACACCGAGGCCAAAAGGAACACCCGGGGAAATAGCTCCGAGGGCAAGCCCTACTAGAAGCTTCCCGGGGCCCAAAGAATGGGTTCGAAACTCAAAAGGGTAGCATTTCGCTCACCCCGAAGGAAAGCCACCGCCGATCTCGCCCTCACCTCGCTCGGCGTCGCGGGAAGAGAAGAAAGGGAGGAGAGAGAAGGGAAGCTTGCAAATGAGGAGTGATGAAGAAAAAAATGAAGAAGAAAGAAATATATAGGGGAAGCCTCCCCCTTGTTAAACCAGCGCGCTATTTAGCGCGCCGGATTAAAAGACCCGTAAGCAAAAGGCACGCCGGGATTGGCCGCGCCGAAGTCATGCGTCAATGGAAAAGGCATGCCATATTAAAAACCCAAAGGGGCAAGAGCGCGTCGAAGCAACCTCGCGCCGTATTAAAATGCAAATGGCGCCGGATTACCGTCAGTGCCAGATTAAGGGCCATCCCAAGCTCCTGTCAACCGAAGGGGAGATCATTCTGGGTGAAATTCATCCGTCGGCCTTGCTGCACTCGTGCCTTGCTCGCAACACCCACGTCTGGGGGGCATTTGTTGGCCCCCAAATATGATCATCGGTGACCAAGCCACAAAGACAAAGGACCCGGCCCGCAGAAGCATGGAAGCCGATAAAGATCAACATATTGAAGACTTCTAAAGCTGCCAGAGCCTCGAGTCACCCCGTATGGACACGGGGACTTCACCTCAGGAGAGCCGAGACAAACTCACAACCAACCGGCAGTGCGACCAAGCCTGCCCAATGAACCGGCATCGACTCTGTCATGCCGCATACAATACACCCGTTGTCCGATCAAGGACGATGGTCTACCCAGTGGCTTCCCACCTCATGAAAGGCTCTCCTGAAGATGAAAGAGTCCCCCTGACTCTCTGAGACGGAGGACCGAAAGCTCTGGCGGCAGAAGATCCCGATCACCCGGCACGGGTACGGTTCCCTCCAAGATGGGCCCGTTGGTGACCGAATGATCACCCAGCTCAGGCGGAACTATCCCTGGTGTTATCTCACCCTCCAAGGAGCTTTGAGCACAAGCCAGACCAAGCCAGCAGCACGAATCATAGAGCCGAAGGCCGTGTCAGCGGAAAGCCTGTATGATCAAATCAAAGCTATCTGGAGTCCTGAGAATGGCCGTACATCGACCTGGGGGCTTCGACAAGATATCTTGTCGAGGTTTCGAGGAGCATTGGCAAGATAAATGTTCACGGTGACCCCTGAAATCATCCCCGGACTCATCGACTGGCTCGAAGCGCGCGAGGAGCATTAGCACGGCGCGCCCGAAACCGGTGCCCCCCCCACCTGATGCCCTTATCCCGGCGCACAAGAACCCCACTATCCAGCGCCTTCTCAGCCCGGCGCGTAAAAGAGTGGAGCCCTTACCCGGCACGCCAATCTCCACGCCGGATCAAGGTCTCGCACCTATTCTTATATATATATGGCTGTTCGATTGAAAAGAAGAAGAGAGACGAGAAGAGATAAGAGAGGTAGATAGAAGAAAAATAGAAGGGAGGTTTTCGAGAGAGGCTTTCGAAGAGGCGACAGAGAGAGAAAAGGAGGAATCGGGAGAGAGAGCTTCCTTGGGAGACAGGGTTTCTTCTTAGCGTCCTCCGCCTGCCATCTTCCTCTTCTTTCGCTGAAGATACGATACTCTGTTTTGAGAACAGGTGGGCGCCGGTGCCTGTCTTCCTCTGCTTTCGTGGATTCTTCTCTTTTGGGGGTTCCGTCTATCAAATGTAAGCGAGAGGGGGAGGGATGGCAATGATATGAGCCGACCCCTCCCCTCCTCCTCTGCGATTTCTTCTATGTTGCTCCTCTGTACATTCCTCTACAACTGATGAACGGCGACCGAGCAATGATGCCGGCGCCGGATTCTTAATGTGTAAATGTTAGCCTATTCCCGTTTCTGGGATGGTAATATCTATATGAATGCTTGGACTAGTAGGTCAAAAAAATGCTCGAAGCTTATGTTCCCTTCTCTGTCTATATCAATGTGTATGTTTGAGTTCTTCCGCGCGTGGTCCCCGATTCCGGTTTCCCCGAAGTCCCGATCATGCCCCGAAGCATCGTGGGCTATAGAAACGACCCCTCCCCGGGTCTTTCCGATCGACTGCTTTCATCTTTGATTTAAGGATCTCTGTATCCCCTCCGTGGATAGAGTTGTGCTCATGCGCATGCTTCTTCCCGTCGTGGTATCGAGGGTCTAAATCCCATTAACTCCTCCCTTCGTACTGCTCTGATTGTTCGCAAGGTGGGAGTTGCCTTTGGGATGGCCGGATCCATCCCCCTGAGTGCTGCGTCTTAGCTGTTCGAGCATATGCTTCTACGATTGGCTTATCTCATCTGTGCATCTAATACCCGTCTGCATCATGGTCCTTTGAACCGTTCTGAGATTCTTTCATCTCATCTTAATCACCCGGGGAGGGGGATACACCCCCGTTGCTTCATGGAACTGCTGGGCGATTGAGGGCTCTACCTCTCGATGGTAGATGCTTCCTCAAAACCATAGCAGACAGTAACAAGGGGTCTTAGCCCAACAAGCTCAGCCCCGACAATCTGAGACCCAATCGAGGCCAAGGGATGTATGCTCCTCGTAGGCTAGCCCTCGGAGCTTCACTCTCTTAATGGTCGATTCCTCCACAGGATGTGTCGTCAGCTGTGGGTTGCCCACCCCTCGTAGGCTAGCCCTCGAGGTGCTGCTCCCATTATCAGAGGCTTCACCCTTCTATCTTCACCCACGGAGTCTTGGTGCCCCTCGCAGGCTAGTCCTCGGGGTATCCTGTCCGATGGGAATTTGCTGGATGCCACTGTGCAGACCGGCGGTTTAGGGGCGTACTCCATGAGTGAGTATGACCCCGTTTCTCCCCTGCAACTCTTCATGTTCAGGGGAGATGCTGCCAAATTTTGGACAGACTAAGAATGATTAAGCCATAATGAGATGCTTATCCTGAGCCCAATCAACTCAATGCTCGAGTATGAACCTCGCACTGACTCACTGCATCATTTCCAGAGGGTCCTGGACTTCGATCAAACGATCAGTTGGCCCAAATAACTTCATAACTCTCAATAAAAGCTTAATAAACTCAAATGGTCTCAAAAATGCATGAAAATAAGCTAAAATGGCGTGGCCCTAAACCGGCACGCCTTAATACTGCGCGGCCCCCCACCGCACCGTATTAACATGTGACTCATGTTTCCCTTTTTTTCTTGGGCACGTTCCCGACGCGCCCTAAGATAGCGCGCCCCGTGCCCTGCGCGCCGTCTTAATTGGTTATCAAGGCCACGCTGGATTAGCTCTTCACCTACGCTTTACCGCGCCGGATTAACCTCTTTACTTACGCTTTACCGCGCCGGGGAAGCTATCTCTTGCGCGATCACGCCGTTTCAAGTTGCCGTGCTGTTCTAACCCTTTGCTCGCTCTCGGGGCAATCCTGGCCTCCCATGGTCGATATTGGCTACCCTAATTAGCGGTAGATTAAGTAAGGCAAGGGTTGTTCATGCTCCGAATAACCTCTCTATCATGTTGGCTATCATGTGTATTACCACCTTGCCTTCGTTATTACCCTTGTGTTACCGTTTCCCTCCCTTCTGACGGGGATTAATGAATGTGATCAAGCACTGCTTACTATCATAATTCTGTTGCCATGCTTAGTACAGTTCTCAGCGTCATGCATGCATACTTGCATAGACCCTCGGGTATATCAAATGGCGTTGACAGAAAGTCGGGTTACGCCCGATCGGAAGTCTCCACTATGCGTGATGGTGATTTTCGGACCTACGTCCTCCGCCACGTACCACGGGTCTCCAATTAAATGAACCATGCTTCTCCTGCATGATTCCGTCATGTTTGTAACGTCACATCCTTTATTCCGGCCTCGACAGCCCACTATCTCGGTAATTAATCAAAGGTGTTCCCTCCTCGTGGGGGATGTAATTAACGTCATAGCCTTTATAGTATGGCAGACTGCTAGTCCCGACTGAACCTCACATTCGTCTGACCAAGTCAGAACGAGCGCACAATAAAGTTGTCACGTATGTGACTAGCACGCCCGCGCAGTCAATCAGTCAGTTAACTACCAGTTAGTTAATTGGTTGATCGACACGTGAAATAAGATATATCTATGTATGTATACACACACACACACACATATATATATATATATTTAAAAGAATAAAAAAATAATAATAAGATAAAAAGATCGCAAACAGACATCAAGGCCATCAAGTCTTCCTCTTCTACTAGCCTTAGAGAGGACCTAGTTCTTACCCCATCCTCCAGATTGTCTATGACGTTCACAGCTGGATGATCCTTTAAAAATGTGGAAGAGCTGGGTAGGTCAGGATGCTGCACTTGTGGTTCTTGTAGTGTCTCGAGTGTAGAATCTTCATCTTTTTCACTATTGCTTGAGGTTGCTTTCAATGGTTCATCCTTAGCCTTGACACTCATTGAGTTCTTAGGATCTTCATCTGCATCCAAGGTAGAAGAAGTTTGGTCTGTCAGTTTTGATTTGGATTCGTCAAAGATGACATGAATACTTTCTTCAACAACCAAAGTCCTTTTATTAAATAAACGGCAAGCTCTAGAATTGAGTGCATAACCTAGGAAGATTCCTTTATCACCCTTTTCATCAAACTTACCCAGGTTGGACTTACCATTGTCCAAAATATAACAAGGGCATCCAAAGGGTTTAAGATAAGAGTTGTTTGGTTTCTTACCCTTGTAGAGCTCATATGGAGTTTTCATTAGAATGGGCCTTACCATTGCCCTGTTGATGATGTAGCAAGCTGTACTCACCGCTTCAGCCCAAAAATACTTAGGTAGGGAATTCTCACTTAGCATGGTCCGGGCCATGTCTATTAATGTCCTGTTCTTCCTTTCCACTACTCCATTTTGCTGGGGCATCCTTGGTGATGAAAAATTATGTGTGTACCCCTGCTCTTCACAGAAAATGCTGAATTCATGATTTTCAAATTCACCACCATGATCACTCTGGATGGTGGTGATGATGTAACCTTTTTCATTTTAGATTTTTCTGTAAAGCACTTGAAACTCCATCAGGGCATCACTTTTATTACCTAAAAATAACACCCATGTGAATCTGGAAAAGTCATCAACAATCACAAAGTCATTGGATTTTCCACCTAGGCTAGATGTTCTAGTAGGGTCAAAAAGATCAAGATGCAACAGTTCCAAAGGCCTAGTAGATGAAACAATATTTTTGTTTTTGAAGGAAATTCGTGTTTGCTTGCCTTTTGTACAAGCTTCACAGATCCTATCACTTTCAAATTTTAATTTTGGCAGTCCATTCACCAAGTCATGTCTAGACAGCTTAGAGATTACTCCAAAACTAGCATGACCTAATCTTCGATGCCAAAACCGTGCATTTTCATGATTGTTCGCAACCAAGCAGAGATCATTGCACGAAACATTATCAATATCAACAGTATAAACATTGTTATTCATTTTTCCAAGAAATTTGATCTCATTTGTGTTTTTGTTCAAGACGATGCAGTGAGTTTCATCAAAAATAACTTTGAAACCCTTATCGCACAATTGGCTTATGCTTAGCAAATTATGATTCAGACCTTTCACCAAAAGCACATCTTCAATAAGAATTTCAAAATTCTTACCAATGTTGCCTATCCCAATGATTTTACCTTTGTCTTGACCTCCAAAGAAAACTGAACCTCCATCCTTGTCTTGCAATGTAGAGAACACTTCCTTGTCCCCTGTCATATGCCTTGAACAGCCACTATCCAAGTACCATTTGCTCCCCCTGGCTTCAAGACATATCTGCAAGAAGAAAAATTCTCATGCAATTATTTTTGGTACCCAAGCTAGTTTGGGTCCGTAGGAGTTAGTCCAATTCTTGGTATATCTCTTCTTGGTCCAAAAAGCATGATTTCTTGGTGGGTTTTGTCTAAACCAGCAATTCACAATAACATGGCCAAATCTACCACAATGATAACAATTAACAGGTGCAAACTTTCTTTGAAACTATCGTGGTTTGAGTTGAACATGTTTTGGTTCAGCTTTGGAACATGAAGCATGGTTTTCATCTTCCTCATGAATAAGGGATGTGGTGATCTTATGCTCAAACGATTTATTATTTTGGGGGGTGTATCCAAGACCTTCCTTTTGAAAATTAATTTTGATTCCCAACAAGTTATCTAGATTTTGCTTGCCCTTAACAAATCTTGACAATGTAGACTGGAGATCAACCACTTCTTTTTCTAGAGTCACAATCTTTTCTTCAAGTTCTGAGTTTGTAGATTTCAGAATTTGTTCTTCAATTTTTATCTTTTCACATGCTTTCTCTATTTCAACTACTTTGCAAGATAATTCCCCTTTGGTTTTATCACAGTCTAAAATTGTTTGTAATAGATTTTCTTTTTCTTCCGTAGCCTCAAACCATTCTTGTTCCAGTTTCTCAAATTTGACAAAGATGTCTTCATGTGACAAGTCATCAAGTTTCTTTTTGAGAGTTTTATTTTCAGATCTGATTTTCTTGTATTTCATGTACAACTTTTCATATTCAGATTCACATTGTTCATTGGAGATGAAATCAGGGTCAGAGTTTACCTCCGTAGATTCATCTTCATGTGCCATGAGACACAAGCTTTCAACGAGTTCTTGGATTTCTTCATCAGATGGTTCATCTTCTTCGTCACTCCAAGTGACGACCATGGCTTTGGGTTTCTTGAAGTTCTCCTTCTTGAATTTCTTTTTCAGATCCGGACATTCACCTCTCATGTGTCCAGGCTTCTTGCATTCGTAGCATATGATGCTACTTGGCTTGCTTGATTCGCCTTTGGTTTGCGTGGGCCTTCTTTGCCCCTTTCTGAAGTTTCCCTGAAAGTTTCTCTTCTTCCTTAGAAATTTCCTCACTTGGCGAGTTATCATCGCCAATTCTTCCTCTTCATTGCTTCCGTCACTTGATTCACCTTCTTGAAATTCATCATCGGAGTGATGAGCTTTCAATCCAATGACCTTCTTCTTCTTGATGTGTTCATCAACTGTCTTCTTTACATTTATCTCATAGGTCATGAGTGACCCTATGAGTTCATCCAAGGTGAGAGTTGACAGGTTCTTTGAGTCTTCAATTACCGTGGCCTTTGTGTGCCAAGCCGACGGTAGGGACCTTAACACCTTTCTCACAAGGTCAGAATTTGAGTATTCTTTCCCGAGACTTTTGAGACCATTTGTGATCTCTGTTAACCTTGCAAACATCTCGGAGATGGTTTCTTCAGGTTTCATCTTAAATAGCTCATAGTCAGTGACTAAGAGATTTGCCTTGGTTTCCTTGACCTCTGAATTTCCCTCGTATATGAGTCGCAGCTTGTCCCACATTTCTTTGGCTGAGCTGCACATAGAAACACGAGAGAGTTCATTAGGGTGTATCGCACATTGCATAATATTCATGGCATTGAAATTAGCAATGCATTTCTTAATTTCCTCGAGTGTCCATTTTTCTTCATCAGTCCCGAGTTTATGAGGGCCCTTGTCCATAACTCTCCAAACTTCATACTCTTGAGCCCTTAGAAACACATGCATTCTATTTTTCCAGTACGAGTAGTTTGAACCGTCAAAGAAGGGAGGACAGTTGATGGAGTGACCCTCGGGTATCATACCCTTGTTTGCCATTTAACCGGATCTTACTCTAGATCGTTGGATCTGTGAAAGAAAGAGCCTTAGCTCTGATACCAATTGAAGTCTCGAGATTAAATGGCACACAAGAGGGGGGTGAATTGGGTGATAACAAATTCTTTGCAGAAATAAAAACAATTTTATTATTACGTGAGGACACATGAAAAGAAGATCATGAAAAACTAGATTTATCAAAACAACACTGCAATAACCCTTGGTACTAGGCGTAGTCAACAAATCCGTAGATTCACTCACGCAAGCTGTTATCTTTCTGGCGAGAGTAACCTTGTTAGTGCGAATCCAGATTTTGATATACCGAAGGATTTATGAGAAAGGGGGGACAAAAATTCTAGATCTAACGGTTTCAAAATAACTGGATCCACAAGGGTGCACAGAAAGGGGATAGGAGATAAGGAGCAAACCATAATGAGATAGCAGTTTTAAGGTGGTTCGGATGCCACAACAGCAACCTACGTCCACCCCTCACCGATAGTGAGGATCCACACACTATCTTGTAAAGTGTTACAAGATCAGACGCACGCACACACACTGGGAAAGTGAGCTTCCGCGAAGGTGCAAGAACACCTTAACACACACACAACTACAACGGATTGAACACACAAACACACACACACACGGATCTAGGAAGATCCACACACACTGAAAAGTTTAATGATTACAAGAACCACAAATGAAGCTCACGAGAAAATATGATTTTAGAACACAAGAAAAGAATCTTGATTTGCTCCCCCTTAGTGGATGAAGAATGCTTTGGATGTAGCTTGATCCCTAAGATTGATCTTCACTTGAATGGATGAAGAAGGATGAAGAACTCCTCTCGGATCACTGTTTACGTCTACAATGCTAACTTCCTTATCTTCCTCTTTGATAGCCTCTTTGATCCACCTTGAGCATTAGGGTTTTCTTAACCCTCTTGTATAAGTTTTATAGGCTTTGAATGGTCCATGGACTCCCCCCAGACCAGATCCACAATTTCTGGAGGGTTTGAGTGCTTAGGGATTAAACAATACCAAGTGGAAAGGCTTCTCTCGAAGTGACAAAAAGTCAACAATATTGGGCAGCTCGGGGCTGGTGGTCGACCTACAGGGGCTGGCGGTCGACCGCCACTAAGAAACCTGCAGGAGGCCGGTCCCTGGGAAATCCGGTCGACCGGGATTGAGGGGCGGTCGACCGCCACTGAGACAACCTGTAGAAAATTCCATTCTGTTATTTCAGGTCGACCGGGGTGATGCTGGAGGTCGACCGGACTGTCAAAAACCTAAAAAATGAAGAGTTTAGCCCAGAAAAGTGTATCTATATGATCAAGGCATGAATTGAACGATTGGGTAAAAGTTATTTCAAGTTCATTCAAGTTCTTAGAAAGCCATTTGGAGTGCTAAAACCTTAAGCAAAAACATGAAGAGTTCTGACCTCGAAAGCTTATGAAAATCACTTAGGATATTAGCATGTGAGCAACCATATGTCCTTGGTTTTGTTATCATCAAAAACACCGAGATATATATACAACACATGATGTTTCAAGAATATTCAAAAATGTATAGAAGACAGTAGGTATACAAAACTCTCAAGGTGGCTAGCTCAAGGGTAAGCCAAGATCAGCCAATTTGACTATGAAGCAGAAGGTTTTAGGGATTGTGCAGGACCCTGAGCGGACAACAGCTTTAAGAAGGATTCAGGGTGTAGTAGTTAAAAGCAAATCTCATGAAAGAAGGAACATGAACACTAAAGCACTCTCCCCCTGAGACAATGCAGTTCAAAGCCTTTTCCAATAGGACTCTCCTTCAGCAAGAAAGAAATTAAGTGCAATTTAAACCAACATCTACATGCATCCTAAATGTTTAATTCAAAAGACTGAATACACTTACCCCCCCTTAAATGTGTGCATGATTCTGAAAGCATATGCTCTAACTCCTACAATTTAAATGCATTGAGACATTAGCTTAGACATGATGAAAGTGCTATGCATTCTAAATTAGTTCTTCAAGCTATGCATGAGTATGCAAAGAGACATAGATGCAGTCAACATGAATTAACCGTGTCGACCTGTTATGAATTAACTATGTCGAAGCACAGCAATATCCTAGAGTGTCTGTTTGGATAGAAATGCACTGATAGGCCGATGCAGCATGGACAGAGTGTCGACACAGTGCATTTTATAGAACCATGATTTCTAATGAAATGAACTATGAGGCCGATGCAGCTGAGAGGAGTGCCGACTCCTTTCTCTAGCAAATGAGATTTACAAGAATTGTGTCTCTTTTTTAGCACAAAACAGGGTGTGCATCCATTTCAAATGAACTTTTGGAACTTGACACAATTGATGTGTAACTGGTTCATGCATGAGCAGACTGATGCATACATTGACACCCTTTATCTCAAGTAAGTCATATGTAAGTGCTGACTCCCCCTAAATGTATGCAAGCTTATCAAACAATCTTTTTGAGTCTTTGACACAAGAATGTGCAATCAAATGGATGTATGCATGATCATTGCACTGATCATCAAATATGACATGAAGACTGTGTAGGAGTTATTGAACTAAACTCATGAATGTATACATTGTTATGTGCAAATTAGACCCATGGTACTAGGCGGAGAACATAGATCTTAAGACCATCTCTCGCATAATATGGGTTTCCAGACAGACCGCATCTGTCCTTCTCAACACCATTTAATATACCATAGGTCATGCAAGAAAATGCATGACAAATGCAGTGCAGTCCCGTGTGCAATGTAGATTTTAACTTGTGCATGAGAATGCATGAAGGCAATGCTACTGACATATGCAAATGTAAAGATAAATGCATCCGATTTTCATGATATCTAATTTATTCAGAGGGAAGTTCTTCAAAGAATTGACTAGAATGATAAAAATAGAAATAGGATTAAAACCAGAAATGGAGTTTTACCAACTACAGGTGTCTTGGTTTTATTGAACCCCTTTATTTTTATTTTTCCTCCTTTCTTCAAGGCACACCTACAAAACAGATTCTCATTTTGCATACAAAGGTACCCAAGACTTCTTGGGTCCTTGTGAGCTAGCAACACCTCTAAAAGGTGTTTTCCATATTTTCTGAGCATTGAAGTCATCACATTTCATCATATAGCACTCATGCATGGTATGCCCAGACTTGCCACAGTAATGACAGTAAATAGAAGACCTTATGTTTTTCTTGTGCATGGCAAAATTTAACTTCTATTTATTGACACTAAAATTCTTATTTCCTTTAACATGCCAACATTCTTTCATGACATGTCCAGCCTTGCCACAGTGATGGCAGTTCACTACTGGTTTCACATTCTTGTTATAGAATTGAACATGTAATTTTTTATTTTCAACTCTAGCATTTTTGTTACCAATGGCCAGCCAACATTCAGAGGCTATGTGGCCTGACTTCCAACAGTTGAAGCACACAATATGCCTTCTTTTTGAAGCAACTTTATTTTCATCAAAAACATTTCTATTTTCAGGGAATTTGGCATGTTCAGAATAAAACTTCTTTCTTCCCTTGACAGACTAACAGTATGCAGCTATGTGTCCAAATTTACCATAGTGAAAGCATTCATTCCTCATTTTCTAAACATTAGGAAATTTCCTAGCATGCAAATTCCTAACATGCATCTTACCAACAGTTTGATCATCCTTTCTCATCACTCTACAGTCATGCATCAAATGACCAATCTTTCCACAATAATGACATGAATTTTTCTTTGCATGTGCATGTAAATGTATAGGAGATTTATGGTCAACATGCACTGAGCTAGCCACGTGGTGATGCAATCTGTTTTCTTTTTATAAGTCCTTTTTCTGGGTGGAGGTTTTATTATTAACAGTTGGTTTTTGACTTCTTTGGGCAGTGAATTGGCAAAGTGGTGAATTTGAGGTACTGGGTGTTTCTGAGCTGTTCACACAAGAAGTGTAGAGTTTGTTTTTAAAAGTTTTCTTATTAGTATTGTTGTAGCCCAACCCTTCCTTTTAATTAGAGATTCACTTTAGCCCCTAGTAATCTATCTAAATTTTCTTTCCCATGAACAAATTTTGACAATGAGGTTTTCAGATCTTGAATCTCATTTTTCAAAGAAGAAATAAGCAATTCAGAATTAGCATTTTCTTTTTTACATTTACCCAATCTTTCATTCAACATGGTATTTACAGATTTGTGATCTTCAATTTCCTTGTCAAGACTAGCCAGCTTATCTGAATTATCCAAGTTCACACACTTACCCTTTTCAAATGTAATCAATCTTTCAGATAGGGTAGTGTTTAAGTGTTTCAACTTTTCAACCTCCTCTCTCAGTTTGTCATTCTGCTCTTGGATTTCATCATCGATAATCAAGTCACTTATTGAAATCTGATCTTCATCAGATGCTTCTTGTTTGTTTTCAGTTTCAAAATTTTCAAGATTTTTCTGAAGCTCCAAATTAACTGTTCTAACAGCCTCAAGTTTTTCAGAAATCAGATCATTTTCACTTTCAAGATTTTTGAATTTTCGTTCAGATTCCTCAATTTGTTTTCTGAATCTCTCATTTTCAGATTTCATGTAGTCTAGTTTTGATTTGACAATGTCAAGATTTTTCAGTTGTTTTCCAAAATTATCATTTTTGATTTTCAGTGTTTCAACATATTCATTTTCAGAACTAGTACTCTTAACATCATCCAATTTCTATTTCAGAGTTTTATTTTATTTTCTCAAATTCTCATGAGACTCAATCAGATTAGCATAAGCATCCTCCCTGTCTTCTATAGAGAAGTTTTCAAATGGATTGCTTACCTCTTCTCCATTCTCATTTCGATCACTACTGTGATCACTTCCTTCAGCCATCATGCATTTGTTGACCTCCTCCTTGTTGATATGGATCAACTAATCAAATATGTCTTTAGCAGTTCTACAGGTTAAGACAAAAGGAAGAACGTTAGAATTAACTACAAATTTTATTAACTTTAAAGCCCTAAGATTTTCACTATTCCTCGATCTATGATCATCAGTCCACTTGGACTTTTCTTTTGACAATTTATGTGGCCCTTCAGTGATTAGAGTCCACAGGTTAGGATTAACAGCACTTACAAAGCGAGTCATACTAGCTATCCAGATATAGAATCCAGATCCATTAAACACTGGTGGATGAGCCATCGAAATATGTCAAGTCAATAATATGAAAGCAACAAAGTACCAAGAAAGTAACAGTCTATGACAGCAATTGCACCAAATAAGCATGATCTACTCTACAGATCGTTGGATCTGATCTGTTACGCCCCGAGATCCGATTCCCAATTTATGGGCATATATTTTTTTCCTTCGGACCTTGAAGCATTACATAGTACGTATCGCGGAAGCACAATATATAAACATGCATACACTCGCATGAGAGAGAGAGAAACCACAATTACACAAAACGTAAATAGCATTTCAACCATTCATAATTTCCAAAGAGAGTACATGTCCATTGTTCTAGATTAAACATGAGTCCACATAGGCTCATCACTCCATAACCAATATAAGAGAGACATTTATCCATAGCATACCTAGACAACTTATGAACTAGCACTACTCCTCAGCTGTAGCCTCCTCCTTAACCTCCTTCTCTATGTCTCCTGAAAACGTGTGTCACAAAGGCGTGAGTGTGACGCACAGTAGGAAGCCTAAACAAACTGGGGTTAACTCGCATCTATATAACCAAATTATATACATAATTCAGATGTTAATAATAGCATAATCAATTCATTACCATCTACTTAAAATAACTCATATGAGGAAAAATACATATTCTTGAACTAACATATAAGGTGCCCATGCATGCACAAAAATCACGGTGAATGAGCAATTACACATTATCACATTTTCGTTATTCATGGAAACATACAGTTGCCACAAACACAGAAGGCCCACACACAAACGAATGAAAGAGTACTGCGCAGACCCGAGAGTGAACTCCCACCTAGATTCCTGAGGCCCAGTGGCGTTACGTATCGCTGTCCCACAGAAGGGCCACCCCACAACGGGGCTGAAGTCTGAATCATAGTAATTTTGACCAGGGCGTTATGTATCACCCTCCCTTGGGTTCTTTTACTTCCGCGACGTTACGTATTGCCGTCCCGCAGAAGGGCCGCCCCACAAAGGGACCGGAGTCCTATCTCACAGAATGCTGTTGTTTCCATTCATAACATTCACATCGTATTTGCATTCATACTCATTTTACAAATACTAGCATGATACTTTATCATAACAAGCATGCTTTTCAATGGTTTTAGTGGGCTAAACATACTTATATGCTGACTGATGCGGAATAGTGCATGATCATGTTACTATATAGAAGAGGACAGGTTTATTTCTAGGCTACACATGCATAGAAAATGACGTATATCTATAAGTACAAAATTTTTGGGTGCATGAAATTTTTACTGGAAGGTTCTGCCTTGGTTTCCTATCATTTCCTATTTTTTCCAGATTTTTACGAATTGAAATGCCCTTTCAAAATCCCCTTTTTATCAGTTTCTGGAAATTAGGTCAGAACCACATGTGCATCGACCTACCCACATGTGCATCGACCTTACCATGGTCTGCACCATATGTGCACCGACCTATGCAGGGCTCTAACGCATGTGCACCGACCTGTGCAGGGACCTTAACACATGTGCACCGACCTGTGCAGGGGCTCTAACGCATATTCACCGACCTATGCAGGGGCTCTAACGCATGTGCACCGACCTGTGCAGGGATTTTAACATATATGCACCGACCTGTGTAGGGACCTTAACACATGTGCACCGACCTGTGCAGGGGCTCTAACGCATGTGCACCGACCTGTTTAGGGGCTTTAATGCATGTACACCGACCTGTATAGGGATTCTAACATATATGCACCGACCTGTGCATGGAATCTAACACACGTGCATCGACCTGTGCAGGGACTTTAATTCATGTGCACCGACCTGTGCAGGGGCTTTAACATATGTGCACCGACCTATGCAGGAACCTTACCTTGGACTGAACCAAATGTGCATCGACCTTACCTTGGACTGCACCAAATGTGCATCGACCTTACCTTGGACTGGACCAAATGTGCATCGCCCTTACCTTGGACTGAACCAAATGCGCATCGACCTTACCTTGGACTGGACCAAATGTGCATCGACCTTACCTTGGATTGAACCAAATGTGCATCGACCTTACCTTGGACTGCACAAAATGTGCATCGACCTGACTGAGGTTTCAATATAAGTGCTCTGACCTTGACTGGGGCTACACCATGTGTACACCGACCTGACTGGGGGGCTGCACCATATGAGCACCGACCTGACTGGGGGTTCCAATACATGTGCTCTGACCTGACTGGGGGTTGCACCACATGTGCACCAACCTGACTGGGGGCTGCACCACATGTGCACCGACCTGACTAGGGGTTCCAACACATGTGCTCTAACCTGACTGGGAGCTGCACCATATGTGCCGTGACCTGACTGGGGGCTGCACCATATGTGCACCGACCTGACTGGGGGTTCCAATACATGTGCTCTGACCTAACTGGGGGCTGCACCACATGTGCACCGACCTGACTGGGGGTTCCAACACATGTGCTCTGACCTGACTGGGGGCTGCACCATATGTGCACCGACCTAACTGGGGGTTCCAATATATGTGCACTGACTTGACTGAGGGTCCTAATTTCGATAAACAAAACTCATGGGAACCTCATGAAAGTATATTTCTTAAAGTAAAATCTATAAATTAGGCATAGTGGTCAATTCCTCATACCCTTAGTCCCTCTTTGAAATGTAGAAAATATTTTGAAATCATTCTAATGCATAGTTGACCCCTAAAATTTGAGGTTAGGTGCTTACCTTTTGAGATATTAGACCGATGATCCGGGGATGAAATCTACACCCCAGATCCACCTAAAGCTTTTCCTTTCGATTCAGGGATGAGATCCACACCCCAGATCCACCCAAGACTTCGCTGCAGGTTCACCTTCCTATGCAAGGCCAAGTTCCCTCCCTTCTCTTTCTTACACAAGAGGAACCGTAGATGGTAGTTAATTGAAAATAGGTGTTGCTAAAGGTTGACCACCCTTGAAACCCACCTCCTTATATAGTTTTCAAGCCTCTCAAGGTTCTACCAACGACCCACAAGGCTCCAACCCGATCCCAAGGTTGCTTGTTTAAAGAGGGGTTAATGCTAAGCACCTCTTCGGTTTTGAACATGTGTGACCCTTCGACCTCCGGTCACAAATTCTGTTGGACGCGCGCTTCTGCTAGGCATTAGGTTGAAATGTCTTCATATGAAATGTAGAGGATCACCAGATCTAACTATGGGTCATGGTTTCATCGAATTTCATCAAATCTATCATGAGTTACGATTTTTTCAATATTAACGTTATTTCTCTTCTGTTCCAGTCGCGACCCTTCATCTACCTACTCATAAATGCGAGTGGGCGCGATCTTATGTTGGGATTTGGATTGGGATGTCTTCAGATGAAATTAAAAAGACTTACAAATCTAACTTTGACATATGGTTTCATCAAATTTTCTCATTTGTAGCCCGAGTCATGATGTTCTCAAGATTATCATTTATTCTCCCTCATTCCAGTTGCAACCTTTCGGCAGCCCGAGGTAATCTGGGTATAACTCTAGTATCCAGGCAGTATTTGGCCTTGATCTCAACATAGACGTTGTAGCTAACATCCTACTAGGAATTTTACCCTTGGTTTCAGGTCATTTCATTAACCACAGACAAAGTTATGAATTTCTCATTAATTACATTCGAATTCTCCTAACAGTCACACCTCTTCGTGATAGCTGGCAGCCAAATGGCTCAGAACCTTGGGTTCTGATGCGAATTGAGCTTCCACCCCAACAGAAGAGTTTAGGTTAAGGGTCCAAATTTTCTAATGAGCCAGGTGTCATCCCATTTGGTTGCCTGTGGACCAAGATATCCTTATTTTAACGGGTGACTATGTTTTCTATAACTGTTTCGACCCATTATCACAAACTCCCTCTTACCTCCTATTAGGCCTATTTTTCAGAAGTTATACTCTTCACCGAAGTTACTCCTTACCCAATGGTTGTTGAATGGGATTTGGTTTCACCTAGTTATGATCTTCATATGATAAGTTATGAATTTTCTAATGGTTCTTTAGTAATCTATCTAGATTTCTAGCTCATTGAGTTCATGGGCCTGGATTGTACACAATTGGGCCAGTGCCCAATTGTTGGTCATAACATGATCAATCAGAGTCCCGCTCTGATATCAATTGTTAGGTGCAAAGTCAGGATCTAGAGGGGGGGTGAATAGATCCCTCAATTAAAAAAAACTTCTTTCAACTAAAAGGCATACTTAATTGAAATGCAACAAAAGCTAACATTGTAGACTAACCAGTCTACTGATGATCAAACCAATGCACAAAGGTAACTAGTAGATAGCACTGAGATGGAATCAATCCACGCAGGACAGAACTCAAACACTTAACACACCATGAGATCAACTGCACTGCTGGCAATAACTCAAACAACTAGCAAACTCCCAACAACCAACAAACCAATTCATACACAGTAGTAAACGGTTCACACAGAATTACTATTGAGCGCTTAGCACTATGTCAGAATAGAGTGATGAAACAAAATACACGCCAACCTGTGAAGGTGGTAGAAGATAAGGAGTATGCGAAAGACAAATCACAGAGGATAGGATCTTTTAGGTGGTTCGATCTGCCACAAGCAGATCTAAGTCCACCCTTCACTCAAACCTGAGTGAGGCTTCCCCTGCGGATGCAAGACATAGACTCAGTCTGCAACACTTGCTGAAGACACAGCTTGAACCTGAGGGAGACAAATCCCTCGACCTGATCTCACACCCAGCGAGATTAGAACCACTACCACTGGCAGTGACTAGAGAAGCAAATTCTCCCTTCTTCTGTGGACACAGAAGGAACCCGTGAACAACTCCAGTTGTTCACAAACTAGAGGAACAATCCTCTCTTCCTCTAAAACCTCAGAGAGAACCCGGAGAAGACACTTCTCTCTTCTTCTGAATGCTCAGAAGGAACCCGACCCTCAAACAGGGTATCGGAAGAACACAAAGTAAAATAAAAAGATGAGCAAACAAAAACACAAGTAAAAGGAACAAACAAAATGTAGCTCCTCAGGAGCAGAATAGCTCTGGATTTGATCCATGAGCTAAAGGACACCACAGAGACTAAGGAATTCCGGCTGCACACTCTTCTTCTCTTACGAACTGGCCTTGGGATCTGGACTCTCTCTCTCGAGCTCTCTTTCTCTTCTTCTTTTTCTTCTCACAGATATTTCTCTCAATCTCTTGAAATGGCTATTGCACTCTTTTCTTCTCAGATAACTTTAACTAGCTTTCTTCTATGGCTGCTTCTCTTTTCTTTTTCCTCATGGTAGCCTTTTGCCGCGCCTACCTTTAGAAGAAGACAACATCTATATATAAAGCAGAAAATTCAATCTCCACTTAAAAAATCGATCCATAGACAATTTACTCCATTGGTCCAGGTGGCAAGAGAATATTCTGTCAACTTTATTTCTCCAGAATTCAGCCACGTGGTTTGGGTTGAACGCCAACTGGCTTGAAGTCACTAGCATGTGATCCACTCGGATTCTCACGTTGTGGAGAAAGGAGTGAAGCTGCATCGATGCAGCAACTTGATGTGTCGGTGCAGCGAGAATGAAAGGCTTTTAGACCCATGGCTTCTCGTAGACATGTGGTGCGTCGATGCAGTTCCATGATGCTTTGACATAGTAACGTTCAGATGCAGATCCTGGGCTTAGTGCATTGATGCACTTCTGAAGGCGAGCTTCTGGAAATAGCTTCTGTGTGCATGATTGCGTCGATGCACTACATTGTTGCGTCGATGCATCACATTGTTACGTAGATGCATTGCACTATGCTTCGACCTGTTGTCTAGTGTTGGTACTTTGATATGTTATGCTGCATCGATGTATCACTTGATGCTTCAACATGGTCACGTTTAAGTTCTAGTTTTGTGCTTGGTTCGTCAGTGTAGTTCTCTGTTGCGTCGATGTAGAACTCTAGAAATTACTTCTATGGGCATGACTGCATCGAGGCAGTGGTGATCCTGCTTCGACACTTAGATGGCAATCACATCACCTATTCTTTTAACTTTACTTCTGAAAGTTTCATCTTGTTTCTAAGTGAATTTGATCTATCATTTCTCAACTTCCTCTCCCTCTTTGACACAGCTCCAGCAAGAAGAACACATGTTCTCTTGAGTTCTCTTCTGGAATCCTTATGGCGTTGATGCTGTAAACTGATATGTGCATGACTTCATAATCGCTGCTTAGAATCCTTGCACTTTTGGCTGACCTATCTTCAGTTTTTGAACCTTTTGAGACTTTTGGTCGACCAAAAGAAGCAAGCCGGCCGACCAGCTTTGGCTTTAAGCTAGGCACCAGCTGCCAACTTCCTTCCATCTTTCCCTCATCATCATTTTGACTGTGTCAACTCTACATCTTGGATTTGTCTTGGCTAAAACAACTTTTTGGCCTGCTGAACTTTAGAGCGCGAAGACATGTGACTGCTACCTTGTATGATCTCTTGCTTGGCTAACCATTTCTGTAAACTTGCCTTCAACTGATCTTCCACAGAGTTTGCTCGTTCTTCTGAATTCCAGATTTTGCAATTTCAGAGCTTTTGGATTTCTGAACCTTAGAAAAACTGAGCTTCCACTGAGTTAAGAAGTTATTTGCATCAACATCATCAAGAGCATAAAGATGACTCATAGATGAGTCATAGTTTGACATCATAAAAATCATAGGGACACAACAGGTCTGTCGGGGGCCGCTACTTGAGTATAGCAGTCTCTGTGGAACTGTCTCATGTCTGTTGCAGACAGAGACTAAAATCTATCTTGCAGGGACTATTCTAAGGCAAATTATGCAAGGAAACTATATGGAATTGTGAGACAAAATATGATAGCATGCTTAGGATGAGTTTGTGACACGAAAGAGGCATGAAATAAATCAAAACTCTCATCTTTTAATTAAGGGGTGCAGGGATAGAATGCTGTGGAAGACATGCTTGCGCAGTCATAGAAAAACGTTAAATACTCCATGCACAATGCATGAAATCATGAGAAAATAGAGGGCTTTTGTTCCTAGCTTGATGTTTAAGCCAACATGAGATAACCTATGATGGGGACATCGAGGCAAGACCGTCCACATTTTATTTGTATTTATGTCTTTTTATATTTGTATGTATACCCTTGTGTTATATGGGTACGCAATTGTAAGTCTTAGTGGGTTTATATGTAAAATTCCAGTAGGCCCAAGCAAGGGGGCCCTCACCCCTTTCCCATTGGTCCACCTAGACCATGTGGGGCTGGTCAACCATCCTAGGTGGCCATCTAGAAGGTTGGAATGCCAATTGACCACATGGGAGACAAAGGGGGTAAAATTTCCAAGGTAGGCTACCTACCCTTTCAACCTTGTCCCCTCTTGGTCAAGGGGGCGCCCTCCCCTTAATTTTATTTTATTTTATTTTATGTGTTGGCCACACTTAATCCAGGCCATCCCTTCCCCATCGCTAGATCCAATGGTGGAGATTGGATTTGATGTGTAGCATATATATACTTGTATTTTCCCATTTAGAACAATTAATGAATGGAAAAAAAGTTGAATGCCCAAGGAGCTTCTTGCGCCCCCTACCTCTCACCTCTGGTTTCTTCATCCCCAACCCCAATTCTAGAGTGATATCCCTCCCCTATTGATCCTCTCTACCTTCTGGTTCATCTTCGGTGATCGCCGCCGCCGCCGTCGTGTCGCCGTCGCTCCGCCGCCATCGTCTTTGGTATTCTATCCATCCGGGACATAAGCATCTTCCCCGAATTCCTGCTCCCACCTCCCACCTCCTCTGGAGCTGACATTTTCAGAGCTGGTTCCCCTCTCGAACCCCTATCTTCACAAAAAAATTCAATCCAAAATTCCTTCATTTCGTATTTTTCAAATTTCTTTCCTCTTTTATTCCCAGATCTGCCAGGTTTCTACCTACAGTGACAGCAACTCTGTGTTTACCATATCCGGACCTCTTTTTGATTTTCTCAGGAGCTCCTAAATTTACTGGAAGTTCTGTCCACCTTCCTCTATCACCACGAATTTTATTTATTTTTGTTCATTCCTCCACATATTTTTATAAATTCGCCAAAGTTTCCAAACCTGTTCTGTCTGCCTCATTCCAGATCCGACCCACTTCCAGTATAAACTCTCTAGAAAAACCAAACTTCCATAGTTTTCAGATCTAAAAATATCCCTGGTTTCCTCTCTTGAATCTCTACAACGTTGCTGAAGAAGTTGATATCTGATTCGGAGATTTGCTTTATGGTCAAAGGCAACTCTCAGGAAAACTTCCTGCGGTTCTGAGAGTTTGGGTACTGTGCAACAGCAACTTGGAAAATAGTTAAGGGTCAGATCCGTGCAGATCCAGCTTCTCTCTCCAGTCCTATCTTGAAGTACTTCGAGAGAGCTTTCCAATAGTACCTCATGATTGTCGATCCGACAACGGGATTGGTCGCAGAGAGCGATCTCGCCGGGTCGCGTGCCTGAAAATAGCAAGCGCAGGTCCGTGGCCGGTTATTCCGGCGGGTGTCGATCGGAGCTGCCCGGCCTCCGACCGGCGTTCCAGCGTGCCGCCACCCCAGGGAGCGCTCCTCCAAGCGTCCCCCACTACAGCGGTGCCACCCGGTCCCACAGGGTCCCTCCGGCCAGCACATGGGCCCCACAGTCACGAGTTCGTGTGCCGCTGAAGCTACGCGAGAAGCCACCCGTCAACCCGAAATCGGTCCTCCCGGACCCACTTGTGTAGCCCTTTACCTCCCTGCATGGAGTGGGTAGCAAATTTGTATTGCTATAATATTCATGTATTAACTATCCTGGGAGTACGAGTTCGGCCGGGTCCGTCTTCCCCACGCCGAGAGTGTGGAGGTATCATGTTTGCTCCTACACTTGGCATTTGCTTTATTCATATATACTTTTTTATGCCGCTGCTAGATATCATGCTAGGATCATAGCTCGATATATATTGTGATATCACCGCTGCTGCGAGAGAGAGCGTGACCGTCCCTTGACCCGATCCGGGCACAAGAGAGAGCCGACCACCCTAGCTCACTACCGATTTCTCAACCGCGCACGTCCGACGCTTCCCTCATTAAGGGACAATCACGAGCTTGTTTAGAGTCTAAGGATCGCATATCCATTCGGAGTCGAGTCCGTGGTATGTCCCGCATCAATTTGGTATCAGAGCTAGGTTGAGTCTAGGGTGTCAAAAAAAAGGAGTGTCATTTACGTCTAGTCATTAGTCATTGTCTAAGTCGTGTTTAGGGTCATCATTGTTTTAAAATAAAAAAAAAGTGTCTTTTGGGTCGCATTAACATCCCTTTACTTGGTATATCAAAAGGTGTTTTCCGAACGTTAGGCTACGCCTATCGGGAAGGCCGCACACTTGCGCGAGTGATCTTCGGATCGGTTATCTCCGCCACATACCGAGTCTTGGTTTACGTCTAGGGTCCTTAGTGTGCATGCATTCCAACCTTGCATAGTCGGTCTAGTGTCTTGTCACCGTGTGTATGCATGTCCATGTCCGCTACCCATGGCCGTTCCCCAAGACCATATGTCCGAGTGGTCATCCTTTGTGGCCCAATTCAATGCCATCATGGCCCGAGCCTTTGGTTTTACCCCTCTCATTATTAAAGCCACTCTACCCAACGGGTCCACAACGAAACTCCATTTCACCAATAGGGAGTCAGATAATTAGATTTCTCTTAACATCGTGGACTCTCTCTCCAAGACAGGCAAGATTATCCGCGATGGTGATTTTGCTTGTGTTGAGTTCTATAGGAAGATCAGCCGTTCTCTACACTGATGGCGCATGGTGCAAGATCGGCATACTTGTTGGTCCATGCATCATTCTAGGGTAAAAGTGGTTAGGAGAGAGAAAGGCCAATCTTGACTGGGACAAGAGGACTTGCACCTTATGCCCACCTTACCTACCCGGCAAGATCACCCTTAAGGACATGGTTTAGTCGAGCACCCCCGTATTTCGAGCCACCCAACCCCAGTGGCCCACTCCACCTTCGGATTCACGCTTGCCACCTCTCCTAGAGCCCACCCCTCTAGCCACTCATCATGGGAGCCACCCTCCCTTAGAGGAGTCACATTTAGAGGATGTCCATCCCGAGCCACCCGTGTTTCTTACGGGTACGCTATACATAGCCGAGCCACTTCTTAGTAGGCTCAAGGATGGTTTGGTCCCACTTCCTTTCCCATCCATGGACCCCACACTATCTTTAGTGCCGGTCAACTCATTCCATACCACATTTCAATCTAGTCACCATGTTGACACGTTGGACGATCTTATCATGGGATTAGATTCACAATGGAAGTTAACGCACCTACTGGCCCGAGGCTTTGACCAACCTGCTAGTCTTAGCTTCACCCATCCGGCCTTAGGGTCCATTACCTCCGAGTGCACCGTGGGTTGTGTCACCACGGAGATTCTATTATTCCTCCCTATGTCGGTCGAATCTGACTTCACTCCCTTTTGCCCAAGGGAGGAATCTTATTTCCTACACATGTCTATCGTCCCACCGATCATAATGTATGGCGGTGATTATGAATTCCAAACTTGGGACCATGTCATGTTGGAATCCATCTCACGGGGTCATACCTTCTTCGACCCTTTTGACCCCCTCACTAGTGAATCTCCCGAGCCTCCATCTTCACTCCACTTCCACCGCGGAGTTCACTATCATGCCTTTTCCACTCGGGCCAAACAACCTCTACATAGCCATAGGTCCGAACCATCATTTAGGGATAATGAAGACTTTGGTTTCCCCGATCCATCTAAACCACCCGCACCTCCCGGACTTCCCACATACAAGCCCAATGTCCATGATTGGTGCATCATAGGATGTCTAGGAGTTCCCCATGATGACAACCTCTGGTTACGTTAATTGCATGCATGGCACACATTCAGGTGTCCTGGCCCGCCATCATCCATGTACGGGTCGGACTAACAATAGGTTTGTCTAGAGTCATGCATGAGTCCGTTTCTTATTTGTGTGGTTTGCATATGTGTGTTAGTGCATGGTGAGTCTGCATGTGTCTTGTGTAAGCTCGTTGTCGATCTCTTATGAGTAAGAGGCGAGTGGACTCGCTCGATGAGTATGGGATCGGTTCTACATCTATACCCGGATCAGTCACCTACAGGGACTCAGCGGTGATTCCCAGTGAGTCTTCAAGCCGCCTCCTCCCATTTTGAGAGTGCCCCACCTGGAGTGTCCACCTCTAGCCCACAGCAGCTTGTGCATATCGGGTATATATGGAATGAGCAGGTGACGGTCACTTGGAGTGGAGCATACCCGCGTTACTTGGCACGGTGACGGATCCGCCGGAGTACTCGAGCATCCATACCCCTACTCGACGGGGTCGAGTTCCTCCCACCCGGGGAGAATTGATGGGGACATTGAGGCAAGACCGTCCGCATTTTGTTTGCATTTATGTTCTTTTATATTTGTATGTATACCCTTGTGTTATATGGGTACGCAATTGTAAGTCTTAGTGGGTTTATATGTAAAATACCAGTCGGCCCAAGCAAGGGGGCCCGCACCCCTTTCCCATTGGTCCACCTAGACCATGTGGGGCTGGTCAACTATCCTAGGTGGCCATCTAGAAGGTTGGAATGTCAATTGACCACATGGGAGACAAAGGGGGTAAAATTTCCAAGGTAGGCTACCTACCCTTTCAACCTTGTCCCCTCTTGGTCAAGGGGGCGCCCTCCCCTTAATTTTTATTATTATTTTATTTTGTGTGTTGGCCACACTTAATCCAGGCCATCCATTCCCCATCCCTAGATCCAATGGTGGAGATTGGATTTGATATGTATCATATATATACATGTATTATCCCATTTAGAACAATTAATGAATGGAAAAAAAGTTGAATGCCCAAGGAGCTTCTTGCGCCTCCTACCGCTCCCCTCTGGTTTCTTCATCCCCAACCCCAATTCTAGAGTGATATCCCTCCCCTATTGATCCTCTCTACCTTCTGGTTCATCTCCGGTGATCGCCGCCGCCACCGTCGCTCCGCCGCCATCGTCTTCGGTATTCTATCCATCCAAGATAGAAGCATCTTCCCCGAATTCCTGCTCCCACCTCCCATCTCCTCTGGAGCTGAAATTTTCAAGGCTGGTTCCCCTCTAGAACCCCTATCTTCACAAAAAAATTCAAGCCAAAATTCCTTCATTTGGTATTTTTCAAATTTCGTTCCTCTTTTATTCCCAGATCTGCCAGGTTTCTGTCTACAGTGCAGCAACTCTGAGTTTCCCATATCCGGACCTCTTTTTGATTTTCCCAGGAGCTCCCAAATTTACTGGAAGTTCTGTCCACCTTCCCCTATCATCACGAAGTTTCTTGATTTTTGTTCAGCCCTCCACATATTTTTATAAATTCGCCACATGTCCCAAACCTGTTCTGTCTGCCTCATTCCAGATCCGACCCACTGCCAGTATAAACTCTCTAGAAAATCCAAACTTCCATAGTTTCCAGATCTAAAAATATCCCTGGTTTCCTATCTTGAATCTCTACAACTTTTATGAATAAGTTGATATCTGATTCGGAGGTTTGATTTACAGTCAAAGGCAACTCTCAGGAAAACTCCCTGTTGTTCTGAGAGTTTGGGTACTGTGCAATAGCAACTTGGAAAATAGTTAAGGGTCAGATCCGTGCAGATCCAACATCTCTCTCTAGTCCTATATTGAATTACTTCGAGAGAGCTTTCCAACGGTACCTCCTGATCGTCGATCCGACATCGGGATTGGTCGCAGCGAGCGATCTCACCGGGTCGCGCGCCTGAAAATAGCAAGCGCAGGTCCGTGGCCGGTTATTCCGGTGGGTGTCGATCGGAGCCGCCCGGACTCCGACCGGCGTTCCAGCGCACCGCCACCCCAGAGAGCGCTCCTCGAGGCGTCCCCCACTACAGCGGTGCCACCCGGTCCCACACGGTCCCTCCGGCCAGCACGTGGGCCCCACAGTCACGAGTTCGTGTGCCGCTGAAGCTACGCGAGAAGCCGCCCGTCAACCCGAAATCGGTCCTCCCGGACCCACTTGTGTAGCCCTTTACCTCCCTGCGTGGAGTGGGTAGCAAACTTGTATTGATGTAATATTCATGTATTAACTGTCCTGGGAGTACGAGTTCGGCCGGGTCCGTCTTCCCCACGTCGAGAGCGTGGAGGTATCGTGTTCGCTCCTACACTTGTCATTTACTTTATTCATATATACTTGTTTATGCCGCTGCTAGATATCATGCTAGGATTGTAGCTCGATATATATTGTGATATCACCGCTGCTGCGAGAGAGAGCGTGACCGTCCCGTGACCTGATCCGGGCACAAGAGAGAGCCGACCACCCTAGCTCACTGTCGGTTTCTCAACCGCGCACGTCCGACGGTTCCCTCGTTAAGGGACAATCACGAGATTGTTTAGAGTCCGAGGATCACATATCCATTCGGAGTCGAGTCCGTGGTCCGTCCCGCATCAACCTACCTCTTGTACTACCCTTAGACTGCGAATTTGTCACCGGAAGTATGCTCCCGTTCCTGCGCATCCTGCGTGGAACCATCAACTTCCAGACCTTCTAACTCTTCGATAGCTTGTTCTCCTAGCATGGTATTTAGAAGGAAGTTAGAAGGTATAAAAGGGAACAAATAACCCTAAAGGATGAACCTGAACAAATGACACATTACCTTCAAACTACACAATCTAAAATTAGGGTTTGCACAGAATGAATCTGGGCTCTATTTATAGGGTTTGGCCTAGGGTTGAGGGATTAGATCGAACTAGGAGTCCTTTGAGGTATCAATTCGATCTCCTAAGAGTCCTAGACAAGTTCCCATGTCAGACCACATCGATCCATGGCGATAGGGTTAATAAAAATCCGATCTTTCCATGCTTCTCAAAGTCCCATTTACAGAACTTGAAAGCGATCACCTAGGGATCGCCATCTTCTAAACACAGTCGCGCGACTGACCGCAACCTTCTCGAGCACTAGAATTTGAATTTTGGTCAAATTCTTCCTATAATTATTCCCTAATTATCTATTTTAATTAGGAAAATTACCCTATTACGTATCTAGGGTTGGGCTTGGGCCAAAAGCCTTAGGATTTTGTCTATGGGCCCATTTTAAATGGTCTTTGTCACGCCCCGAGATATGCAGCGAAAGAGATTCGGGAATGTGAACAGCCGGCAAATAAGCCTCAAGCTAGTATGATAATCAGAGCGCTATAACATCCACACATAGAAGAATGAACACAATGTATAAAACTTCAACTTTATTGAATAATAACGATCAAAGTTTACATCCGACACTTGACTCTCTCTCTGATATAATGATTCACTTGACTCAATAAAAAGAAAATTACATATACATGACTTTAACTAACATAAGTGGACTCATGACTCTCTAAGTCTTCTCTCGAACTTTCATCACTCTCGGATCCGTCACTCGAACAGTTCGAATCTGACCCGCTAGAGTCTCCTGAGAAGATTGAAAAGTAGGGAATGGGCGCACTCGTCCAGTAGGTATCTTCGTATCAACATGAAGGCATAATTTAAGTAATTAACATTTTAGCTCTAGAAGGTAAGATAAAGTAATGTGATAAAACACGCGAATAAAACCAAAGTAACCATAAGATATCAAGATAAGTGTAGAGATGAGATTCTATGTAACATGAGAACACGATCAAGCAAGTAAGTAATGTGGCCTTTCAATAATGAGAATGTACTATCATGTAACAAGAATGTACTTTCATAACCTTAAAAGACTATGCACTAGAAAGTCATGTAATAACCAAGTATAATTTCATGAGATTGCCTCATGGATTTCACCCGTTTATAAAAAAAGTACTCCCGACGCAATGCGATGCCAGTGTTCATCATACCCCATGATTTACAGCATGTTTCCGACCCTCTGCCGAGGGGGCTAGCTTGGAGCCCTTGGACACTGTCCGTGCCCGCTCTTGCATCTTCAAGTTATAAATCAAGTTACTTCCATGAGAAATATAAATGTAGGCCAATAATGTCAAGTTCAACAATAGTTTTGTGGCAATAATACCAAGGTAAGAATGCACCAAAATGAAATCATGAGATCAAGGATGAATTAATTGGATATTATGCCATGGAGGAATTTCGGTAGCATAATAGTACATTCATAGATTTCAATAGTTTATTAATGACTTAATGAACAAGGTGTTGGGTTCCAGACAATCAGAAGACCATCTAGGAACAAAGTATAATCAACCCTTGGGTCAAACCATGGGTTGGTCAGCATTTGGACAGAACGCGGTCTCAAGAGGACCATTTTTTTGAGGTCGCGGTCAAGTCAAGACTGCCCTTAAATAGGGTCGATGCCAGAAAGGAAAGGGGTCGACGTAGCTGAACTGCAGGTAGAATGCGGTCACGCCAGGACCGCTATCATGAAGTAGCAGTCGCCTGAAGGCCGCGATCAGCACAGAGTGCAGGAAAATGCAGAAAACTCAAGTGCTATCTAGACCATTGGGTTTTTATTGTACAACCAGCTCGACGTCCTAGTGGGAATCCCAGACTCATGGAGACTTACAGAGGCCTTGAAACATGATCACCTAGTCCGGCAGAAGGAATATCCGATGGAGAGGATCTCAAGTCCAAGAGAGTTTTCCTATCAAGTGCATGTGATCTAATAGCAACGTACCCAAATACGCGCTATATGTGAACTTAATAAAATAGAAATAAGGTAAGAAAGAGAACGATTAATACTCATAAGTCAAGTTACATGGAAATTCTTTTAATTACAATATTATAAGATTTGGGACAAGAAAATAACATACATGAAATTAAGCTTAAAAACATGCCAACATGAAGTATGGGATACGCCATGATCAAAGAACGAAGTCACAACTAAAGCAGATGTGTAGCATAGATATAATGTGGAAATAACGTCGTTTTGATCTGGTAACAGGAACCAGAATGCGGTCGGTCTAAGGCCGCTACTAGCAAGTAGCGGTCTCTGCAAGACCGCCTTCTATCTATAATAGACAAAAGTTAAGTCCAGCGTGCAGAGCCTATTCTAGGGCAAATAATGCATGAAAACTATGTGAAACTGAAAGGCATGATGTGGTAGCATGTTTAAAACGAAGTGAGTGCATGGAAAAGTATGAGATTGAATTAAAACCCTTATCTTTTTGGTTAAGGGTGCAGAGATGACATGTCATAAAAACCTAACTTGCGTAGTCATGGAAAAATATTAAATATGCCGTGTATAGTGCATGAAATCGAGCAAGGTTAGAGGGATTTTACTCCTAACAAGTTGTTTAAGCCATACATGAGATAACCTAACTCTGGGATGCTTCCTAAGCTTCGAATTTGTTGCTGGAAGAAGGTTCTCATTCCTGCACGTCCTGCGTGGAACCAGCAACTTCCAGATGTTCTATCTCCCTAACTGCTTGATCTTCTTTCATGAGATTTGGAGGGCGATTAGAAGACACAAAGGGGAACAATTAACTCTAAAGGCTGAACGTGAAAATACCTATGACAAGGTCCCTAAACTTTCGATCCTCGCCGAAAGAACAAGCCCGTTCCTACACGCTCTGCGTAGAAACAACTACTTCTCGACCTTCTAACTCTTCGACGGCTTGTTCTTCTAACACGAGATTTATAAGGAAGTTAGAAGATATAAAAGAGAACAAATAACCCTAAAGGACCAACCTGAACAAATGACACCTTACCTTCGAACTACGCAAGCCAAAACTAGGGTTCGTGCAGGTCGAAAGCGGGCCCTATTTATAGAGTTTGGCCTAGGGTTTAGGGATTAGATCGAAATAGGAGTCCTATGAGGCATCAATTTGATCTCCTAAGAGTCCTAGACAAGTTCCCTTGCCAGATCACATCGATCCATGGCGATAGGGCTGATAAAAATCTGATCTTTTCATGCTTCTCAAAGTCCTATTTACAGAACTTAAACGAGGTTGTATGGAGACCGCCATCTGCTGAACTCGGTCGCGCGACTGACCACGTCTTGCTTGGGCGTGGGAAATTTGAATTTTGTTCAAGCTCCTCTCTTAATTATCCCTTATTTATCCAAAATTAAAACAAGGAATTTACCCAATTACGTTTCTAGGGTTGGGCTTGGGCCAAAAGGCTTGAGTTTTAAGGTTTAAGTCCCATTTTAAGTGGACCTATTTCCTTTTAATAATTAGGCCCAAAGGAAATTATTAATTAAGCCTATTAAGCCTTTAAGCCTCTTATAATTGGGCTCAAATTAGTGGTTGATGATTGGGCCTTATTTCTTAAGACTTTAACTTATTAATTTATTAATTAGCCCATTTAACTCCTTTTAAGCCCATATTAAATATTTAATTAAATATATTTAATTTCCAAAAAAATTATAGAATTATCTGGGGTGTTACAGTCTTAATGGGCTACAAATAATTGAGACTTTAGATAAACGTTAAATAACCCATTAAATCAATAATTAGCTTATTTTGAGCTTAATTAATCTATTTAATTCTTGAAAATTTTGAATAAATCTAGATAATTATCAGGGTTGCTACACCCTCCCCCACTTAAGAGAATTTGGTCCCCAAATTCATCGCATGAGATTTTGGAAAGTGCATCTTACTTATAGCTAAAACAGTTCTGGGTACCAAATGAGGAAAAAGCCGGATGCGAATGGGTTAGGATAATACCTTCAACCACGTTACCATCCCTTGTAGGTTCATTGCCCATGACAGCATTGAGACACCCTTGTCATCTATGCCCTCCATTATTCTTTGCATATTGTTCCTTCATGAGTGGGCAATCGGGCATGCGGTGCTCCCAGCTTCGACATCGAAGACAAGCACCGAGATGCTTCCAGCATTCTTCGACCGAATGACCAAATTTCTCACAAAACGTGCAAGCCGCCATGACTTGCTTTTCTTCTTCCTTGACTCTCTTATTCTTGCCATTGTCATTCCCATTACCATTCCCATTGCGGGACCTCTTCTTGTTGTCACGGGATTCGTAAGCTTCCGTGATGCTAAACCTCTCTTCTTCTTCTTTCCTTCCTCTCTTCTCATGTCTTCGGCTAGACTCTTCTCCCTTACCTTTGAACTTCTCGACCTTCTCCAAGGTCCTCTCGCATAAATGTGCCCTATGGACCATCTCCGTATAGGTGCGAATAATTTGAGGCCCAAGTTGCTTGACAAAGTCGGGCCTTAAACTGTCCATAAAGAAATCAGCCTTCAAGAGCTCCGTGCTAATAAGATGCGGAGCATATGGTGCTAGCCTTGAGAATTGAAGTTCATATTCTGCCACTGACATTATTCCTTGCCTTAGGGAGGCAAATTCCACAACCGTTCTCTCTCAGACATGCTCTGATAAATACTTTTCACGGAAGAGCTCGAGGAACTCCTCCCAGGTAAGTTGAGCATTGTGTAGATGGGCCGAAGTGGCCTTCCACCATGTAAGGGCATCCTTATTGAGTAGAAAGGTGGAAAGTAGGACCTTTTTCTTATCCGCGCATTGCATAACATTAAAGATCCTGTCCATTTCATCAATCCAGTTCTCGGCCTCATCAGGATTGGACGAACCTGAGAACCGTGGAGGGTTCATATTTTGAAATTTGCGATGAGGGTCACCAGCGCCTGCTCGTGCGCCAGCTTGAGCTACGGTCTGCAGGGTCTGGGTAAGACCCTGGATAGTTTGTTGCATGGCTTCCCAGTTTGCACGATTAGCGGCCATTGGGAAAATAAGGTGCCTGAGAAAATAAACAACTAGTTATTTTCTTTAAAGTTATAGAGATTAACCTAAGGGTTAATTTCTAAATAAACTATCTCATCCCGGGCTCTACCCAATCTCACATGGGTTTGAAATTTTTTTTCTAGTTCATAGGTGTGGGTCCTTAAACCTTGGACAACCAATGACTTGACATTTTCCTAGGACTTACTTAAGCCTAGCATTTGATACCAACTTAGATGTCACGTCCCGAGATATGCAGCGGAATTAAGTCGGGAAGGTAAACAGTCGGCAATTTAAAGCCTCAAGCTAGCAAGATAATCAGAGCGCTAAACATTTACACACACAAGAGTGAACACTATCATACATACTCGAAAACTTCACTTTATTGAATAATAAACCAAAGGTTACAAAAGAAACTTGACTTTGACTCTCTCGGACTTACTAGACTCAATAAAAGAAAATTACATCACATGATCAACTTCACCGCCTATTACAGTGAAGGAACTTAAATTACAATAACTGACTCCAGACTCCTTAACTATCTAGGCTTCACTCGTTCATCAATCACTCTCGGATTCGCCACTCGAATAATCCGAATCTGACCCGCTAGGGTCTCCTGAAAAAGATTGGAAAGTAGGGAATGAGCGCACTCATCCAGTAGGTATCTTCGTATCAACATGATGGCATGTTAAAGTAATTAACATTTTAGTTGTAGAAGGTAAGATAAAGGAAATGCGAGAAAACATGCAAAATAAAACCAAAGTAATAATAAGATATCAAGGCAAGTGCAGAGATATGAGACGATGTGAGAACAAGATCAAGCAAGATTATAATATGGCCTTTCAATAACGAGAATGTACTAGCATGTAACGAGAATATACTTGCATAAACTTGAAAATGCTATGCAATAGAAAGTCATGTAACAAGCATATAATAATAAAGCATGAGATTTCATGAGATTGCCTCGTGGATTTCACCGGTTTATAAAAAAAGTACTCCTAGTGCAATGCAATGCCAATGTTCATCATACACCATGGTTTATAGTATGTTTCCGGCCATCTGCCGAGGGGGCTAGCGTGGAGCCCTTGGAGACCGTCTGTGCCCGCCCTTGTATCTTCAAGTTATAAATCAAGCTACTTCCATGAGAAATAATAAAGTAGGCCCATAATGTCAATTTCAACAATAGTTTCATGGCAATAAAACCAAGGTAAGAACGTACCAAGATGAAATCATGAGAGTTCAAGGATGAATTAATTGGACATTACGCTACGGAGGAATTCTGGTAGCATAACGGTACGTTTCCATAGTTTCATAATTCATTAATGACTTATTGAATGAGGTGTTGGGTTCCAGACCATCAGAAGATCACCGAGAATAGAGTAGGATCAACCCTTGGATCAGACCTCGGGTTTGACACAAGATAGTAGAACGTAGTTGGATCAGGATCATTTTATTAAGAATGTGGTCAAGTCAAGACCGCAATCTGACAGGGTCGACACTAGAAATAAAAGGGTTCGACGTAGTGATCAAGCTTGGAAGAACGCGATCGCGCCAGGGCCGCCATCTGGAAGTAGCGGTCACCTGTTGATTGCGATCTATATAGGAAACGTAGAAAACTCAAGTGCTTTTTAGACCATTGGATTTTTAGGGTACAACCAGCTCGGCATCCTAGTGGAAATCCCAAGCTTGCGGAGACTTACGGAGGCCTTGAAACAAGATCATCTACTCTGGTAGAAGGAATATCTGACGGAGAGGATCTTAAGTCCAAGAGATGTTCCAATCAAGTGCAAGTGATCTAATAGCATCGTACTGGAGTACGGGCTATTTGTGAACTTAATAAAATAGAGATAAGGTGAAAAGGGAACGAATGAAAACTCAAATCACGATGCAATTAATGTTGTAACGACATGGTGGTGCACACCAAGATTCAGAGGGGGCGGGGTGAATGAATCCCCTTTAAAAATTCTTGTCGAAATAGAACTTAAGCTAAATCTTAGCAGATTGAGAAGTTATCACAGTTCAGGTAGCAGTGAAAACACCTATGCAATTTACTCACATGATCAAAGAGATCAATCAATCACAATTGAAACCCACTGGCAGCGTTCCTAAACATTCACTTGTTGAGAGAAGAAACTCAACGAGATCTAATAGAGATGAAATCTCTATTCACAATGCAATCTGAAAAGCTAGAGAGATGCAATCTCAACGATCCTATGCATACATCTATCAGCAGATTGGAAGCACAACAATCACACGATGCACAAGGGAATTTTTAGGTGGTTCGGTTTTTACCTACATCCACCCCATACTCAGACCTGAGTATGGCTTCCACTGACTCACAACTTGAAGATCGCTGATCCACAGCTTTAGGGATGAATCCCTACAATCCGCTGATCCACAACTTTGGGGAATCAATCCCAGACCACTGAGCCTCACAGCTTGTTATGCTGAGCCTCACAGCTTGCTGTCCGAGGAAACACCCTCACCCGCTGAGCAATATAGCTTAGCTTTGCTGATTCACAGCTTACAAAGGATTCAAATGAAAAGATGAAAAGCAAAATACAACGGAATTGAAAAGACAAGGAGCAGAATATATGAGAAATTCAATGTAGCTCCAATGAGCGAAACTATCCCAGATCTGATCTGGAGATAGTTAACACATAACCCAGCACGATCTCCTTTCTCTCACTCTTCCTTATCTTTCTCGCTCTCCCTTCTCCTCTCTTTTACGGTACTCTATTCTCTCTCAGAAAATGGCTCTCGCTTTCTTGCTCTCTCTTCTCTTCTCTTCTCTTTCTAAACACTCCTCTTCCTCTTCTTCTCTCACGCTCCTCAGCTTCTGATTCTGCCCTTATTATTCCGTCTTCTACTTTTTGATCACAGGAGAGGCCTTCTTATAGGGCTTCAGGCTAGGGTACCACGAGCTCATGCAACCGGTGTGTGGAGGGCTTGTTCCTGCCTTTTCCAGAGAAGCCACGTGTCGGCTGTAAATGAGTACGAGGATACATGTGTCAGAATCTCCAGGATGTGTCTACCTTGGATCACGTGCCACTAAATGCTTGAGGATAAAGGCTTCGAGCCACGTGATTGTGCTAAGTGAGGCATGCTGCCTGTCATGCGTTTGATCCTGGGTCCTTTAGTGACTTGAGTCCTTTTCAAACAAAACAAAAGACATTTTATCAACCAACTCATAAGCATAAAAATTGAATAAGTATGAAATATGAACAGACTTGATATGAAGGCTTGACACACTAGCATCGACCTTTACATTGGTATGCTTAGACTATATGTAACAGCTTGTGTAGAGACATGCCTAGTGTGCATAGACCTTACTTGACTACATGTGTCGGGACTCACATATTTGCACTGACATGATATGAATTCATGTGTCAATACTCACAAGTGCACAGACTTAATGAGATATGCACCGACCTTTATGCATTTGGAAAAATGTGTACAGACCTCTGTATGCAACATGTATGAAATTGTACAGACATTAGATGCCATGAACCAAAACATGCTCAGACCATAGTTACTGTAGAGCCAGACTAGCATCGATCTTAGATGCTTGACACCACAACTAGCATCAACCTTAGTATGCACTATAGTAATGTGCTAAGACTTCAGTATACATGATGGAGAATGTGCACCGACCTATCGTATGAACATACACTGACCTTATATGCAACAAACAATAACGTGCACCGACCTTAGTTGAGTGTGCTACAGTTCATGCATTGACTTGTATACACAAGGCAAAAGGTGCACCGGCCTTTATATGCGCACGACAAAACATGCACCGCCCTTATGTATGCACATGGAAAAATGTGCACTGACCTTATATGCATACGGCAAAACATGCACCTACCTTATGTATGCATATGGCAAAAGTGCACCGACCTTATATGCAAGCTACAAGAATGTGCATCAACCTTCTTTTGCCTATATATGCACTCAATCTAAACATGCACCGACATGTATCTGACTTAACATAGAACATGCATCGACCTTGTTCTGCCTAATGAAGGATGTGCACCGACCTTGTTCAGCACAAGGCAAATGTGCACCGACTTTGGTCCTCGAAATAAAAACATATGCACCGACCTTACTTCAGTTGAAGCTTGAGGTAGCATCGACCTTAGTGAGACAGCATGCAACACTAACATCGACCTTAGTACATACTAGCATGAGGTGCACCGCCCTGAGATACTCATATGCAAACTTGCACTGACTTCCATGCTTTAATCCGAAATGTGCATTGACCTTACCTTTCAAAGTGTTGACTCACAGTCTGATCAGTTGACTTGAGTTGACTGGCATTAACCTGACTATTACTTGTATGTGCACACAACCTATTTGATTAAATGCATATGCATGCAATTTGTTCGACAAAATGTAAATGCACACAATCTGTTGGATGAAATGATTACGTGAGCATAGACTCTAGACTCTGTGCAAATGCATGACCTATTTTCATGTATGCACCGACCTTCTATACCGGATTTAACGACTTCGTAAATGGTCGCTATTCTATTTGATAATTAATAATGACTCATGTTTAAAATTCAATAACTGTGTAACCTGATATCCAAATTAATCAGTGAACATAGTTCTAGAATCCTGATATTTTTCTCGTTCTGTCTGTTCATGTTCAAATTTACATACAATCGCTATTCAATTTGATAATTAATAATGACTCATGTTTAAAATTCAATTACTGTGTAACCTGATGTCCAAATTAATCAGTGAACATAGTTCTGGAATCTTGATATTTTTCTCGTTCTGTCCATATAATCATTTTTACATTTAATGTTGAAATTTACATACAGAGAACAACGACCGAACCTAAGTCATCATTCAATATAGCGCCTGTGACAGGGGCACAATATTCGGAAATCTACCCTCTTCCAGGAGGCGCCATTTACCTGATTCCCATTGTTACCCAGACGTTACCTTCACACTATCTCAGTTAACAGATGATGTCCCTACATGTTCTTTATTCTTTCATATCATGGATCTTCACGAGTATTAACCAGGTTAACTATGACACGCTATTCCTATGGGAAATTTCTTGTCAATATTTTGAGAACATAACCCTTGACTTATGTTGGTCACCTCTGATTCTGAAATATTTAAGGGCTGTGGGTCCGCAACTATCAATGCCAGTAGGACGAAAGTCCATTCTGTAAACCATGGGAACATGGGAATTCTGGGTGTGGCATTGCACCAAAGTCTGATATTCTAATATTATGTTATTCCAAAAATTTTGGTATTCTGATATTCTATTATTCTGAAATTTCTGTTATACATTCCGGAAATTTTGTTATTCTGATAATCAGATAGACTGATTATTTTCTGCTTATCATTATTGGAATTCTGCTTTGTTCTGGCCAACTCTAAAGTTATGTTCATCTGTAACTTCTAACCTTGTTTATTTCTGATATCCATCCTTGATTCGGCATGGAAATTATTTTCCTTCCTCTTGAGTTATATCTGCCCTTGCTTTAGAAAATGATCACCCTTCTTGTTATATCATTCATGCATTACATGCCTGTGAACATGATTAATTGGCTAATCACTTATATCCTGCTTGATGAGGAATGTAATCCCTACTGAGATATTTGCTCACCATCCTATTTTGATAATTTTTCAGGTAATAATATCGAAGGTAATCAATCAGACGGAGAAGGGCAAGAGTGATTAGTGCCATGGAGAATCGAGTCGGTGTCTTTTATGTATTGGAGTCTTGTCCTGTAACATGAGTCTATTTCTTTCTTCAGATGTAGTAGTGAGTCCTTTCTTTTCCGCATGAAAGTTGAGACAAGAAGATAATGTTCACTTTCTAATATTTATAAGATCTATATTCTTGTCAATATCATCTAGCCGTATATTCATGTCTTATGATTGCTCTGATTATTCTTGACTGTTCGTTGCCACGCTCTGAAGAATCGCCTTCCGCTGCCATCGGTTTGGGGCGCGACAGTCTATGTGCATTATCATGAAAATTTCCGTTGTTTACATGAACATACTGCTTTCCATAACCTGCCATCCAGCGGTCAGAGACTCGGTGGCTAGGTTTTCCACATTCAGAACATGCAGGAATTTTTCTTGTAAATGCAAATTTATTCCTACTAAAATCATTTCTATTTGCCGGGAGATTGACAATTTTAGAATTTGATTTTCTACTCTGAGCATGCTAGCATTCAATGGCCCTATGGCCTGGCTTTCTACAATTGAAACATGCAAGATATTTTCCATTTACAACAAATTTATTCCTACCAAAAACATTATGATTTGTCGGGAAGTTTACATGTTTAGAATTAATTCTTTTTCCCTTCTCATGTCAACAGTCCTTGACTGTGTGGCCATGTTTTTCACATTGAGAGCAAACAGAGAAATTTCTTCTATGAGAACCTAACCAGCATTCAGTAGCCTTGTGACCAGACTTGTTACAATCGAAACATGTGATGTGCTGGTTTATTGAAACAGATTTGTTCTTATTAAAGCCATGATGGTTTGCAAAGAATTTAGCATGCAAGTCATTCCTCCTACCAGAATTATTTCTATTTGCAGGGATTTTAAAGAATTCAGAATTGAATTTCTTTCCCAGATAATGCCAGCATTGAGCAAGAATGTGGCCAACCTTACCACACTTAAAACATGTGGTGCCCTTTCTTTGGGTAGCAAGAAGTTTCCTAGCATACATTCTATCAAAATTCAATTCATCCTTTTTCATTAAAGAGCAGTCATGCATGAAATGACCATATTTACCACAGTAGAAACATGAATCACTAACTTTTTTTGAAGCATGGTGATTTTTCACATGAGAGTTCTTAGAATGCATGTTATTGAGTGTCATTTTATGTGTTTGCTACACATGGTTTTTCTTTTTCTTAGATTCATTCTTTTTATGAGTTTTCTTAGTAGCAAACTGTTTTGGTGGTTGACTAGAGGTACCAGCTGCATCAGAGCTTTGCACAAAGGTGGTGTATAGCTAGTTTCTAATAACTTCCTTAATTCCAGAACTGCAACCAATCCTCTTTCTTGAATTATCATCCTCATCTTCCATGACAATTTTCATTTTTCCTTTATCTTTGACAGATTTGGATGAAGTCTTTTCCAGCTCTATAATTTTATTTTTTAGAGATGCAATATGTATCTCATAACTGGCAATCTCTTGTTCACTGTAATTAACACACTCATTCAGCCCCTTGTTTGCAGTTTTATAATTTTTAATTTCTTGTTTCAGATTGTGCAATTTTTCAGATTGATCAAAGCAAACATATTTCCCTTTTTCAAGTTTCATTAATCTATCAGACAGTGAGGTGTTTAGATATTTCAATTTCTCAATTTCTTCCTTAAGCTTATCATTTTGAACTAACTCATTTATTAAAATCTGATCATCAAGAGTGGCATCTTGTTTCTGTTGGGTTTAAGAGTTTTTCAGGTTTTTCTGAAGTTCCTCATTAACTGTTTTGATTGCCAAATACTTTTCAAAGAGTAATTTATTTTCTTCCGACCTCTTTTAAGTCTTTCATCATTTTCAGCAATGTGTTTCCTGAGAAATTCACTTTCAGATTTTAGCTTATTCAATTCTGAGTTAGCACATTCAAGGTCTTCTAACAATTTTTCATTTTTTAACACTCCAATTTATTTCTTAAGCATTTGGACATCAGACAAGCAAGCATCATATGACTATTTCAGTTTTAAACAATTTTCACATGAAGGATTTGAATTGTTTAGTGCAATAGTCTTTTTCAATTTGTCGTATTGTTTTCTTAGCAGTTCATGAGATTCAAGTAAATCACTATATCCATTCACCCAGTCATTTATGGAGTAGTTTTCGAAAGGGTTTACCTGATCATCATCCTCCTCTTCATTTTGATTGCTACTTTGATCACTTTTATCCGCCATTAAACATTCATCTTCATTTCCTTTATTGGCGGTTTTCAATCTATCCAATATCTCTTTTGCAGACATGCAATTATTAAAACAAGAATGGAATGCCTTGTTAGTAGCTGCTTTCATTAAATCAAAAAGATTCTGATTTTCTCCACACTTCGATCTATGACTGCCAGTCCATTTGGACTTGTTCTTTGGTAGTCTGTGTGGACCATGTGATATTAACTTCCACAGATCAGGATCAATCAGTTTAACATAGTTACGCAAACTACTGAACCACATATTGAAATTAGAGCCATTGAAAACCGGTGGATGAGCCATGGAAATTAGTTCAAGAGTAATTCAATCAATAGACTAAACACAAATAGAAATGCACCAAAGAAAATAGCAGGATCCTCTGCAGATCGTTGGATCTGATGAATCAGAGACCTGCTCTGATACCAATTGTTGTAACGATATGGTGCTGCACACCAAGATTTAGAGGGGGGGGGGGGTGAATGAATCCCCTTTAAAAATTCTCGCAGAAATAGAACTTAAGCTAAATCTTAGCAGATTGAGAAGCTATCACAGTTCAGGTAGTAGTGAAAACACCTATGCAATTTACTCAGATGATCAAAGAGATCAATCAATCACAATTGAAACCCACTGGCAGCGTTCGTAAACATTCACCTATTGAGAAAAGAAACTCAACGAGATCTAATAGAGATGAAATCTCTATTCACAATGCAATCTGAAAAGCTAGAGAGATGCAATCTCAATGATCCTATGCATACATCTATCAGCAGACTGGAAGCACACAATCACACGATGCACAAGGGAATTTTTAAGTGGTTCAGTTTTCACCTACATCCACCCCATACTCAGACATGAGTATGGCTTCTGCTGACTCACAGCTTGAAGACCGCTGATCCACAGCTTTGGGGATGAATCCCTACAATCCGCTGATCCACAGCTTTGGGGAATCAATCACAAACCGCTGAGCTTCACAGCTTGCTCTGCTGAGCCTCACAGCTTGCTGTCTGAGGAAACACCCTCACCTGCTGAGCAATATAGCTTAGCTCTGCTAATTCACTGCTTACAAAGGATTCAAATGAAAAGATGAAAAGCAAAATACAACGGAATTGAAAAGACAAGGAGCATAATATATGAGCAATTCAATGTAGCTCCAATGAGCGGAACTATCCCAGATCTGATCTGGAGATAGTTAACACATAACCCAGCATGATCTCCTTTCTCTCACTCTTCTTTATCTTTCTCGCTCTATCTTCTCCTCTTTTTTACTGTACTCTGTTCTCTCTCAGAAAATGGCTCTCGCTTTCTTGCTTTCTCTTCTCTTCTTGTTCTGAACACTCCTCTTCCTCTTCTTCTCTCGCGCTCCTCAGCTTCTGATTCTGCCCTTATTCTTCTTCCGTCTTTGACTTTTTGATCACAGGAGAGGCCTTCTTATAGGGCTTCAACCACGAGCTCACTCAAAGGGTGTGTGGAGGGTTCGTTCCTGCATTTTCCAGAAAAGCCACGTGTCGGCTATAGATGAGTACGAGGATACACATGTCAGAATCTCCAAGATGCATCTACCTTGGATCACGTGCCACTAATTTCTTAAGGATAAAGGCTTCGAGCTACGTGATCATGCTAAGTGAGGGATGCTGCCTGTCACGCGTTTGATCCTGGGTCCTTTAATGACTTGAGTCCCTTTCAAACAAAACAAAAGGCATTTTATCAACCAGCTCATAAGCATAAAAATTGAATAAGTATGAAATATGCACAGACTTGATATGAAGTCTTGACACACTAGCATCGACCTTTGCATTGTTATGCTTAGACTATATGTAACAGCTTGTGTCGAGACATGCCTAGTGTGCATAGACCTTACTTGACTGCATGTGTCGGGACTCACATATATGCACTGACCTGATATGAATTCATGTGTCAAGACTCACAAGTGCACATACTTAATGAGATATGCACCGACCTTTATGCATTTGCCAAAATGTGTATAGACCTCTATATGCAACATGTATGAAACTATACAGACATTAGATGCCATGAACCAAAACATGCTCAGAGCTTAGTTACTGTAGAGCAAGACTAGCATCGATCTTAGATGCTTGACACCACAACTAGCATCGACCTTAGTATGCGCTACAGTAATCTGTACAGACTTCAGTATACAGGATGGAGAATGTGCACCGACCTATCGTATGAACATGCACTGACCTTATATGCAACAAATAGTAACGTGCCCTGACCTTAGTTGAGTGTGCTACAGTTCATGCACTGACTTGTATACACACGGCAAAAGGTGCACCGACCTTTATATGCGCACGGCAAAAGGTGCACCGACCTTATGTATGCACATGGCAAAATGTGCACTGACCTTATATGCATATGGCAAAACATGCACCGACCTTATGTATGCATATGGCAAAAGTGCACCGACCTTATATGCAAGCTATAGGAACGTGCATCAACCTTCTTTTGCCTATATATGCACTCAATCTAAACATGCACCGACCTGTATCTAACTTAACATAGAACATGCATCGACCTTGTTCTGCCTAATGAAGGATGTGCACCGACCTTGTTCAGCACAAGGCAAATGTGCACCGACTTTGGTCCTCTAAATAAAAACATATGCACCGACCTTACTTCAGTTGAAGCTTGAGGTAGCATCGACCTTAGTGAGACAGCATGCAACACTAACATCGACCTTAGTACATACTAGCATGAAGTGCACCGACCTGAGATACTCATATGCAAACTTGCACTGACTTCCATGCTTTAATCTGAAATGTGCATTGACCTTACCTTTCAAAGTGCTGACTCACAGTCTGATCAGTTGACTTGAGTTGACTGGCATTAACCTGACTATTACTTGTATGTGCACACAACCAGTTTGATGAAATGCATATGCATGCAATTTGTTCGACAAAATGTAAATGCACACAATCTGTTCGATGAAATGATTACGTGAACATAGACTCTAGACTCTGTGCAAATGCATGACCTATTTTCATGTATGCACCGACCTTCTATACCTGATGACCTTTATGCATTAACCTTGTCTAGAATCAGAGACACATGCACAGTGAAGCATATATGAATCATAGTGTTTGGATCATCAAAATCAAATCATCAACCTATCAAAGCATTAAATCATCATCAAAACATCAAAGCACATATGACATCATGCTCATTATGAGTCATAGTGTTTGGCATCATCAAAACTATAGGGATACAACAATTAAGTCATGAAAATTCCTTTAAGTACAAACTATAAGGTTTGGGCATGAAAATTAACATACATGAAAAGTAAGTTTTTAACACATGCAAGCACTAACTTATAAGGACATGACATGATCGGAATGAAAATAAACGAAATATAGCATGCTTAGTATCATATTAAATAGGGAAATAAATAAAGTTTGGGGCTGGTTACAGAAATCAAGTAGCGGTCTATATAGGGCCGCTACTTTAAGGTGGCGGTCTGTCGGGGCCCGCTACATGAGTATAGCGGTCTCTATGGAACCGCTTCCTATCTATTGCAAATAGAGACTAAAAGCTGGCTTGCAGGGACTATTCTAAGGCAAATTATGCAAGGAAACTATATCGAACTGTGAGACAAAATATGTTCGCATGCTTGGGATGAGTTAGTGACACGAAAGAGGCATGAAATAAATCAAAACTCTCATCTTTTAATTAAGGGGTGCAGAGATAGAATGTTGTGGAAGACATGCTTGCGCAGTCATAGAAAAACGTTAAATAATCTGTGCACAATGCATGAAATCACGAGAAAATAGAGGGTTTTTATTCCTAGGTTGATGTTTAAGCCAACATGAGATAACCTACCTCTGGTATTGCCCCTAGACTGCAAATTTGTCACCGAAGTATGCTCCCGTTCCTACGCGTCCTGCGTGGAATTAGCAACTTCCAGACCTTCTAACTCTTTGACAGTTTGTTCTCCTAGCACGAGATTTATAAGGAAGTTAGAAGATATAAAAGGGAACAAATAACCCTAAAGGATGAACCTTTACATACGATGCCTTACCTTCGAACTACGCGATCCAAAATTAGGGTTTACGCAGAACAAATCTGGGCTCTATTTATAGAGTTTGGACTAGGGTTGAGGGATAAGATCGAACTAGGAGTCCTTTGAGGTATCAATTTGATCTTCTTAGAGTGCTAGACAAGTTCCCATGCCAGACCACATCGATCCATGGCGATAGGGTTGATAAAAATCCGATATTTCCATGCTTCTCCAAGTCCCATTTACGGAACCTGAACGCGGTTGCCTGGGGACCGCCATCTTCTGAACGCGGTCGCACGACTAACCGCGACCTTCCCGGGCCCCAGAATTTGAATTTTGGTCAAATTCCTCCTATAATTATCCCCTAATTATCTATTTTAATTAGGAAAATTACCCTATTACGTATCTAGGGTTGGGCTTGGGCCAAAAGCCTTAGGATTTGGTCTATGGCCACATTTTAAATGGTCTTAATGGGATACAAATAATTGGGCATTTAGATAAATGTTAAATAACCCATTAAATCAACAATTAGCGTATTTTGAGCTTAATTAATCTATTTAATTCCAAAAAAAATTGAATATATTTAGATAATTATCAGGGTTGCTACACCCTCTGACCAGTCAGAGTGCAACCGTGCGCACCTACCAGTTGTGCACAACTCTGATTGTATAATCCAGCACAATCAGAAATGTTGGATACCAGTAGCACACAAGGAACAAGTTCCTTACGCTCTGGTCACCCAGAGCAACCACGTACACAGTGGAGTTCTATGCACAAGCATCCACCGTGCTTCCAAGCACGGCCAGACACAAACTAATCTTTATAAAGTGATAAGAAAAAGAAAAAATACAACCAACGAAAAAAGTTAACAAGACTCGATAAAACACGATTGTGAAGGAAAGCACTGTAGCTTCTGAAGAAGCACTTTGACTAAAAATTATGGTACTCTGCTTTCTAGCAGCACACTAACGAGCTCCCCTCTTCTTTCTCTCTTCTTTCTTCTCTACCAAGTCAGGGTGGCTCACTACTTTTCTGATGTGAGACGGCCTAGGAATGCAATGGGAATGACCGAATGCACCTCGGACCTAGACTCGCAAGCACATGGAAGAACATCGGACTCGATGCTGGCGATAGCGCTAGCGTGGTGCACACTCTTTCCCGAAGGTAATTCCGGGATGATCGGGGGTCTGGGGTAGGACCTCGCTGATCCAAGGGTTGGCAAGGACTCAAGCTGAACCCCAGAGGGTCTGGGATGCTCACGGTTCGTGGGCGGCCAGCACGCCGAAGGGCGTGGGTTATGTGGTGGTTCGCTCAACTCTCACCGCGGTAGTGGATCACAAACATGCGAGTGGGATCAGACACTCACTCACTATCCGATGGGAAGAGGCATACGATACGAAATAAGCAAAGGAAAGGACCAGGAGAGGGGCACCGAATGCTCACATAATCGGTTTGAAGAAATCGATTCTGATTCGGAGACGAGGGCGAGCAGGGAAGCGTGGGAATGCAACCCGCACGCTATGTTGATGCCACTTGACCTGTGACAAAATTAATACAATACTATACCTCACGTAGGAGGGTTGATCATGGGGTGGGGATGATGTATAATTACATCCAAAACTACCTCCGCGCAGGGAGGGGCTTTCAGCCGGCCAGGCGAGGGGTGGGGAGTGAGTCGATGTTCAGTTCTGTCTGGACAGAACCTAAAGATCAGCAAGCTGATGCCCGAGGCGCCACGAGCTATCTGAAGATGGCGAGACTGGTGCAAAAATGTCCGTGACTACTCTAGGGAGGTGCCATCTGAGTTGTGGATCGATCGGAGTCTGGCTATAGCCAGGGCAGGTCCGAGATCAGGGTAGGTCCGATTCGGCTCTGCCTGACCCAGAACCATAGGGGCCTGAGAAATCTGCTACCATGAGCTCCCCTAGGATCTGAAGAAGGCAAGGATGGTGTTGTTGTGACCGTGGGGGAGTCCTCTTTGAACAAAAACTGACGGGACTTAGAGCAGAGGTTGGAGTAGAGCGGAGGAAGCAAAAGAGTGACATGGGGTCTGACCTGGTACTGTTGGAGTCAATCTGCATAGTCCGGGGACGAAGGCTGGCACGAGGTGCTCCGGAGCCCGAACGACCTCCTTCTTCTTGGGGCTGGTAGAGAACTTGCAGAAGTCGTCCTCCTCCAAAGATCACGCCAGAAGCTTCACCGAGCTGGCTGTTGGAGTGTTTGTCTTCGGCCTCAGGTTGTCTACCGGAGGTGTTTTGCGCAGTCCAACGAGATTTGCTCCCTCGGACAGCTCCGAGGTCGGATGTCGATGAAATCACCTCGGCTGCAAAGCTTCTTGGACGAGGAATCCACCAATATAAGATTTTCTGTCTGGATCGTCGTGGTTGTGCCGTGGTAGCCTCTACAACTAGAAGGTTCACTACTACTACGAAATTGGCAGGGGCAGAAGATGGATGTGTATGTGTGGGTGGGGATATGGGCGAAGGGATGGCAGGGGAAATGGGTCTGGTGTTGTGGAATACTAGAGGAGGGTGGTGGGGGGTGAAGGTGGCTGAGGAGAAGGGAGAGGAGGAGGAAGAGTTGGGTTTCTGCAAGGGGGAGAGCAGGTACTGGTTGATGGGTTGCGAAGTGGCCAAGGGATGGAGGTGGGAATGGGGGTCGACCAACTTAGGGGGAGATAGTGGAGGGAGTGGGTGCGCAGCCCCTTGGGGGGGATGGGGCTACTTCTCCTTGATGGGTGACCTAGGGAGTGCCAAAGGTTGCCTAGGGGAAGTGGAGAGTTTGTTGGGAGAGTGAAGAGTTGTATTGGGGGGTGAAGGGGTGCCTAGGGAGTGTGAAAGGGTGCCTTGGGGGTGGTGGGTTTAATGTGGGGAGTTATGGGTTTATGGTGAAGTGAAGGGTCAATGGGTGATGTGGAGGGGTGGGGCTGATGTGGCAGCTGAGGTGGAGGGGAGAGGAGAGAAAAGAATTTGAATTTTGGGGGGAGGAGAGAGAAAGGGGCGCACCCCTCTTAGAGAGAGAGAGAGTAATACAAGAGGGATTTTCTTCTTTTCAAAATGCATCAAAGGTGTCCACAATGGAGGGGTTGGATCCTTTATATAGGCATCCAACTTTTACATGACCAAAATAGCCTTGACATTCCAACAAAAGACTAAGGCTATCCTAACAATAGGTATGGGCCCAAACTACGATACTAAGGCCCAATCAAGCACAAAATAAGGGACATTGGACTCTAGCCCACTTGACTCAACAACGAAAATACATAAGCATGACTAAAAATAAAGATATCATGAAGTAGTCGACGTCGAGTATCCTCAAGGGGGTGCGGGCGACCCGAGCCAAAGGGAATGGTGCGAGATGTCCCCATCATTTTCCCTTTCTCTCTTCTCTTTCTCTGGATGAGCTAATCTGATTTCTCTTAGAAACTCAATCTGCTTCTTTTCTTCTCACTCTCTCTCTTTTTCTCCTATGGGACGAGCTGACCTGATCTCACACTTAGAAGTTCTGCTCGGTCTGAATATGCTCGCCTATCTTCTCAGAAGACCATCGTGTTATATTTATAAGGAGAAGATTTAATTTGAGCCCTTTAGTTTTGAAGATGCAATCTGGGTCGTTCAGCTGTGACGACCTAGACTCCGGATACCGGGTAAACCCGATACCACTTGGAACCTGCGAGACCTCCCAAGAGCGGAAAAGCTCCAAAGGGATATATAGAAAGGTGTGTGAGAGTATATTGAATTTCCAGATATAACAGTAAGCAATTAAATTTTAATGATCAGGATTGCTAAAGTAGTAGAAATAAAATTACATTTTCTATAACAATTAAAACTAACAGAGTCTAGTCCAAAGAAAGACAAGTACAGTCCAACAGAAAGGGAAACGTACCCTCAAGTCGGGGGAAGCCCGACATTGGCAAATGCTGGTAACATAGAACTACCGCACAGCGGAACCTCCAGCCACGAGGCAGAACAACTACACTTGAAAAGTCAGGGGTGCGTCTTGTGTCACTGGCTCAGTAGGGATCCTGCATAACCCTACCACAAAACATGCAATAACAGCAGTGCTACACTAAAGCAAAGCAGTAACAAAGCAGGAGTAGGAACAACAGTAAAGAGGAGGACAGCCATACTATGAAAACACGGCAGCCGAAGGAACCTCGGCCCTCTAAACTACTTCAAACAGCAACAGAAAGGCGAACCCCGATCTCACAAAGTCGGCCATTACCGATCCATTGTCAAATCATGAAACCGTATCGTGAAAAAGCTTGCCAAAACAGGTAAAGCCTACCAAAGACCTACACAGTCAAAGGCACAAACGTACATGAGCTCACCATCGTGTACGCCAGACTAGACTAGACTGCGGGTGAAGCCAATGCAGACTACCCAACAAGTCACGTCAATCATGATGGAAATCAGTCACGAAAACACAAGTCACAAGAGTCATGCGTCAAGTGACAGAAGCACCTCCTCACTAAAAGAATAGCCAGATACGTCCACTGACATCTTACACTGTGCCTCAAGTATCTCACACACGCCTGGAATGGCGGTAACTGAGACACTCACAAAGAACCAAGGAACTACAATAACGAGTGACTAGTCAGGGTCATGCCCGTCGACGCTCGTCCAACTGCCCCTGACCATGTGTGCACACACAAGCCCAATTCCTTGAGCCAAGCCTCTAGCTAGTTTTTCCCCCCAGTAGGACGCTACTGCAAAGCAAGGGGTGTTGGGTCCCGCGAGGTGTAAACGGATCTAGAAGGGGGGGGGGGGTTTGAATAGATCCTATCAAAAGCAATCGGCCTATTTAAAACTCTTAGCTATCGGAAGCATGAATCACTCCTATAAAGTGAATGAATCACTTAGACACAATGCACAGCGGAATTAAGTAGAGTGGCACAGAGCATGCAATAGCTTGCAACAACCGTACGTGTGTGTGTGCTATGTTGATCACTCAAAGTTTATATGTGTGTGAATGCAATGGTGATCAACTAAGGTGCATGCGAGTCTAAGCAAGGGAAACACTTAGTAGTACTTTCACCTTGGCGCCTATGTGCAAGGGTGCAGCAGGCCGCCCAAGAGATGCAGTCAAAGTGCTAAGCTCAATTAAACCGTAGATAAAACCTAAGGTGCAAATCTGAGTGCTTGAGTGTGTAAACAAGATTACCAAGTATGGAACCACACGAACCTGTGAATGGGGGTAGAAGATATAGAGCAATCACACAAAATAAACAACCCACAACACATGGATTTTTAAGGTGGTTCGGTTGCAACCCCGCAACCTACGTCCACCCCTCACCAAAACCCGGTGATGCTTTCCTGCTGACTCACAACTTGACCGGGGACACGCCCCAAACCACAGAATAGAGAAAACCCTCTTTCTATCTTACTACACACAAAGCCGGCAGGGACGGCTACACCGCAGATCGGAGAACTCCCGATTGCCTTCCTACTAACCACCGGTAGGGACGATCTTCAGTTTCAATAGATTGAATGAAATGAAGATAGAACAAGATGATTTTTTTTTTAAAACAAATAAGCCTGCAGCCAGGCCTGAGGGAGTGCACTCAATGGGAGTGTGCTCACTCCTCCAGACCCAGACCGAGGTGTTTTATTAAAATAAAAGGGTTACAAATACCAACGGGGCATACCCCTGAATAAAAGCTAAGTGGACATCAAAACCGGATGTTGGGAATTCCCAACTTATCCAATCTACAGGACCCACGAACCAAGGGGGGAAGCAAATCAGAATTTCCAAGAAAAAAGGAGCTAGTTCTATTTTTACAAGCATGATTAGCAAGCCCATCAGCCGCATGATTGCCTTCTCTGTATGTATGGACAATGTCAGCCTCCAGAAATGTGATCAATGACCTCAATTCAGAAATGAGAGGTATAAGTCTCCAAGGACAATTGGAAGAGGTTTTTATGATGTTCACCAAGACCAGCGAGTCAGATTCAACGGAGTGGAGCTTGATGTCACAAGCAGCTGCATAACGAAGTCCATCTAGCATGGCACGCGCTTCAGCCACCAGACTGTGACAGGAGCCATAGAAGTGACTATAGGCCAGCACAAGAGAGCCATGGTGATCCCTGATTAGCCCTCCACCACCAGTAAGCCCTGGGTTTCCTTTAGAGGCGCCGTCCACATTGAGCTTGAAGTTCTGAGGAGGAGGCATCGTCCAGCGAACAATATTGATAGAATTCTTCATAGCAATCGAGCAGGAAGGCAGCAGGGAGATAGAGGAGAGGAAATCAGTGCCTCCCATACCCTTACAGGAAGGGAGTTTGGTGGATCTGACAAGGTGCAGGATTTTATGAGCGATGGAGGACGGGGAACTAGCAGCATTGTCATATTTGCGTCTGTTTCTTTCACACCAAATTTCCCAGAGCCATAAAAAGATGGTAAGAAAAGATATCCGTCTTGAAAGAGTGGACGTATTGGAGTGAAGAATGGTTTGCTGAAGGAAGCCTCTAACTAGATCTTGTCTGATGAAAATGCTCAAACAAGATATGAAGATATGCTATGATGAACTAGATCTTGTCTGAGATTGTTGGATCTTGAATCTGTTACTTTGATCTTCCTTTGATCCTTTTGAGTTGATGGAGCAGATATAGGATGTAGCTCGATCTTTCCTTTGAATCTCCTTGAGTTGATGAAGAAGAATATTGGATGTAGCTTTGATCTTCCCTTGAGTTTATGAAGAGGTTTGGATGAAGATTTGATCACCTTTGTGAGCTTGCTTGCTTCTCTTCTTCCTTAGAGATTGAAGGCTTCAGATGTAGGCTTGAATCCCTTGGATTAGATGTAGAACTTCTACACGGAGTACTGTTCACGGCTACAGTACCTCTTCTTCCTTGGAGCTCCTCTAGCCTCTCTTCATCTCTCTTTGCTCCAAATGATCAACTTGGGTTTGTAACCCTCTTGTGTTGGTTTTATAACCCTTGGAATGGTCCTTGGACACCCCCAGACCAGATCCACAATTTGTGGCAGGTTTGGTGCCTTTTAGATTAAAGAATTCCATGGAAAGGGGCTGGCCACGAGGTGGAATTCGAAGTCAAATATGGCTGCATCGGGGCTGGCGGTCAACCTGCAGCTTCTGGCGGTCGACCGCTACTGAGAAATGCTGTAGACGGATGGCCCCTGGGATTTTCGGTCGACCTCTACTGGGATGGCGGTCGACCTGTACTGAAACTTGTGCAGACTGGGAGTCTCTGGCTGGGGCGGTCGACCGCCCCTGTGCTGGCGGTCGACCGCCAGCTGGGCAGACCCCGGTCCATCCCGGGTCGGTCCGTTAGCCGCCTCAGCTCTGTCGCTTGTGTCCATTAGCAACCTGTTCATGTCTGTAACTTCATCCTTGTTGGTCTAGAAAGTACCAACAGAATCATTGTCTTTGGACTCTCATCTTGTGCAGTGACCTTGGCTATTTGAATGAAGCTTGTGGAAGAGATTTACATCAAGGCTTGGACGCGATCATATGGCTTTCACTTTGCCATGAAGCAACCGAATGCACTGACTATGCACATGAATGTATAAACTCTGAGTGCATGGAACACAATGTACAGACTTGGTAAATTGATGCACGAACACAACAGAAAGCAATGTATAGACTTTGCGTTTGAAGCAGCCAGCCAAAGTACAGACTTTGTGTTGCAGCAACCAGCCAATGTATAGACTTGTGTTGCAGCCAATGTACAGACTTGTGTTACAGCAGCCAGCCAACGTACAGACTTTATGTTTGTGCAACTAGCCAACGTACAGACTTCGTGTTGCAGCAACCAGCCAACGTACAGACTTCATGTTTGTGCTAGCAGCCGACGTATAGACTTTGAGTTTGTGCTAGCAGCCAATGTATAGACTTTGAGTTTGTGCTAGCAACCAACGTACAGACTTTATGTTTGTGCAACCAGCCAACGTATAGACTTGCTAGAGCCGAGTGTATAGACTTGCTATGAAGATGAATGGAGAATGTATAGACTTTGAAGATTGTATAGACTCGCTGAATGTATAGACTTGCAATCAGCCAACGTAGAGACTTGCTAGAGCCGAGTGTATAGACTTGCTATGAAGATGCATGGAGAATGTATAGACTTTGAAGAATGTATAGACTCGCAGGATGTAGAGACTTGCTGATGTATAGACTTGTTGGATGTATATATAGACTTGCTGGATGTATGTATAGACTTACTGAACCATGTCTCTTGATCTTGATCGTCTGCACTGGAGGTATAATGACCTGAAATGTATGAATATTAACATTATCAAGTGCAGATATAGCTCATTAATGACTACAGAGGCAGACATCATCAAAACCATAAAAGTAATCATGTTGCACACATGTTCAACAAGGGGGCCCACAGAAACTAGCCTAAAAACCGTCTGTCGGGAACTGCCCCGCCACCACTCCTAGGTGGGCCGACACACAGGAAAGTGTCATCAGGCTACGACTAGTAGAGGCTCACTAGACACAGAGACTCTAAAACATCAATGCTGAAGTATGGACATGCTAAACACACACTATCGCACGTACCACGGAGCACCAAGCACACGGTAGCACACAAGACTGCCGCCAGACTCAGGACAGTCAACTTGACCTGCTGACACAACAATCCTTGAGTCACAAGACTCGGGTCAAGCTCATCAAGCCACACAACGGACTCACAATTCCGTATAACATGAAATACGGAACACGAGGGATCACCAAAACCCTTAAAGCATATGGCACACAAATCGAGATAAGATGATACCTCTAAGTGCCCTAAACCATGTCTCGATCCTCATAGGATAGACGAGGCACTCACGAGGTCACGTGTCAACCACTGGGTCACAATCGGGTTGACCAGAAACCATAATGACTCTCGATATAACATAAAACCCCGCTCTGTATAATGTCCCTCTCAGACATCCTATAACACGGTCACAGCCCTCATAGGATGTCCAAGACATCCACGAAATAGTGGGCTAACCAAGGGGTCAAAGCCACATTAACCGGAAACCAAACCAACACAAAATAATACTCTGGGTAGGTGACGGTCTCACCCTGGCCGATAGACCAACCTGGCGGTCATCCAAAGGGCCGCTACCTTCAAGAGAAACCCCAGATATCAAATTCACAAAAGCAGGAGCCTTACGGTCTGCCTGAGGCCGCTACAGGCACCAGACGGTCTCCTCAGGGCCGCAAGCTGACTGTAGCAGTCATGGCCTGGCCGCTTAGCCTAGTCAACCCCCGAACCGACTTAACCAGTCATAACCACTAAATGGTCTACCTTAAACCATTTCACAAAGCCTAGTGGTCACCCTAAAGCCGCCAAGGACACCAGGCGGTCGGAGCTAGACTGCTAGCCTGAACCGACTTAAAACGTTGACCAAAATCAACCGATTAAAAACGGTCCACCAAGGGCCGCTAAGACCTCAATGGCGGTCAGTCGCCTGACCGTTTAGCCATCGTACCGACATAGCCAAAACAACGCAAAGAGTAGCGGTCACCAATGGGTCGTTACTCAGAGACTAGCGGTTCTCTTCAGGCCGCTATACACATGCTTAGCGATCCTCTATGGGCCGCAAGCAAAGACCTTGCGGTCAATCGCGTGACCGTTTGGTCAAACCGACTTATCTACTGTTTATGGAGCTTGGTAGAGGTCCCCATTGGGCCGCTTCACCCTAGTGGCAGTTCCTGGTTGGACCGCCACTCCCATACGGCGGGAAAACCATAGGGAAGCTCAAAACTGGTCATTTCCACGCCCCAATCGTGTCTAAACGATGGGTAAACAACCCTAGACACAGTATGAACCTTTCACAAGCCGGAAGGGATCAATCCGCGCACAAAAACGCAAGAAACGGGCGATTCTCACGAATCGACCCAAAACGAGTCACAAGGACAACCAGGCTCATACCGGCTCAGATTCTCAACCAAACTCAATGAAACTGGAGGGAAATGATTCCCAACATGCCAGGGGTTCAAATGAAACCAATTGAACTAAAAATCGTCACCTGAAATGGTGAACACGGCTTACACCCCCCGAACATGCTTTTCAGCCAACCGAAGCAAAACTCGCTCGTACTCACACCGTTCGGCTCCAAATCATGAGAGAACGTAGGAAAAGAGTAGGGCATCTGTCCCCCTACCTCCACTGAAGATCTCACGCGCCAAAATGACCATGATACGCCGAACACCATCACACAAACCGCACGTCAGCTTTGAATCCATCGAATGGGATCGCGCCAATCACCACGCTCCATTCTTCACGTCAGTACGCTTCACGACACCTCCACGACATCACCACCTTGCCCCCGGGCCTCTTCCGTCTGCAGCCCGAGCAGAGGGGTAAAGAGGAGAGAGAACGGAGGGGGAGAGAGTGAAGGGCGAGAGAAGAGAGAGGAGAGAGGTGAAGGAAGAAAAAGGAAAAGAAAATAGGAAATTAGGCAATTTCCAAAAATCCGATTTTTGGCATGAAAATTCGTAAATTCAAAAAAATTTGGAAAAATAGTCTTCGCGATCCTCAGAACGAGCACAACCCACCTGTAGCGTCCTTGAGTAGCAAAACTCACTGGTCAACTCTCCACAGGGTTCTGTAAGTTATACAAGGGAGAAACCCGCGTGGATTGTAAAACACATATCAAGACCCACCAAAGTGATCCGAAAGCTCTCCGATAAAGATCCGAAGAAGCCAGGATATTATAGTCCCCCCCTTAAAGGAATTTCATCCTCAAAATTCAAGGAGCTAACAAGTGAACATGGAAGAACAAACCCAAACCACTGGCTATGCTCTCCAAGTATCAACCAAAACCTCAAAACACAAAGCATGATGACACAATTATCAAAAAACACAATTCAGAGGAACACTGCCAGACCATAATCACAGACACACGCTCCGGATCTCAAGACACATAGATCCACAGAACGTGCATGGTAAACAAGTGAACACAAGTCCGACACCTCTGAAACAGGGCGACGTCGCTTACGTCTCACAGGGAAAGGAGACACGACCCATGCCATGAAAAAAGCTACCAATAAAACACATGGCAGACACAACAAGCATCAACTTAGACAAGAAAACACAGTCCTCTCAGCTGACTGCTCCAAATCATCAGCTTCCGTGCCAAAAACAATAACGAAACCTGGCACACAGAACGCCAACGACAGCACTGGACCACGAGCATAATCAAGTCAGTCTCCACTCAGACATTACATCTGATTCGAGTCGCATGCCAACTCTACCATGACAGAAGAGTACAGCAAAACCAACCGACAAGACCTCAGTCCACACAATGCCAAATCAGAATCACAGGGAACTCCTCCCAAGCTGAACACAACCACAAACCAACAACAACAACACTTGTAGAATTCCTGGCTCTGTTCTCAACACAGAACCATGGGACACAACTGCAAGCTGGGTCACATCAAGGCACAATTACAGCTGAACACATGGCTAACACATACAAGCCACACTGCGAATAGCTCACCAACAAGGACCCACAACAACAACAACGATCTCGGAGAATGCATCTCAAGGACCACGATCCGTCCCGAGAGCATAACTCCCAAGAAAAAAAATACAGAGAAGAAAGGGTGCTCGACTAGCATATACACCGACAATTTCCCCAATCCTCAAACATGCCAATGCCAACCATCTCAAGGCTTTAAGCAACGTCACAGCAACCAACAGCATGAAGGCACATATAGCCAAGATGATAATCACATCGAGGAAATAAACCTCTCGGCCGGCCAGAATCTTATAACCAACGATCCTCGACATGTGGGTTATAAGCCCACACGCTCCTGCTACGCACTCAACACCACACACATAGGCATCACAGATAACTCGACATCCCCATCGCAGCACACACTCGGCGCCATCGCAATTCACAAAACCGCAATATAACACGACTCGAGTACCGATCCTACTAACAACCGATCACAAGTCGCTAAAGTGCAAACCAGGAAGAGCACCAGCTTCAGCACAAAGCACAAAGAACACCTGTCTCAGCTTATCCTCACGTCTTGGCACGATTACTGAACTTTCACAGCACAATAGCTGCCAAAAACGGCACATCAGACACGGTGCACAATGACTCTCAACACATAACTAGGTCCAAAGCCAAGCAACCGCCGAACAAGAGCAAATCAGGTTTAGAATTAACACAGTTCACACTTAAGCAGACAGAGGACAAAGGCTTCACAGAGACAGCATTCCCAAAGCTTATATCAAAAAGACGCCACCAAATAGGATGAGAAGAATCAAGCTCGATTAATAGTAGCTAACCAAAAAGGAAAATCCTAAGTTCGCCAGAGCATTCTCTCAAGCAAGGCATCCAATCGACCACCTCAACATGACCTTAACGCCTCAGGGGCAAAATAGACTCAAGCTGGGACGGCCAAAACAACATAAAAATGTGCACGACCATCACTCCAACGATAAAGTCACCAGCCACATGAATAAACCACAGAAAAATCTCGAGCATCGCACCACAGATTCACGCCTACCGATGAACTCTGCCAAGTACAACATAACCGAGACAAACACCATGACAAAAGAAGAACACTTCATCACATCCTGACGAGAGCGAAAACCATCTCGCACAGTGCCAACACAGCATGCACAAGACCACACGCAAAAGTAAAGCAATAAATAATCGCAAAACCAATGCCAACTGCTGGCTGTACTGGACCTTAAGGACTCTGAACACTGCAATATCTCGAATTCCCATGTACTTTACAAACAAAAGCTCAGCTAGCTCAGAAAAATTCCGAACAACTCTAAACTCTCGCTCTGATACCAACTGTGACGACCCAGACTCCGAATACCAGGTAAACGTGATACCACTTGGAACCTGCGAGGCCTCCCAAGAGCGGAAAAGCTCCGAAGGGATAGAAAGGTGTGTGAGAGTACATTGAAGTTCCAGATATAATAGTAAGCAATTAAATTTCAATGATCAGGATTGCTAAAGTAGCAGAAATAAAATTACATTTTCTATAACAATTAAAACTAACAGAGTCCAGTCCAAAGAAGGACATGTACAGTCCAACAGAAAGGGAAACGTACCCTGAAGTCAGGGGAAGCCCGACACTAGCAAACGCTGGTAACACTGAACTATCGCACAACGGAACCTCCAACCACAAGGCAGAATAGCTACACCTGAAAAGTCAGGGGTGAACCTCGTGTCACTGGCTCTGTAGGGATCCCGCAGAACCCTACCGCAAAACACGTAGTAACAGCAGTGCTACACTAAAGCAAAGCAGTAACAAAGTAGGAGCAGGAACAACAGTAAAGAGGAAGATAGTCGTATTACGAAAACACGAAATCTGAGGGAACCTCGGCCCTCTAAACTACTCCAAACAGAAACAAAAAGGCGAACCCTGATCTCACAAAGTTGGGCGTTACCGATCCATTGTCAAATCATGAAACCCTATCGTGAAAAAGCTTACCAAAATAGGTAAAGTCTACCAAAGACCTACACAGTCAAAGGCACAAACGTACACGAGCTCACCATCGTGTATGCTAGACTTGACTAGACCGCGGGTGAAGCCAACGCAGACTACCCGACAAGTCACGTCAATCATGACGGAAACCAGTCACGAAAACACAAGTCACAAGAGTCATGCGTCAAGTGACAGAAGCACCTCCTCACTAGAAGAACAACCAGATGCATCCACTGACGTCTTACACTGCGCCTCAAGTATCTCGCACACGTCTGGAACGGCGGTAACTGAAACACTCACAAAGAACCAAGGAACTACAGTAATGAGTGACTAGTCAGGGTCAAGCCCGTCGGCGCTCGTCCAACTGCCCCGAACCATGTGTGCACACATAAGCCCAATGCCTTGAGCCATGCCTCTAGCTAGTTTCCCCCCTAGTAGGATGCTACCGCAAAGCAAGGTGGCCCACAAAAACTAGGCTAAAAATCGTCTATCGGGAACTGCCCCGCCACCACTCCTAGGTGGGCCGACACACAGGAAAGTGTCGTCAGGCTACGACTAGTAGAGGCTCACTAGATATAGAGACTCCAAAACATCAGTGCTGAAGTATGGACATGCTAAACACGCACTGTCACACGTACCACCAAGCACTAAGCACAAGGCCGCACACAAGACTGTCGTCAGACTCAGGACAGTCAACAAGACCTGCTGACACAACGATCCTTGAGTCATAAGACTCAGGTCAAGATCATCGCACATCACAGCAACATGCTATTAATCAGTCTAGTCCCTAAGCCAAAAATCCATGAGACATTAACGATGAGTCCTTGGCCATCGAACCACACAACGGACTCATAATTCCATATAACACGAAACACGGAACACGAGGGGTCACCAAAACCCTCAAAGCACATGCCATGCAAATCGAGGTAAGATGATACCTCTAAGTGCCCGAAACCATGTCTCGATCCTCACAGGATAGACGAGACACTCACGAGGTCACGTGTCAACCACTGGGTCACAATCGGGTTGACCAGAAACCATAATGACTCTCGATATAACACAAAACACCGCTCAGTATAATGGCCCTCTCAGACATCCTATAACCCGGTCACAGCCCTCATTGGATGTCCAATACAACCTTGAAATAGTGGGCTAACCAAGGGGTCAAAGCCACATTAACCGGAAACCAAACTAACACAAAATAATACTCTGGGTAGGTGGCGGTCTCACCCTGGCCGATAGACCAACCTGGCGGTCATCCAAAGGGCCGCTACCTTCAAGAGAAACCCCAGATATCAAATTCACGAAAGCAGGAGCCTTGCGATCTGCTTGAGGCCGCTACTGGCACCAGACGGTCTCCTCAGGGCCGCAAGCTGGCTGTAGCGGTCATGGCCTGACCGATTAGCCCAGTCAACCCCCGAACTGACTTAACATGTTAGAACCACTAAACGATATACCTTAAACCGTTTCACAAAGTCTGGCGGTCACCCTAAGGCTGCCAAGGACACCATGCGGTCGGAGCTAGATCGCTAGCCTAAACCGACTTAAAACATTGCCCTCCCTCCCCGTCGAACCACTTCCTCCACGCGTGACCGATAGTGCATGTTTGAGGACGCTGCCCTCCCTCCCCATCGTTCCCTTCGGCTCCAGTCTTCTTCGATGGCGCCTCCGCCGCCGGCTGTCTCTTCTCACACGGACGTGCTTGATACCGACGGTTCGGAGGTTGATCCCCATGATTGGCCTTTCTCTCCAGGTCGTCAGGACGGTGTCCGTTCTGTCTTCTCGTCCGACTCTGAAGGGATCTTCGACGAAGATTCCTATTTGTAGGGGCTTTGTTTCTTCTGTGGGTTCTTGGGTTTTTGTTTTGCCCCTCGCCTGGGTTTCCTTGGCCTTGCTTTCTTGGGCCTTTGGCCTTGTACGCCTCTTGCCCCTATTTGGGCGCTCCCCCCCCCCTCTCCTGTACCCCTTTCTTTTACTGCTCTCTTATATGAAAATCGCTTGCCTGGTGGCCGGGATAGTGTTTTCATCTTCTTCCGCAATGAAGAGATGAACCCCCTCTCCCGTCTCCCCCCTTGCAAGTATAACCTTTAGTTTAAAAAAAAACCGACTTAAAACGTTGACCAAAATCAACCGATGAAAAACGGTGCTCCAAGGGCCGCTAAGACCTCAATGGCGGTCACTCGCCTGGCAGTTTAGCCATCGAACCGACATAGCCAAAACAACGCAAAGAGAAGCGGTCACCAATGGGCCGTTACTCAGAGACTAGCGGTCCTCCTCAGGTCGCTATACACATGCTTAGCGGTCCTCTATGGGCCGCAAGCAAAGACCATGCGGTCAATCACGTGACCGTTTGGTCAAACTGACTTATCTACTGTTTATGGAGCTTGGTAGCCGTCCCCATTGGGTCGCTTCACCCTAGTGGCAGTTCCTGGTTGGACCGCCACTCCCATACGGCGGGAAAACCATAGAGAAGTTCAAAACCGGTCATTTCCACGCCCCAATCATGTCTAAACGACGAGGAAACAACCCTAGACACAGTATCAAGCTTCCACAAGCCGGAAGGGATCAATCTGCGCACAAAAATGCAAGAAACAGGTGATTCCCACGAATCGACCCAAAACGAGTCACAAGGACAACCGGGCTCTGATTCTCAACCAAACTCAATGAAACTGGCGGGAAATGATTCCCAACATGCCAGGGGTTCAAATGAAACCAATTGAATTGAAAATCATCGCCAGAAATGGCGAACATGGCTCACACCCCCCGAACATGCTTTTCAGCCAACCGAAGCAAAACTCGCTCGTACTCACACCGTTTTGTTCCAAATCGTGAGAGAACACAGGAAAAGAGTAGGGCATCTGTCCCCCTACCTCCACCGAAGATCTCAAGCGCCGAAATGACCATGATACGCCGAAAACCATAACACGAACCGCACGTTGGCTTTGAATCCACCGAACGAGATCGCACCAATCACCATGCTCCATTCTTCATGCCAGCACGCTCCATGACACCTCCACGGCATCACCACCTTGCCCCCAGGCCTCTTCTGTCTGCAGCCGGAGCAGAGGGAGAAAGGGGAGAAAGAACGGAGGGGGCGAGAGTGAACGGCGAGAGAAGAGAGAGGTGAAGGAAGAAAAAGGAAAAGAAAATAGGAAATTAGGCAATTTCCAAAAATCCAATTTTTGGCATGAAAATTTGTAAATTTAGAAAAATACAAAAAAATAGTCTTCACGATCCTCGAAACGAGCACAACGCACCTGTAGCGTCCTTGAGTAGCAAAACTCAACGGTCAACTCTCCAAAGGGTTCCGCAAGTTATACAAGAGAAAAACCCATGTGGATCATAAAACACGTATCAGGACCCACGAAAGTGATCCGAAAGCTCTCCGATAAAGATCCGAAGAATCCATGATATTACAGTTCAACCCTTTGGAAGGCTCCAGAACGAAGGTACGAGGTTTGAGTCTAATGGCCACTGATTGGCCTTCGAAATGAAGCTCCCGCTGCCTCACGTGACTGCTTCTTCTCCAAGGCAGAAGGATAATGGATAACACCTTTTTCCAGGTTTTTTTTTATTGGTCCACGTGTAAAGAGTGAATGTTGCTGTCATGGCTGATGCTGCTATTGCTGTTTGACCTTTGCTGGCTTGCTTGCAGGTTTAGATGAGCTACGACTTGGTGCTGGCCTTAGTTTACTTATCAAATGTGCCATGGTCTCTTCTGCTGTCTTCCTAATCTGAGTAGCATTTCATCGAACACCTGATGTGCAGTACTAGGTCGACTGAATTTGCATTCTTTTGATGGCTATATGGCTTAGATGTGTTGACCCTATACTCCATTTTGTTGACTCATGTTGCATGTTGTCCATCCTAGTTGTGTCGACGCAGTCTGTTGGCTTGAACAAAAAGTCAGTCGACTTGGCTAAATACCTATTGACTGAAGTTGAACCAGGTCAACTGATTTCTCCTTTCTCCGTCGACTCTACTACTACAGATAAGCTTCTATCTTCCACACCTAGCTAGTCTTCATTCAATCTTTGTAGACACACAAAATAGCTCTTGAGCTTCTAGATGTATGACATTGTGTCTAGCTTTAACCCTCAAGTTCTCCGTTGCTCTACAAGATAAAGTCTGTCGACTTCTTGGCATCTGTTGGCTTGCCTGTCGAAGTGATCTTCAGGCGATAAGAGTTGACTCAATCTGACCTCTTCATATAGCTTTGTTGCTATTATGATCTCTGCTGAGTGGCCTTTTTATATGGCACAACATTCACAGTTGTGTCGACTGAGTGTGTCGACTAGAACAAAAAGTTAGTCAACCTGAGTAAATATCAATCGACTGAGTTCTGGCTAGGTTGACTGATTTTTGCATTTCTTCTACCTATCTTCTTCGCATCAGTTCAGTATGTTGAGTAGCCTTAGTTAACATGGTATGAAGGTACTTGCCATCCCATGCTTCACGTGTTTTTCCCATGAGAAGTCCTCCTACAAGTTGGCTTCTTCTGCTGAAGGTCTTGAATGTCTGTCGACCTGAGGGTGCAAAGGTCGACTAAATGCTGAAATATATGTCGACTAATATAGTTCAATCAACTGATTTTCTACTTTGGTCAACAGATTTTTCCTTTCTTTCTCAACTGTTTTCTTAACTAATTAACTTGATATTCTAGACTGTTCTGGACTGTTAAGCCTGCAAAATGTTATGACATGGAGCATGTTTTGGGCCTAAAATCTGAATTTGATTGTTCAAATAATATTCATTATTTCTTCACATTCATGACTCAATAAATCAATGAGTCATAGTTGACATCATCAAAACCAAAGACACTACATTCTCCCCCTTTTTGATGTTGGCAACTATGAGTCATTGCTTTCATTAAAATCAACATTCAAGCTATGCAAGTAATCATGGTAAAAAAATGTTTTGAAATGCAGCAAACATTTTCATTCAAGCATTGCAAACCAAGACACAATTTCACTCAAGCATGGCATTTCTTTCATAGCTCATAGCAGCAAACAAACCAAGACATAATTTCACTCGAGCATGGCATTTCTCTCATAGCTCATAACAGCAAACATGATTCCACATTAGCAGCAAACATGATTCCATATTAGTAGTGACTCCACATTTTCTCCCCCTTTGACATCATCAAAACTTGGATAGACAGGCAAGGTACGAGAGGCACATGATTTTGAAATATAGTGGAGATGAAGTTTGAGCAGCTTTTTTTTAATAGAGGAGGGCAGCAGAATCCGCACCGGTCGAGTGCACTCCCCCCCTGGGGGGGAATGGTCTCACTCCTCCAGGCAGACACGGCGACCCAAAGGATATTTTATTAATGTAGACACGAAACATACATGATCAACGGGGCATACCCCTAAAAAATAACATCCACCTAAAAGAGGCAAAGGGACAACTAAGACAGCCTGATGGCAACTAGACCTAACCTGTCACCCACAACTGGGCCAAATGATTTCATAGGTAGATCTTTAGAAGAGAAGAAAACATTATTGTCACGGTTATGGCAGGCATACGTTGCAAGGGCGTCCGCAACTTGATTAGCTTCTCTGTAGACATGAGAGACAGAAATCTCCAAGGATTGAACATCATCCTTGATTTCCCTCCACCATCTCAAGCATTACCAAGAGGAAGGCGTCCCCACCAGAAGAGATGAAGCTAAAGTTGCCGAATCAGTGCGTATTTCAGAGATAATCAATCCATGCTCGATGGCGAGGCGGAGGCCATCGCACATAGCGTGAGTTTCTGTAGTAAGACTTGTACCAAACCCATAGTAATGCATGAAAGCCAGAAGAAAAGACCCTCAACCATCTCTAATACAAGCACCTCCACCGATGTGTCCTGGATTCCCTTTGCTAGCACCATCAACATTTAGCACCAAACCCCGGATAGGAGGGATCCACCTTACAAGCTTGATAGAGAGAGGAGCCGTTCGTTGATTGAATCCGAAGTTGGCGATGAGCTCCAGCTGCTTGCTGGTAGAATGCTGCTTGAAAATTTTTTTATACAAGGCTACATTGATCAGAGAATGAATGCTTCAAAGTATGGAGGAGCTGGAAATATGATGGTCCTCAAACCGTGCTTTGCATCTAGCTTTCCAGAGTTCCCAAACAATAAGAATAGAGGCATATATAGCAATGAAGCCATGGGGGGTGTACACGTCGTAACGACTGAGGATGTCCCAGAGCCGTTGAGTGATATGAGGCCGGGACCCATGACCAGCGTCCAGAAAAGGAATCAGCCAGCTCCATAGCGATCTGGCAAGGTCGCCATTTAGGAACAAATGATTCAGGTCTTCAGCATGAGGGTTCTGCAGCAATTACAGTGAGACACTATGGATATGCCGCATTCAGCAATTCTACTGTCAACAGGGATAGCCCTATACAGGAGCCGCCAAGCAAATAAGGATGCATGCCGCTGAAACAGCCGATTCCAGAGCGATGACCAAGGAGTGTGTTTGATGCCAACGGGTCTAATCTGATTATATGTAGATTTGAGGGAGAAATCCTCAGAGTTGGAGGCAGACCATACACATTGATCTTCATAGGAGGATAGGTGGATCCCATCCAGCATGCAGTTCTCAGGCAAAAGAGCTCTGATTGGGTGTACTGCATTGGATAGAACTTCCCGTACTATAGTAGAAGGGCCCTGATAATGAGTTGTCAGGCAGTGTTGCAGGGTAGTATCCCCCACCCAATGATCATCTAGGAAATCAATCTTATTTCCATTGCCCAATATCCACCGTGAATTATTGGCAGCCACGTCAAGAGCGGCTTTGAAGATCTTCCTGGGGATACCATGCGGGTATTTAGGGACATAAGGCAGCTCGTGAGAAGTCGACCCCAACACTGTCTTGAAACGGTGACGCGCATAGATTGCCCATAGGGAAGTACCTGGCTGAATTGTCCACATGAGTTTGACAGCAAGAAATAGCTGAATGTGCCAGACGCTGCGCACGCCCAGGCCACCCTCAAGAAATGGATGCTGCAGAGCACTCCAAGGGATCCAGTGTCGCCGTTGGTGCCCATCAGAGTCCCCCCAAAAGAAAGCTACGCAGAGGCGTTCGATGTATGCTGCAACAGTCTTAGGAATAGCAGCAGCAACCGCTAGATAGATTGGTATGGAGCATAACACTGAGTTTATGAGGGTGACCCTTCCAGCTTGTGACAGCAACCGGCCTTTCCATGATGAGATGCGGGCGCTAATCTTCTCAATGAGGGGCTTGTAATCCATTACCAAAGTTCTTCCTTGCCGGATAGGAACACCTAAATATGTCAGAGCTCCATTCTGCTGACAGAAGCCGGTGATGTTGGCAATGTGGGTAGCTACCCTTCGAGGTGCAGACCGAGATAGGAGGAAACTGCTCTTGGAGTTATTGATCTTCTGGCCCGAGGCTTGCTCATATCTTGTTAAGAACTCCATAAGCTTATGTATATTTGAAGCATGCCCATTAAGAAAAAGAAGAGTGTCATCCGCATAGAGCACGTGAGTGATGGCTGGGCATCCTCGGGGGCCTGAGTAGGGTGTGATGGCGCCGTTGTCAAGGAGGCTCTTGAGCCCTTTGCTTAAAACTTCTTCCATAATGATAAAAAGAGCCGGTGCCAAAGGATCACCTTGCCTAATACCACTAGAAGAATTAAAGTACCCAGCAGGAGATCCATTGAAGAGGACAGAGAACCAGCAGTTTGAAATGAGCATTGCTATATAAGAGTTGAATCTGTTACAGAACCCAAACTTCCGCAGCACCGTAAGAAGGAAGTCCCATTCGACTCTGTCATAGGCTTTCATCATGTCTAGCTTAAAAACAACATTGTGGCCTCTCACTTTCCTACCAAGATCAGAAATCAGTTGTCTGGCCAAGGACATATTATGAAAGATATGCCTCCCTTTCACAAAAGCACCCTGCCCCTCAGAGATTATCATGGGAAGAATGTTAGTGAGCCTAGCACAAAAAATGCGAGATATAATCTTATAGCTAAAGTTACATAAACTAATAGGCCTGAATTCACTAAAATTCGAGGGGAGCTGAGTTTTGGGAATGAGAGCTATAAGGCTAGAGGTAACGCCTTTAAGGAGAGGGTAGCCTTGAAAAAATCCCACAACTACAGCTTCAACATCCGCACGTATAATGTCACGGCAAGAGGTGTAGAAGACGCCTGTAAATCCATCCGGCCCCGACGCACTGTCCCCATTCATACTCCATACTGCCTCTTTGATCTCTTCGGTAGTAGGAAGAGAAGTAAGAGTTTGATTATGCTAGTCAGTAATAATGGAAGGGATAACCTGCAACAAAGACTCCTCCAAAGAATGGCTCTCGGAGGAGAGAAGCTGCGAGAAGAAGCAGACCGCCTTACAGCGTAGCACCTGCTGATCATCACACCATGCGCCATCAACTTTTAGTCTGTGAATGGTATTTTTTCACCGCCTTCCTTGGACAACCGCATGGTAGAAAGTAGTATTTCTGTCACCATCCTCAATCCATTGCAGCCTAGCTTTTTGGGACCAGAATATTTCCTGTCGGTGGAGTATTCTCCGTAGCTCAGCATCAGCCATGTTAAGAGCAGCTCTTTTATCTTCAGTAGGGTTTTCATCAAAATCCTTATGTTTGATCCGCAATGAATCCTCAGCAGCCTTCAAAGACAACTCAATCCTTCCAAATACATGTTTGTTCCAGTAATGTAATGCATTCTGGGTGGCTTTGAGTTTTAATTGTAGACGGATGAAAGGATTGGGGTGCCATGAGTCAGCTTGTGCCCAGGAATCCCTCACACATTGAGAAAAGGACGCATGGTCTAGCCACATTTTTTTGGAAAATGAAGCGAGAAGGAGTAGGCTGGTTGTTATGAATACTGAGCAGAATGGGGGCATGGTCAGAAGAGTTGCGAGCAAGGTGTTGGGCAAGAAGACCAGGGAAAGTGTCTTGACATTGGATATTAATGAGCACCCGATCTAATCTGGCCTTAATCATAGCCCCGCCCACTCTATTGGTAGACCAAGTGTATTTGGAACCACAGAACCCAGCATCCAATAGACCTGAAGAAGTGATGAAGCATTGAAATCAAGCATGGAAGAAGTAGTGGGCAGTCGACCACCTTGTTTTTCTGAGGGATCAGCAACACAATTGAAGTCACCTCCAACGATCCATGGAAGACCAGCATGAGTAATAATTGATAGCAGATCATCAAATAGACACCGGCGCTCTGCAACATCACAAGCTGCGTAGATGGCCGAGACCATGTAGTTAGCTAGACCACCACGCTTGACCACGCCAGTAATATGCTGGGTAGAATTAGATACCAATTGGAAATCCCACGGATTGTTCCAGAGAATCCAAATTTTAGAATCCTCGTCAAGGTTATTAGCATAATTGTCCATGCCCAAGGCCCGACAAACAGCAGGAGCATTGCTGAGATGCGTCTTGGGCTCAAATACAGCAAGAAAAGTTTGAGCAGCTGATTAAAAAATTTGAGGAGTAACTAAACACTATGATACTATATTTTGGATTTTCTTTGATTTTCAAAAATTTATTTTTCTTTTGAAATGCATGAAGCTAGATGCACATGAGAAACCATGCAGGCATTCAGAGTACTGGCAATATAGACTTGCAGAATTCAAAGCAATGAGCATGTTGGTTGACCAAGTAAGATGATCCGATCGACCGGATCCAAATATGATTCTTCTGCAAGAAACTCCCAAAGTAGATATATACATATAAATACAACATATCTCCCCCTTTCTTATTAAAAGGATGGGATAGGTGTATGAAAAGTGCAAGTGAGTCAATGCAACCAGATTGCTCATATTTAACACCAAGGAGAGAGTGTAAATATTTAAGAGAAATGATGCAGCAGCCCATGCAGTCAGTCAGATTTTTAGAATACATATCAAATCAAATTTTCATTTGTATAAGTGAATAAACGTGAGAATGAATCTTAGCCATATGGATATTTGGATTTTCAATTCAACACAAAGGGAGACTATTTAGACTGCACATCATTTTCAGATTTCAGCATATTGGAGGCTTCGCTCTGCCCCATTTAGCTTTCTTTAATTTTTCTAATTTTCTGAATTGTTCACAATAAGAATATGAGTTTTTCTAAATAAGAGTGATCGGGTTTAGTCTATTCCTTTTTATGCGAGGAGACATATGGATCACATGCCAAACTCCCCGGTTACTCAGAGTATTAATCATTTCACTTCATTCTGAACAGAGATACTTCAGTACAACACCTTTCAATATGAACCACATCACGTCTCAAGTGGCATGCATCCAATGTACTTAATGAGACTGAGCATTGCTCTGCCTTTAATTTCCTTTACTTTTCATTCCATTTTTCTTTCATAATCTTTCTTTTATATGAGGCAGGCAACTTTTTCCTCAACTTTCCTCTTCAAAAACCATACAGCTGTTGATATTTATTTGCCTATCTTTTATCTTACTTTTGAGGTTTGCAAAGTAATATGGCAAGATGACAAACAAGCAATCAAAGATCTACTCAAACCTGTGAACATGTGAACATGAATCTAGGCAATCATAGCCAGCTCTAGCATGGGCATGCTACCTCAATCAAATTACGCTAAGAAAAAGGAAAACACACGCCGGGGTGTGGAGCAAGGAACAAATAAAAACACACCGCTAGGGGTGGAACAAGCAAGGAAAATAAAGAAGATATGAAGAAGACAGCTAATGCCCAATACCAAGGAAAGATGTGATCGCCACCAAAGTAAATACAAGTCAAAGACCTGAATATACCTTGGAAATAGGTGGATGAAGCACCCGCCCACGGGAGAGAAAACCAAGGAAAGCCTGCAGATCAACTTGGAAGTAACGGCCAGAACCCTATGCGTCGCTTGGAAGTGACGGCCGCACGATAGACCGCCAGAGGATAGTGACGCGCCTGCACCAGACCGTCAGGTAACCTGCAGTAGTAAAGCTTGAATTCTTTTAACTCCAACTCTTCCAGCCGGCTAGAAGACTTGGGCCTCGTGCTAATGAACCTGTAAACCTGCCAAAGATGTAGAAAGACAAGACAAGACAACCTCAATTAGCCCTTTTCACAAGCATAGCATCAATTCTTAAAGAGCTTGAGAACATCAAAAGGAGAGGGGATTACCGGGGAGTTTTGGTTTTTTAACCTCTCTGGGTGTTTTAAAAGTTTGGGAGGATGTTTGTATGCTTAAAGAATAGTGAAAAACGTGGAGGAAGAGGAGGGACAATGCTTTGTTTGAGGAAAACCAAGGAAGAACTCAAGCATGCAAGGATGAACTTGAAAGACCAAACTAAAGTACTCCCTTGATTAGAAGATGGATGGACGTGAAAAGCAGCTCCTCCTGGATGAAGATGGCTCCTGAGTTCGGCAGCACTTTGTCGTGAATTCAAATCTTCCTCCCCTTTGGCCATGAAGTCAAGGGTTCTATTTATAGACCCTCAAACTCTTAGGTCGAGCAGAGGATAATTCAGCAAGATAAGGAGATAACTCTTAGCAAATCCTTGAAGATAATATCACCAAGAGTCCATAGAAACAAACGGGGGATCCTGAGGATCGGATTTGAAAGAGATAACGTCAATCCAAATCCTTATCTCGACCACGGAGTAGCAGAGAAAAGGCCTAAACTGCCAGGACTCTCGGAAGGAAGTAACGGCTGCACGATAGACCGCCACTTGGAAGTAACGCATGGGGGATCATCCGTCACTTTCAACCCTATCCCAAAGAGATAAGATCAACAGGAAGAAGACCCAACAAGCTGGACTCTTCAAGGAAGTGACGGCCAAGGCATAGGGCGTTAGAATGAAACAACGGCTGGACGACAGACCGTTATTATCAACATGGAATTAAAAGGATAAGCTTCGAACACGAGGCCTTAAGCTCTAGGACTCTTCAAAGAGTAACGGTCCAGGACCCATCCGTCAGAAGGAAGCAACGCGCCTGACTGGGACCGTTATTAACATTGAGGTTCAAAAAAATAGAGTGAAGGGTTTGCTAAGATTCATCCAACGAAATGCCACCGGGAGCCACATCTTAATCCAGGAATTAAGACCCAAGAAATAGGCTTCAACTGACCAAGAGACTCAATGAAGGGTGAACAACACGGAGCATCATATAGAATGAATAAGGAGATGACCCGACTTATTGGGTATAAAACGGGTGTCAACAGATGCCCCTCCTTAACGTCCTCTTTGCAGGGGAACGAGCGGAGATGAAGCGAAAGCGAAATGAAACATGGAGATGAAGCGGAAATGAAGCGGAGTGTATCAAAAAGAGGGCGTTAAGGTAAATGACACCCGTTCTGTACCAACAAGCGATAGGAATTTTTCTGGAAAACCTCGAATTGATCACAAGGAAATAGCCAACCAAAGGACGCAAGTCTGGAGGAACTAATTAACTAAGGAAAGGAAACACGGCTAGCCGCCGGAGGCAACGGAAAACAAAGAGACTAAACTCCAGACATAAATCTTCAGCGAACCAGATCAAGCGAGCAAATCGAAGGAAACCTTCTAATTCAGAGTGGAATGATTCTCCTTACTCGGGATTAAGAACACAGCTGTTCACCATCATCGAGATATCTTGAATAGATGAAACTCATGAAATGCTCAAAAGAATGCGTATGATGCATGCTGGGCTAAAGGAAAACAAAATCTTCAAAACAAAATGCAAAGAAAAATAAAATAGCAAATACTCGAGAATAATATTGCTAGACTGGAGAAATCAGAGTCAGGACACCATCTGCAACCACGGCGTGCAAGATAGAACCATCGTCCCCAAATTTTCCAATCTAACGGCCTATCCAACGATTAAACATGTGAGCTTAGATCATCATCATTTTTATTTTAGGGGAACATCAGATCCCAGGACACATGAATGACCAGTCGGTTCTCGAGGTAATATATCATAGATAACATATAGTAATGCATTAAGGGAATGAGGGAGTGATATACAATACCTGACTTACCTGCCGGACGGAAGGCCAAGCGTGATTTTACTCGTAATTCCTTTCATGAAAGAAAGGTTAGCCAATAATAAATCGAAAATAAGCACCAAGGCATAACCATTGTACGTGCAAGAGGCATCCATAAGGAACATCATGATAGAAAATGGAACTATTTTGACATTAATTAGACCATTTAATTCATCAAGAAACTTGCAAGCATATAACGGTCTGATGACAGGGCGTCACATAAAGTAACGGATCACCCTTGATCCGTCATAAACAAGGCGGTTCACATTCTTCAATAAAACAGTCCATTACATGTGACGGCCTATGAAAGATGCGTCAGAATGATGTGACGGCCGGTCGATAGACCGTCACATTTCCTGAGTTTTCAAAAAAAACAACCGAACGGTCACGGCCCTCATTCAAACACTTAACGCCCAAAACACTCCAAAACCGAGAGCTCCGGCGACCACCGCCCCACCACTCTAATGGCCGGCGACGAGGCACCCCAGCCTCCACCACAGAAGAGAGGGAGAGGGAAGAAGATGGCCATACGGCGGCTCCACCGCCGGATTGAACGGGAGGCGATCCCACCGGTGGAAGAAGAACAACCGGTGAGGCGAAGTTCAAGGGAAGAAGAAGAAGCCCCCACGGCCACGGGGGACGAAGGGGAAGCTCCGTTGGGTGCAGAGGAGCCCAAGGAACCAGAGAAGAAGAAGAGGAGAAACATGGACCACGAGGTAAGCCCTCCGCCCTATTTTTCCAATTTTTGATTTTTTTGTGTTTATTTATGGATGCATGTGAGGGAAAGGGATAGAAATGGGTCTACGAACCCACTAGGAACAATTGTAGGCCATTTGGCCAACATGGGAAGCCATGAGAATGCAGGGGAAAAAATTCCCAAACGCAGTCAATGTGACGGTCCTGCCAGCGACCGTCACACTCCTGACGCGCCAAGCTGAGGCCGTCAGAGTCAAATGACGCCCTACCCCAGGGCCGTCACTCTTGCCAGGGACTTAAACTATTTTTTAGGGTTTTTAGTTTTTTAAATTTTTATTTTGTTTTCAATTAAGAATGATTATGCAATGATTATATGATGCAAATTGGACTAATTAATGATCTAATATGCAATGCAGGGGAAGAGACGATCGCGGATCTCCTGGCTACAGATCCGGGCAGTGTACCAGGCATTGCCCGATTACCAGAGAGAGAGACTTGCCGAGATGGGATTCGCCGAGGTGCTCAGCATCGAGGTGATCCGGATGGACACTCCGGTACTGTACGCCTTGCACGAGAGATGGGACCCGATCAGCCGAGCTTTCATCTTCCCGTGGGGCCACATGATCCCCATGCTAGAAGACATAGCGAGGATTACCGGATTGAGAGTCCACGGAGCCGCGGTGACAGGGTGGACATACGGCGACTATCGAGAGATGGCGCAGCAGCTGCTCGGGCTAGATTTGATCAGGCCGGGACAGTCCTCCTCCCAGCTTTCGAGATCAGTGCTGCGGGAGAGCTTGGGACTGAGAGGAGCGGCGATCGCCGTGGGAGAGCTCCCCGAGGAGCACCTGAGCAGAGTGATAGACCAGGTGCGCGCTCCCGTGGCGGCGGAGGCGGGACCAGAGGGAGATAGAGTGCTCAGACGCTTCCTGATGCTGCTATTCGGGAAGCTCCTCTTCGCGACTCGGGCAGATGTCATCAGCTACAGACTGCTGCCGATGATAGAGGATTTGGGCAGAGTCAGGCGATACGCCTGGGGAGCGGCAGTGCTTGCATTCCTGTTCGAGTCCCTCAGCACTACGGACAGGCAGACGATGCTGGGCGGCTTCTCGCCTTTCCTACAGGTAAATGCACTTCTAAATGCTTTCTATTATGCCATGAATATTGATGCCATGATTTATGAAAAATGATTTATGCAATGATTAATGCAATGATGCGACTGACCTGACTTCTAAATGCAGATCTGGAGCTATATGTACCTCCCAGGCATCGGGAGAGGCGCTTTACTCCATCCCGGCCGCATACCGATTGCGAGGCGTTGGTCGGTGGCGAGGGACACAGGGTCGATCATTAGACTGACCCGGACGATCCAGGACGACCTGGACCCCTTCCCGCATACATCGGTAAGTCCAGAATTAAAAAATGATTTCTATATGCTTCTAAATGTTTCTAAATGCTTTCTAAAAATGCTTTCCAAATATCTTTTAATGCTTTCATATGCCAATGAATGAACTAAATGCTCTCAGGTGAGATGGACCCCATACCGCGACGAGGGCTATACGGGACAGCCATGGGTGGAGGTGGCCTTATCGTACCGGGGGCGAGACATATGGTTGCATTGCCTCCATATCATCGAGCCTCTGCACTATAGGCTGATCCTGCAGACCCGGGGACTACACCAGCCCGAGGTGACCTTTCCACGCCACAGCGACGACCACCTCGGCAAGTCAGCAAGGGGCATCAGCGGCAATGTGGATTGGTGCGCCCGGAAGGCAAAGTACGTCCACGATTGGAACAGGCGGGGCCGAGAGGTGAAGGAGCGAGACGAGAGCGACGAGGCATACCTGAAGGCCTTCGCTCGACTCTACGGCGACCGGGTGTACCGAGGTACCCGACGACCGGTATGCAATTCTAAAACTCCAAACTTTTCTAGTATGCAAAAATGCAATGAGCTAGATGTACTGACTTACATGCTTTCTAAATGAAGCTAGACCCTGAGGGACGGATAGCCGAGCTGGAAGGGCTACTCCACTCCACCATCCAGCAGCGGGACGGGTACCGGTCTGCCCTGGAGCTCTTGGTGAGACTAAAAACTTAAATGCTCATGATTTATGTAATGATGTTCATGATGCAAATGCCAATGTCAACTAACCGTGACTTCTAAATGCAGCGGGCCGAGGGAGCCCAACGCGCTGGACCGGATGCCCCATCGTCTTCCTCGCAGCCTGCGGGAGGCAGGGCTGAGCAGGAGGCTGACTTTGCTCGGGCGGTTGCCCGGGCCGAGGAGGCGGAGGCCACCCTCGCGGAGCGGGTAAGAGACTAAAAAACTTATGATTGTGCCTAATTAAATGCTTAATGACTAATGACATGAAATGCAATCTACAGGCGAGGGATCTAGCAGCAGTAGTGGCCGAGGCCAGCCAGGCGAGAGCTGAGGTAGAGAGAAGCCGGGCTGAGACTGATCGAGCCCGAGCAGAGACAGAGCTGGTATGGGTAGAGATGGCCCGGCTGAGAGCGGAGACCCTGCGACGCCCAGATGATGCAGAGATGGAACAACTCCGGAAGGAGTTAGCGCGGGCGCGAGCTGAGGTGGAGGAGCTTCGGATCGGGACAGCCGACTTGGATCGCTACCGGACCGAGGCACGAGAGACGCGGCGTCAGATCTTTACACTGAAGATCGAGCTGCGGACACTGGAGCGGACGGTCCGGATGATGGGCCGGGGACCAGAGCGGAGTGCCTCCCAGAGTGGGGTACATAGGAGTGCTGCCCCTAGCGACTCAGTAGGGAATTTCCTTGTCAGCTCCTCCGCCCAGCGGAGGAATGAGAGGGCAGAGGGAGGACAGCAGGAGGAGAGTGCTTCCATAGCACCGCCACCTGTGAGGACACCCGAGGATAGAGAGGATGAGGGCGGTCCGGCGGATAAGCCGACCGAATGATGCCTTTTCTTATGTTTTATTTATCATTTATATAGAACCTTTGGCAAAATGGAATGAGATCCCTTCTTTTTAGTTTTTTGTTTTGCTTTAATTTTTGATGCGAGCGTGAATGAATGAATGTGAAAATAGCAGGATGGACGAAATGCGGATGAATGAATGAGATGTATGCAGGAATGTATGAAAATGGGAAGAGGACGAGGTGTACAATGTGAAAGACCGCCAGGTCTAGGCAAGGGCAGAAGAAATAGCCTGAACTCAGCAGTAGAGAAAGTGACGGTCCAAGATCTGACCGTCATAATCAAACGACGCTCTGGTGAAAGACCGTTAAGCATCAGAAGCCCACTCTGGCAGTGGGGCATCAGGATAAATGACGGCCAATCGAGGGTGCGTCAAAGACAAGTAACGGCCAAGGGTCAGACCGTTGATCATGGCAGAACGATAGTTGGTCAGGGCAACTAGCAAGAAATGCGACGGTCTGAAGAAGACGCGTCAGAAAGAGACGGTCCTAAGCAAGACCGCCAGGAAGTGTTTTAGCCCAAAAGAGAAGGAACTAAGTAGCTGAGAATGCGACGGCTTAGGGCTTGCGCGTTACAGGAAGCGACGGTAGACCCTTAGACCGTTATTCTCCATAGAACATGATTCGGGGAATTGAAACCCACAGAAAATGCGACGGCCAAGGGCTGGCGTGTCGGAATGAAGTAACGGCCGCACGATGGACCGTCAGAATCTGGGTTGTAATCCGAAACGGATTAAACCGAGATAACTAAAACCCGAGGTTTAGCCACTTGATCCATCACTAGAACTTATCCTAATTGAAGATAAAGCCTTCTAGCCCGAGTCTTATCCTTCCAAAGTTAAATATAAGCCTTAGCAACTTGAAACCTTAATCAAAATCGCAGCTTTGCTGAAACCTCTGTTCTAGGGTTTGAAGAGCTCTTCCAAAGAGCAGAAAACATGATGAAAAGGAGCTTCGAGGTGATGGCTATGGAGGAGAAAGCTTACACCGGCCCCAAGGCTGCAAGAAAAGAGCATAGAGAACTCCAGCGGCTGACATCAATTCTCAAGCACTTAAGCTCCGATGCCCAAAGAGTGGTAAGTTCTTACAATTCATCCAAAGTTTAGAATTTTGCTGCACTTATTCTTTTCATGACTTCCTTCCTTCTTTTCTCAAGCCCCTTCCTGGTCCAAGGTGCTATTCCAATCTGAAGTGGGTGGCTCCCATGGTAAAGGCACTCCCCATAGAGGTCACATCAATCCTTAAACCATGGCACCTCCAACCCCTCTTGGTTTTAGGCAAGAATTTCCAAAAATTATCTTTCGATTGGCCAAGCCTTTCAGCACTTGTGGAATTATGGCATCCACAAACTCATACCTTCATCTTCCCTTCCTTTGAAGCAACCGTCCTATTGGAGGAGGTAGAAACCTACCTAGCCCTTCCTAAGACTAAGGTGGGGAATGAAGACCGGGTTTACTACACAATCGAGCCTATCGACCCGTCCTTGATCTTGAGTGATTTCATTCACAATCCAAAGGATGTGAGAACCATGATCAGCCCACACCACATCCACTTGATACCCTTAGCACAGTGGATAGTGTCTCATTGTAAAAATAAGTGGGAGAGACATGAAGCGATAGCCAAGGCGGTGGCGGTTTGCTTGTGTGGATGTTTTCTTTTTACCACTACCGACCACCTCTTAGACATTCAAAATCTTAGTATTATTAGCGGGCTGTGGCGGGGAATGTCCATCTCTCAAGCGGTCCTCTCATACCTTTATGAAGGACTAAGCTCGGCTTGTACAAGAGGACTTTTGTTCGGCTCCATGATACTCCTTGAGTGCTGGATGGGAATAAGAATCAAATTCTTTCCTAAGGAAGACATAATCTCAGCAAGCCGGATCTTTGGGAGCCACCCTCTCTTCTTTATTGGAGGGGCATTTGGATACTCTTCTCAGGTTGAATGCAAGACGGCGGATAAGAAAACTCGGGACGAATGGCGCCTCTTCTTTAACACTTTGCCAATAGACAAATTCATCATGCGACCAAGAGTCCTCCGAAGCACTCTTCTCAAGATACCGCGGCGTCAAGGCCTGGACCTCCAGCTAGTAGGGAACACTACCATGGCGATCTACAACCCGCACCGATGCCATCTTCAGATCGGACTACCTCGAACCGAAGCTCCCGCGCTATCACACTACCCTCCCCTTCTACCTAGGAAGATGGGGACCGAGGAAGATGAAAGAGCGATCCGGAACGCGCTGACCATGTGGGAGATCAGCAAGGTGCGCCCGTGGCAAGCAGAGGTTGAAGAGAACGACGAAACACGCCGAGATTACATGAAAGAGTTGAGAAGAATCCGCCCTCTTGCGGATAAGAAATTGAATGTATCTTGATTTTCCTTTTTTTATTCATGAGAGATATCATGTAACTGACAATCGAAGTTGAATTTATCAAGAATTATATTTCATTAATCTTTGCTTGAATGAGATGAGATTACCATAGTTGAATGATCTTGAGTTCCATTATTTGAAAGGCTAGAATGACGTGAACAGACAGGGCTTCTGGAGGATATGACGGATGTGCACTGGGCCGCTACAAGGAAATAACGGTCCTGCGACAGGCCGTCAGAATGAGAGTAACAAGAGCCCGGTCTCTGAAGGATATGACGGATGGGTCTTGAGCCGTTATATTCAAGTAACGGAGAGTCTCAGACCATTATAATGACGGTTCAATGGAAAGGAAGAAGGCCCATGCCTGAAGGGAAATGACGGTCCAATATGGGCTCGTTACATGACTGTAACGGTCTGATGCTGGCACGTTACGCACTTTGAACCTGCATAGTTGTGAGTTTTTACTTTTGGGCTTGCCCCTGTATTCTGCACACACTCAAACATGAAACAAGTTAGATCTGTTCTTAGACTCAACCCCTTGCCATGAAGCAAGTTAGATAATGACCGTTTCTTGATATTTGGTCAAGGGGTGGAGCCTTATTAAATAGGCGAAAACATAATGAACATGCGATGCATGCTATGCATATGATGGTATTTTTGGGAGTTTTGGAAAATATTTAATGTTTTTGGATTTTGAAAATATTTGTTTTGTTTTGGATTTTTGAAAATATTTGTTGTTTTTTTGGATTTTGAAAATATTCGTTGTTTTTGGATTTTAAAAATATTTGTTGTTTTTGGATTTTGAAAATATTCGTTGTTTTTGGATTTTAAAAATATTCGTTGTTTTTGGATTTTGAAAATATTCGTTGTTTTTGGATTTTGAAAAACTAGTGCCTCTCTAGCAACACGAGACCTTCCTCGTTTTAGGTTGAGTCTCGAGACCGGCGTGCAATGTTGTGACAACCCCTGGCCGAGGCCTAATCATTGTGACGGTGTTTTTACCAAAGCCATACCCAGGGTACTCATCTCAGTCCTAAAAGAAAAAAGGAACATGGGGGTAAGCTTAGGCCAGATATGGGAGTTTTTAGAACTTGATTCCCTCACCGTACAACCCTATCAGAGATTTGGTCTGTTGTGCCGGGGCTTTTATGTCCGTCATCGAACCTTTGTTCCACCTAGGCATGCATGCGACCGGGCTCATAACGTCCCGCGGGGAACTGTACTGCCACTCTTGTCATGCCTAGTTTTCTTTTTCCTTTGGAGCTTTTGAAATTTCATTCATAGACTTTGAGATGACGCTTTTGATCTTGTTGGTAAAGAGCACACCTTTTCTTTTCTTGTCCTTTCTTCCTTGTGGCATCAGGTCATAATGGACTTGCCCCTATTTGAGACCTCTTCTCGTTAGGGAGCTTGGATTGGTTGTCGCCTCCTTATTCACTCCTTGCCCCTGGATTCAGCCGAAGAATGAAACGGACAGGGACTTTGATTTTCCCCTAAAGCATGGCCAGGGAGAACGATGTCTTTTAAACAAGGAGCCCGACCAAGGACGTCGTGTAGTGTGTGATTGCCTTACTTGGGACCCTCTTCTTGAAGATGGGGAGGAAGTTCTTGTTGCCGGAGAAGCACATGGTTTTAGATTTTTAGGGAAAGAAACGCTTAAGATACAACCCATTCCACGGGTGAGAGAGCTCCTCACCTTCCGCGTTTACTAAACGATAAGCATTCCCTGGATAAGCTTCTTTTATTACAAATGGCCCTTCCCAGTTAGGTTGCAACTTGGACCTAGGACCTGCAGACCGAATGAATTTGCGTTTCAAAACCATTTCACCCTTACAAAATTTTCGTTCGATTACCTTCTTTTGAAAATAACGCGAAACCCTCTTTTGATAAATGGACACGTGATCGGCCGCGTTCATCCTCTTCTCATCCAAGAGTTCCAACTGGACCAGCAACGCCTCCAAGCATCTCATGAGCATTCCATTAGTAGCGTGCCTATACAATTCTCTTGCAATGATAGTGTACCTTGCGGCGGCTCTTCTTATTGCTTTACGCTGCTCGACCGTTGCCCCTTCTGGGAATGACCCTTCTTTGCAAAACAATTCGATTTCATGATACCAAGGTAATTCCTCTTCGTCCAGAATCTCCTCTAGTTCTGTTAATGAAACTTCCTTGAGATCTTCCTTCTCAACTCTCGCCTCTACAGATTTTCTGAGGTTGATGAACCAGGGATCTTGAATAGAGGGTGTGTCCAATCTCTGGACGACGATGGTCTCAGTACTACGACTGAGAGAAAAAGATAAGGAGGAAGCAAGAGATGCCAAAGCATCAGCTAGAATGTTCAAAGAACGGGGAGTATGGATATAGATCAGCTTACGGAATCGCTTAGCAATGAGCGTGACCAAATCTTGATAAGGTTTGAGCTTGGGGTCACGAGTACGGTAAGTGGACAGAACTTGCCGTAGAACGAGCTGAGAGTCTCCTATGATGTTCAAATAGCGCGCGCCTAGGAGATAGGCGTGCTTCAAGCCGGCCAGGGGAGCCTCATACTCAGCGATGTTGTTGGTAGCAGGAAATCGAAGTTGATAAGCGAAGGGGATGGTTACTCCCTCTGGAGTATGCAAGACAGCCCCGATCCCTTGGCCTTGAGAGTTGAGTGCACCGTCGAAGTGCAGAGACCAGAAGGGATGATGAGAAAGGACAGAGAGATGCTCATCAGGGAAATCATCCTGAATGGAATCGGTATGAGGAATAGGAAGATGTGCGAGATGCTCAGCAATGGCATATCCCTTGACTGCCTTCTGAACGACAAAGGTAATGTCAAACTGAGAGAGGAAGCTCTGCCAACGAGCTAACCTACTAGAAAGGGCGGGCTTTTCTAGGAGATAACGGACCGGGTCCATTCTAGAGATCAACCTAACTGGGTGGGCGAGAAAGTAATGTTTAAGCTTCTGAGCTACCCACACTAAGGCGGCACAAGTCTTCTCCATAGCGGTGTACTTGGATTCAGCTGGATTAAACAACCGAGAAAGGTAGTACGCGGCCCGCTCTTTTCCTTCATCATCCACTTGTGCTAAAACCGCCCCTAGGGAGTCCTCAATAACCGAGATGTATAGGATTAGGGGTTTCCCAGGGACAGGAGGTTGCAAAACCGGGGGATTGGTTAGGTACTCTTTGAGGTCCTCATAGGCCTTCTGACAATCTTGATTCCATTCGAACTTGGCCCCCGCCTTAAGCAACTCATAAAATGGGCGGCACCTTTGAGAATGCTGAGATATAAATCTTCTAATGAATTGCAGTCTACCAATCAATCCTCGAAGTTCCATAATGTTCTTTGGTGAAGGTATGTCCATGACGGCCTGTGCTTTATTAGGATCAACTTGGATCCCCCGTTTGCTCACTATGAACCCTAACAACTTCCCTGAGGAGACTCCGAATACACACTTCTTCGGATTCATCTTAAGCTTATACTCCCTGGCTCTCTGCAGCACTTTAGCCAGAATAGAGGGGTGTTCTTCTTTTGTTCTTGATTTCACCAAGATGTCATCCACGTAAGCCTCCATGTATATGTGCATCATGTCGTGGAAAATGGCCATCATTGCCCTTTGATAGGTGGCACCCGCGTTCTTCAACCCAAATGGCATAACCACATAACAATACGTGCCCCAGGGCGTGGTGAAGGAAGTTTTCTCTTGATCTTCGGGAGCGAGACGGATTTGATTGTAGCCCGAGTATCCATCCATAAACGACAGAGCTTCGTACCCGGCAGTGTTATCCACTAGAACATCTATATGAGGTAGCGGGAAATCATCTTTGGGACATGCTTTGTTTAGGTCCCTGAAATCAATGCATATGCGCACTTTTCCATCCTTCTTGAGAACAGGGACTATGTTCGCCACCCACTAGGGATATAAGACTACTCTGACGAACTTGGCCTTGTATAGCTTGTCGACCTCTTCCTTGATTCTTAAGGCCATGTGGGGGTGAAATCTTCTTGACCGTTGTTTCACAGGTGTTGCCCCTGGTTTAAGCACGAGTCGATGTTCCACTAAGGAGGGGTCAAGACCTGGCATGTCCTCATAAGACCAGGCGAAAGAATCGCTATACTCCCTTAATACCTTAATTAAATCTTCTTCTACTTGTGAAGGGAGATCAGCTGAAATAATGACGGGCCTTGGGTCTTCTTCTGTCCCCAAGTTGATTTCCTTTGTAGGTTCATCCACTGCCATCGACGGCTGGTCGAATCTTTTTAGTCCTTGTGCATATAAATCGGTAGTGTCATCTACGTTGCTGTCTTCATCTATTGGATCCTTCTCATCCAAAACCTCATAGACGCCTAATCCATCGTCGCTCCATTCCCCTTCTATTTCCTCTTCGTCTTTAATCACAATTGCTGTAGCGACGAATTCCGGGCACTTCAAAAGAGCATGACACCGCTGAGCTAGATCTTGCAAGAACCTATCAGGAATAGATCGGGAAGGACGCGCGAGCGGGCACGGCTCAGAATGGGAAGGGTTGGACGACCCAGAACAAGACCCTACTTCTCTAGACCTAACTGACTCTACTTCTCTAGACTCGACGGACCCTAATCCTAACCTAGGAGAGAGAAGACTTAGTGGAAGGGGAGGAGCAGGGGACTCGTGCCCCTGGGAGAAGGAGGATGGAGACAAGATAGCGTAATCTTCCACTGAAATCTCCATTTTAAATTTGACGTTTTTTTTTTCTGGAGATCAGTAGAGACTTCATAGCAAGACGGAGGAGGTGGGAGCTGCATAGGGAACAGCTCGGGGAAGATGCAATCGAAGAAGGGGTCAGAAGAAGAGAACCACATCTCGTGGAGTTGAGCATTGGGAGGAGGAGGAGTAAATAGAGTGGATAGATCAATGCGCGGGCACTTCCCGCAAGCACAAGGAATGAATAGAATCTCCGACGGATCAATGACGGATGGATTTACCATGACAGGAGGGAGGCGGGGTATGAACCCCTTTTGCTGAAAGATGGATTGGAAGAGTGAGGGAGACCAAGAGAAGATAACTGGAGAGATCTCCTCCTCCTGCAATTTAACCGCGGGCTGCTTCTTCGGCCTCCACTGCACGAGCCGAACCTCTTGTTGCTTCTGGCGCTCCTCCTCATAAAAGAGCCTCTGCAAGGCCTGACTGTAGTTGAGCATGTCATCATCTGACCCTCCTGGCAGGGAAGGCGGACCGGCAATCGGACAAACTATATCCCTTTTTGGCTGAACCGGTTTTGGAGCTAATGTGCCGGGCTGGAGAGGCCCTCTGACAAAGTGCTGACGATAATCCCAGGTAAGCGGCCCAGAATCACCCATCATAGATAATGCTGTTTCCTTGTAACCGAGACCTCGCCTACCCATTCTTCTTCCCTTGGGTATAGGCTTAGTCATGCCTTGTAGTTACGCGCCGAGGCCTCTCCCCGGTTGATAGCCCAGTTTCAATATAATGTTCTAGCCCTTTGAATCCCGAATCTGCGGCTTCACTTTGACATTGACTGGAGTAGTGATGGGCTTAGGAGATGTGTAAGCCCAAGGAAAGTTCAGATCGAGCACTGACAGAACGGGCCGGCTGCTCGGCCAGAGTGTGGGAAGAACTTGATCTGAGATGGCCTTGACTGTCTGCACCGTGGACAAGCTCTTGACTTTGACGACCCTCCCTTGGAAGGGGAATTTAACGCACTGATGTGCGGTGGAGGGTACGACACCAAGCGTGTCAATCCAGGGACGACCCAAGATAGCCTTGAACATAGGGTCGATATCGAGAACATAGAACTCCACGGCCATAGCAAGGGGCCCGAGCTCTGCCTGAATGGTGATTATCCCGTGACATGCTCGCCTTGAGTTGTCATATGCTGCTATAGTGGTGGGAGTAGGCCGTAGTAACTCTTCAGATATGTTGCATGCTCGGAGGGTGCTAAGTGGGCAAACATTAATTGAGGCCCCCGTGTCAACCAGTGCTGCTTCAATGTTGACCTTGTTCAGGGTAATTGTTATGTAGAGCGGCATTTGCCGAGCCCCCGGAGGTGCAAGCTCAGTTTCTGAGAACGTAATTGCTGGCCCTTTGGAGATAGTTGCTAGTGCCGTTGGTAAGCTGTCGACTGCCATGTCTTCACTAACCATCACCTTCTGTAGGAAATCCCTCAGTGCATCCTGATAAAGGGTAGACCTTTTGATCAGCTCCAGCACGGATATCTTAGCGGGTACCCGATCCAGATGATGTAGCAAGTCATATTGGGTACCCGACAGAGGTTCAGCTTCCTCTTGCTCGGCCGTTGGCTGGGTGGACTGGGGATTAGAAGTAGTAACTTAATTCCTATGGAACATCTTCCCGCTCCTTAAGGCACAGTTTGCTGCAGCATCCGAAGAGAGTATGATGGGCCCTGTAGGGTGGATGAGTGGGACAGGTGGTGCGGGGGAGGTGATCTGGTGGAGCGTAGGGTTGGTGAGGTTAATGGGGGGTGAGCGGATGATAGGTGAGGGATTGGTGGAAGGCACGGCGGTGATGGACGTCGATGCGGGTGGAGGGAAGGCTAGTGGATGTTTGAGAGTGGGCGAAGGATTAGGTGGTGGTGTGATGATAGTGAGGGGAGTAAGTATTGGAGGGTATGATGGGATGGAGAGCGGTAGAGGGTTTGCTGGAGCGGGTGTGGAAGGTAAGACGAGCGGAGAGGGTGTCGGTTGTGTAGGGAGGATGAAGGAATGGTTGCGGAGGTTGTGGTGGAAGGCCATTACTTGCGGTGTGGCGCCATCATCATCAAAAGACCACCCGGCGTTGGGGGCTGGGGGTTGAACCACGTTTACTTGTGCTGGTGCCGGTGGCTGCTGCTGAGGAGCGGGTGGATGATTCGGCATCGGGTTCTGATGGATGCCCAGGTCTTGTACTTGCTGCGGTTGCTGCTGTTGTGGCGGCTGCTGCGGCTGCGGTGCTTGATGCTGCTGCACTTGCTGCCCCTGCGGCTGCCTTCTCTTCTCTTTAATCTCAACAATGGCCCTATGCATTTCGGCCCAGTCGATTCTCTGCCCCTCATGAAGGTCATATACCAGATCTCGGAACTGAAAGCATCCTTCTATGGTATGGCCCGGCTGCCTATGGAACATGCAATATTTAGTCTGATCAACCGCCGGGTTCCAAACAGGTCGTTCCGGAGGAAGTTGGATTGCATTTATTGACATGAGTGCCGAGAAAATATCTGTAAGTGTCTCTGGCAATGGAGGATACTGGGCTCTCCTGGGAGCCGGGCGCTTGCTATTAGGGTTGTTGTTGTTGTAGCCGTTGGGTGGAGGGACGTTATGGTATTGTGATGGTGGCGGTGGTTGTTGTGGAATGGTGAAGGTGTTTTGAGGAATGGTGAAGGCGAGGGGAGGGTTTTGTGGAGTGGCCTGGAAGCTTTGTCGAGCGGGGTTTTGTGGATTGCGGGGGTTTTGGTTGTAGCGGAAGGGTGCGGCCTGAAATGGAAAAGCAACGGCTTGTACTTGCTCATTTGTTTGGACTCCCTCGGTAACCGGCCCTTGTGATTTCTTGTGGTACTTGGGCTTTTGGTTTTCGAAGAGAGAATGAATAGGGGAGTCCTTGAATTGAGTCTGTATGAAGCGCGCCCGACTGTAGAGTTGATGCATGTTAGCTATATCATTCATTGCCAGGATGTTGCGGAAAGTCGGCGTGGCATTGGAGATCAGCAATTTGACCTTTTCTTCCTCCGGAATATGGCCAGGCACTCTGGCGGCCATCTGCCTCCACCTGTCTGCATAGATGGCGAACTCTTCTTCCGGTTTCATTTTTTCGGCTACTAGGTCTGTAAATGAATATTCCGGTCCAACCCTATCTTGAAACCGCTGAATGAATTTGTCCTTGACTACCTTGAAACTTTCGGCCTCTTCCAGTGGTAAAGAATAGAACCATTCCAGAGCAACTCCATCTAAGGATCGGCAGAATAAATACGCCATGAGGCGATCATCATATTGGAACTGCGCCGATTCATATAGAAAATCCCTCACATGGATAAAGGGATTGCTGTTCCCATCGTACTTGCGATAGTTGGGGAGCTCTGATTGCGGAGGGAACCGAATGTTCTGGAAGCTCGGAATAGGAATATCGGCCAAGGATTGTGGGCCCACCCTTTTCTGGAGGAAGTCGAGTTGTTGCTGCATGGTGGCCCACTTGTTAAGCAAGTCCTGCTCTTGGGAGGGAGCAGGAGTAGTGAAGGACGCCGATTGTATTTGAGGAGCGGACGGAATGACTGTAGTGGAAAGGGGAAGCCCATAGGCATGAGTAGAAGGATAGACAGTGGAAATAGGGGGCCCGTAAGAAGGATATTGAGCCCGAGATATACCCGGATGGGAGTGAGTTTGGGCCACCCCTTGCTGAGGGTGTAAGAAATCAGAAGGATTCATGAGAAGCTGTGAAGCCACCGAACCAGAATTGTGATGATCCACCTGGACGAAAGAAGGGATAGGCGATTTCCCTTGATCAAAAGACTGATGGGCTGAATTGGAAGATTGGCCCATCTCCATGCCGGCGAAAGTGATGGTCCGAGGTTGGACCGGGGTGAGGTCAATCGGAGTGGGCTGAACGGACGGCCCAATAATGGAAGGATTAGATTGACCTGGAACAGCGGCGGAGGGAGAAGCGTTGGACCCTTGCATAGCTTGATATAGGACTTGATGTTGGGTCGGGTCCAATTGGGCCATCATGTGAAGGACGGAGCCCGCGGAAGGAGTAGAAAGAGAAGGGGTACCTTGACTACCTCCCACAGATGTGGAGGACGGGAGAGGGGCAGTCCCTTCTCCGGAGGGAAAGGTGGCAACCCTAGGGGGGTTCTCAAGGAGCCCTTGAGGAAGAGAGTCCTCTTGGGAATGTGGAGGATTGAAGGATGCCATGGTAGATTCGAAGAGGGGATTGGAATAGAACGTGAAGGAGGAAGCGATTCGAGAAGACGATTCAGACGGACGAAAACAACTCCACATGCAACGGACAACCTTGACAAAAAGTAAAAACAACCAACACAAAGCACACAATAAGCAACCGAACTTAGGTGATTTTAACAAGATGTAAGTGGTAAAAGATGGAGACACTCAAAAATCAAGCAAGTTGTTTAGAATGATGCGACAAGATTCTTATGATTTCTCCTTTGGAACTTTAGTGAATTGATCGATATGTATTCTCAACAATGGGTTCCTAATAGGAGATGGATATGGGACTTGGTTTGACTCTAAGTGTAACCACTCAATCACTTATGCAACCCTAGACATGGGGTGGGAAAGGTACAACCAGCCCGGCGTCCGTGTGGGAATCCACGGCTCGCGGGGACTTATGGAGGTCCCTGCTGTGATTTCCTAGTCGGCCCCAAGGAATATGGAGACGAGAGGTCCTCACAACAAGGTAGGAAAATGCAATCTAATGTATGAAAAGGTGAATGACCCTATGTGCACCGGAGTGCATGCAAAGTCTAGCCTAACAATCTAACAATCAATAGTGCACACCATGATATGCAGATATGAGCAAAGCAAGAAGGAGGTCAAGTATCACCCAAGCAATAAATCACAACAAAAACTGCGAAAATCAATGCACCTCGGATGCGTACCTGCCAGGAGAATAACGGTCGAAGGACCCTGCGTCAGAGAACAATAACGGTCGAAGGCCAGACCGCCAGATAATATATAACGCAGGGGGATGAGACCGTCAGATGAGCCAGAGAACAAAAACCAAACAGAAATAACCGGGAAACCCGTGGGAGCTCTCACAGCAGAACCAATGTGGTGGTCTAATGCCCCTGCGTCAGAGAACTGTGACGCTGGGACACCTGGCCGTCAGAGAACTCAGAAAACCAGAATATGCAGTAATCAAAGGGGAAACAAAGGGCAACTCAACAAGCAGATGATGGCAGGTTTTAAACAAGAATCAAGAGCACGATTGGCACAAGCTGTCCCACCGTGATCGCCAAAAAATTATATGTTGATATTTATTTGCCTATTTTTTATCTTACTTTTGAGGTTTGCAAAGTAATATGGCAAGATGACAAACAAGCAATCAAAGATCTACTCAAACCTGTGAACATGTGAACATGAATCTAGGCAATCATAGCCAGCTCTAGCATGGGCATGCTACCTCAATCAAATTACGCTAAGAAAAAGGAAAACACACGCCGGGGCGTGGAGCAAGGAACAAATAAAAACACACCGCTAGGGGTGGAACAAGCAAGGAAAATAAAGAAGATATGAAGAAGACAGCTAATGCCCAATACCAAGGAAAGATGTGATCGCCACCAAAGTAAATACAAGTCAAAGACCTGAATATACCTTGGAAATAGGTGGATGAAGCACCCGCCCACGGGAGAGAAAACCAAGGAAAGCCTGCAGATCAACTTGGAAGTAACGGCCAGAACCCTGTGCGTCGCTTGGAAGTAACGGCCTCACGATAGACCGCCAGAGGATAGTGACGTGCCTGCACCAGACCGTCAGGTAACCTACAGTAGTAAAGCTTGAATTCTTTTAACTCCAACTCTTCCAGCCGGCTAGAAGACTTGGGCCTCGTGCTAATGAACCTGTAAACCTGCCAAAGATGTAGAAAGACAAGACAAGACAACCTCAATTAGCCCTTTTCACAAGCATAGCATCAATTCTTAAAGAGCTTGAGAACATCAAAAGGAGAGGGGATTACCGGGGAGTTTTGGTTTTTTAACCCCTCTGGGTGTTTTAAAAGTTTGGGAGGATGTTTGTATGCTTAAAGAACAGTGAAAAACGTGGAGGAAGAGGAGGGACAATGCTTTGTTTGAGGAAAACCAAGGAAGAACTCAAGCATGCAAGGATGAACTTGAAAGACCAAACTAAAGTACTCCCTTGATTAGAAGATGGATGGACGTGGGAAGCAGCTCCTCCTGGATGAAGATGGCTCCTGAGTTCGGCAGCACTTTGTCGTGAATTCAAATCTTCCTCCCCTTTGGCCATGAAGTCAAGGGTTCTATTTATAGACCCTCAAACTCTTAGGTCGAGCAGAGGATAATTCAGCAAGATAAAGAGATAACTCTTAGCAAATCCTTGAAGATAATATCACCAAGAGTCCATAGAAACAAACGGGGGGTCCTGAGGATCGGATTTGAAAGAGATAACGTCAATCCAAATCCTTATCTCGACCACGGAGTAGCAGAGAAAAGGCCTAAACTACCAGGACTCTCGGAAGGAAGTAACGGCTGCACGATAGACCGCCACTTGGAAGTAACGCATGGGGGATCATCCGTCACTTTCAACCCTATCCCAAAGAGATAAGATCAACGGGAAGAAGACCCAACAAGCTGGACTCTTCAAGGAAGCGACGGCCAAGGCATAGGGCGTTAGAATGAAACAACGGCTGGACGACAGACCGTTATTATCAACATGGAATTAAAAGGATAAGCTTCGAACACGAGGCCTTAAGCTCTAGGACTCTTCAAAGAGTAACGGTCCAGGACCCATCCGTCAGAAGGAAGCAACGCGCCTGACTGGGACCGTTATTAACATTGAGGTTCAAAAAAATAGAGTGAAGGGTTTGCTAAGATTCATCCAACGAAATGCCACCAGGAGCCACATCTTAATCCAGGAATTAAGACCCAAGAAATAGGCTTCAACTGACCAAGAGACTCAATGAAGGGTGAACAACTCGGAGCATCGTATAGAATGAATAAGGAGACGACCCGACTTATTGGGTATAAAACGGGTGTCAACAACAGCAAGTTTAGTTTTTCTAGAGTGTTAAAAAGAAGAACATATATCCTTATGTTAACACTCATTTTCACATTTAGGTGTAAAACAGTGTACAGATTTGATTTAGCATGTATGCCAAAAACTTTTAATTGAAGGCATGACTGTGTAGCTCCCCCTAAATAAATGCACTTTATTAAAAGATTCCTCCCCCTGCGTGTATGACATGAGACACACCAGTTATGACTCAAATGTAGCATTATTTAAGAAAGAAATATATGGTCACATAAAATTTCAAGGAAGGGGGTTGAATAACATATAATATCATGCAAGCATACAATGGGAATCATGCAATAAGCAGTGCATACATCTGGACATGCACACATAGAACTATGTATTTCATACAACATGAGTGCAAGATGCAAAAGTTCAATTTTTACTTGAACCACAATATGCTTGAATGTCCTAGATGCACCTTACTCATGGATTTTAATGTTGTCCTAAATGCATGACTAAGATGCATTTTACTGATATGTCTAACCTGGGTGTTATGAAAATTGCACATGATTGATCGGGACAAATTGATGCTGATATTAGGCAGACATGACCCTGAATCAGGTTATAGATTTGTGCAGACAGGAAACAGTCAAAACACAAAGGTTGGACAAACAAGCTCAAGAGACAGATTGACAAGAGAGTGATGTCGACACACCCATCAGCTTAGGTCGACACAATCAATAATGAATTGCAGATTTTATCAGCAGTCCACAGCCTAAAGATTTAGCACACTGGGTACATCCCTAGAAATGAGCCTAAGCCTCAAATTCACATCATTTAGCTAGCAACTCCCCCTCAATATGTGCATGAAATTCTAAAAAACTCAGTGAAATTCTCACAGAAAAGTATGCATCCTATGACTTATATGAACATTTGACTTATGGTACCAGGCGTAGGCATATTCTCTCGCATGATGATAGTTTTTAGATAGGAGTGACATGCCCTTCCTTATGTCACCATTTGATATACTATGAAGTCATGCAATGAAGATGCATTGTAGGATTCAAAAGTGATTTCAACAAGGACTCAAACTGGCAGATAGAGACAGACCAGAAAAGGCCTCATAAGAGCACATCAACTCCCCCGAATTATGACACTACATGCAGTAAAACATATGAAATGCAATGCAGATACATGCAGACTCATTTTCATAAGCCAAACAGATTTTTCATGTTCAACCATTGATAGGTTTTTAGTAATTTAGAGATGAAATTTTAGTTTAAGCAAATTTTATTGTGAGCAGGAGAGATTGACTACAATTGTAATGCCCCGGATTTTTCGGGTACTTTTCGGATCATTTTCATGGGTCTCGGAGTGTATTTTGTGCTTTATACGTGTTTTTCCCTGATGTGCCTTCGAAACTCTGTGCAGGGTGAACCATGGCATTCTCCAACTCTGGGACGTTACCATTGCGTTGTGCTCCTCACGAGGATCGCGGAGGTAATTTTTCGTATTTTTCTAAATTTTTGGAATTTTGGGATTTTTCTACATATTAACCCTTTAACCTCTCTCTCTCTTGATAGGATGCAAGGCCTGGATACAGAGGGGGGGGTGAATGTATCCTGCTCTAAAATCACCCAATTAAAACTCTAATGCTCAAGTATGCGGAATTAAAAGTAGTTAATGAAATGTGCTGAAATTACTTAGAAGCAACTCAGCAAGACAACACAAATCTATTAGCTCTCACACGCTCCTATGCAAACATCTAAAGATCGCAGCAGAGAAAATAACATATAAGGAAAAACACACCACAAGAGAACACCAAGATTTTTAGGTGGTTCGGTCCAAAGACCTACGTCCACCCCTCACTCCAAACCGGAGTGAGGCTTCCACTAGTTAGGCTAGAAACTGTAGACTCAGTCTGCAACAAATTGCTGCCACACAGCTTGACCAGGGGAACAACCTCCCCTCTTCCTCCCAACCGGAGGGACACCCCAAGTGACTCCCAGCCACTTGGAAACCAGAGATGCAAGTCTCTCTCCCTCCAGACGAGGAGGGAACACCTAGTCTTGCAACCACAAGACCAGAACCGGAGGATCAATCCTCCCTTCCTCCAAACCGGAGGGAAACCTAGAGACCTAAGTCTCTCTTCCTCTGAAACCCAGAGGGAAGCACAGGTGACACCAATCCACCTACACACTAGAGGTCTCGGACCTCTCTTCCTCCCAACCGGAGGGTACCCGACCTCACACACGAGAGTCAGAAGAACAACTGTTGAAGGTTTAAAAGGAAAAATAAAAACACAGCAACAGAAAGCTGGAAGAATAAAATGCACAAAGGCTCTCGCAGGAGCTGGCTGGCCTGGATTTGATCCACGGTCCAGCAGGAACTGATCTTCAGTTGAAGCTTCCTTTGCTCTAGCTCTCTCTTCTTCTCACTCTTCTTTTTCTTCTCTTTCGCAGGCTCTCTCTCTGTCTCTTATTTCTTCTTTTTTCTTCTTCTTTCTTCTTCTTCTGCTCACAGCCTCTCTGCTGCACTGTCTGTCTATCTCGATCACTCTTTCTCTTTCAGATCTGGTTATCTCCTCTTTATCATCTTATTTAAATGGACGGAGGCTTCTATTTATATCAGGTTCAGCATGTGCTAGGGCGTGCTCTTTTCGATTCCTGCCCAAGCTTCAGTCCACGTGGTGACTTCTCAGCATCTTGGATTGCGTGCCAGATGCCAGCCTAGTGTCACGTGCCCAGACTCTGTAGGTTTAATGAAACAATACTTCAGTCGATCAACAGAATGTATAGACTTAATGTAAAAGCAGCAGTGTACAGACTTAAAAGATGCAGCGTGATAAGCAACCGAATGTATATACTTTAGAACAGCAGATGATCAAGTATGTACACTGAGAGTGTATAGACTTGTAACATGCGCTCTCAGTGTATAGACTTGTAACATGAATGCATTATCATCACAAGATAGAATGTGTAGACTTCTGTGAAGTGCATGAGAGAATCGGGTGTACAGACTTTGGGTGAAGCATGTAATGCAACACAGTGTATAGACCTAAAGCTTGATATTGAGTGTATATAGTTGAAGCTTATCAAACGAATGCATAGACTTCAAGATAGCGAACGAGTGTATAGACTTAGTGTTAACGTGCCAGAGAAACTAGTGTACAGACTTGCTGAGCTTTCGCTAAGTCTGTATAGACTTGATGAAAGAGTCCCTGGGAAGGCAGTGTACACACTTGATGGCGTGAAGGAAATAGTGTATAGACTTCGTTTGAAGGGGATGAACATTTGCTGAAGTGTGTACAGTCTACAAGGATGGATGTTCAGACTTAACCTCTGAAGAGTATATACTTGAGAGGGACGCTGAATGAGACACAGATGCTGTATAGACTTCATATGCAATGCAACATTGTATAGACTTGAGAGAGACGCTGAATGAGACGCAGATGCTGTATAGACTTTACATGTGAATGCATATGCCAATGTATATACTTGAAAGCATGAGACGCTGAATGAGACAATCAAATGTACAGACTTCGAATCAAGGCTTGAATAGTAAATCAATGTCTAGACTTGGAACCCCAATCGCCAATGTATAGACTTGCAGCTTGAACCAGTGTATAGACTCTGATGCAAATGAGAAGCCAATGTGCAGACTTCACAAAGTATAGACTTTCCAAACGACTGTACAGACTTTAGCCCAATCAGCGATGTATAGACTTGGAACATCTGAGGACCAGTGTACAGACTTTGTGAAACAGAGTCCAATGTATAGACTTGGCAGGTTGACCCACTGTACAGACTTTGAAGCTGAAGACAATGTGTAGACCTGTGAAGCTTGAGGTCAATGTACAGACTTGGCGTTCCACTGTGGATGTATAGACTTGAGTGTGGTGAACGGATGTTCAGACTTTGAAGATCCACTGTGGATGTATAGACTTTGGCATGAGATTGGTTGTACAGACTTCAACACAGCTGCGATGTACAGGCTTTGACAAAGCAGCGTTGTACAGACTTGATGAAGCTTCAGATGAATGAATGAATAGACTTGAAACAGAAGTCAAGCAAGCGTTATGTAGACTTGGCCAGAACGTAGGAAAATGTATGAGTGTATAGACTTGGCCAAGCGTAGGAAAAGATGTGGACTGATGTGTAGACTTTGCGTTCAACTGGATGTATAGGCTTGGAGGGTTCACTGATGGCTGTACAGACTTGGGCGTTGTATAGACTTGGAATGGCTTGAAATACAAGGACGCTGCTCGCTGTACAGACTTGATCAAGGCAGCTGAACAATGTACACACTTCCAATGTATAGACTCTTCCAATATGCAGACTTTGGCTTGGAACAAAGGTAAAGATGAGGAGTGTATAGACTTAACAGAGCCAGTGAATAGACTTGCAAACATGCATGAACAAGTGTCTGATGTACTGACTTGAACGCTTCGAAGGCCAAAACAGCGATGTCTAGACTTTGAAACAAAGGCAATGTATCGACTTTAAAAACCAAAGGCAGTGTATAGACTTGATGCAGTTCCTCTGCCAATGTACATACTTTGATTCCCAAATGCGAAGCACACGATACAAAGACTCTATACAGACTTCATGGCATGCAGCAATACACTGGACAATGTATAGACTTTACATTCAATATGCATGAGACCTTGTACATGGGCTGTACAGACTTAGTGTGTGCTAGCATGTGGATGTATGGACTTCATGAAATCAGGCAATGCTGACTGATGTAGACACTTGGCAGATAGAGTGAAGTATGAACTACCCTGTACAGACTTTAAGACTTAGTGAGCAACCCGGTGAATAGACTTGGCGATTGTGAGAGCATGCGAAGTACAGACTTTGTGTTGTGAACACAGGCTGTACAAACTTGCTAAGTTGCATGAACAAATGGCATTGTATAGACTTTACGAAGAGCACACAAAGCAATGTGTGGACTTGGTGACTCACGCAGACAGATGAGTGAACAGTCTATGCCATGCTCACAGTTAATCAATGTACCAAGTTCTGAATGAAGTAAACACATAAGACATCAATTTATCATCATCAGAACACACGTAAACAATGTCATCATCAAAACATAAGTCAACACATATGACATCAAACATATGAGAGTCATAGTGTTTGTCATCATCAAAACATAATATCCAACAATCTCCCCCTTTTTGATGATGGCAATACTATGAGTCTTATGAATGAAAGAAATGGAATATTCAGACTAGAATATTGTCAATACCAAGTTCTGAATGAAGTATTCTCCCCCTTTGACTTCATAAAAAAGAAAAACAATACTTTGATAATCTAGTGATGTCATATGAGACACCCAATATAGTTCAGCAGATGAGTGCAACATAATATCAGAAGCATTTAAATCAATTCTCCCCCTTAGTCAAACAACTTATGCAGTCATGTATATGCAACAAATACTCCCCCTTTGACATGGCAGAAGATATAGAGCTAATGCAGACATACAACATGATCAGACAATCTAGCACATTGTCCCCTTATGCATATAGTCTCTTAACCAGACCAGAGAATTCTGCCCTTATGATTCATGATGCAAGAGAAATCTACAAGGATGAACTCTTGTTATCCAGAGACAACAACTCTCATATATGACAACCAGTCTGAATCAAATCACAGTGATAAAGGGCAATAGGATAAGCAGATTCAACCATTTGTGAAAATTGAGATAATGAACTTTTCAGCAAGATACCAACTTCATAAAATCAAAGTCTTAAGTTCTGGATTCCTCCATCATAAAAGCTTATGAAACCTTGATTGTCAGATACGGTTTAAGAATGATGTAAACTGAAATTTTTCAAAAGAAATTGTACTCATATCTGAACCAACACTTAATAAAAAGGAACTACAAGCTCATATAAGATTCTAGTTCAACCCACTTCTATCTTAATTAGTTTACTTTCCATGATAGCTTTAAAAGAAACATAAGTGAATGCTCCTGAATTTTACTTGTTCTTTCAGAATTTGATTTACACTTGTTCAAATCTTTCTTTAATGAATAATTTTGGTTTATCAGCACCTTTTGACGTGGAGAGACACCTTGATCAGAGGTCAGAATCCCCAGTTACTCAGTGTGACAACCGTATTGCTTCTCCCATTTTAGAGAACAGAGGTAGCATTAAAAGTATCTTTGGCATGAGGATACACCCTGATCAGAGGCCAGAATCCCCAGTTACTCAATACAACTATGCCATTGCTCTGCCATATTTTTACAGTAATTTCCAATCATCTCTTTAAACAGAGTTAACCATGGTACTTCATGACTCAATCCTTTGGACAGGTTTCTCAGTAACCACAGTCATTGCTCTGTCCATACTTTTACTCAAAATGGATTCAGAACAAATTAGATGTTTAAGAACAACCACATACACTATATATCTCAGTCAACGTAGACATGGATATCAACTTTTCAGATTTCAGAAAGTCTTACATGAATTTACATGAAGCAAATAGTTAAAATTTTATTAAGAGGTTGAAACAGATATTTTCAAGTTTCTTGTGACCAAACAAGAGTACATAAGACTTAAACCACTTCCAGTTAACAAATGTTCTTAAGCATGTATAATGGAAGGTTCCTCATTAATGTTATTTTAACTTTTATGAAGTAGTATTCAGGCTGAAGGTTTACTTCATATCTCAGCAGAGTAATTCAAGTGAGAATATTCACTAAACAGCATGATTCTGAAGAATTGTAGCAAATGAGCTGCTCTTGAGCAAAGAGGTTCAAAGTTGACTGAATAGAGAAAAAGCTCTCATTCAGCAGATTTAGGAGAGACAAACAGATACCAATAAGGTATGCATTCAGATTTTGAACAACTTCAGAAGTAGTCAAGAAATCATTTGATACCACTTTACATGATGGAATCACTGACACTTCAGATATGACAAGATTAATCATATAGCTGGAGAGGAACGGATTAAGCATGCTCCCCCTATCTATATGCAGTGACATTTCCCTTCCCCCCCTTTTTTTTGATTTTTCAAAGAAGTGATATGCTATGCAATGATTCCCTCTAACTAAAAACACTGAATCATCCTATATGTCATGTAGACAATGTAGATGATGTATGACTATGCAACAACAGATTTAACATGCTATGCAGTAAATCTAAAAATAATTGAGTGATTTCAGATGTATGAATAATGCTCCCCCTAAATGTATGCATTCAATCTATCTTTTTGGCTTTTTCAATGTAAAGAAATGCAATGCAATTAACTTTATGTATGCAGGGGCATGAAGTAAAATATTCACATGAAAATGCAGACATTCTCTGATATGCAAATTTGACCCTTGGTACTTGGCGGAGAACTTGGCCTAAAAGACCATCTCACACATAGTAAGAACCTCTAGACAGATTTCCTCTGCCCTTTAGTAGCTTTTCATTTATATACCAAGTGGTCATGCATGACAATGCAATATAAACAGTCCTATATGCATCAGATTTTCAATGATTGTATGTCATGTGCATGTTTATGCCATTCTCATATATGCACACAGCTCACAGTACAAACAAGAAAGCCCACAAAGATCAATGCAAGAGTCAAACCAATTAAAATAAAACATGTATGCATGAAGCTGTGACTTCTCAGCTCAACCATAATTTTCATTTGAACAGATTTGAGAAATTTACCTGAATGGGGTTTTATCAACTTGGGTGCCTTGGTTTATTTCCCCCTTTTTATTCTTCAGCTCCCAAGGCACACATGCAAATTAGCACACTATTTTGCATGGGCAGGTACCCAAGCAGTCTTGGGTCCTGCATGGTTAATAGTGACACCTTTGGTAGGTGTTCTAAACAACCTTATAGCATTTAGGTCATCAGATCTTATCAGATGGCAATTATTCATTGAATGACCTAATATACCACAATAATAGCAAGAGGCAGCAGATTTCAGATTTATTTTATGCACATTCTGATTAGCATGAGTTCTATGTGCATTTGCATGAAATTTTCTATTAACAGAATTAAGATTCTGTTTACCAACATAAGCCAGCCAACAGTCAGAAGCTCTATGGCCTGGCTTCCCACATTCAAAACATGTAAGTGTTTTCTTTTCAAACACAAATTCATTTCTATCAGAAATATTTCTATTGACAGGGAATTACCAGATTTATTGTTAAACTTCCTTCCCTGAGCATGCCAACATTGGGCTGCAATGTGGCCCATCTTGCCACAGTGAAAGCATGAACTAGAATTTCTTCCACCAGCCCTCAGCCAACATTCAATGGCCCTGTGGCCTGTCTTTCCACACTCAAAGCATGTAATGAGCTTATTTTTAAAAACAAATTTGTTCTTATTAGGACCATGTTGGCTTGCAGGAGATTTACCATGATATGAATGAGATGTTTTCTTATCATTTGCAAACCAGCATTGTGCAATTGTGTGTCCTAATTTACCACAGTGAAAACATTCAATTCTCTTTTTCTGAAATGAAGGATTTCTATCATGAAGGTTCCTAGCAGTCATATCATCCTTCTCCATCAATTTACATTCATGCATCAGATGACCAAATTTATGACAATAATGGCATGACATTTTCTTTTTAGATGCATGTGAATGTGTGTGTGAACTTTGATCAACATGCCCTAATGAACCCTTTTTATTTATTTTCTGTTTTCCAATCTTTTTCTGATTTTTGTTCTGCTCTTCAGTTTTCTGAACAATGGGCTGTTTATCTTTTGAAGTGGTGGCTACATTTGAAGCCTTTACAAAAGATGTCATTAACTTGCTCTGAAATTCTTTCTTGTTACCATTATTGTAGCCCAGCCCTTCCTTCCTAGTGTTGATTTTTACACCTAGTAGCTTGTCTAGGTTTTTCTGCCCACTTACGAATTTTGACAAAGTATTGTTCAGATCATTTATTTCAGATTGAAGGGAAGAGACCTGATGTTTATAGTTGACTATATCTTCTTCACAGACCAGAATTTGTTGATGCATCACATCATTCAAAATTTTAAGGGTATCAATTTCTGATTTCAGTTTGAGCTCATTTTGATTTTCATCAACATATTTTCCTTTTTCAAATGTCAGCAATCTCTCTGACATGGTGGAGTTCAACTGTTTTAATTTTTCAATTTCCTCCTTTAGACTAGTGTTCTCCTGCTCAAGTTTATCATCATCAAACAAAACATCAGTTAGAAAACTTGGATATTCTGATGTACAGTTTTCAAAGTTTTCCTGAAATTTTAAGTTTGCAACACTAACAGCCTTGAACTCTTCATTGATCAATTTGTTTTTATTCTCAAGACTGATTAGTTTTTGTTCAGATTCTTGACATTGATTTCTGAGTTTAGTGTTTTCAGATTCAACATGATCAAGTTCTGATTGAATTCCATCTAATTTCGACACTTGTCTTCTGAGTATCTCATTTTCAGTTTTCAGAATTTCAGGATTTTCTAAATTTTCAGTTCCAGAAATAGGATCCCCTAGACTTGTTAATTTCTTTATCAGACTTTTATTCTTCTTCCTCAATTTTTCATGGGAGTTTAACAGATTAGCATAGGCATCCTCCCAGTCATCTAAAGTGAAATTATCAAAAGGATTGATTACCTCTTCAGCATCTTCAAATTTATCTTGATCAGTGCTTTGGTCGCTCTTATCAGCCATCAGGCAGCTGTCCTCATTCATCCTCTGAGCTAGCTTCAACTGATCCAGAATGTCCTTTGCAGACCTGCAGTCATAAAAACAAGAGTGTAGAGCCTTGTCAGTAGCTTCTTTCATTAATCTCAAAACTTTCTGATTCTCTCCATTTCTTGATCTATCACTTTTAGTCCATTTGGACTCTTCCTTTGGCAGTCTATGAGGACCATGTGAGATTAACTTCCACAGATCCGGATCCATCAATTCCACATAATTGTGTAGACTGCTAACCCATGAATTAAAGTTAGAACCATTGTAAACCGGTGGAGAACCCATGGATTAAATTGGCAAGTAGATTTATGCAGCAGAGAGTAAAATCAGAAATGCACCAAGGGACAACATGATCCTCTGCAGATCGTTGTATCTGATCAATCAGAGAACCGCTCTGATAACAATTGATAGGATGCAAGGCCTGGATACAGAGGGGGGGGGGTGAATGTATCCTGCTCTAAAATCCCCCAATTAAAACTCTAATGCTCAAGTATGCGGAATTAAAAGCAGTTGATGAAATGTGCTGAAATTACTTAGAAGCAACTCAGCAAGACAACACAAATCTATTAGCTCTCACACGCTCCTAAGCAAACATCTAAAGATCGCAGCAGAGAAAATAACATATAAGGAAAAACACACCACAAGAGAACACCAAGATTTTTAGGTGGTTCGGTCCAAAGACCTACGTCCACCCCTCACTCCAAACCGGAGTGAGGCTTCCACTAGCTAGGCCAGAAACTGTAGACTCAGTCTGCAACAAATTGCTACCACACAGCTTGACCAGGGGAACAATCTCCCCTCTTCCTCCCAACCGGAGGGACACCCCAAGTGACTCCCAGCCACTTGGAAACCAGAGACACAAGTCTCTCTCCCTCCAGACCAGGAGGGAACACCTAGTCTTGCAACCACAAGACCAGAACCGGAGGATCAATCCTCCCTTCCTCCAAACCGGAGGGAAACCTAGAGACCTAAGTCTCTCTTCCTCTGAAACCCAAAGGGAAGCACAGGTGACACCAAGCCACCTGCAAACTAGAGGTCTCGGACCTCTCTTCCTCCCAACCGGAGGGTACCCGACCTCACACACGAGAGTCGGAAAAACAATTGTTGAAGGTTTAAAAGGAAAAACAAAAACGCAGCAACAGAAAGCTGGAAGAATAAAATGCACAAAGGCTCTCGCAGGAGCTGGCTGGCCTGGATTTGATCCACGGTCCAGCAGGAACTGATCTTCAGTTGAAGCTTGCTTTGCTCTAGCTCTCTCTTCTTCTCACTCTTCTTTTTCTTCTCTTTCGCAGGCTCTCTCTCTGTCTCTTATTTCTTCTTTCTTCTTCTTCTTTCTTCTTCTTCTGCTCACAGCCTCTCTGCTGCACTGTCTGTCTATCTCGATCACTCTTTCTCTTTCAGATCTGGTTATCTCCTCTTTATCATCTTATTTCAATGGACGGAGGCTTCTATTTATATCAGGTTCAGCATGTGCTAGGGCGTGCTCTTTTCGATTCCCGCCCAAGCTTCAGTCCACGTGGTGACTTCTCAGCATCTTGGATTGCGTGCCAGATGCCAGCCTAGTGTCACGTGCCTAGACTCTGTAGGTTTAATGAAACAATACTTTAGTCGATCAGCAGAATGTATAGACTTAATGTAAAAGCAGCAGTGTACAGACTTAAAAGATGCAGCGTGATAAGCAACCGATTGTATATACTTTAGAACAGCAGATGATCAAGTATGTACACTGAGAGTGTATAGACTTGTAACATGCGCTCTCAGTGTATAGACTTGTAACATGAATGCATTATCATCAGAAGATAGAATGTGTAGACTTCTGTGAAGTGCATGAGAGAATCGGGTGTACAGACTTTGGGTGAAGCATGTAATGCAACACAGTGTATAGACCTGAAGCTTGATATTGAGTGTATATAGTTGAAGCTTATCAAACGAATGCATAGACTTCGATCAAGATAGCGAACGAGTGTATAGACTTAGTGTTAACGTGCCAGAGAAATTAGTGTACAGACTTGCTGAGCTTTCGCTAAGTCTGTATAGACTTGATGAAAGAGTCCCTGGGAAGGCAGTGTACACACTTGATGGCATGAAGGAAAGAGTGTATAGACTTCGTTTGAAGGGGATGAACATTTGCTGAAGTGTGTACAGTCTACAAGGATGGATGTTCAGACTTAACCTCTGAAGAGTATATACTTGAGAGAGACACTGAATGAGACACAGATGCTGTATAGACTTCATATGCAATGCAACATTGTATAGACTTGAGAGAGACGCTGAATGAGATGCAGATGCTGTATAGACTTTACATGTGAATGCATATGCCAATGTATATACTTGAAAGCATGAGACGCTGAATGAGACAATCAAATGTACAGACTTCGAATCAAGGCTTGAATAGTAAATCAATGTCTAGACTTGGAACCCCAATCGCCAATGTATAGACTTGCAGCTTGAACCAGTGTATAGACTCTGATGCAAATGAGAAGCCAATGTGCAGACTTCACAAAGTATAGACTTTCCAAACGACTGTACAGACTTTAGCCCAATCAGCGATGTATAGACTTGGAACATCTGAGGACCAGTGTACAGACTTTGTGAAACAGAGTCCAATGTATAGACTTGGCAGGTTGACCCACTGTACAGACTTTGAAGCTGAAGACAATGTGTAGACCTGTGAAGCTTGAGGCCAATGTACAGACTTGGCGTTCCACTGTGGATGTATAGACTTGAGTGTAGTGAACGGATGTTCAGACTTTGAAGATCCACTGTGGATGTATAGACTTTGGCATGAGATTGGTTGTACAGACTTGATGAAGCTTCAGATGAATGAATGTATAGACTTGAAACAGAAGTCAGGCAAGTGTTGTGTAGACTTGGCCAGAACGTAGGAAAATGTATGAGTGTATAGACTTGGCCAAGCGTAGGAAAAGATGTGGAGTGATGTGTAGACTTTGCGTTCAACTAGATGTATAGGCTTGGAGGGTTCACTGATGGCTGTACAGACTTGGGCGTTGTATAGACTTGGAATGGCTTGAAACACAAGGACGCTGCTCGCTGTACAGACTTGATCAAGACAGCTGAACAATGTACACACTTCCAATGTATAGACTCTTCCAATATGCAGACTTTGGCTTGGAACAAAGGTAAAGATGAGGAGTGTATAGACTTAACAGAGCCAGTGAATAGACTTGCAAACATGCATGAACAAGTGTCCGATGTACTGACTTGAACGCTTCGAAGGCCAAAACAGCGATGTCTAGACTTTGAAACAAAGGTAATGTATCGACTTTAAAAACCAAAGGCAGTGTATAGACTTGATGCAGTTCCTCTGCCAATGTACATACTTTGATTCCCAAATGCGAAGCACACGATACAAAGACTCTATACAGACTTCATGGCATGCAGCAATACACTGGACGATGTATAGACTTTACATTCAATATGCATGAGACCTTGTACATGGGCTGTACAAACTTAGTGTGTGCTAGCATGTGGATGTATGGACTTCATGAAATCAGGCAATGCTGACTGATGTAGACACTTGGCAGATAGAGTGAAGTATGAACTACCCTGTACAGACTTTAAGACTTAGTGAGCAACCCGGTGAATAGACTTGGTGATTGTGAGAGCATGCGAAGTACAGACTTTGTGTTGTGAACACAGGCTGTATAGACTTGCTAAGTTGCATGAACAAATGGCATTGTATAGACTTTACGAAGAGCACACGAAGCAATGTGTGGACTTGGTGACTCACGCAGATAGATGAGTGAACAGTCTATGCCATGCTCACAGTTAATCAATGTACCAAGTTCTGAATGAAGTAAACACATAAGACATCAATTTATCATCATCAGAACACACGTAAACAATGTCATCATCAAAACATAAGTCAACACATATGACATCAAACATATGATAGTCATAGTGTTTGTCATCATCAAAACATAATATCCAACATCTCTCTCCCTATTTGCTCTTTCTCACACTCTCTCATCTCTTTCTCTCCCCCTCTCCCCAAGAGGCTGACCGTGGCGGAGGAGGGTGAGGTGGCGATGGCGGAAGGCGAGGAACTAGGAACGGGTCGAGGATCGAGGGCCGGTGGCACGGTGAAGGTCGGGTGCGAGTTCGTGAACCGAGGAGGGTTTCACGGCATTTTCTTCGTGGATCGGCGTCCACGGTGCGTCGAATCTTCGGTGAAGGTAGGTAGATGGATCCCCAACTCGTGCACTTCCTTTCCCGCAAATTTGGTAGGCCGTGGTGAGCCGAGCAGGCTTATTTATGAATTTTGGAGAAAAAATATGATTTTGGGGTGCGAGCCCGATCTAGAGTTTTGATCACATTTTTGGTGGTTTGAGGGCATCATTGAATGCCTAGGGGCTTGGGGAACGATTTTCCTTTTGTTTCCCCTTCACCTGGGGGTGAACGGGGCATGGAATGAGTTTCTTCATGGTTTCCACCATTTTCGGGCGCGGACAGAGAACACGCTCGCCATGGTGGGCGCGTTCTTGGAGGTCGCACTGCCTCGATATAGAGCGTTCATCGGGGAAGATGAACTGTAAGGCAGTTCTTGTCGCGCTACAGGTGGGTAGCGCATTCCATTCTTATCGCACTATAAGAGCATAGCGCGTTCATTCATGTCACGCTACTAGTGGGTAGCACGTTCTATTTTATCGCGCTATATAAGTATAGCGTGTTCTGTCTTGTCGCGCTATAGGAGTATAGTGCGTTCTGTTCTGAACGCGCTATAGGAGGGTAGCAAGATCTTGAGGGCGACCAGTCGGGCAGCCCAGGGAGGGTAGTCTACGGCTGATCGTGCCTCTTTTGGCCGAGTGTATCTCAGACACCCCATGGAGTGTCGTGACCATGTCTTTGGGTGTCCGGAGGTTTTGTTTTCCTGGCTTTGTGTTACGCTGGATCGAGTCACCATGTATCGGTGTGTGTGCGATGGGGTTCCCCCGCATGTCGTAGGTTTCTGCGGAAGATGGTTCCCGACTGGGCCAAGTGTTTGGCCTTGGACTGTGAGTCCAGTTGCCAGCCTGGGGCTGGAGGTTTCTCGCTTTTCCCTGGGATGGGAATTGGCGTGGTGGCTTGTGAGCTACCTTGGGAATCGTGCTTCTGTGCTTTCCGCGTGGGCTATGTTTGTGGCCTTGGACTGTGAGTCCAGTCACCCAGCCTGGGGTTGGAGGTCCCTTGAGTTCCCTCCCTGAGGGGATGGTCTCAGCGGCTCGTGAGCTGCGTCGATATTCATGCCAACGTGGTTTTAGACCTAGGGATCAGGCTAGATTAACGGCATTGCATCATTGCGTACGGCGGTCTTGACCCCGAGTCTTGTGACTCAAGGATCGTTGGATTTAGTGAGTCTAGAGGACCGTCCAGAGTCCTGTGGCTCGTTGCCACTTGGTCCTTCTCAACTTTCGCGTAGGGTGTGTGTGTGGTTCTAAGAGTTTCTCTTCGGAGAGTGGTTACATCAGTGACTCCCCACTAGTCGTAACCTTCCGACACGCGAGTGGTCCCCCCAGGGAGTGGTGGCGAGGCTACCCTGAGAGATAGTTTTTAGACTGGTTTCTGTTGGGCCCCACGTCTTGCAGCCAGAGTTCAGTTGAGGGGAAAACCAGTCAGAGGGCCAGACCTGGGACGCATGGTCCGTGTGTGGACACGTGGTTGGGGGCGGTTGGACCCACGCTGACCAGCGCGACCCCAACTAGTCACTTATTCTGTGGTTACTTGTACTGTGTCTCAGTTCCCGCTGGGCTGGAGGGAGACACTTGAGGCGCGGTCTAAGTCATCATTGGATGCATCCGGCCTTGCTTCTGGTGGGCAGGTACTCCTATCACGTGAGACGTGACTCTCCTGTTTCTGTGTTCCGTTTCCCGTCTATGAGACGTGGTTTTCTGGACCGTCCGGTGTTTCCGAGGTAGTGGCCAGGGTGCTAGTAGCTTCACCGAGGTTGCATCTTATTAGTGTGGTGTTCACGACGAGGGGGTAGCGGCTTGACCTTGGACAGCGTGTCCAGGTTGGCCTTGTCCTGGGAGACAGGCCTCTACGATAGGGTTGTCGTGGGTTTTACCTCAGTGAGTGGTGTTAGTGTGGTCCGGTTCCCGATTGTGGGATCGGGATTTCTCTTTCTGCTTGACTGGTGCAGTAGGAGAAGTTGTAGTGCCGAGTTTTGACCGGCCACAGTGTTTACTGTTCCTGCTGCCACTGTTGTTCTTGTAGTTACTACTTTCCGTGCCGCCGTTGTTCTTAGTTGGGGTTCCGCGGGATCCCTACTGAGCTAGTGACAGGAGGATCACCCGTGCATTTCAAGTGCGATGGTTCTTCCTTGAGGTTCGAGGGTGCTGTTCGGAGGTTCTTAGTTGCCAGCTCGCCGGGCCGAGTGTTCACTTAGCATGTGGTACGTTTTACTGCTTTAGACTGTACTTTCTGTTGGACTGGACTCTGTTGTAGTACTTATTTATTTATTTCTGTTAATTGTTGAATTGTCTTGCCTTAATTTCTATTTCTTTGTACCTCCACACTCCTTTTAGCCATTCCGAGCCCTCCCGGCTCGTGGGCGGCGGGCCAGGATTCGAATGGTATCGGGTTCTTCCCGGTATCCGGATCTTGGGTCGTTATAGATGGTATCAGAGCGATGGTTGTGGGCGTACATAGGAATTCGAAATATTGCAGTGATCAGAGTCCATAAGGTCAAGTACAGTCGACAGCTGGCATAGGGTTTTGTGCATGTTTTTCGCTTGATTTCTCGCTTGAGAGCTTGAGTGCGCTGCGCGGTGCTGTTAAGGTGGTTGCTGTTCGCAGCTTTTGTGCCGACGTGGGGTCTAAGGATCGAGGTTGAGAGCTTCTCCCTCATCGGTGGTGATCCTGGTTGTCCAGCATTGGGCAGAGGTTGCCGGCAGGTGCGTTGCTGTGTTGCTACGTTCGAGGTGATTACAACGAGGTCTGGTAGCTGGCGAGTATTGGTTGTGGTTAAGTGGCCGTGAGCGTGCTCTGAGGGAGCTGTTGTTGAATCTGGCCACTCCAGCGTGGGTTTATCCAGCCCCTGAGGTGTTAAGGTTGTGTTTTAAGGTGGCAGAGCAGGTGCTCTGATCGAGAAGTGTGCTCGGGTGAGCGAAGGATCTTCTCGGTGAGCTGCTGTTTCATCGAGCCTGATGTTCTTATCGTGCTCTATGGCATCAGAAATGATGTGTCAGTTCTTATTATTCTTACGGATTTCGAGGCAAGATTGGGCTATGGTGTCCTTGTAAGTCTTGCTCCTGCGTTCTTGCGTGCGAATCGGTGGTGTTTGCCTTGGATTTGAGTTGAGATGTGAAGGTTCCGCAGTGAGTTTCAGGACTCGAGGATGAGCGTCGGTGGTTGTCGATTATGGCTCGTATTACGGCTCTTAGCGTGGTGTGTTGCAGTTTGAGGAATTGCAGTGGTGGTGCATCGAGAGATGCTGTGATTGTGGTCCGACGTGACACTCGCCGAGTGTGTCGGAGGTGCTGACCTGACGCGGTGATGGTTTTCTCAGTGCTGGAAGGTGCTGTTCCCAGCATGTGTGAGATTCAAGATCTAGTCGGGCATGGAGTTTTCCGTTGGTCGGAGGTGTGATCGGTTTATCCTTTGGTTGGAGAGATTGCATTTGGCTAAAGTTTGTCGTCTTGCATTGCGTGTCCAGATTGGTTGGCCTTCGTGTGCCATAAAGTCCGTGCGAGACGTGTTCCCTGTGTTGGGAAGGTGGTTGCCAGTGAGAAGTCGTGCCCAATTCCTTTGTTGTGTAAGGGTGCTGGCGCTGTTCCGGAAGGATGAGTGCTGGTTGGGCGGTGTTCAAATTCTTGGCTGGTACTGGAATTTTCTGATTCGTTGTAGATCGAAGTCTGCGGAGTTGCATAAAATTGCTAGATTTGGGAGTGAATCTGTGCTTAGGGTTCGAGGTAATGGAGCTTTCCTCACCCTGTTTTCTGAAGTTGGCCAGCTGAGTTGTGGATTGTCGGGATGGCGAGTCCCGAGTTACAGTGTTAGCTATGCGTGTTGATCAGAGTGTGCAGCGGAAGCGTGGTGGGCCCATAACCCACAGGTTCAAGATCGTAGCATTGGTTTCTATGGGCTGATTCCTGAGATTGCGTTGAGCATTGGAGGATTGGTTCCTCGGTGTGAGACGTGTTGTTGCCATGCCGTTGTTCAAGATATTGTGGTTCTTGGCACTGGCAGGGTGGAGTGTTGGGGAAAAATGTTGGCAAGTGTGCCACACGAGTACCCTATTCCTGTGATGGAAGCTGTGTCAGGAGTCGATGTCAGATCCGGATGGGGTTGTCGAGGATGTCGCCTGATGGTGGTCGAGGATGTGTTGGTCAGAGTCGCTGGTTTGGTGCCAGACTTGGGTTGCAAGTTGTGTTCTCGAAGGAGATCGTGTTCTAGAGGAAGTGATCTCTGAGAGATTTTGGGTTCCGATTGGTAGCTGCGAGTGACTGGTAAGGCTAGTCTCGTAGTCGACCACGGTAAGATGTGTATTGTTGGGGACCCGTGTGCATTGGTTGCGACGTTGGCGACTAGGTTGCTGTAAGTTTGGATGGCACTTTCCTCCTCTAGAGACGTGTGCCATGAATTCTTCCGGTGGTGTTCCGTGGCTCTGTGGTGAGGGCAGAATCGGGATTGGCAGGTGTCCACTTGGATTAATTGAGACGAAGGTTTCGATGAGACAAGACGGGAGAGTGACGCCTGTGGGCTGAGGCCTTTGGATAAGATTGGCATCGGAATGGTGGTCCTTGATGGGACGTTGGTGTCGCAATGGTTATCCCTGGTTTGGTGACCAGCATGGGATGGTTCCCCTGTAAGTCTGAGTCGAGTGAGGTGATGACCGAAGACTCCTGAGTCTTGTCGTTAGTTTTGTCGTGCTCCCCTGAGAGGGTAGGGTTGGAACGATGCTCGAGATCAGATGCGGTGTCCAAGAGGAGTTCAGCAAGAGATGTGATAATTGTCTGTGTGTGAGTCAGCGGATGGCCTGTTATGAGTTGGATCGTGCCTATTGGGCCGACGAAGGTTTCCCGTTGACGAGCAGCTGGTGACTAGTGTGTGGTCTTTTCACAGACAGAAGATGCTACTGGTTGCGCATCGAGATTGGTGAGAGCTGCGTATCAGTGAGACCTTTGGTGGTTGTTTCCATGGTGTGCTTTTCGGATGGGATCTAGGCTTTGTCGAAGCTTGAGTTCTGACAGAGTTGGTCCCGTGCTGTTGTGAGCTGATGGAGGCTCTGTATTGGTTGTTCCCTTGAGAAGGGAGTGCGACCTGTCAGCTGGTTGTGAAGCTGATGTGTATTGTCTATCTACCATAGGATGGATCGGTAGCTGTTTCTTGTGACGAGGACTATGTCTCCTCGGTGGGCGAGATGGTGGCAGCGGTGCCATGATTGGTCTTCCTTGTGACTGAGGTGATGCCGGACTATGTCCTTTGGTGTGTGCCTGCTCTGATGGCCAGTGTGCGTGGCATGTAGAGTGAGGTGTCATTCGTGATTGTAGTCTGGCTGTGTCCCTCGGGATCGGTGCTTTCATGAGAATCGAGGTTTTCTATGTTGGGGCTCTGACGGCATTGTCAGTTGGTTAAGGTGTTCTTCCCCTGTGGCTTGGTGCTAGTCCTAAATTTCGAGGATGGAATTTCTTTAAGGGGGGAGGGCTATAAGTTTTTTTCGTGGGTCTCGAAGTGTATTTTGTGCTTTACACGTGTTTTTCCCTGATGTGCCTTCGAAACTCTGTGCAGGGCAAACCGTGGCGTTCTCTGACTCCGGGATATTACCATTGCATTTTGCTCCTCCCGAGGATGACGAAGGTAATTTTTTATATTTTTTGAATTTTTTGAATTTTGGGGTTTTTCTATATATTTACCCTTTAACCTCACTCTCTCCCCATTCTCTCTTTCTCACTCTCTCTCATCTCTTTCTCTCCCCCTCTCCCCGAGCGGCCGACCGTGGCGGAGGAGGGTGAGGCGGCGATGGCGAGAGGCGAGGAACTAGGAACCGGTCGAGGATCGAGGGCCGGTGGCGCGGTGAAGCTCGAGTGCGAGTTCATTAACCAGCGAGGGTTTCGCGGCGTTTTCTTCGTGGATCGGCATCCACGGCGCGTCAAATCTTCGGTGGAGGTAGGGAGATGGATCCCCAGCTCGTGCACTTCCTTTCCCACGAATTTGGTAGGCCGTGGTGAGCCGAGCGGGCTTATTTGTGAATTTTGGGGAAAAAAGTATGATTTTGGGGTGTGAGCCCGATCTAGAGTTTTGATCACGTTTTTGGTGATTTGAGGGCATCATTGAATGCCTAGGGGCTTGGGAATGATTTTCCTTTTGTTTCCCCTGTACTAGGGGGTGAACGGGGTGTGGAATGAGTTTCTTCACGGTTTCTGCCATTTTTGGGCGCGGACTGAGAACGCGCTCGCCATGGTGGGTGCGTTCTTGGAGGTCGCGCCGCCCCGATAGAGCACGTTCATCGAGGAAGATGAATAGTAAGGCGGTTCTTGTCGCACTACAGGTGGGTAGCACGTTCCGTTCTTATGCGCTATAGGAGCATAGCGCGTTCATTCCTGTCGCGCTACTGGTAGGTAGCGCGTTCTGTTTTGTCGCGCTATATAAGTATAGCGGGTTCTGTCTTATCGCGCTACAGGAGTATAGCGCATCTGGTTCTGAACGCGCTATAGGAGGGTAGCACGATCTTGAGGGTGACCAGTCGGGCAGCCCAGGGAGGGTAGTGTATGGCTGATCGTGCCTCTTTTGGCCATGTGTATCTCAGACACCCCGTGGAGTTTCGTGACCGTGTCTTTGGGTGTCCGGAGGTTTTATTTTTCTCGATTAGCATGTCATAGGTGTGTGTGTTCCGGACTTTGTGTTACGCTGGATCGAGTCACCGTGTATCGGTGTGTGTGTGGTGGGGTTCTCCCGCATGTCGTAGGTTTCTGCGGACGATGGTTCCCGACTGGGCCAAGTGTTTGGCCTTGTACTGTGAGTCTAGTTGCCAGCCTGGGGCTGGAGGTTTCCCGCTTTTCCCTGGGATGGGAATCGGCGTGGTGCCTGTGAGTTGCCTTGGGAATCGTGCTTCTGTGCTTTCCACGTGGGCCATGTTTGTGGCCTTGGACTGTGAGTCCAGTCACCCAGCCTATGGCTGGAGGTCCCTTGAGTTCCCTCCCTGAGGGGATGGTCTCGGCGGCTTGTGAGCTGCGTCGGTATTCGTGCCACCATGGTTTTAGACCTAGGGATCAGGCTAGATTAACGGTATTGCGTCGTTGCGTACGACGGTCTTGACCCCGAGTCTTGTGACTCAAGGACCATTGGATTTAGTGAGTCTAGAGGACCGTCCAGAGTCTAGTGGCTCGTCGCCACTTGGTCCTTCTCGACTTTCGCAAAGGATGCATGTGTGGTTCTCAGAGTTTCTCTACGGAGAGTGGTCACATCAGTGACTCCCCACTAGTCATAGCCTTCTGACACGCGAGTGGTCCCACCAGAGAGTGGTGGCGAGGCTACCCTGGGAGACGGTTTTTAGACTGGTTTTCGTTGGGCCCCACGTCTTGCAGCCAAAGTCCGGCTCAGGGGAAAACCAGTCAGAGGGCAAGACCTGGGACGCATGGTCTGTGTGTGCACACGTGGTTGGGGGCGGTTGGACCCGCGTTGACGAGCGTGACCCCAACTAGTCACTTGTTCTGTGGTTACTTGTACTATGTCTCAGTTCCCACTGGGCCGGAGGGAGACACCTGAGGCACGGTCTAAGACGTCAGTGGACGCATCCGGCCTTGCTTCTGGTGGGCAGGTACTCCTGTTACGTGAGACATGACTCTCCTGTTTCCAAGTTTTGTTTCTCATCTGCGAGATAAGGTTTTCTGGACCGTCTGGTGTTTCCGAGTTAGTGGCCAGGGTGCTAGTAGCTTCACCGAGGTTGCGTCTTGTCAGTGTTATGTTCGTGATGAGGCAGTCGTGGCTTGACCTTGGACAACGTGTCCAGGTTGGCCTTGTCCTAGGAGACAGGACTCTAAGGCAGGGTTGCCGTTGGTTTTACCTCGGTGATTGGTGTTAGTGTGGTCCGGTTCCCGATTGTGAGATCCGGATTTCTCTTTCTGCTTGACCGGTACAATAGGAGTAGTTGTAGTGTCGAGTTTTGACTAGCCACCGTGTTTACTGTTCCTGCTGCTACTGTTGTTCTTGTAGTTACTGCTTTCCGTGCCGCCGTTGTTCTCAGTTGGGGTTCCGCCGGATCCCTACTGAGCCAATGATAGGAGGCTCACCCCTGCGTTTCAGGTGCGGCGGTTCTTCCTTGAGCTTGGAGGTGCTGTTCGGAGGTTCTTAGTTGTCAGCTCATTGGGTCGAGTGTTCACTTGGCATGTGGTACGTTTTACTACTTTAGACTGTACTTTCTATTGGATTGGACTCTGTTGCAGTAGTTGTTTATTTATTTCTATTAATTGTTGAATTATCCTGTCTTATTTCCTCTTTCTTTGTACCTTCACACTCCTTTTAGCCCTTCCGAGCTCTCCCGGCTCGTGGGCGGCGGGCCAGGATTCGAATGGTATCGGGTTCTTCCCGGTATCCGGATCTTGGGTCGTTACAACAATCATTCAAGGAGAACTTATCATGAATTAAAATTTTATTATCAAACCTGTGCCTTAAGCAGCCATTATTTTCCAAGCTTTTCACTTGGCCTCAAGGCATTCCTATAACCAAAGTTCTCATTTGAAGAGCTTAAGTACCCAAGTCTTCTTGGGTCCTAGATGGTTAATATGAGGTTTGTCAAACATTTTCAATTTTTTCATAACACTCAAATCATCAATTTCCATTCAAAAGCAATTGTACATCTCATGTCCATTTTTGCCACAGTAATGACATACAGAGGACTTCACATTCTTCTTATACATGAAATTGGTGGCCTTTTGTGTATAAATAGGGAATTTGTCATTTTGAACACGAAACTTGTTTTTCCCTTTTAACATCCAGCAAGTTGACATTGTATGTCCACCCTTTCCACAATGATGGCAGCAATGAGAGAAATTTCTTTTGGCAGAATTTTTATTCCATTAATGATATCTTCTTGACATGTTTCTTTTGTTCGAAGGGAATTTTTGTTTATTAATCACAACTTTAGTTCTGCATGCTCTTTTAAGTCATCTTTTTTCAAGATATAACAGTCATACATGACATGACCAGACTTTGCACAGTAGAAACATGAAGCATTTTTGTTGGAAACATGGTGTATAGTATTAGGTTTCTTAGCATGCACATTGGAACAAGCAAGGTTGTTTTTCTATTTTAAATTTTGATTCATTTGCTGCTTGCCATCATATTTCTGGGTTTTCTTAGCAACAGGCTGAATTGGGGGAACGTTTGATGTGCTAGCTACATCCGAACTTGAGACAAAAGAAGTATACAATTTGTTTTCAAAGGATTTTTTATTGACTGGGGTGTAGCCAAGCACTTCTCTCTGAAAGTTGATTTTTGTTCCCAAGATTTTATCAAAATTCTCTTTACCTTTGACAAATTTTGAGAGAGAGTTATTCAAATCTTGGATTTCATTTTCGAAGGAAGAAATGAGCAATTCAGAATTGATCAGCTCTGTAATACCCTGGATTCTTCAGATCGGAATCAGAGAGCTTTCGGAGTGCTTTCGTGGGTCCTGAAATGTGTTCTACGATCCACTCGAGTTTTTCCCCTATATGACTTGCGGAATCCCGTGGAGAGTGAACCGTTGAGTTTTGACACTCCAGGACACTACAGGTGCATTGTGCTCTTTCCGAGGATCACTGAGACTATTTTTTTATATTTTTATGAGTTTATAGAATTTCGTGCTAAAAATCAAATTTTGGAAATATTCATAATTTCTTATTTCCTTTTTCTCTTTTAAACCCTCACCCTTTCTCCTCTCTCCTCTCACTCACATTCTCACTCTCTCCCTCCATTCTCTCTCCTCTCTTCCCCTCTCCCCCGGGCGGTCGACCGTGGCGGAGGTGGACGAGGCGGGGATGCCATGGAGGTGTCGTGGAGCGTGATGGCGCGAGGATCAGAGCGTAGTGCAGGCGCGATCCCGTTCGGTGGATTCGAAGCCGGCGTGGGTTCGTGTGATGGTATTTGACATTTTCGGCACGTGAGATCTTCGGTGGAGGTTAGGAGATGGATACTCTACCTTCGTTTTGCATTCCCTCGCGATTCTGTGCCGATTAGCCCGAGTTTGAGCAGGTTTTTTAACTTTAAGGGTGAAACCATGTTCGTGGGGTGTGAGCCGTGTTCGCCATTCCAGGTGATGTTTTTCACATAAAATGGTAAAATATGAACCCCTAGCATGTTAGGATTTGTTTCCCGATAGTTTGAATCCATTTGGTTGTGGATTGGGGCCGGTATGAGCCCTTTTGTCCATGTGACTCGTTTTGGGTTGATTCGTGGGAATCACCCATTTCTTGATGTTTTGAGGTCGAATTGGTCCGTTTCGACATGTGGAAGGTTGATATCGACTCTAGGGAAGTTTCCCCGTCGTTTAGGAGCGATTGGGGCGTGGAAAGACTAGGTTTTGTGAGGTTTTACGGATTTCGGGTCGAAGGCTGAATGCAGTTCCGCAGAAACCGCGTTCGACTCATGACCTTGGCAGCGGTTAGTCTTGAGCCGTGGCCACTTTTTGGGTTTTGTCGGTTCGATACGTATGCCGGTGGGAGAACGCGGTTATCGTTCAACCGCGTTTGACGGCCGCGGTTATCTTGAAACCGCGTCTGTCGGTCTTCGTTCCCCTGCTTTGTCTTCTTCTAGACACGGTCTTTGGCATACCGCATCTGGGATTCCTGCGGTTAATGCTTAACCGCATCTAGATGACCGCGGCTATCTTGGAACAACGACTGTCTCTGAGTCAACTTCGATTCGTGAAGCGTCGACTCCATCTTCTTCTTCTCTCTTTATGTGTTTTCTGTTCATGGGCCAGAAGCGGTTTGCTTAGAACCGCGGCTATGGAGCGATGGCTTGTTAAGAACTACGATCAGAACGGCCGCGGCTAGCTCTCAACCGCGGCTACCTATTTCATCTATTTGGTTTCTGGTCAACCCGATTGTGACCCAGTGGTTGACACGTGACCTCGTGAATGTCTCGGCTATCCTGTAAGGATCGAGACTATGTTTTGGACGCTTGGAGGTATCGTCATACCTCAGTTTGCAAGCCTGTATGGTTCAAAGGCTTTGGTGGTCCTTCATGTTTCGTGTTCCATCATATGCAGAATTGTAAGTCTGATGAGCGGCTTTGAGGCTGAGGACTCATTATTGATGTGTAGATCTGGCTATTCTGTGCCGCTTCCATAATGTGTTTTACCGTGATGTTGGCTTAGGGACTAGGCTGATTAACGGCGTGTTGCCGTGATGCGCATCGATCTTGACCCGAGTCTTGCGACTCAAGGATTGTTGTATTAGCAGGTCTAGTTGGCTCTCCTGAGTTTGGCGGCATTGTGCTGCTTTATGTTCTCAGTTACTAGTGACAGGTGCCTATGTAGCTTGTCTGTACTCCGGAATTTTCCTTTAGAGAGTCTCTGTGTCTACTGAGCCTCCACTAGTCGTAACCTGGCGACACTTTCCTGTGTGTCGGGCCACCTAGGAGTGGTGGCGGGGCAATTCCCGATAGATACGATTTGTAGGATGGTTGCCGTGGGCCCCTTTGTCTTGCCGTGAGAGTCCTACAAGAGGGGAAAACCAGCTAGAGGCCTAGCTCAAGACAATGAGCTTGTGTGTGAACACGTGGTCAGGGGTGTTTGGACCAATGCCGACATGTGTGACCCTGACTAGTCCCACATTACTGTAATTCTTTGGTGCCCAGTTTGGTGTCTCAGTTACCGCCGTTCCAGGCGAGTGGGAGACACTTGAGGTGCAGTGTAAGACGTCAGTGGACGCATCTGACTTTTCTACTAGTGAGGAGGTATTCCTGTCACACGACACATAATTCTCATGGATCTTGTGGTTCTTGCATACCGTGAGCCTTTGTGATTCTCTTGATACGTGGTTTTGTGTCATTTCGACACTAAGGTCTAGGGTGCCGATAAAGAATTACCGTAGTTCTACCCGTAGACAGTGTAGGGTGCACGACAGTAGAGTCGTGAATGTACCTTTGGCCGTGTAGGTCTTTTGTGGGGCCTTTGCCTATTTCTGTAGGCCTTCACGATAGAGTTTCATGATTTATCAATGGATCGGTAACTCCTGACTTTGTGAGATCGGGTTCGCCTTTCTGTTGCTGTTGGGAGTAGCTTAGAGGGCCGAGGTTCTATCGGCTGCCGTGTTTTTGTTCAGTACGGATTTCCTCTTCACTTTTATTGTAGTTTCTGCTCCTGCTGTTACTGCTTTGCTTTAGTTGTTAGCACTGCTATTACTACGTTGTTTCATGGTAGGGTTCTGTGGGATCCCTACTGAGCTAGTGAGACGTGGCTCACCCCTGACTTTTTAGGTGTAGCTGTTCTTCTTCGTGTTCGGAGGTGCAGTGTGGTGGTTCTTAGTTTCCAGCTTTGCCCGAGTCGGGCTTCCCCCGACTTGAGAGTATGTTCTCTTTCTTATTGTACTATACTTTAGTTGAACTGAACTCTGTTAGTTTTAATTGTTATAGAAAATGGAATTCTAATTCTGCTATTTTAGCAATCCTGATCAAAGAAATTTAATTGCTTACTGCTTTATCTGGAAGTTCAGTGTACTTCACACACTCCGTTTATCCCTTCGGAGCTTTACCGCTCTTGGGAGGCCTCTCAGAATCCAAGTGGTATCGGGTTTACCCGGTATCTGGAGTCTGGGTCGTCACAAGCTCTTCTTCACATGCAACAATTTTCTCATTTAACATGTCATTAACAGTTTTGTAACTCTCAATTTCTTATTCTAAAGCATGGAATTTTTCAGAATCATCAACAGCTACACATTTTCCTTTTTCAAGTACAAGTAGTGTTTCATACATGGCTTGGTTTAATTGTTTCAGTTTTTTATTTTCTTCAATAAGGTTTTTGTTCATAATTAAATCATCAATTAACTATTGATCGTCTGACTTTAAACTTAGCTCTTCTTTTAGCTCTTTTTGAATTTTATCCAACTAAGATATTTTAGCCAGAAGAGTTTCATTTTCTTTTCTCAAACATGAAATGGTTTCTTTATGCGTTTCAACATCAGACATGCAAGACTCACTTAATTCCTCAAGATGTGAACATTTTTTGTAGGAAGAGTTACATATATTATCTTCAATTTCTTTTTCAATTTACTTTTCTGACTTAATTTTCCTATATTGCTTTTCCAATTCATCATATGCATCAATGAGTTCATTAAGAGTAAAGCCTTCAGAATCAGAATTTACCTCAGCGGCATTTTTGTCACTGCATTGATCAGTACTGTCGCCCTTGAGACACTTGGGTTGTTCCTTTTCCTCATGGATTTTGACTAGACCATCCCATACCTCTTTAGCAGTCTTGTAATCAAACACAAATGTGAATTTGTTATGATCAACTACAGTTTTTAATACATTCAGAATCTTAAGATTACCAAAATGTCTGGACTTATGTTCAACAGTCCATGTTGATTTATCTTTCGGCAACTAGTAAGGGCCATGTAAATTAGTCTCCACAATGAAGGATCGTGAGAGAAAATAACCTTGCACATTCTGCCCATCCATAAACTAAAATTTTAACCATCAAAGATAGGTAGAGAGTTTAATGAAAATAGTTCAACAAAGGAACTCATGACGAAAATGCACTGGGATCTTCTCTGTAGATCGTTAGATCTGGGTATGTCAGAGACCCGCTCTGATACCAATTGTTGGAACCCTTAGTGCAGCAAGACGGACCTAGAGGGGGGGTGAATAGATCCCTTACAAAAAACTTTGCACAATTAAAAGATATCCGAACAGTTAAACAAATGCGAAAGTGGAACACTGGTGTGCCCAGACAGAATGTCCTTATTGACCCAGATAGCACGCGGACAAGAAGGGGGGGGGTTGAATTGTCCCCAATTGATTTGAGAAAATTTAAACTTAATTTGTAGAATCAACAAGATTGAGGAAAATAAACTAAACTGAAATAATATTAATTCTCTTGATCTCACCGATCTTACACGATCATGATAGACATGATAAGCAAGCAATCAATCAACCACATACATGAGGAATTTTTAGGTGGTTCGGCCGGACACACCAGTCCGCCTACATCCACCCCTCACCAAACTGGTGAGGATTCACTCGCTTCACAATGAAGCACGAGTAGAAAATTTTCCAACCACACACGGAGACGAAGTCTCCAACACGATCCTGCTGCATAGCCCGTAGACTTGGATCAACAACGACACGCTGCACAAGTACAGCACCACACACACAAACACAATAGCACACAGGCGATCAAACCACACCCATATTTATGAGTTCAAGAGTGTAAGAGGGTATATAAGGTATGCTAAGAATAATAACATAGACCATGAAGAACATCATAAATAAGCAAATGAAGGATGTAAAGTTTATCCCCTCGGTCTCTGAAGGCCGCTTGATGATTATCCATTGAAGCTCAGGTCGGAGGGAGGTAGATCTGGAGCAGGTTGGAGCCGCCAGTGCTTCTCCTTGAAGATCCGATCACGAATCTGACTTTGCAAGCTTGAGAACTGTTGAAGACCTTGAAATCTATGCTCCGATTGGACCTGTAAGAGAGGAAAAAGGTTGAGAAATGAAAAACACTCTCCTCTCCACCACACAGTTGCCCCTATTCACTCTTCTTGTTGTTCTCCCACAGCCAAGGGTTTTTGGGTGTTTTTAAGGGACCACAAGACACAAATACCCTTTCTAGAACCCTCCAAAATGTCTCTCACAAGTCTATTAATAACCCAGGGGTATTAGGGTAAAATATCAGCCCAAATGGAGGTCACACGAGTGGGTTTCGGAAGCCCACGAAAATCATGTTAGAGGGGCAAACACAGAGGGGGTCGACCCTTTCTTGGAAGGGGATCGACCCCTTTTGGGTTTCTGTTATGATTTACCCAGAACCTGAAAGGTGTCGACACCTTTCTGGTGGGGTGTCGACACCTTTTGGTAGAGTTTTCTGTCTGGCCTAAAAAGAGAGCAAGGGTCGACCCGTTCCAGGAGGGGGTCGACCCTTTCTTGGTCTGCACAATAAATTAGCTATTTTGATACATCCAATTGATATTTCTATGCAACCCTTTGACATCTAAGAATCAACCATGAATCTCCATCCTGAAAAATATGATAAAACAAGTGGTTTGTATGAGAATCAAAATATACGCATCAAAGATAACACTTTAAACTTGTTCACTCAAAAGTGCTTCAATGAACCCACTAAGACATATGTTGAACTTCTATTTGCAAGCACCCTTGGAGTTAAATACATGATTCACAAATTCGATAGAAGATCTTAATTTTTGAAAACTCATTTAAAACCTCACTTCATTGTAAAGCCAAGTGAAGTAGGCCAAATTCTTCAAGCAAGCACACACGGTTCGTTATCATTAAAACCCAAATGCCAAAATCAACTAGGGGATCCAACGATGTTCCCCTTTTTGATAATGACAAAACGATGTGTGCGTGAATTACAAAAGATGGAATAGAAGCAATTTATTCAATGAAAACTTGTATGTGCAAAAACATCATTGCAGCTATGTGCAGATTTGGCATTGAATTAACAACTTTGAAAATGGAAATGAACTTTGAACTTTTCTCCCAATGAACTTTTCTCTCCCATTTGAAATTTTCTCCCAATGAGCTTTTCTCCCCCATTTGTTAAAGTATGGTAAAATGAACAGTGTGAATCAATGTGTAACCGTTAGAGAGAAATTAAGAAATTATACACACCTAGTCTCCCCCCTTTTGTCATCAACAAAAACTGATTGGCAAGGGGTTTATTAAGAGAGTGATATATATGTACAGTATCTGCAGAAATGAAAACCATTTGATTGAGAGATGATGTTGAAATATGAAGATGTGAAAATGTGTTCAAACAAGCAAGCATAACTATCAAGCTTGCATATAATAATATATCTCCCCCTAAATGGGGCAAAGGATAGGAAATTGACATGTGATTCAGAATCAAAAGGTAAGGCATGAGGCATAACTAAAAGAGTTGTGCATTTATATACTAGAGGCATTGCATAAACCATGATGTAGACAGATTCATAGTGTACATGCATCACAATAATACCCAAGTGTAAATGTGAAGCAATGAGTAATGAACTTCAAAATATATGGATATCTAGATTTTCTTAGGAACACTAGAAGGTTATCTCCTCTTTACACTTTAATTGTAGATCCTCGACTATCGGTAGCTTCACACAACCCCTTTTTGAACATTATTGAGAACTTCACCGTTTGACGTGAGTTTCCTCATTATTTTCAATGCAGATTCCCGGTTACTAGGATCCGTCTCTTGTATTATTTTTATTATGGAAGCTCTTCACCTTTTGACGCGAGGCTCCTCACTTGTTCAGGGGGGAGACCCGGTTACTCAATTCTGTGTTCCACTTATTCAATTTTTGGTGGGGCAGACAACTTTTTCCTCACGATTACTCTAAGTGCTCATGTAGAGATTCAAGTTCCCTTTAGAGTGTTAAAAAGAATATCTAAAATCCTTTTCAATCAAAGCCATTAATATCATTATGTGAAAAGTGTAGGGGTAATTATTTTGTATGTATAAGGTGAATTTCAAGACATATCTATGACTCTCCCTAAATGTATGCATAGATGGAAATGAATCCTCCCCCTTAGTATATGTCATGTTCTACAAATGATCAAAGTCACTGCATTTTTATCTAAGAAGGAGGCAAGGTCTTAGAAAATTTCAATGGAATGATTTTGTAATCTATATACATGTAAGCATATAGGAATGTAGTATGATATTCATGCAAGGTGATTTCTGGTACAAGACGGAGAACTTAGATCTGAAGATCACCTCAGGCGTAGTGAAAGTTTTCGGCTGGGCATAATCCAACCTTCCACAAACACCATTTGATATACCAGACAAGCATGGCATTTGAGCATGCAGTAGTATGGGACATATGTAAGCATAAGCATGTAAATGAGAAAATGATTGAAAATTTTTATTTCTATTCACAATCATATGCAAAATTTAGAATGAGTTGAAGTATGGACACCTTATATGCATTGATGAACCATTGTGTGCAATTGTAAGCATGTATGAAATCTTGAATTTATTCAAGCTATATGCAGTTTAAGGTATGTACATGTGCAAATGACATGAAACTTCTAACTATCAACCTATAAACCCCAAGTTCTCTCCTTATGAATGCCAAAATCAACGAAAAGGACATGCAATTAAAATAGAACGGGTGACAAAATCCAACCAGCCTAGATCTTCACATGTGCATCAATCTTATTGAATCAAGTAGATAGAGCATAAACCAATGTATACCTGAAGTGTTTAACAGAAGAATTTAAGACTTAAGCTCCCTTACCTTTGCCTTGAGAGACCATTTTTATCAACATTCTTCCTGGCCTCTAGGCATCCCTGCAATCAAGAAATCTCATCCAATATGTTTGGGTACCCAAGCTTTCTTGGGTCCCTTGGAGTTAGTTCTAGCATGAACAAAAGGACTTTCAACCCTTCTAGCAAACCATTCATCATCCGCCCTCATCAAGTCACATGTATACATTGAATGACTAGACTTGTCGCAGTAGAAACACGTGACTGGAGCTCTCCTAAAATTGTTTCTCCTATTTACATTCCGGGTATCAATAGAGGAATTCTTGAAATCCATTTCAAATTGATCATCATCAAATTTCATCAGATTACATGTGTACATAGTGTGGCCTACGTTACCATAATAAAAATAGGTAGCTCACCTTTTTCCAAAAACACTCTTGCTATTTGCATTTGAGAATGTATTAATCGAATATGAACAAGAACCATGAATTTTTTGTGCTTTATCATGTGAGTGTTTTGAAGAATGATCATGCACACATGATGATTTTATTTTGTATTCAAAAATTTTCTTTCCCTTTGTTCCTAAAACATTGTTCAGATTTTCTTGTCCTTTGATAAACTTAGACAAGGAATCATTCAAATCTTTGATTTGATTTTCCAAGGATGAGATATGCAACTCAGAACTGAGACTTTCTTTCTTACATTCAGCTAACTTATCATTCAACATTCCATTTACTATTTGGTATCTTTCAATCTCTAGCTCTAGCTCATGTAATTTTCTTGGCTCATCAGTGATCACACACTTTCCCTTCTGATAGACAGAGAGCTCGTCATTTAGAACTTTAATTTGTTCATTCAGCTTTTCATTTTCCTCTCTCAAAAAATAAATTTTATCTCTGTGCATTTCAACATCAATCAAGAGAGATTCATTTAAACTTTTGAATTCTGAACATTTATCACACGAAGAATTTTCATGAAAAGGATTTTCAAGTTTCTTCTTGAGCTTCATATTTTCAGACCTCAATTTCTTGTACTTATTCGACAGTTCTTCATAAGCATCGAAGAGTTCCTCAAATGTAAATTCTTCATTATCAGAGTTTACCTCCGAGCTTTCCTTACTTGATATGTCCAATTTGTCAGCCATGAAACATAGACGTTCTTCCTTCTCTTCATGAATCTTGACAAGACCGTCCCATACTTCTTTAGCAGTCCTGCAATCAGACACAAATGTAAACTTGTTATGATCAACTGTAGTTTTTAATACATTCAGAATCTTAAGATTATCAGAATGTCTGGACTTGTGTTCAACAGTCCTGTTGATTTATCTTTTGGCAGCTTGTAAGGGCCATCTGAAATCAGTCTCCACAATGAAGGATCGTGAGAGACAATAACTTTGCACATTCTGCCCATCCATAAACTAAAATCTGAACCATCAAAGATAGGCGGAGAGTTTAATGAAAATAGTTCAACAAAGGAGCTCATGATTAACATGCACTGGGATCTCTCTGCAGATCGTTAGATCTGGGAATGCCAGAGACCAACTCTGATACCAATTGTTGGCCCAGATAGTGCACGAACAAGAAGGGGGGGGGGTTGAATTGTCCCCAATTGATTTGAGAAAATTTAAACTTAATTCACAGAATCAACAAGATTGAGGAAAATAAACTAAACTGAGATAATATTAATTCTCTCGATCTCATCGATCTCACATGATCATGATAGACAGGATAAGCAAGTAATCAATCAACCACAGATACGAGGAATTTTTAGGCGGTTCGGCAGGACACACCAGTCTGCCTACATCCACCCCTCACCAAACCGGTGATGATTCACTCACTTCACAATGAAGCACACGGAGAAAATTCACCAACTACACACGGAGAAAATTCACCAACTACACAATGAAGCCATGAAACATAGACGTTCTTCCTTCTCTTCATGAATCTTGACTAGACCATCCCATACTTCTTTAGCAGTCCTGCAATCAGACACAAATGTAAACTTGTTATGATCAACTGTAGTTTTTAATACATTCAGAATCTTAAGATTATCAGAATGTCTGGACTTGTGTTCAACAATCCATGTTGATTTATCTTTTGGCAGCTTGTAAGGGCCATCTGAAATCAGTCTCCACAATGAAGGATCGTGAGAGACAATAACTTTGCACATTCTGCCCATCCATAAACTAAAATCTGAACCATCAAAGATAGGCGGAGAGTTTAATGAAAATAGTTCAACAAAGGAGCTCATGATTAACATGCACTGGGATCTGTCTACAGATCGTTAGATCTGGGAATGCCAGAGACCAACTCTGATACCAATTGTTGGCCCAGATAGCGCACGAACAAGAAGGGGGGGTTGAATTGTCTCCAATTGATTTGAGAAAATTTAAACTTAATTCGCAGAATCAACAAGATTGAGGAAAATAAACTAAACTGAGATAATATTAATTCTCTCGATCTCATCGATCTCACATGATCATGATAGACAGGATAAGCAAGTAATCAATCAACCACAGACACGAGGAATTTTTAGGTGGTTCAGTAGGACACACTAGTCCGCTTACATCCACCCCTCACCAAACCGGTGATGATTCACTCGCTTCACAATGAAGCACATGGAGAAAATTCACCAACTACACACGAAGACGAAGTCTCAAACACGATCCTACTGCACAGCCCGCAGACTCGGATCAACAACGACACGCTACACAAGTGCAGCACCACATATAGACAAACACTATCACGCCCCGTACTCTATACCGTCGAGGTATTGTCTGCGTTGGCCTACCGACCTCACGGTTTTATCCCTTTCTAACAGTGATCGGCTCCAGAATGGGGGACTTCTCGGGAGGTCACCCATCCCAGTACTACTCCCCATTAAGCACGCTTAACTTCGGAGATCTTTTTAAGAACTGAGCCGATACTTCAAAAGGCACCTCGATGATATAGAGTACAACTTAGCTATATTTGAGGGTGTTACAATCTACCTCTCTTATATAGGTGACATCCTCATTGCTGGGCACATATAGCACGCAATCAAATCACCAGGCAGGTAGAAGATTCTAGAGGTGACCCCTACAGGCTCAAGAGGTGACTCCCACTATGTATCACTTTGTCCCATTGTGGGTTCAAGAGGTGGCTCCCATAGCGTAGCACTTTACCCAGCATGGCACTTAGTTCCCATACTTCCGGCTAGGGTATAGCTCTGATACCATTCTGTCACGCCCCGTACTCTATACCGTCGAGGTATTGTCCGCTTTGGCCTACCGACCTCACGGTTTTATCCCTTTCTAACAGTGATCGGCTCCAGAATGGGAGATGTCACGCCCCATACTCTATACCATCTAGGTATTGTCTGCTTTGGCCTACCGGCCTCACGGTTTTATCCCTTTCTAACAGTGATCGGCTCCAGAATGGGGGACTTCCCAGGCGGGTCACCCATCCCAGTACTACTCCCCATTAAGCACGCTTAACTTCGGAGTTCTTTTCAAGAACTGAGCCGATACTTCAAAAGGCGCCTCGGTGATATAGAGTACAGCTTAGCTATATTTGAGGGTGTTACAATCTACCTCTCTTATATAGGCGACGTCCTCGTCGCTGGGCACATATAGCACGCAATCAAGCCCCAGACAGGTAGGACTCTAGAGGTGGCCCCTACAGGCTCAAGAGGTGGCTCCCACTATGTAACACTTTACTCCATTACGGACTCAAGAGGTGGCTCCCATAGTGTAGCACTTTACCCTGCATGGCACTTAGTTCCCACACTTCCGGCTGTCTGATACCATTCTGTCATGCCCCATACTCTATACCATCTAGGTATTGTCTGCTTTGGCCTACCGGCCTCACGGTTTTATCCCTTTCTAAGGGTGATCGGCTCCAGAATGGGGGACTTCCCGGGCGGGTCACCCATCCCAGTACTACTCCCCATTAAGCACGCTTAACTTCGGAGTTCTTTTCAAGAACTGAGCCGATACTTCAAAAGGCGCCTCGGTGATATAGAGTACAGCTTAGCTATATTTGAGGGTGTTACAGGAGACTTCCCGGGAGGTCACCCATCCTAGTATTACTCCCCATTAAGCACGCTTAACTTCGGAGTTCTTTTCAAGAACTGATCCGATACTTCAAAAGGCGCCTCGATGATATAGAGTACAACTTAGCTATATTTGAGGGTGTTACAAACACGATCGCACACTGGCGATCAAACCACACCCATATTTCTGAGTTCAAGAGTGTAAGAGGATATACAAGATATGCTCAGAATAATAACATAGACCATGAAGAACATCATAAATAAGCAAATGAAGGATGTAAAGTTTATCCCCTTGATCTCTAAAGGCCGCTTGATGATTATCCGTTGAAGCTTAGGTCGGAGGGAGGTAGATCTCGAGCAGGTTGGAGCCACCGGTGCTTCTCCTTGAAGATCCGGCCATGAATCTGACTTTGCAAGCTTGAGAATTGAAGACCTTGAAATCTATGCTCTGATCGGACCTGCAAGAGAGGAAAAAGGTTGAGAAATGAAAAACACTCTTCTCTCCACCACACAGCCGCCCCTATTAACTCTTCTTGTTGTTCTCCCGCAACAAGGGTTTTGGGGTGTTTTTAAGGGACCACAAGACATAAATACCCTTTCTAGAACCCTCCAAAATGTCTCTCACAAGTCTATCAATAACCCAGGGGTATTAGGGTAAAATATCAGCCCAAATGGAGGTCACACGAGTGGGTTTCGGAAGCCCACGAAAATCACATTCGAGGGGCGAACATAGAGGGGGTCGACCCTTTCTGGGAGGGGAGTCGACCCCTTTTGGTTTTCTGTTCTAATTTTCCCAGAACCTGAAAGGTGTCGACCCCTTTCTGGAGGGGTGTCGACACCTTTTGGTAGAGCTTTCTGTCTGGCCTCTAAAGAGAGCAGGGGTCGACCCTTTCCAGGAGGGGGTCGACCCTTTCTTGGTCTGCACAATAAATTAGCTATTTTGATACATCCAATTGATATTTCTATGCAACCCTTTGACATCTAAGAATCAACCATGAATCTCCATCCTGAAAAACATGATAAAACAAGTGGTTTGTATGAGAATCAAAATATACGCATCAAAGATAACACTTTAAACTTGTTCACTCAAAAGTGCTTCAATGAACCCACTAAGACATATGTTGAACTTCTATTTGCAACCACCCTTGGAGTTAAATACATGATCCACAAATTCAATAGAAGATCTCAAATTTTGAAAACTCATTCAAAACCTCACTTCATTATAAAGCCAAGTGAAGTAGGCCAAATTCTTCAAGCAAGCACACACGATTTGTTATCATTAAAATCCAAATGCCAAAATCAACTAGGAGATCTAACAGTCCTAAACAAGAATGTGGCTCACACCGATCCCGATTCAAACACCCAATGGGTGTGAGTGATTAGTGCAGAAAAATGCTGAAGCTAAAAATATCAAGACAACAAACACGTTAGTCAGCGAACCATCATGTGAATGGGTGATAGGAGAGATGGATCAATTGATAGATGGTATAAGTGGATCTAGAGGGGGGGGCCTTAATTCCGTGATTTCTCCCATTCCTAGCTTCTAGAACATGGGCCAAGGTCCAAAATAATCTTTTTGGGCCTATTGGGTTTATTATATGGGCCTAATCCTCTTGGATTAGTGTAGGGCCTAAATAATTAAATCTAATTCATTATAATTCAATTAATAGCTCATTAAATACTTTAGTAATTGATATAATTATATTTTAAATCTGAAAAATTCATAGAAAATCCTCGGGCATTACAACTTTGGTTTTATGTCGCATGTTTTAATCGTATTTCCTTTATCTTACCTTCTAGAGTAAAAATGTTAATTACTTTAACAATGCCATCATGTTGATACAAAGATACCTACTGGGCGAGTGCGCTTATTTCCTACTTTTTCAATCCTTTTTAGGAAATTCTAGCGGGTCAGATTTGGATTACTCAAATGATGGATCCGAGGGCGAGAGCGATTGATGGACGAAGGAAGCCATAGTTAGTCTAGTCATGAGTCTTGTTATAGCTAAGTTCCTTCACTGTAATAGGCGGTGAAGTTGATCATGTTATGTAATTTTCCTTTTTATCGAGTCTAGTGAAATATTATGTTACAAATAGTCAAGTGTCAATGTAAACATTGATTTTTATTCAATAAAGTTGAAGTTCTATACATTGTGTTCACTCTTCTATGTGTGAATGTTATAGCGCTCTGATTATCTTGCTAGCTTGAGGCATATTGCCAAATGTTCACGTTCCTGAATCTCTTCCACTGCATATCTCGGGGCGTGACAGTTAAGTTGGTATCAGAGCCTAGGCTTAAGTAAGTCCCAGGAAAATGTCGAGTCATAGGTTAAGTCCAAGGTTTAAGCTTCATAATGTGAGATTGGGTAGAGCCGGGATGAGATAGTTATCTAAAAGAAATTAATCTTTAGGATTAACCTTCATAAAATTCTAAGGAAATAACTAATTGCTATTTTCTCAGGAACTTCATAATGGCCGCTAACCAAGCAAATTGGGAAGCAATGCAGCAAATGGTTGTGGGTCTTACCTAGGCCCTACAGACTGCTGTTGATGTTTTGTATCACCCCACCCCTAAATTAATATGTACGTGAACATGCAACAATATGAGCAAAGAAAAGGGCGATGGAGATATAGAAGTAAACCGTGATCGCCACCAAGGTTGCAACAACGCCAAGAGATGAAGAGATGAAGGGATGCCGCCGTGTACCTTGGAAAATGATGAAGAGTTGATCGTGCTTAAGGAATGGGTGCGGGGAATGTCGTGGATTACACCTCTTCTCCTTCCAGCCAGCTAGAGGAAGAAGGCCTTACGTTGTATTCATGCTCTCCTGTAAAATAAAGATGAAAACACAAGAGAAAAATCCATTAGAACATGAAGTGTAATATCTATCCTGAAGTGATAAAATAAGGGTAGAAATTGAGGGAGAATGCACCGAGGGGAGGTTTTTAACCCCTGTGGAAGGGTGCAAAAGATAGGTGTGTGTGTTGTGATGATATAGAAATAAAGAGAGGAAAATCACGCAGCACAATTGCAGGAAACGTGCATGCAATATTGAGAAAAGTGCATGTGTAGCAGAAAAAATGTAGAACACTGTGATAAAACTGAGATTTGGGAGATGAATAACTAAGAGTAGAGACAATGAAATCAAGCCCTTGGGCATGGAATAGAAAGTCAATACCTCCCTCTTCAGGTCAGGGTCGAAGAGACATGATGACGTTGTAGCATGGCTTTGCCCCAAACCAAGAAAGAGCCCCCCTTCGCAACTGTGAACTGGGTTCTATTTATAGAAGTGCAGGAAACCCTAGTTCGAGTTTAGAAGATAATGACCACTTTCGAGGATTTAGATTGATAAATCTCCAGATATTAGTGAGGCGAAGAGTCCCAAGTCGAAGAAAATCAAGGTGGAGGCTTATCTCCCTTGAAAGTGGTGTCAACAAGGAGTCCAAAGAGTCCAGCGGCGAAGAAATCGGAGTTCAAGATCATCTGAACTCTTTGTTTAGAAAATGGTCTATTGCAGGGCCATTTTTTGATGAAAATGGTCATGGAAGGACCGCAAGGGGATGCCAAACGGTCTAGGGGGTGACCGCAAGGCTCAAGGGGTGAAACGAGGTGATTTCGGACAAGTTTGGGGTCTAACGGTCTAGTGAAGACCATTTTTTATGACCTAGCGGTCTTTCTAGGACCGCTAGGTTGCTGGAGGAAAATTTTCTGGGTAGACTTTGTGCGACTTTGGAAATCGGAGCATATCTTAAAAACAGTGTAGAATTAGCAAAAGTGGTAGAAGAAGAAATTGTAGATAACTAAAAAGTAAACAACTTGAATGAAGAGAGATTGATGAGAAAACGAGTGGAAGAGGGAGAAAATGTGGTGAGAACAGAGGGAAGGAATGCTGGGACACAGGTGAACAGCGCAGCCTGCCAGAAAAATGTGAATATCTCGAATTCGGTGGAGAACTGGCTAATGGCATAGAAGAAGAAATTGTAGAGATTTAAAAAATGAAAAACTTTGGTGAAGGACACTTAATTAATAGAGGAACAAAAGGGGATGAAAAAGGACATTTTTTTAAGACTGCGTAATGAAAGGGGTCAAATGCTTGATGGAAGTCGACCTAAATGGGCTACAAATTGACTTGGAAGGTCGGAAGTTGATAAAATAAGCCCCAGGGCTCTAAGAAATCATGATCTTTAGAGCTCAAATGCTAGGGAATAATGAAATGGGCTCGAAATCTATCCAAGGAAGGCTCCAAACAATGGTTAATTCGGAATATCAAAATGATGAATAAGAGAAATGACGCAACTTGCGGACTAAAATCGGGTGTCAACAGATGCCCCTCCTTGATGTCCGCTTTGCAAGGGAACGAGCGAAAGCGACGTGGAGGTGAAATGGAAAGGAGATGGAGCAAAAGCGACAGTGATGTGACATTGAGATGAAGCGAAGATGAAGCGGAGAGAACTGATAAGCGGGCATCAAGGTAAAAGACACCCGTCACAACCAACAAGTGACAGGAATTCTTCCGAAAATGCCAAACTAACCACAAGGAATGGCTGACGCGGATTAGACATTCCTGGAGAACTAAACTAAGGAAGGAAAAGGAAATATGATCGACCTCATCGGGGACACAATCCACGGACAATGAGGGGATCGGAAGAATACAGTTGAAAAGCTAAAAAAGAGAAATAAAACTGAGATAAAATCTAGATAGGAATCACGCTGGCCAACCAGACCGAGCGGGCAGATCAGAGAAATCGTTCAAATTCAGAGTGGAATGGGGATCTCTTATCCAAGAGAAAGGCATCACAATCAACCATTGTTGAGGAGAAATCTTGAATGGATCACGAGACGTGAATGCTCAAAAATGACATGATGTATGCTGGGCTAAAATAAAGAAATCATCAAAACGAATGCAAAGAAAGATAAAATAGAAAGTACTCAAGAATAATATTGCTAGACTGAGCAAGACGGGGTCAAGAGTCATCCGCAGCCACGGCGTGCGAGACAGAGTCTATCGTCCCCCACTCGACTCAAACTAACTGCCTATCCAACGATTAACTATATGCTCCTAGATCATCATCGTTTTTGTTAAAGGGGAACATGAGATCCCAGAACACACGGACAACCAGCCGGTCCTTGAGAGGCTATAATAATGTATATAGCATATAGTAATACAACAATGAGAAGAGATAGAGAGCCACATCTGACTTACCTGCCAAGTGAAACGACATTTTTTTAGAGTTTTTAGATTTTTAAAATTTTATAGATTTTCAATAAGACAACCACGATGAACATAACATGATGAACATGAACATAACAACATGCACGAAGATGAATATAATGAACGAAATGTAACATGACAAAGATGAACAAAACATAACAAACATCACAAGAACAAATGGCAAGCATGCATGAGATTGAAGACACAGTGGGACAAGACAACCCACACACGGTGGGGCAGCACTCGAGGTGTGACAAAGATACGTGGGATGACAACACCACGGGGGATAAAAAGATACGTGTGACGACACAGAGGGATGACACCGTGGGATGAAAACATAGTGGGAGAAAACGTGACAGACACGGGGGGAAAAAATAACACGTGTGGGACGACACGGAGAGACATAGACACGTGCGACATAAACATGGCGGGACAAAAGACACGACAAATATGCTCTTGAATCAAAGCGCAAGATCAGATGAAGCAGAACCGCCAGGTACATAATCGTGAGGCAATGCCCTCTCATGAAGATATGATGAAGTGAGATAAGATAAGCTAAAAGCTGAGAAGGACTAAAGCTTCAGAACAGATCGAGAGATAAGATTGAAGAAGAGAGAACAGATCAAAGATAAGGACATGAGACAACACAAAAGATAAAGCAAGGAATCCCTGAATACCTTTAACCTGCACACTTGAGCAAATAGATCATACATGTCCTCAAAACACATAGATAAAAAAGAATAAAATATTTTTAAATTTTCAATTTTTTTTTGAAATTGTTGACATATCTGATTTTTTAGATTTTTGATAATATTTTATTCTTTTAGAATTTTTGACAATATTTGATTTTTTTGGAATTTTGAAGCATTTGATTTTTTTAGATTTTTGAAATATTTGAATTTTTTAGAATTTTGACAATAAAGCAATCTGCAACACCTAAGATGGGCTCGAACTACTGGCTAGGGATCTTCGTTCCTCCCCCTTTCATTAAAGATTTCTCTTGGGCAGGACGTGCATACGAGGGTGGCTTACCACAACCAACCACCTCTAAAGAACGGTGTCCCTACTAAGGCCATACCTGGGATACAACCCAGCCTAAGAGGGAGAAGTAGAAGAAAAATGGAGATTAACTTTATGCAGGATGGGAGACATCAGGACTCGAATTCCTTCTAGGGCACTACCCCTCAAAGATACAGTCTGTTGCACCAGGGCTTTGTGTCTTTGAATTTGAGACCCATATTTATCAGGCACGCATGCGACCGGGCTCATGACATTCCGCGGGGAACTAAACTGCCACTCTTGCCATGCCTTCGATTTTATAATTTTGCATAATTCATTCTCATATTGATTTATAGCCCTTATTGGCTAGATATTACATGAAAGCTCACTTTCGAGGGTCAAGACTACCCCTATTTGAAACCTCTCCCGTATTGGGGAGCGCCTAGGTTGGTCATCTCATCCATCTATCTCTTACCCCTACACTTGGCCGAGCATAGAAAAGAAAAGGCCTTTGTGCATACCCAAAGCATGGCCAAAGCAGCAACGGCGTGTCTTAGAGGAATCGGCTATGGCTTGCCGTGAAGTGTGTGAAAAACACATACTCAAGAGGTCACCCTCAACAATCGGGGAAAGAAACTAGACTCCCAGCGCAGAGCTATCACCAGCCTAAGGATGCTGCAGAAGCAAACTCTTTTTGACTAAACTAAGCAAACTTCCTAACGCTTCTCAACCATGTGAGGAAACAACATTATCTTAACAATGCGCATGAATAATAGAAATAATGAAAATGAAAGCATATTCTTGCACAAAATAAAGATACCTTGCAAATCTATAGCGTGAAAATAGCATCCTGAAGCGATCTTGATCATCAAGTTTTGACCAGCACGAGCTTTGTTTTCCTCGCTTGATAGGATAAAAAGTAGAGAGGATAACAAGGCTTGAAGATTCCTCGACACAGAGGAGCAGTAGACACCAAACTGGAAGTAGAAGGATTAAAATGGAAGAGAGACGAGGGCTAGAACTCTCTCGTTAAGGCACATAGACCCTGATGACAAGGAACCAAATACAGAATAAACCAGATAAGCTGAGATCAAGGCAGGCTAAAGCCTGGAAAACATCATGAAAAAGGGCAAGAACCCCGAAAGGGTGAAGATGAAAGAATAGAAAGACAATGAGAAGATTGCTGCAAAGGTAAGGAAGAAGAATGATCATCCGACGTGGCCGGAGAGAGAGAATAGTGGTCATCCGATATGGTCGGAGATGAAAAGTGATAGACATCCGACAGGGTCGAGAAGAATAATGACAGTCATCTGATGGGGTCGAAAAAAAATAGAGATAGAATCTGGCAAATCTTGAGGAGAAGAATAAGAAGACGTCCCGAAATCGGGATGGAAGGAAGACATAGGCCAAGGCCTAGAATTGCGAGAGGAAGGAGAATCCGGAGGACTCGGATGAAAAGGAGAGAAGTGGGGATTCATGGACCCAGGAAGAGAGGAGAAAATCACAGACATAGGATTGGGAGAAGGAAGGTACACCACCCAAGGGTGGCTGCTGAGCAAGAGAAAGGATGAATTGAAAGGAGGAGAAGAAGCAGTGGACCACTGAGTGTTGGCGGCCCTTGAACTTGCATCACCGCCTCTTCTTAGCTGAAACTGGCTTGTAATGGACCTGCCTGGCACGGGCTCGAATCCTTGGACACCTTGCCTTGCAATATCTTCTCAAATAGAGAGCCCATCTAGCAGATGGCCTGGCCCGGCTATGAACATGCTGCCTCACTGGGGCAGTTTCCCCTAGACACCGGATGCTAACCATAGTCAGACATTCTCGAACAGATAACTCCTCAACATGCTGCATATCATGGAACCACGGTGTCTTGTCTCTTGGCATAAGCAGCATGAGGTTTGGCAACTCCACTCGGTAATTGGGCTTGAAACATAACTCCCTTGATAGAAGCAAAGGACGGAATTGAGAGAGATCAATGCACGGCGTTGACATGGCCGGCTTGCTAATGAACCGAGGGAGATTGCATAAGATGTCCAGAATGTCCTTGGAGAATATAGAAGATATAGCCAATTGCCCCTTGAACATAGAGTGCATAATCTGCTTGGCGGCCATATGAGTTAGCACAATCCGGGTGGAGAACCCCTCCTGACCAGTGAACTGAACAACAACGGAGCGAGAAGTAACAACAGCATCAATGGTGAACTTTCCAACGAGCAAAGAGATTGCCACCGGTCTCGCTCTTGAAGAAACTGACATCAGTGTAAGGGAACTCTTCTTAGCAATCGTCATCGGGAGTACAGGCACACCATCCCCAAAATAGCCAGGAACCAAGACGCGGATCGGCATGCGATAGATAAAATCATGAATCTTGAAATGCAGAACCGACACTGATTCATCCTGACTCGGCTCATTGTCTCCCTGGAGACCAGACCCGAGGGGCACCATAGGCATCGCACACCCGCTCTGTGGGGTGGTAGTTGATGGAGAAGTGGGGGTAACATGTTTGGATGACGGAGGTGAAGATTTGGAAGGCGTGGAGGTTTCAACAGGTACAATGATGTCAAGTAGAGGCGAAGGCAATGCGGCAATGATGGGCTCGGGTGAAGGTAAAGGTGGAAGCAAAGATGTAGGTGGTGGTAAAGGCAATGACATGGCTTGCTCAGGCTCGGGAGCAGGCGATAACAAAGATGATGGCAGTTTAGGTGGTGATGAGGGTGGTGGAGATGGTGAAGCAGGCAATGGGGGTAGTGGAGATGGTGTTGGTGGAGGGTTAGGGGAAGGCCATGGCGCCCATCGTCAACATATCGACACGACGCGTCGAATGGCGTTGGGAGTGGAAGTGGTGGTTGTAGATATATTTTCTCCTCTTACTTAAAGGAAGATATGTTATGAATAAATCGATATGCAATGAATAAGTGAAAAATAGTAAGAGGAGGACAGAAAAAAATGACCATGATCGCCACCAAAGCGCCGAACATGATGAACACGCCGTGCTTTGGAAAGGAAGGGGAGACACTCGCCTGGCTGCACCATTGAGAAGATGAGCGGTTGAAGGAGAACCGCCTATAGGATGCACGGTCTTACGATAGACCGCCTAAGGGTGCTGCAGAAGGTGCGGGATGAGGCACTCCTGGATGTTGAACGGCTCTATAACGACCGCCGGACGAAGAAGAACGGCCGAAGATGCACCGCACGTCTCCTTGAACGGATAAAAGTGAACCGCTCGAGACCACCAAGCCAGAAGTCACAAAGGGGTCCAACCTCCACCCTCTCCAGCCGGCCAGAGGGGATAAGCCTCGTGCTAGGAACTGCCGACCTGCAAAACAACATAAAGAAACAAAGAAATAACCTAGATTAGAACTGAATGGTGTAGTAAATGTCGAAATAATGAGGAATGAACGTGACTAAATGGAAAGGGGGATACCTGGGGGATTTTAAACCCCTAGGGTGTCAAAAAACATAGGTAGGTGTATGCATGGTAATGAAGATGAAGGAGAACGTGGGAGAAAGTGTGAAAAGCAATGCATGCAATAACAAGGAGGACGAAAACAATCAAACACGAAAGGACTCAAAACCAAACTACTCCCTGAATCGGAGGCTTGTATGGACGTAGAAAGTCTCCCTCCTTGGTGCTAGGTCGCTCAAGAATGCGACAGGGCTTCGCCATTGACCAAAATCTCCCCCCCCCCCCCTTTTAAGCTTGGCCTTTAGGGTCTATTTATAGAGCCTAGAAAGCCTAGCTCGAAATTAGAGTTTAGAGTCATTTTTAGGTCGAGATTATCAAACAAAAATCGTAGATAACTGAATCATCTTTTATCCAATCGAAACAACACTTAAAATGGTTGATTATCCGCGGAGAAAATGATGAAAGAAGTTGGGGATAAAACCACGGATAAAAGGGATAAAATTTGTTGAAATTCAGGAATCGAACAGATGAACGGTCTTACAATAGACCGCTCAACGGGATGTGCGGCTATGTCCGGACCGTTCAACCACGTCGGTGGAAATTCAAAATAAATCTGAAATAATCCAGATTATCCCTCGAACTGACCGAAACGTTCGCCGTTGGACTCTCATAGAAGAACGGCTCATATGAGACCGTTCAACAGTAGAGCGGCCAAGGACGAACCGTTCTAACCTTGTCGGTGATAATTCAATTAATTGGATAATCATCTGGGAAAACCACCAAGCGCAGGACTCTGGACGATGAGCGGCCACTTTCCGTCCGTTCATCATTGTGTACGGCTAGGTTAGGACCGCATAAATGCTTGACGGTGGAAATTCAAAAAATTAGCCAAAATGTTCCAAAATATATGGACGGCCCGTAGTCAACCGCACATGGATTGAGCGGTCATGGATGAACCGTACATGCACGTGCACGTTGAAACTTATAGAAAAGCCCAATCAACCAAAACCAAGGCCCATTAAGCCCTGAATCAACTTGGACCTAACCAAGAAGGGAGGCAACCCATAAAACTGGCCCAAAACATGCCTGAAAATAGCCCCAACGAGTGATGGGCAACTCGAGGCATCAACAAAAGGGAGTAAGAGAAACGACTCAACTTATCGGCATAAAATGGGTGTCAACAGATGCCCCTCCTTAACGTCCTCTTTGCAGGGGAGCGAGCGGAGGTGAAGCAGAAGTGACATGGAACATGGAGATGAAGCGGAGATGCAGCGGAGTGGACCCAAAAAGTGGGCGTTAAGGTAAAACGACACCCGTTTTTACCAACAAGTGACAGGAATCTTCCGAAAAACTCTGAACCAAACACAAGGAATGATCAAACCAAAAGCGACACCAGTCTGGAGGAACTAAACTAAATGAAATAAACTGACAAGACCAACCTCATGGGGGACATAATCCCGCGGTCCAATGAGGAGGCCACAAAAGCAGGCATCAAAAGTAAAGGAAACAGGCTAAAGCTCCAGACGGGGACCTTTCAATCAATCAATCCAAGCGAATCGACCAAAGAGAACCTTCCAACTCAAAGAGGAATTAGTCCCTCTTACTCAAACACTAAACGTACGGCTAACCATCACTGACGGGACATTCTTCAAGCAAACCATGGGTCATGAAAGCTCAAAAGATGCGTATAATGCATGCTGGGCTAAAATAAAAGAAATCGTAAAAACAAATGCAAAGAAATATTAAAATATTAAATACTCGAGAATAGTATTGCTAAGCTGGGAAAGTCAGAGTCAAGATACTATCCGCAACCACGGCGTGTAGGATATAACCATCCTCCCCGTGACATCACAACCTAACGGCCTATCCGAAGATTAAATACGTGAACCTAGATCATCATCATTTTTGTTGAAGGGGAACATCAGATCCTGGATCACGTAAATAATCAACTGGTTCTTGAGATAATATAATATAGTATCATATAGTAATGCAATAAGGGAGACTGGGATAGAAAGCCATACCTGACTTACCTGTGCAGGAGAAACGGAAAGTGGAAGGTTTGGATGCTGCACACAAATTTGTTAACAATATTTGCAATAACATCAAAATTCATCAATTGAACACCAAGTGCAGATATAGGGAGCCAAACAACTTCAAACATGAACGGTTAAGGATGAACTGCCCCAATAAGAACGGCTACGGGAGAACCGTATGTATCATAGAATTTGAACCGACTTAAGCATCCTACCGTTGAAGATGAACGGTCATAGAGCAACCGCACAAACAATGGACGGTCTATCGCTAGACCACGCAACCTCTGCAACCTCGAAAAGCTAAACCCTTTGTCTCCCTCAACCGTAACCGACGGTGGGGAGAAACGAAGGGCAACCGAGCCCATTTTAACCTCCCCTCTCTCAACTCTCTCTCGCCCAAACTCTCTTCCTCTCAACCCTCCCTCTCACTCTCTATGCATCAGAAGCACCAAGCCCGCCGCCCCGTGATGGCCGGAGAGGAGACAACCGAACCGTCGCCATCGACCGCCGCTGCGGCGGCGAACACTGAAAGACCACCGCCCGTGGTGGCGCCGACGACGTCCACGGCCGAGGGGGACGCACTCCCGCCACCGCCCGTAGCCGAGGAGGATGCCGGAGTAGCCGCAGCCGAGGAAGAGGTCGCCATCGTTGGAGAAGATGCACCAGCGGAGAGGCCGGCCAAGAAGCAACGAGACCCCGAGGTAGGAGCCCTAAAACTTCTTCCGTTTCCATTTTCATTCCATTTTTAAGCCATGCATGTTAGTTTGGGGGCTTTTTCAAGGGATTTAGAGGGCTTACGGGCCGGTTTGGGGGGCCACAGTGGCTTCCATGCCGGTGGGAAACCCTCACCGTCGTCGGGGAAGATGACGGTAGGGCGGTTCAGTCAAAACCGCACAAACAAAAACATGCGGCTCATATAGAGCCGCCCAACATCCATACGGTCCAGGAGTAGCCGTTCAAACTCACAACCACAGAACTGAACCAACCAATGATGATGAGAGGCTCACCGCTCAAATAATCAAACGGGCCTCATCGGTCTGTTCCAAAACCTGTCAACAAAGAACCATGCGGTCCCGATAGGACCGCCCAACCTTCCTGCGGCGCAGGAGCGACCGTTTGACACTAAGAAGCATGAGGAAAGAACGGTGCGAGATTACCCGTTCAAGATAAAAACGGCCTACACCGGCCCGTTCAAAACACAGAACGTAAGGAGTAAGACGGTGCACATCGGACCGTTAGAGGGAATGAGCGGCCTGTGGGTAACCGCTCTACTGACAGAGACTTAAGCTTTGATGGCTTTATTTAGAAATGAAACAAAATACTTAAATAAATTACTAAAATGCATCTAAAATGAATGAATGAATGCAAGGAAAGTGCATGACCCGCACCTCGTGGCTGCAGGTCCGCGCAGTGTACTTAGCACTGTCGGACTTCTAGAGGGAGCGGTTGGCTGCCATGGGGTTCGCCCCATTCTTGAGCATCGAGGTGTGTCGGTTCGACGCAGCTCTGCTCTACGCCTTGCACGACCGCTGGGACCCAGTGAGTCGGACGTTCCTTTTTCCGTGGGGGCATATGGTCCCCATGCTGGAGGACATGGCCAGGCTCACTGGACTTCGAGTGCACGGGTCACCGGTCAGCGGGACTACTTTTCCTGACTATCGGGCGATGGCTCAGGGATTGCTGGGCTTAGAGCTGCAGCACCCTGAGAGGAAGTCGACCCTCCTTCCCCGGGCTAGTCTCCACGACAGCCTGGGGTTACGACGGGCGGGAGTCGCAGTTGGTGAGCAGCCGGAGGAGCACTTGCAGTGACTGGTGGAGCTGGCGCGGCCGAGAGTAGCTGCAGGACCAGGAGCGGAGGCGGACAGAGTGTTGAGACAGTTCTTGATGCTGATGTTCGGACGACTCCTCTTCTCCACTAGAGCGGATGTGATGAGCTGTCGGTTCCTTCCTTTCCTTGAGGAGCTGAGCCACGTGGGCGACTACGCGTGGGGAGCAGCAGTTCTTGCCTTCCTTTTCGACACCCTGAGTTCGACGGCCCATCGGACGATGCTAGGGGGCTTCTCCCCCTTACTCCAGGTACGACTCTCAGCCTAGACTTAATTATGCAATTCTCTACGTTTCTAAATGCTGACATAACGCTATGATGTACGTGTGGGCCTACGTGTACCTACGTGGGTTGGGCAGAGGCAAGGAGACCCGTCCCGGGCTCCTACCGATTGTGCGGAGGTGGACAACACCTTGAGAGACTGTAGCCCTGAGATGGTAGGTCCGAGAGCTGCAAGATGACCTGGACGCTCTACCGTATGCCTTGGTATGCTTCTAAACTCAGATTCTTTAATTAAATGCAATTCTTATATGATGATGATGCTGATGCGAGTTTCTATTTCTTGCAGGTACGGTGGACACCTTACACGGGTGAGGGCCATGAGGGTTAGCCTTGGGTGGTCGGCGCCCTTTCCTTCGCTGGACGAGATGTGTGGCTTCATTGCATGAATGTGGTGGAGCCACTGCATTACAGGTTGGTGATGAGGACCATCGGGGTACATCAGCCAGCGGTGGAGTTCCCAGCGCCTGAGAAGGCGGGGGAATGGGTGACGAGGACGACGCGGGGCCTTGCGACAGCATTTGATTGGTCGATGAGGAACGCTGCGCAGGTGGCCGACTGGACAGCTCTGGGGCGAGTGGTGACCGCCCGAGCGGAGAGCGACTCGGCATACTACACTGCGTACGCTAGACACTACCGGGACCAGGTGTTCCAGGGTGCCCACCGACCGGTACGACTTCTAAACTCAAACTCTATCTATTATGCTTGTGATGATGATGCACTAACACTTGGACTTCTAAATGCAGATCGACCCAGCGGGACGACTAGCGGAGCTACAGGGGCTCCTACACTCCACCATTAGGGAGCGGGACGAGGCCCTATAGGCCTTGGCTTTACTGGTGAGTTTTCTAAAACCCTAAACTCTTTAAATTATGCAAATGCTTATGATTATGATTATGCATGTGACTGACCTAGAGTTTTGGATGCAGCGTGCCGAGGGTACCCAGCGACAAGGGGCTGATGCTCCTTCTTCTTCTTCTACCCAGACTCCTGTAGATCGGGTCGAGCGGGAGGCCGACTTCACCAGGATGGTGGCGCGGGCCAAGGTGGCCGAGGTGGCGCTCACTGAGAGGGTATGCAAATCATTACACTTTCCCTTTGTTATTTATGCTTATGATATGTATGAAATGCAATTGACTGACAATGATATGTGCATGCAGATGTCTGAGCTGACCCACCTTAGGACTGAGTTGGAGCAGAGCCGGGCAGCGGCTCGAGAGGAGGTGGCCTATGTGCGGGAGGAGGCAGCACAGAGCCGACCAGCGGACACGCTGGAGATGGTGCTTCTTCGGGCTGAGCTAGACCGACTCCGAGTAGGTGCGACCGAGGCGGACCGCTACCGGGCTGAGACGGAGTGACTTCGAGCCAGCGCGACTGAGGCGGAGCGCTACCGGGCCGAGGCGGAGTGTTACCGGACTGAGGCAGAGCTGGCCCGGCTGCAGGTTTCCAAGTTGGAGGGCAAGGTGGAGGGCATGAGAGAGGCAAGTCGGGAGCGCAGCAGAGCGACTCTGAGTGGCAGCCACGGCACCCCCGGCTCCATGAGGAGTTACTTCACTAGTTCCTCCGGCCACCGGAGGAATGAGGAGGAGGAGCGACGCCGACGATGGCGTGACGAGGTGACCTCAGCGATGCCTCCCCCAAAGAGGCATGAGGGCGGTGGAGACAGTGACGGGGGCCAGGGAGAGGGACATGCTTGACTTTGTACTCGGCCTGACTTTTGTACATATGATATGATATGATAGTGATATGCATGCTTTTGTTTTTATTTTGTGGATGAATGAATGTATGAATGGACAGATGCGACTACCGACTCGACATGAGTGCGTGAGTGAGAGACGACGCCTACGGGTGAGACACGACTACGAGTGCGATGCGACACGAGTGTGGGTGAGACAGAGGGACGTCGACCTTGAGTGAGAGAGAGAGTGTGATAACAAATGAGCGAGATGAGGGACGCCAAATGAGTGAGATGAGTGATGCCAACTGAGTGAGATGAGTGTAGCCAAATGAGTGAGATGAGTGACGCCAACTGGGTGAGATGAGCGTAGCCAAATGAGTGAGACGAGTGACGCGAACTGAGTGAGATGAGTGTAGCATGACTTACTAGTTGAACATGTACACAAGGGGCTTCAGCTAGGAAGAACGGTTCTCAGTGGGCCGCTCAAAGGACTACACGGTCTGTAATAGACCATTCCAAGTGTAATCGGACGGTTTTATGTTAACCGTTCTAAAGGTTGAACGGTTCAATGTAAGCCGCGTAAGAAGAAGAACGGTCTAAATAAGACCGCTTGAAACCCTGCCCTCGAGTTCTTTAGAGGATGATAAACGGTCCGTCACGGACCGCACAAATAGATATGCGGTCTATCGTAAGACCGTCCAGTGGGGCACCCTGCGAACTTAAAAGGGGCTCTCCTGGAGAGTCCTTAATCTGAGGGTAAACTGCCTTAAACCTATCCAAACCTCATCTTAACCCATCCTAGACTTATCCAACCCGATCTTAAAAGACCTAGGCTTCCTAACAAGCCCTATAAGTGAGAGGGGGAGCCTAAATTCATGATTCACACACCCTCTCCCTTCTAAGCCTTGAAACCTTTGCTATTCATCACTAAACCATCATGAAGAGGACCCTAGAGGGGAGTTCTATGGAGGAAGCATCTTTCGAAGGGCCAAAGCCGGCCAGGAAGGAGCGGGAAGTGCTCCAACGACTGACTGCGATCCCGCGACATCTGAGCTCGAGCCCTTTGAGAGAGGTATACTAATCATGATTTCTTTTAATTCAATTCTTTCCTTCACTTACATGCTTTTCCTTTCTCTCTCTTTCTTCTATCTTCTTTCCACCTCAGCTTCTTCCTGGACCCAGGCGTTATTCCACCTTGAAGTGGTTGGCTCCCATGGTCCGCGCCCTGCCCCTAGGAGTGACATCTATCCTGAGATCTTGGCACTTATAACCTCTCCTAGTGTTAGGTCAGAACTACCCAAAGCTTTCCCTTGATTGGCATAGCATCTCAGCCTTAGTTGAAATTTGGCATCCTCAAACCCATGCACTCATCTTCCCATCATTCGAGGTGTCACGCCCCGAACCGATAACAGCGGAACGTGTCGTTTGCTATGAACGTGGCAGTTAAACAGTCATGTCAATCAGAGCATAGTCATTTCCATAAAACACAATTTGGACAAATAACAAATTTCATTTCAAATATAAGTTCTTTACATATTCGGGCCCATAATAAACGAAAAGACTCAATAAATAAAAATTACAATGAGACATAAGACGCAAGATAACCAGACTAGACGGTTCATCTAGATGTCAGAGTTCTCTTCACTCTTGCCCTTGCCCATCATGTGCGGTCTTGTCGTCACTAAGGTCTTTACCTGAAAAACATTGAAAAACGCAGGGTGAGAGAACGCTCAGTAGGACTTAATATCTCATGATTCCAAGCTAGCTTTAAATCAATTACAGTTTAACATGCTCATGCAGGTCATGCAAAATATAGAAATCGAGAACTGTAATAACACGAGATAAATTCAAGCACTATAATAAACAAACGAGTAAGCAAGATGCTAGATAAACTCATGTAGAGTAGGGACAATGATAATCAAGAGGGTATAGCAAGATCTAATCAAGTACTTTCTCAAGTTAGGTCAAGAGCATTCATGAGGAAATATAACATTCATCTCTCTATGACGAACACTATCACGAGAGCTTCAATGTATCCTTTATTGTGAAGGATCTTTGTGACAAGTTAACGAGTACTATCAATAGGATGATTCAAGAACACTATATAGCAATTGCCAAGACACTAAGGGAATATCACGACGATATGATAACCCCTCCAATAAGGCAAATCAGGATCTTTTCATGACAAACAATAAGTTGTAGAAGGATGTACTATGATGGCAATTACTCCCGATCATCACTATCACGAGAGCGTTTGCACATCTAGCACTATATAGGATTGGCCAATGCACTAAGGGAAAAATCATGACGATATGACCACCCCTCATGGAAAATAGCACTAGTTAGTATTTGATCATACACTTAGGAGTTCTCACGACTATATGATTGCCCCTAAATGCCAATAACCAAGTTGGTGAATGCCTGCACCCGATCATCGTATACCGGTAACGTTTGGACTTTACCTCGCCCAATAGGGTCAGATCAGGACCCGTAGCATTTAAAATGTCATTTTATTGGGGCCCATAGCCCCTGACATTTAATCTAGACTAATTCCATATTAATGGCCAAGAATTTCAAGGATCAAGCATGTAATAATATGAAGATAGATTTCATGGAACATAGAGTTCAAGGACAGAATTTGTAATAATGATGATATATCAATAAACCAGATGAAAACCATGTCATTCTGGAAATCTGGGTGATTAGGTACAACCAGCTCAATCGGCCTTGAGGGAATCCAAGGCTACGAGGAGACTTACGGAGGTCCCAATGACTAACTTGCCAGTCCGAAGGAACAGAATGTCCAACGGAGGGCTCGTATGTCACCGAGAGTTGAGTGTATAACGTGAACCAATCGTGAAACAGAGACTCCATCTACGGACGTGAGATGAGAGTGCCAAAAAGACCCGTGGTATGGGTCAAAGACGGAAGTAAACGGTGAGAACATGATTGCGTTAATTATAGAATTCAAGTCCCTCCAATTCTATAATTAACTATAATTAAATAAACTTATATTATTTGACGCCCGTGGTTGGCGTCATTTATTAATTCGCGTCCCCTTGGGGAATATTAATTTTTATGATTTTCAACTTAATTTATTTAACAAGAATTCACATTTATATCTATTTAATTGAATAAATTCAAAAACATACATTAAAAGGCACATTGATTTATTTAAAATAATTTAAGAAAAAAGAATATATGATAATTAGGAGAAAAATATAAGGATTCCAAATATATATTTTTCATAATTTTCGGTTATATATTTTAATAATAATGAATTTTCAAAGATATACATATACTTATATATATATATATATATATATATAATCAATCTGACGCCTAGCAATAGTGTCGTCAACTTTTTAAGTAACGACCGTTTTTGGGTCGTTATTTCAAAAAGATCCATTTTTTCAAACCTCCTGTTTCTATACTTAACCATGTCGGAATCTAGTATATAATATACCGAAATGAACGGCTCGAAAAACTCTACATAACCATACATTCAAAATAATTTTTCGATGAGAGACGGGGGATCTTGCGATAAGGGTCATGAAAAACGGTGCAACTACTTTCACTACCTCGGTCTCCACCCCAATAGTACACCCATAAATTTTCATGGCGAAAGGATACTTCTATACCTATAAACAACTATAAATGCGAAAAACTCATAACCATTATATATGCAATTGACGACTGTCGTTCATCATTTTTTTTGAATTTAATTAAATGACGACCTTTCGGCTGTCACCTTTTACTATTATAACGCCCTTAACAGTGGCGTCAATTTCAGAAGAGACGACGTACATCAGGTCGTCATTTTTGTTTTTCCCACAACTCTACTATGAATAGTATCACTTTCAATTTATCAAGAATTTTATGAAACAAAATATATGATAAAAAGGAGAAAAATATAAGTATCCTAACCATGTAATATCATAAATTTATTCTCTCTATTTTTAAAGATAAAAATCTTTGAAGTTCATGTGAAGTTTTAACCAAATAATCGGGGTCAATTTTATTCTAACAAAATTTTAATAAAATAAAATTATAAAAATTATCAAAAAATATAGGGATCATAAAAATGTGCACTTTACTATTTTTATTAACATGATTCAATAGATATTGAATTTTAAACGATTCATCAGTTATTAACAAATAAAAAGATACATATTTTCTTTGAACGAAATATGCAGAACGGGGCGGTTGCACATGATCAACAAAAAAAAGATGAAATAAATTGAGGATCATTTAAATTTTTACTTGGGAGATTGCCTACCTCTTAACAATGCTTTGACGTTTAGAAGAAGAAGAATAATAGCAGAGGAAGAAGATGACAAAGAAGAAGCTTCCCACGCCCAACACGCCCAACAGCAGCAGCCGTGACCCAGCTACAGCAGAGGAGGAAGAAGAGGTTCCACTTCTTCACGTACACGAGAACAAGAAGAAGACGAGACCCTCTTCACGTAACATAAAGACGATGACGACGACCTCCCTTCGAACGCAAGGGCATCAACAAGCCTTGTGCGTTCGACAAGGTTGAGTTTTATAGAGGATGGGAATTCTAGAGGGTTCAAAGGCCATCAAGGCAACTTTCCATAAGTTATTTCCGAAGGCGTTTCCACCTTCCCATTTACTAACCGCTTGCTATACTTTTATGCCAAAAACCCTAAAGCTAATAACATACACGATCGCCCCTGCATTTGGGTAGTGTGGTTCGATGGGTTGTATGTGGGTAAAGGGGTGGCATTTGATGGGCACGTGGGTTGATTTGTTTGTTAGGTTGGCTTTGTATTAGTTTGGGCTACATGGCATGTGGTTAAAATGGGTTGCTGTACGTGGGCTTTGGGTTGTTTTGGGTGATGGTCCATTAACATATACATGGTTAATATAAATTATGCATTTCTCTATTGTCCTCTTAATATTATTGTTAAGAGTTTTGTTTATGAAGCCCATGTATGTATATATATACATTCAAGCCCAATTAGTTGTTTTACCGTTCTGAGAGTTGAAAAGCCTATTACTGTACATATTTGAGTTATGATGATATTTAGCTAGTTAACATGTTTGACTTTTGAATCTTATATATACACTTTCCAAAGCCCATTATATATGTGTTTAATGTAAGCCCCCAAACTCATTCAGTTTTGGGATATTTTGGGTTAGGTTTACAAGCTTAATAGCATTTATATTTATATATATATTCTAAAAAAGCCCAATAATTATTATTAAAGCCCATTATTCTTTCAAAGCCCATTGAGTATAACTATTAGCTTAATATTATTGGGTTGGGTCTTTCTTCTTGCAATTTATCTTGGGTTAAGTCTTAAACCTTGATTAAGGCCCACTAATTAAATTTGTTTGAATTATAATGGGTTTTTACTTATTCATGTATTTAGTGTAGCTGGGCATATTATATATTTTTTTGAGAGTGGAACTTCTAGAGATTTTATATCTTTTAATTTTATTTATTTGTCTACCTTATTGAATTTTTCCGTTGTCTTGGGTATCAGAGTCGGTTTTGGTTCTACGAAAACCTTTATATCTATATGTACGTATTTATTCTTGAATTATAATTTTAATTTTAAACTAAAATAGACAAAGGTCATACTAGTATCTATTTCTCAATTTTATTTACTTATACTTTTTATTATCATTTAAGCTCATTAACTATTTTAGTTAATTATCACTTTTCCTTTATCAAAATTTTAATTCCCATGATTTTCTATATCTAATATTTATAGTTATTTCTATTTGTTTTATATTTAAATTTTTGGGGTGCTACACCCTCCCCCACTTAAAAGAATTTGATCTCCAAATTCACATAATTTTCTTTCCAAAATTTGTGGGGTAAGATCACCATATCTAAAGCATGTATTCTGGCTAGATCATTCACATATCATTCTAAGTACTTAAGGTCATATCCGATTCATGCAAGTTTTAGATGAGATATGTTTATAGGGTTACCTTCCGTTGCTTGTGGTGCTTCTTCCTTTAAGAGTGGACATCGAGTAATTTTGTGATATCTGCTTCCACAACGGATGCATTTTCCAAGTTTTTACCAACACTCGTCCAGATTGTGCCTTCCCTTCTTGCAATGCTCGCATTTTCCTTTAGCCAGAACGATTTGTTGATCATTATTCCGAAGTTTCTTATTCTTACGGAAACCATTACCTACATTAGACCTCTTCTTGTCATTCATGATTTCCTTGTTCTTAGCGATCTTTCCCTTGACTCGCTCCATCATATCCATGGCATCTTCTAAGAGTTGTGCTTTTCTAACCATCTCAGTGTAAGTTTTTATTTCTAGTGGAGCCAATTGAGGAATAAGCTCCACCTTCAAGTCATTCATGAATCGTTTTGCTCTCATCTTTTCCGTACTGACTAGGTGTGGTGCACACCGGGCCAATCTAGAAAACTTCGCTTCGTACTCCGCTATGGACAGACTACGTTGTTTCAAAGCCGCAAACTCCATGGCCTTCTTCTCGCGGATTCTCTCCGAGAAATACTTCTCATTAAAATATTCTAAGAACTCGTCCCATGTAACTTGTTCATTAGGCAAGATTGTTTCAACGGATCCCCACCATGCACGGACATCCTTCTCTAATTGATAAGTTCCTAACAGTAACTTCTCTTCGTCGGTGCATTGCATCACCTTAAAGGTCCTCTCTATTTCTTGCACCCAATTTTCTACTTCATCTGGGTCAGTAGATCCACTAAACTTCGAGGGATTCATCTTTTGGAACTTCCGATGCAAATCCCCGGCTCCATGTCGTGCTCCACCTTGTGCAACTTGTTGCAAGGCTTGCGTTAAACCCTGGACAGTGCGTTGCATCTCTCTCCACTGAGCTCTCTCAGTCGCCATTCTAGCCTACAAGAATAAGGTTTTGGATTAATGATATTCATATCTTGGCAGGTATCTAACGCGAATGTAACATATTTTATCATTTAACCCATAGCTCTACCCAAATCTCACGGGGTTCCTATAGGATAACTGACAAGGACGACTCGATCTAGGACTTGAACCTGATGACCTAGGGATTTAGAAAGCCTAGGCACTGATACCACCTTCTGTCATGCCCCGAACCGATAACAGCGGAACGTGTCGTTTGCTCGGAACGTGGCAGTTAAACAGTCATGTCAATCAGAACATAGTCATTTCCACAAAACACAATTTGGACAAATAACAAATTTCATTTCAAATATAAGTCCTTTACATATTCGGGCCCATAATAAACGAAAAGACTCAATAAATAAAAATTACAATGAGACATAAGACGCAAGGTAACCAGACTATACGGTTCATCTAGATGTCAGAGTTCTCTTCACTCTTGCCCTTGCCCATCATGTGCGGTCTCGTCGTCACTAAGGTCTTTACCTGAAAAACATTGAAAAACGCAGGGTGAGCGAACGCTCAGTAGCACTTAATATCTCATGATTCCAAGCTAGCTTGAAATCAATTACAGTTTAACATGCTCATGCAGGTCATGCAAGATATAGAAATCGAGAACTGTAATAACACGAGATAAATTCAAGCACTATAATAAACAAACGAGTAAGCAAGATGCTAGATAAACTCATGTAGAGTAGGGACAATGATAATCAAGAGGGTATGGCAAGATCTAATCAAGTACTTTCTCAAGTTAGGTCAAGAGCATTCATGAGGAAATATAACATTCATCTCTCTATGACGAACACTATCACGAGAGCTTCAATGTATCCTTTATTGTGAAGGATCTTTGTGACAAGTTAACGAGTACTATCAATAGGATGATTCAAGAACACTATATAGCAATTGCCAAGACACTAAGGGAATATCACGATGATATGATAACCCCTCCAATAAGGCAAATCAGGATCTTTTCATGATGAACAATAAGTTGTAGAAGGATGTACTATGATGGCAATTACTCCCGATCATCACTATCACGAGAGCGTTTGCACATCTAGCACTATATAGGATTGGCCAATGCACTCAGGGGAAAATCACGAAGATATGACCACCCCTCATGGAAAATAGCACTAGTTAGTATTTGGTCGTACACTTAGGAGTTCTCACGACTATATGATTGCCCCTAAATGCCAATAACCGAGTTGGTGAATGCCTGCACCCGATCATCGTATACCGGTAACGTTTGGACTTTGCCTCGCCCAATAGGGTCAGATCATGACCCGTAGCATTTAAAATGTCATTTTAGTGGGACCCATAGCCCCTGACATTTAGTCTAGACTAATTCCATATTAATGGCCAAGAATTTCAAGAATCAAGCATGTAAGAATATGAAGATAGATTTCATGGAACATAGAGTTCAAGGACAGAATTTGTAATAAGGATGATATATCAATAAACCAGATGAAAACCATGTCATTCTGGAAATCTGGGTGATTAGGTACAACCAGCTCAATCGGCCTTGAGGGAATCCAAGGCTACGAGGAGACTTACGGAGGTCCCAATGACTAACTTGCCAGTCCGAAGGAACGGAATGTCCAACGGAGGGCTCGTATGTCACCGACAGTTGAGTGTATAACGTGAACCAATCGTGAAATAGGGACTCCATCTACGGACGTGAGATGAGAGTGCCAAAAAGACCCGCGGTATGGGTCAAAGACGGAAGTAAACGGTGAGAACATGATTGCGTTAATTATAGAAGTCAAGTCCCTCCAATTCTATAATTAACTATAATTAAATAAACTTATATTATTTGATGCCCGTGGTTGGCATCATTTATTAATTAGCGTCCCCTTGGGGAACATTAATTTTTATGATTTTTAACTTAATTTATTTAACAAGAATTCACATTTATATCTATTTAATTGAATAAATTCAAAAACATACATTAAAAGGCACATTGATTTATTTAAAATAATTTAAGAAAAAAGAATATATGATAATTAGGAGAAAAATATAAGGATTCCAAATATATATTTTTCATAATTTTCGGTTATATATTTTAATAATAATGAATTTTCAAAGATATGCATACATGATATATATATATATACATATACTTTTATATATATATATTTATTTATATAATCAATCTGACGCCTAGCAATAGTGTCGTCAACTTTTTAAGTAACGACCGTTTTTGGGTCGTTATTTCAAAAAGATCCACTTTTTCAAACCTCATGTTTCTATACTTAACCATGTCGGAATCAATTTATAATATACCGAAATGAACGGCTCGAAAAACTCTACCTAACCATACATTCAAAATAATTTTTCGATGAGAGACGGGAGATCTTGCGATAGAGAGCATGAAAAACGGTGCAACCACTTTCACTACCTCGGTCTCCACCACAATAGTACACCCATAAATTTTCATGGCGAAAGGATACTTCTATACCTATAAACAACTATAAATGCGAAAAACTCATAACCATTATATATGCAATTGACGAATGTCGTTCATCATTTTTTTTGAATTTAATTAAATGATGACCTTTCGACTGTCACCTTTTACTATTGTAACGCCCTTAACAGTGGCGTCAATTTCAGAAGAGACGACGTACATCAGGTCGTCATTTTTATTTTTCCCACAACTCTACTATGAATAGTATCACTTTCAATTTATCAAGAATTTTATGAAACAAAATATATGATAAAAAGGAGAAAAATATAAGTATCCTAACCATGTAATATCATAAATTTATTCTCTCTATTTTTAAAGATAAAAATCTTTGAAGTTCATGTGAAGTTTTAACCGAATAATCGGGGTCAATTTTATTCTAACAAAATTTTAATAAAATAAAATTATAAAAATTATCAAAAAATATAGGGATCATAAAAATGTGCACTTTACTATTTTTATTAACATGATTCAATAGATATTGAATTTTAAACGATTCATCAGTTATTAACAAATAAAAAGATACATATTTTCTTTGAACGAAATATGCAGAACGGGGCGGTTGCATAGGATCAACAAAAAAAAGATGAAATAAATTGAGGATCATTTAAATTTTTACTTGGGAGATTGCCTACCTCTGAACAATGCTTTGACGTTTAGAAGAAGAAGAATAATAGCAGAGGAAGAAGATGACAAAGAAGAAGCTTCCCACGCCCAACAGCAGCAGCCGTGACCCAGCTACAGCAAAGGAGGAAGAAGAGGTTCCACTTCTTCACGTACACGAGAACAAGAAGAAGACGAGGCCCTCTTCACGTAACATAAAGACGATGACGACGACCTCCCTTCGAACGCAAGGGCATCAACAAGCCTTGTGCGTTCGACAAGGTTGAGTTTTATAGAGGATGGGAATTCTAGAGGGTTCAAAGGCCATCAAGGCAACTTTCCATAAGTTATTTCCGAAGGCGTTTCCACCTTCCCATTTACTAGCCGCTTGCTATACTTTTATGCCAAAAACCCTAAAGCTAATAACATACACGATCGCCCCTGCATTTGGGTAGTGTGGTTCGATGGGTTGTATGTGGGTAAAGGGGTGGCATTTGATGGGCACGTGGGTTGATTTGTTTGTTAGGTTGGCTTTGTATTAGTTTGGGCTACAGGGCATGTGGTTAAAATGGGTTGCTGTACGTGGACTTTGGGTTGTTTTGGGTGATGGTCCATTAACATATACATGGTTAATATAAATTATGCATTTCTCTATTGTCCTCTTAATATTATTGTTAAGAGTTTTGTTTATGAAGCCCATGTATGTATATATATACATTCAAGCCCAATTAGTTGTTTTACCGTTCTGAGAGTTGAAAAGCCTATTACTGTACATATTTGAGTTATGATGATATTTAGCTAGTTAACATGTTTGGCTTTTGAATCTTATATATACACTTTCCAAAGCCCATTATATATGTGTTTAACGTAAGCCCCCAAACTCATTCAGTTTTGGGATATTTTGGGTTAGGTTTACAAGCTTAATAGCATTTATATTTATATATATATTCTAAAAAAGCCCAATAATTATTATTAAAGCCCATTATTCTTTCAAAGCCCATTGAGTATAACTATTAGCTTAATATTATTGGGTTGGGTATTTCTTCTTGCAATTTATCTTGGGTTAAGCCTTAAACCTTGATTAAGGCCCACTAATTAAATTTGTTTGAATTATAATGGGTTTTTACTTATTCATGTATTTAGTGTAGCTGGGCATATTATATATTTTTTTGAGAGTGGAACTTCTAGAGATTTTATATCTTTTAATTTTATTTATTTGTCTACCTTATTGAATTTTTCCGTTGTCTTGGGTATCAGAGTCGGTTTTGGTTCTACGAAAACCTTTATATCTATATGTACGTATTTATTCTTGAATTATAATTTTAATTTTAAACTAAAATAGACAAAGGTCATACTAGTATCTATTTCTCAATTTTATTTACTTATACTTTTTATTATCATTTAAGCTCATTAACTATTTTAGTTAATTATCACTTTTCCTTTATCAAAATTTTAATTCCCATGATTTTCTATATCTAATATTTATAGTTATTTCTATTTGTTTTATATTTAAATTTTCGGGGTGCTACACGAGGCCACTATCCTACTGGAGGAGGTAGAGACCTACTTCTCTTTACCCAGGTCCCAGGTGGGAGGGGAAGATTCGGTGTGTCATACTGTTGCCCCTATAGATCCTAGGCTCATCTTGGGAAGGTTCATACCAGATAGCAGGGATGTCCACACCTTATAGGCCCATGTCAGATTCACCTTCTTCCTCTTAGCCAGTGGGTAGTGGAAGATTGCAAGAACAGGTGTGGGTGGGATGAAGCCATAGCTAAGGCTGCGTCCATTTGCTTGTGCGGGGCCATCTTGTTCCCTTCAGTTGACCATGTTCTAGAGATGCCCCTTTTTTGTACCATTAGTGGCCTGTGGCAGGGTCTTTCCATCTCTCAGGCCATCCTAGCTTATTTGTACGAGGGCCTTACTTCAGCAGCCTTAGGAGGTCCTCTGTTTGGCTCTATGATCCTCCTAGAGTGTTGGATGGGTGCCAGGATGAAATTCATCTATAGGGAGGAGGTCACTTCAGCTAGCAGGATCTTCGGGAGCCACCCCCTCTTCTTCATAGGTGGCACGTTTAGATTCTCTCCGCAGGTAGAGTGCAGGATAGCTGAGATGAAGACTAGGGATAAGTGGCGACTGTACATCAACAGGCTGCCCCTGGATCGGTTCGTGATGCGCCCGGGCTTCCTTCGTGACACCACCGTCAGACTTCCCAGGCGGCCGGGTTTGGACTTGAGGCTCGTGAGCGACACTGCACTGGCGATGTACAGCCCGCACCGGTGCTACCTATAGGTTGGACTACCCCGGACTGTTCTACCAGCGAAACCCCACCTTTCCCGCACTACAGGCGAGCATGATTGGTATAGAGGAGGACGAGCAAGCGGTCAGGAGCGCCCTGATCATGTGGGAGGTGTCCCTGCAAAGAGAGGTTACAGAGATCCCAGCAATGCGCTAGGCCTACGTTAGAGAGCTGAGAGAGATGCATCCCCGCAGGGATGCCCAGCGGAGGACTGAGTGATTTTCTTTGTTTCATGATGATGATGTTGGATAGGACTTGTGTTCAGAAAGCTTGACAGATGAAATGAATAAAATTGATTATTGAATTGAGTTTGAGCTTTGTTTGGTTCATGATGTGATTGCATAGGTTGGAATAGGATCTTTACCATTCCCATGGCCACGAGCCAACTGCACTTTTCAGCTTCAACCTGCCCCTACACACACACAAATGCAGAAAACAGATTAAATCTGTTTTAGGCTTAACTCCTTGCCTATAACAAGTTAGGAAATGACCAGCTCTTGATCTTTGGTCAAGGGGGTAAGCCTCATTAAATAGGCAAATAACAAATGTCAAATGAATGCAATGGATGCAAATCAAGGAAATCTTTTTTGGGAGTTTTGAAAATATCTGATTTTTGTTTGGTTTTCAAAATCTTTTGATTTTGTTTTGGGTTTTGAACATATTTGATTTTTTTGAGTTTTGAAATATTTAATTTTTCTGAGTTTTGAAATATTTGATTTTTTTTTTGGATTTTGAAATATTCGATGTTTGTGAGTTTTGAAACATTTGATTTCTTTGGTTTTTGAAATATTTGATTTTTGTGAGTTATGAAATATTTGATTTTTGAGTTTTGAAATATTAGATTTTTGTGGTTTTTGACATATTTGATTTTTTTGTGGATTTTGAAACCAGCTTAATCCTGATGACAGGGAACCTCCCACCTCACCAGGGGCCTCCCGGGCTCAACGTGCAATATAAAGGACCGCCCATGGCCGGTGCTAACCTTGCTTTGACGGTGCCTCTACCGAGGCCATACCCGGGGTAGGATCCAATCCTTAGAAAAATAAAACAGATTTAGCTGGAAAGCTGGCGATAGGTATAGAGATTTTTAGGGCTTGAATTCTTCTCAGGACACCCCCTTTTCAAAGAATTTGGTCTGTTGTGTCGGAGCTTTATGTCCATTATCGAACCTACTTCCGCTCTAGGCACGCATACGACCGGGCTCATAACGTCCTGCGGGGAAACTGTACTGCCACTCTTGTCGTGCCTAGTTTGGTTATTTGGGGATTTTCAAACTTTTGAGAGCTTCGAGCTTTGGGTAAGCTTTTAGCTTTGGTTTTTGCTCCCTTTTTTTTCTTTCTTTCTTGTTCTTGAGAAATAAGGTCATAATAGACTGCCCCTATTTGAGACCTCTTTTATTGGGGGGGAGGTCGAGATCGGTCTTCACCCCCTTATTCACCTTTTGCCCCTATTTTTAGCCGAGAGAGAAGGAAAATACAAGGACTCTCACCCTCCCCAAAGAATGGCCAAGGGCGAAATGGTGTTGCACGAAAGAATAAAATCGAACCACAGGTAGTCGTGTAGTGTGTGAAATGTTGAACCGGGGATTCCCTTTCGTGATCAAGTGAAGGCGTACCCCGCCACCAAGTCGTTGCTCGTTTGACTCTATGGATAAAAGCATTTTAAATATAGCCCATTCCACAGATTTGATAATTCTTCACCCTCCGCGTTGATTAAACGATACGCGTTACCCGGATAGACTTCTTTAATTACAAACGGCCCTTCCCAGTTGGGTTGCAGCTTAGACCTAGGACCTACTGATCTGATAAATTTGCGTTTCAAAACCATATCACCCACTTGGAATTTTCATTTGATAACCTTCTTTTGAAAAGACCGCGAGATACATTTTTGATAAACCGAAACATGATTGGCCGCGTTAAGCCTCTTCTCATCTAAGAGTTCCAGTTGGACTAGCAACGCCTCTCGACGCTCGTCGAGATTAAGTTTTTTATCTAGCTGCACCCTTAGGGAAGGGATTAGGATCTCGTACGGGAGTACTGCCTCCATCCCATACGTGAGAGCAAAGGGAGTCTGCCCCGTGGTGGTACGGACGGAGGTGCAATAAGCCCATAGAGCTTCTATCAGTTTATCGGCCCAATCAGCAAATTTGTGTGATTCACATGTTTTCTTGATGATTTTAAGAAGGGTTTTATTGGTGGCCTCAGCCTGGCCATTACCTTGGGGGTAGTATGGTGATGAATGATGCAATGATATATTAAACTTCTTACAGAGGTCCCGGAGTTCTTGAGAGACAAATTAAGGCCCGTTGTCAGTAACGATATCACTTGGCACTCCAAACCGCGAGATGATGTTCTTCAGGATGAAGCTGCATACTGTGGTGGCTTTGATTTCTGCATAGGCTTCAGCTTCCACCCACTTGGTGAAGTACTCTGTAGCCGTTAGGATAAAGGACTTCTGCTTGACGGTGGAATTCGGGTCACCGAGAGGTCCGATGATATCAAAGGCCCACATGGAAAATGGCCAAGGAGCAGAGAGAGGATGGAGGGAAGAAGTAGGAGCATGGATCTTGTCAGCGTGGAGCAGGCATTGAAGACACCTACGGACATAGGTGGAGCAATCCTCTTCTAGGGTTGGCCAGTAATAGCCCTGCCTAAGAATCTTCTTCGCCAACGCCTGTCCATTCACGTGCCGTCCACACTCACTGGAGTGGGCTGCTTCTACTACCTTCCAAGCCTCATTGTCATCTAGGCACCTCATTAGAACTCCATTGAGATCCCGCCTATACAATTCTCCAGCAACAATCGTGTATCTTGCGGCGACTCTTCTAATGGACTTTCGCTACTCGGCATTTGCCGTCTCCGAAAATGAACCATCCTTGTAATATTGCTCAATTTCATAATACCACGACAACTCTTCTTTCTCTATGATCTCCTCAAGCTCAGTTAATGAGACTTCCTTCACCTCTTCCCTTTCTGCCTTCCTTTCTACATATTTCCTAAGGTTGTCAAACCAAGGATCTTGAAGAGAGGGAGCGTCTAACCGCTGGACCACAATGGTCTCAGTGGCACGACTGAGGGGAAATGAAAGAGAAGAAGCTAATGACGCAAGGGCATCAGCCAAGATGTTCTAAGAGCGAGGGGTGTGAATATAGATAAGCTTCCGGAATTGCCTAGCCAAGAGCGTGACCAGATCTTGATAGGGCTTAAGCTTAGAGTCACAGGTGCGGTAAGTTGACAGGACTTGACGCAGCAACAACTGAGAGTCTCCTATGATGTTAAGGTATTGCGCGCCCATGATGTAGGCGTGCTTCAGACTGGAAAGGAGAGCCTCATACTCGGCTATATTATTCGTGGCAGAAAATGAGAGTTGATAAGTGACAGGGATGGTTACCCCTTCTGGAGTAAGGAGAACGGTGCCAATTCCACTGCCCTGGGAATTGAGAGCACCATCGAAATGGAGAGACCAAAAAGGAAGATGAGTGATTACCGCCAAGTGTTCATCGGGGAACTCGTCCTGGATCGAATCCGTGCGAGGGATGGGAGAATGAGAAAGATGCTTAGCAATAGCATATCTCTTGATCGCTTTTTGGACGACGAAGGTGATGTCAAATTGGGAAAGAAAGCTCTGCCAGCAAGCTAATCGGCTAGAAAGGACAGGTTTTTCTAAAAGATAACGAATGGGGTCCATTCTAGAGATCAGCCTAACTTCGTGGGCAAGGAAATAATGTTTGAGCTTCTGAGCTACCCATACCAACGCTGCACAGGTCTTCTCCATTACAGTATACTTGGATTCAGCAGGATTAAACAACCTCGAAAGGTAGTATGATGCCCTTTCCCTTCCTTCATCATCTACCTGAGCCAGAACAGCTCCTAGGGAGTCCTCAATCACAGAAGTGTATAGGATCAGGGGTTTCCCAGGGATGGGTGGTTGTAGAATCGGGGGATTAGAAAGATAAACCTTAAGCTCCTCATAGGCCTTTTGGCATTGTTCATTCCATTCAAACTTTGCGCCCGCCTTTAATAATTCATAAAATGGACGGCATCTTTGCGAGTGTTGAGATATAAATCTCCTGATGAATTGTAAACGCCCAATCAAAGCTCGAAGTTCAGTGATATTCTTAGGCGGCGGTATTTTCATAACGGCCTTTGCTTTGTTTGGATCGATCTGAATCCCCCGTTTACTAACTATAAACCTGAGTAACTTCCTTGATGCAACTCCAAACACGCATTTCTTTGGATTCATCTTTAACTTATACTCCCTAGCCCTTTGCAATACTTTGGCTAGAATGGCGGGGTGTTGCTCTTGAGACCTCAACTTTACCAAAATATCATCCACGTAAGCTTCTAAATAGACATGCATCATGTCGTGTAAGATAGCCATCATTGCCCTCTGATAAGTAGCACCTGCATTCTTCAATCCAAACGGCATAACAACATAGCAGTATGTGCCCCAGGGCGTGGTGAACGAGGTCTTCTCTTGATCCTCAGGAGCCATACGGATTTGGTTATATCCAGAATAACCATCCATAAACGAGAGGGCTTCATACCCAGCTGTATTATCAACTAACACATCAATGTGAGGAAGCGGGAAATCGTCTTTCGGACATGCCTTATTTAAGTCCCTGAAATCGATACAAATCCGAATTTTGCCATCCTTTTTCATTACCTGGACTATGTTGGCCACCCATTGCGGATATAAAACAACTCTAATGAACCTGGCCTTATGCAATTTGTTGACTTCTTCCTTAATTCTCAAGGCCATCTGTGGGTGGAATCTTCTCGCTTTCTACTTAATGGGTGTTGCCCCTGGTCTAAGAATCAATCGATGTTCAACCAATGTGGGGTCAAGACCCGGCATGTCCTCATAGGACCAGGCAAAGGAATTGCTATACTGTAACAACCCTGATAAATTTAAAAGGAATAAATAAATCAAAATAGATTAAAAAATTTAGTAAATAAACGAAAGAGCTTGGAATAAAAATAATTAAACCCTGATGAAAATAACGCCTTAGATATAGGCGCTACTTTACAATAAAACGCCCTTACCTAAGGCGTGTTTTGAAGAAAGGACGCCCACACATCAAGGCGTCAAATTTCAAACGACCAAAATAAATAAAAAGGGCAAGTTTGCATAACGTCCTTTGAGTGGACGCGTTTCAACAAGAAACGACGCTTGACAAGGAGTCAATTTAAATTCGACGCCCTTACTTAGGACGCTAATTCAGTTTGAGTTTCGTTCGACCCAAGAGTCTATCCAGGGTAAGATGATAACTATGAGAAAGAGTTCGAATGTAGTAATAACTCTATCACGGAAGTGTTACTTCCAATCAAACACTAACCCTATTAGGATTTCCAAAATCCTATAAATAACCTACTGCTTGAACCGAGAACGCTATTTGGCGTTCGGACTCTTCTAAGGTACGTAAAGAACAGCATGTTCTTTTTCTTTACTCTGTCTATCGAATTTGTGAAGAATACTGATGATTCTTCATCTACTCCTGATTACAGGTTGAAAGCTTCTATCTTCCGAAGAACAAGTAAGTTCTTTTCCCTTGCTTTCGGTTACGTATAAGAAGACTTATAATATCTTCTTCCTTGTTTTCTTCTTCCTCTCTACAGGTTGCCTGTAGAAAGAAGACGTTCGACTAAAGAACAAGGGTTCTTCGAAGCCTTCTCTTTAAACTCTTCAAATCAACCCTGCTCTACTGCTGTCAAACTTCGAAAGATTCTGTTGCAGCAGAGCATCGTTCTGCCATCAAAAGTATTTTCACGTGCCCTTCATCCAGACCATACTAAGGTAGGTTTTCTCAAGCAACGTAGCCCAAACAAATTAAATTCATAGTAACACATCATGCATGTCATGTATATAAGTTTCCTGATGGTTTCTACACGTTTCGGTAATATTTTTGCAAGAGACGCCCGTGTCCAGGGCGCTACTTTAAAGAAACGACCTGCACTAGGTCGTCAATTTCAGATTTGACGCCCTGACCTGTAGGCGTTAATCTCATGAAAATCATATGTAATTAATAATTGATCCACGTTAAAAATTCAATAGATATGAAATATCCAATCTAATATATCTTGCATGATTCGACCTGTGAATTCCTGCTAATTTTCTGTCATGATCATGTCTCTTGTCTCTGGGAATTTTATTTCCTAAAATATTGTAAATTCTTGAATTCATGACCCTGTATAGGTCGTCTCTCACTTGACTAATGCCCCTGTTCAGGACGTGAATTGAAAAGTAACGCCCCTGTCCAGGGCGTGTTTTGAGAAAATTCTGAAAATATATAGTCTGTAAAAATAGAAGGAAAGAATGGACGACCACTAATTGTGTCGTCAAATTGTAAATAAACGCCCTTCACCAAGGCGCGTTTTTGGTAAAATACTGAAATATTGAAATCTTGCAAAATTGTAAAATAGATAAACGCCCTTACTAAAGGCGTTAATTACTTGAGTAGTGACTTGACTTAAGTCGTTATTTTCCTGAAAAATGTCTTTAGCCTGTTTCTGATAACCGATGGTTTCAATATATCTATATATATGTATATCGGCACTATATCTCCACTCCGTGAGTATAGTCCCACGTTTCATGATGTTTTATCGATCACCCTCAATTCTTATTGACATACAAGCTCTCCATTGGACATTCCGTTCCTTTGGACTAGCGAGTTAGTCATAGAGACCTCCGTAAGACTCCTCGTACCTTGGATTCCCTCAAGGTCGACTGAGCTGGTTGTACCCTAAAAACCCATTACACTATTGAATGCCATGTCACTCTAAAGAAACATGGTATACCGGCCCTTATGATATGCAAAGAGTATATCATGAGAATTCTTAATGGGATGATGATATCATGCCATTTGTTGATGTTCTTGTAGACCTCAATTCTATAATAAGAATGAGGGTATCTTACCTTTGATATATTGTTCATGTGGACCTCAATTGTCATGGTACCCGAGTTAAGGGAACCTAATTCCACCTAGTTTCATCGTTCATCGTGATTGTACCGTTATTATCGCCTATCTATGTCCAATGTCGTATTTTTGGACTCCATTCTCTCAAAGTTATCCTACGTGTCTACAAGCTTAAATTGTTAAAATTCCATATTGGCTATATATATATATATATATATATATATACAAGAGTGGATGTCAAAAATATACATGATAAATGCCTGCGCATATAGGGCCCGATCTGGTCCTAGGAGGAGCACCCGAAAGTACTTGTGCCCATGGGAGTTGAATGATAAGGTATCTTGCATTATACCGAGTGCATGACTAGCTTGATTGGACATTCCACACAAATCTTGTACTTGACTCATACTTGACTCGACATGAATTGCGTGACCCGAGAAAGGGTAATTACTTGCTTGCTTGATACATGATAGCCAAAGTTCTTGACATGACTTGCTAAATAATACTTGCTTGAATATCTTGTTATCTTTTCTTGAAAGCTCATGACTAGTTCATCTTGCTGTCTTATTGATAAATTCTCTCTCTATCTTGTCGTTTTATACGAGCATGCATAGCTACAATACATACATGAAAGATGTAATTATTTAAACCCCTTGCTAGCGCTTGAGATATAATTTCCTACTGAGCGTTCGCTCACTCCGTGTGTTCCCTACTTTTCAGGTAATTCCGACGACGAGGGAAGTCAATCGGATGGGAATGGTCAAGAGTGAAAGAGATAGAACTTCTCCAAGTGTCATCTAGTCTTTTTCCTATTTTCTTGAGTCAACTATGTACTTTTCCTTTTTGAATAGAGTATTGGATTTGTAATAGTCTATCCATTATGAAATAAAGGATTGGGTTATCTTTCTATTTTGCGTATCTCTGTTTTGGTGTCGAATACACTACTACTCTGATTGACATGATTGATATAAACTCGTCGCGCATATCCGAGTATCTTCCGCGCTCGGGGCGTGACAGTTTTTGTGGTATCAGAGCCTAGGGTATTCAATTCCTAGGAAAACCCAAGTCCAAGGATAGGTTTTAACCCTTTAACCAGTGAGATTGGGTAGAACCAAGGGTTAAAGTTAACATAGTATATGAATCTTTAAATATAAGCACATATTAATCTAGTTATTGTAATTGTAGGATAATGGCTGCCGAACGTGCTCAATGGCGCAACATTCAGCGTACCCTTCAAGGTATGACTCAAGTGCTGCAACAAGTAGCACAAGGAGGTGGACAACGAGCAGGAAGTCTCCACCAGACTTTCAAGAACATGAACCCACCCAAGTTCACAGGTTCTACTGATCCAGATGACGCTGAACACTAGATTAGGGAGATAGAACGTATATTCCGTGTTATGCAATGCACGGATCAGGATAAAGTTTTATTAGCTACTTTTCAGTTAGAAAGGGATGCTAGATGCTGGTGGGAATCAATAGAGGCTACTATAAATCAAGATCAGGTTTCGTGGGAAGAATTCGTTGAACACTTCAACGTGAAATATTTCTCGGACCGAGTTCAGGAAAAGAAGGCCGTAGAGTTTGCCGCATTAAAACAACGATCCTTGTCAGTGGCCGAGTATGAGGCCCAATTCTCTAGATTGTCTCGATATGCTAAGCATCTAGTTAGCACCGAGAAAATGAAAGCTAGGAGGTTTCTTAATGGGCTCAGGCCCCAAGCTATTACTCAACTGGCGCCGATGGACATTCAAGTCTACTCGGAGATAGACGCCGAGCTCAACTATTAGAAGATGCCACGGAACTGTCTGATAGGATTCGTGGTAAGGATAAGAAGGAACAAGTTACAGGTTCGGGTTCCTTTAAACCCAACTTCAAGAAGAGGCCTAGCAATGGAGGTATTCCCTCGCAAGACCAAAAGTTCAAGAAGACCAAGCCCTTCTCTATCACCACTACCTCTCCAAATACAGTGTGCAAACATTGTGATAAAGCGGGTCATAGAGCAGAAGAATGCTGGAGGAAACTTGGAGCATGTCTCCGTTGTGGGAGTCGTGAGCATCGGATTCCCGATTGCCCACTACTAAATAATCAAGCCGATGACGGAAAACGCCTAGTAACCAAGAATGCTCGTCTTCATGCAATCAAGGAAACCGAGCAAGTAGAAGGAGGCGGCTTAGTGGAAGGTATATTGAAAGTTTGTTCCAGGAATGCATATGTCTTAATTGATACTGGTGCATCACATTCTATTGTTTCTAAAAAGTTTGCTGACCCATTACCCCTAGAACCGGAATGGATAAAGTTAGTTTTGTCTACTCCTCTGGATGATGAGACTGATATTACACATCATTACCAAAACTGCGAAGTATTGGTTCAGGGTAGAAATCTCCCTATTGATCTCATATGTTTAGATCTGAAAGAGTATGATGTTATACTAGGGGCAGATTGGTTATCCAAGTATCAGGCAACGGTTGATTGCCGCAATAGCAAGGTTACTTTCAAGGAATTTCCAGAACTAATATTTACTAGCCCCAAGAGTCGGAGCAAAAACCCTCTTATTTCAGCTCTCCGAGCTAGCAAGCTCATCAGGAAAGGATGTACATCTTTCCTTGCCTTTGTCACAGTTAAAGAAGCTAAGGAGATTAAGCTAGAAGACATTCCAGTAGTGCAAGAATTTCCGGACGTATTTCTGGAAGATTTGCCGGGATTACCCTCGCAAAGAGAAGTGGCCTTCACCATTGACTTAGTCCCTGGTGCTGGTCCGATTTCAAAGGCACCTTATAGGATGTCACCTGCTGAACTCAAGGAGTTAAAAGAGCAATTGATGGAACTCATTAAGAAAGGATTCATTAGACCAAGTACTTCTCCGTGGGGAGCGCCTATATTATTTGTAAAGAAGAAAGACGGATCCATGAGGTTATGCATCGACTATCGACAGTTGAATCATCTCACTATCAAGAACAAGTATCCACTGCAGAGAATCGATGAATTGTTTGATCAAATTTCAGGATCCAAGTACTTTTCCAAAATTGATCTTAGGTCAGGATATCACCAACTAAGAATCAAGGACGAGGATATTCATAAAACCGCATTCAGAAGCAGGTATGGCCATTATGAATTTGTTGTTATGCCTTTCGGACTAACGAATGCCCCTGCTGCCTTTATGCAGTTAATGAATAGTATATTCAGGCCTTATTTGGATCAATTCGTGGTGGTCTTTATTGATGATATATTGATTTATTCCAAGACCAAGGAAGAGCATGAGGAACATTTGAGGATTGCATTACAAATATTGAGGACAAACCAATTATATGCAAAACTTAGCAAGTGTGAATTCTGGCTTGAAGAAGTGACTTTTCTCGGACATGTTATATCAAAGGATGGCTTGTCTGTAGACCCATCAAAGGTTGAAGCTGTAAGGAACTGGGAAAGACCGACCAATGCTAGCGAGATCCGAAGTTTCTTAGGTCTTGCCGGCTATTACAGGCGATTCATCAAGGATTTCTCTAAAATTGCCGTGCCACTTACGAGGTTAACTCGCAAGGAGATCCGTTATGAATGGAGTGAGGAATGTGAAAGAAGCTTCCAAACTCTCAAGGATCATCTTACTACAGCTCCTATCTTAGCATTGCCAATTGAAGGAGAAAAGTTTGAGGTATACACTGATGCTTCTGGCATTGGCCTCAGATGTGTTCTAATGCAACAAGGGAAGGTTATAGTCTACTCTTCTCATCAATTAAAGAAGCATGAAGAGAACTACCCCGTCCATGACTTAGAATTGGCCGCGGTAGTATTTGCACTCAAAATATGGAGACATTATCTTTATGGAGTACAGTTTACTGTATGCTCCGATCACAAGAGTCGCAAATATCTTTTCTCACAGAAGGTGTTAAATATGAGGCAAAGACGATGGCTGGAATATCTCAAGGACTTCGACTTCAATATACAATATCATCCCGGAAAGGGTAATCATGTAGCTGATGCCCTTAGTCGAAAGCCGAGAGCACTGTTAGCCAATTGTATGATTCAAGAATGGAAATTACTGGAGTAATTCTCTGAACTCAATATAAGCATGGACACAGACCCTAGATGTGTCACATTATCTCATATAAGCATACAGTCAGACCTATTAACTGAAATACAAGCACTTCAAGATAATGACCCAATGTTAGTAGAGATCAAAGGCAAACTGGAAGGACAATCGGATTTCCAAATAACTTGTGAAGGAAGATTATTATTCAAGAATAGAACTTGTATACCAGACTGCCCAGAATTGAATAAGAAGATCTTAGATGAAGCTCATAGGTCAAGGTATACGATTCATCCAGGATCTACCAAAATGTACCAAGATGTAAAAAGAAATTTTTGGTGGCCCAACATGAAAAGAGAAATAGCGGACTACGTATCACGCTGTCTCACATGCCAACAAGTCAAGGCGGAACACCAAAAGCATGCCGGAAAACTACATCCTCTAGATATCCCTAAATGGAAGTGGGAGGATATTGGTATGGATTTCATCATGGGTTTATCTAAATCAAAAAGAGGACATGATGGAATATGGGTTATTATTGATCGATTGACTAAATCAGCGTATTTCTTGCCAATCAAGAGTCGATGGTCAGTTGATGTCTTAGCTGCACTATACATCAAGGAAATAGTCAGATTACATGGTATTCCTGTTTCAATCGTGTCTGACAGAGATCCCCGTTTTACTTCTCATTTTTGGAAAGGACTACAACAGTCGTTGGGGACGAGACTTAGCTTTAGTACAGCCTTTCATCCTCAAACGGATGGTCAGACCGAGAGAACCAATCAAGTAGTCGAGGATATGCTAAGAGCATGCATTATTGATTTTGGTGGGAACTGGCATGATCACTTGCCTCTGGTCGAATTTGCATACAATAATAGTTACCAGGCAAGTATACAACTGGCACCTTTTGAAGCCTTATACGGAAGGAGTTACCGATCACCCTTATGCTGGGACGAAGTTGGAGAGAAACAACTGTTAGGTCCAGAAATGGTAAGGGACACTACCGAGAAGATACAATTGATCAAAGAAAGACTGCAAGTTGCTCAGTCTAGACAAAAGGCTTATGCTGACACAAGAAGAAGAGATCTCGAATTCCAAGTTGGAGAGCATGTATTTCTCAAGATATCGTCTGGACGTGGAATACGAAGATTTGGTGTTAAAGGTAAGCTTACACCAAGATTTATCGGACCTTTTGAGATACTAGAAAGAGTTGGCGAGGTTGCTTATCGCATCGCATTGCCACCTCAACTGTCCGAAGTACATAATGTGTTCCACATATCTATGTTGAAGAAGTATGTGCATGATCCATCACATATTATCGAACATGGAGATCTAGTAATCCAGAAGGATCTCACATATGCGCAGAAGCCTATGAAGATCTTAGATCGAGAAGTACGTACCCTAAGGAATAAGGTTATTCCCATGCTAAAGGTACAATGGAATAAGAATTCAGAACATGAAGCGACATGGGAGACCGAGGAATCTATGAGGAAACAATTTCCAGATTTATTTTAGAAGGTACATACTCTACACTCTCCAAATGTAAATATATGATATGGAATTTGGGGACCAAATTCTTTTTAAGTGGGGGAGGGTGTAGCAACCCTGATAAATTTAAAAGGAATAAATAAATCAAAATAGATTAAAAGATTTAGTAAATAAATGAAAGAGCTTGGAATAAAAATAATTAAACCCTGATGAAAATAACGCCTTAGATATAGGCGCTACTTTACAATAAAACGCCCTTACCTAAGGCGTGTTTTGAAGAAAGGACGCCCACACATCAAGGCGTCAAATTTCAAACGACCAAAATAAATAAAAAGGGCAAGTTTGCATAACGTCCTTTGAGTGGACGCGTTTAAACAAGAAACGACGCTTGACAATGCGTCAATTTAAATTCGACGCCCTTACTTAGGATGCTAATTCAGTTTGAGTTTCGTTCGACCCAGGAGTCTATCCAGGGTAAGATGATAACTATGAGAAAGAGTTCGAATGTAGTAATAACTCTATCACGGAAGTGTTACTTCCAATCAAACACTAACCCTATTAGGATTTCCAAAATCCTATAAATAACCTACTGCTTGAACCGAGAACGCTATTTGGCGTTCGGACTCTTCTAAGGTACGTAAAGAACAGCATGTTCTTTTTCTTTACTCTGTCTATCGAATTTGTGAAGAATACTGATGATTCTTCATCTACTTCTGATTACAGGTTGAAAGCTTCTGTCTTCCGAAGAACAAGTAAGTTCTTTTCCCTTGCTTTCGGTTACGTATAAGAAGACTTATAATATCTTCTTCCTTGTTTTCTTCTTCCTCTCTACAGGTTGCCTGTAGAAAGAAGACGTTCGACTAAAGAACAAGGGTTCTTCGAAGCCTTCTCTTTAAACTCTTCAAATCAACCCTGCTCTACTGCTGTCAAACTTCGAAAGATTCTGTTGCAGCAGAGCATCGTTCTGCCATCAAAAGTATTTTCACGTGCCCTTCATCCAGACCATACTAAGGTAGGTTTTGTCAAGCAACGTAGCCCAAAAAAATTAAATTCATAGTAACACATCATGCATGTCATGTATATAAGTTTCCTGATGGTTTCTACACGTTTCGGTAATATTTTTGCAAGAGACGCCCGTGTCCAGGGCGCTACTTTAAAGAAACGACCTGCACTAGGTCGTCAATTTCAGATTTGACGCCCTGACCTGTAGGCGTTAATCTCATGAAAATCATATGTAATTAATAATTGATCCACGTTAAAAATTCAATAGATATGAAATATCCAATCTAATATATCTTGCATGATTCGACCTGTGAATTCCTGCTAATTTTCTGTCATGATCATGTCTCTTGTCTCTGGGAATTTCATTTCCTGAAATATTGTAAATTCTTGAATTCACGACCCTGTATAGGTCGTCTCTCACTTGACTAACGCCCCTGTTCATGACGTGAATTGAAAAGTAACGCCCCTGTCCAGGGCGTGTTTTGAGAAAATTCTGAAAATATATATTCTGTAAAAATAGAAGGAAAGAATGGACGACCACTAATTGTGTCGTCAAATTGTAAATAAACGCCCTTCACCAAGGCGCGTTTTTGGTAAAATACTGAAATATTGAAATCTTGCAAAATTGTAAAATAGATAAACGCCCTTACTAAAGGCGTTAATTACTTGAGTAGTGACTTGACTTAAGTCGTTATTTTCCTGTAAAAATGTCTTTACCCTGTTTCTGATAACCGATGGTTTCAATATATCTATATATATGTATATCGGCACTATATCTCCACTCCGTGAGTATAGTCCCACGTTTCATGATGTTTTATCGATCACCCTCAATTCTCATTGACATACAAGCTCTCCATTGGACATTCCGTTCCTTTGGACTAGCGAGTTAGTCATAGAGACCTCCGTAAGACTCCTCGTACCTTGGATTCCCTCAAGGTCGACTGAGCTGGTTGTACCCTAAAAACCCATTACACTATTGAATGCCATGTCACTCTAAAGAAACATGGTATACCGGCCCTTATGATATGCAAAGAGTATATCATGAGAATTCTTAATGGGATGATGATATCATGCCATTTGTTGATGTTCTTGTAGACCTCAATTCTATAATAAGAATGAGGGTATCTTACCTTTGATATATTGTTCATGTGGACCTCAATTGTCATGGTACCCGAGTTAAGGGAACCTAATTCCACCTAGTTTCATCGTTCATCGTGATTGTACCGTTATTATCGCCTATCTATGTCCAATGTAGTATTTTTGGACTCCATTCTCTCAAAGTTATCCTACGTGTCTACAAACTTAAATTGTTAAAATTCCATATTGGCTATATATATATATATACAAGAGTGGATGTCAAAAATATACATGATAAATGCCTGCGCATATAGGGCCCGATCTGGTCCTAGGAGGAGCACCCGAAAGTACTTGTGCCCATGGGAGTTGAATGATAAGGTATCTTGCATTATACCGAGTGCATGACTAGCTTGATTGGACATTCCACACAAATCTTGTACTTGACTCGTACTTGACTCGACATGAATTGCGTGACCCGAGAAAGGGTAATTACTTGCTTGCTTGATACATGATAGCCAAAGTTCTTGACATGACTTGCTAAATAATACTTGCTTGAATATCTTATTATCTTTTCTTGAAAGCTCATGACTAGTTCATCTTGCTGTCTTATTGATAAATTCTCTCTCTATCTTGTCGTTTTATACGAGCATGCATAGCTACAATACATACATGAAAGATGTAATTATTTAAACCCCTTGCTAGCGCTTGAGATATAATTTCCTACTGAGCGTTCGCTCACTCCGTATGTTCCCTACTTTTCAGGTAATTCCGACGACGAGGGAAGTCAATCGGATGGGAATGGTCAAGAGTGAAAGAGATAGAACTTCTCCAAGTGTCATCTAGTCTTTTTCCTATTTTCTTGAGTCAACTATGTACTTTTCCTTTTTGAATAGAGTATTGGATTTGTAATAGTCTATCCATTATGAAATAAAGGATTGGGTTATCTTTCTATTTTGCGCATCTCTGTTTTGGTGTCGAATACACTACTACTCTGATTGACATGATTGATATAAACTCATCGCGCATATCCGAGTATCTTCCGCGCTCGGGGCGTGACATATACTCCCTCAAAACCTTGATGAGCTCCTCTTCAACCTGAGGAGAGAGATTGGCAGAAATAAGTATGGGCCAGGGATCCTCTTCGGTTCCAAGATTAATTTCCTTAGTGGGTTCATCCACTGCCGAGGATGGTTCATCAAATCTCTTCAAACCTTGCGCGTATAGGTCAGCGGTGTCATCCATGTCACTTTCCTCATCGTCAGCTGGGTCCTTCTCATTTACAATTTCATATACTCCTAATCCGTCATTGCTCCATACCCCTTCTAATTCCTTATCATCTTCCAAAACAATCGCGGTCTCCACAAACTCCGGGCACCTAAAAAGGGCATGGCATCTCTCGGCCAAATCTCGTAGAAACCTATCAGAGATGGATTTGGGATGACGTGCCACAGGGTGCGCTGCAGATGTGGACGGGCTGACTAGACTCGAACTAGACTCTACCCCAACCGACTCGACTAACCTAGGAGACTCTTCGCACTGTACATCTAACCTAAGAGGGAGGAAATCTATTGGAACAGGAACAAGGGTCTCACACCCCTGGGAATTTGAGCAGAACACATCGTAATCTTCCACTGAAACCTCCATTTTGAAATTGGCATTTTTTTTTGGAGGCCGGAGGAGATCACGCAGCACGAGGAAGAAGATGGAGGAGGAGGGAGTTGCATGGGGAATAATTCAGGGAATATGCAATCAAAGAACGGATCGGAGGAAGAAAACCACATCTCATGGAGTTGAGCACCAGGGGGAGGAGGAGTAAATAAGGTGAAAAGATCAATAGGCAGGCAGCGCCCGCAAGCACAGGGAACAAATAAAATTTCAGGCGGTCTCATGAAATACGGGTCGACCAGGATTGGAGGGGAACGGGGGACAAACCCCAATTGTTGAAACCAAGAGGCAAGACGGGACGGAGACATAGAATAAGTAGTGATAGAGCTCCCCACTTCCCGTGGCCCCTGGCGGACCAGCTGCATTGGAGGATGCTTCACCAGCTGCGTCTCCTTCTTCTTCGATGGTCTTCTCTCTTGCTGAACAACTTCTCAAAACAACCAGCAAAATCTTCCATATCACCCACCAACCCCTTCAGAGGCGGTGGTGGGTCAGCATCATCACAATCATCATCGGCCTTCTCATCGTAACTAGGTGGCGACTTCTTCAAAGTGTCGGGCTGTAGCGGGCCTTTCACAAAATGCTGTCGATAGTCCCATGTTAACGGCCCAGAGTCTCCAAGTATCGACATTGCTGAATCATGGTAGCCAAGGCCCCGGCAGCCCATCTTTCTGCCTTTAGGGACGGGGTTAGTCCGCCCCTATAATTGTGCGTCGAGACCTAGGCCCGGCTGATAGCCCAGTTACAGAATCATGTGCCACCCTTTGGAATCTCTCATCTTGGGCTTGATCTTGACATTTGTTGGCGCAGTAGCGGGCTTGCGTGACGCATATGCCCACGAATAATTCAGGTCTATAACTAATAAAATCGGCCGATTGCTTGGCCATAATGTAGGAAGGATCTTGCCTGCTATCGCACCGACATTCTGGACCGTGGAAATGCTCTTCACCTTGACCACCCACCCTTGGAATGGAAATTTCAAACACTGGTGGGTAGTCGAGGGCACGGCGTTCAAGCTGTTTATCCACGGATGACCCAGAATAGCTTTGAACATTGGGTCTATGTCCAATACATAAAATTCCACGTCCATAACCAATGGCCCTAGCTCGGCCTGTACAGTCACGACCCCGTGACAAGCACGCCTGGAATTGTCATATGCTGCTATGGTGGTGGGCGTTGGCTTGAGCATATCCTCTGAAATGTTGCAGGCACGGAGGGTACTCAATGGACATACATTTATCGATGCTCCTGTGTCCACTAGGGCAGACTCAATAGCCACTTTGTTCAAAGAGATGGTAATACACAGCGGCATCTGCCGTGCCTCAGGGGGTGCTAGCTCCGATTCGGAGAATGAAATGGAAGGTCCCTCTGTAACCGTTGCCAATACCGACGGCAAATTGTCTACTGCCACGTCCTCGCTCACCATAACCTTCTGTAGAAAAGTCCTCAAAGCATCTTGGTGTAGCTGCGACCTTTTGATCAATTCTAAAACTGAAATCTTGGTCGGCATCTGGTCCAAGTGCTGCAATAGGTCATACTTCGTGCCTGGCACGGGGTCTACTTCTTCTGTTTCTACTGTCGGGGAGGGAACTTAGAGGTTGGGTGCAGTCACACCAGAGGAAGGGAAAACTCTTTGGAAGGGACGCCCGCTTCGAAGGGCGCAATGTGGTGTCGGCACGGTCTGAGATGGGCCCCCGCTTGGCCCGGTGGGGTAGGTGGAAGGCGTAGAAATGGGGGTGAGGATGGCGGAAGTTGGTCTAATGGGCCCTGGTGAAGGGGAAATGGGCGAGGGGTTGAGTGGAGGGGCGATGATGGAGGGTATGGTGGACGATGGCGAAGGAACTAGCGGTATGGAGGGGAATGTAGTGGGCCTAATGGGTGGTGCGGAGGGAATAATGAGTGGAGTGGTGGTGAGAACGGAGGGCCTGAGAATGGAGGGGATAGTAGGTGCGGGGGAATGGTGGTGGTGAAAGGCCAAAAGGTGTGCGGGGGTTTCATCATCAAAAGTCCACCCAGCGTTGGGGGCTGGGTGCTGGACAATGTTTACTTGTGCTGGTGCCGGCGCCGGCGGTTGCTGTTGTTGCTGAGGAGCGGGTTGATGTTGTTGCTGCTGTTGTTGGGGTTGTTGTTGTTGCGGGGGTTGCTGTTGCTGCGGTTGCTGGGGTGCCGCCTGCTGCTGCCTGGCTTGTCTCTGCCTCTGCTTGATGTCTTTGATTAGCTGGTGCATCTGGGCCCAATCAATCCTCTGGCCCTCGTGTAAGTCATACACTAGATCTCTAAACTGATAGCACCGTTCTATCGTGTTCCCGGGCTGCCGATGATATATGCAATATCGGGACTGATCGATGGCCAAATTCCAATTTTGACGCTCTGGAGGCAATTGAATATCACCAGTATACATCAAAGTAGAGAAAATATCAGGCAATGTCTCAGGAAGAGGAGGGTAATGGGTCCTCTTTGGGCTCGGTCGAGCAGACCCATAAGCGGCGGGTGAAGGAACATTATTATATTGTGGCGGCCGCTGAGGCTGTTGGGGTGGTGGTGGTTGTTGTTGCGGGTATTGGGGAACCTGGAAAGTGGGTTGGGGAACTTGTGGAGTGGCGAACTGGGGGTTGCATGGAGGCTGCGGGAAGCGAGGTGGAGCGGCTTGGTGGGGAAACTGAACAGCCTGGACCTGCTCATTGATCTGTATTCCCTTAGTGACGGGGCCCTGGGATTTCCTGGCAGCTTTGGGTTTCTGGGCCTCAAATAGGGAATGAATAGGGGAGTCTTTGAATTGGGTTTGTATGAACCGAGCTCTATTGTATAACTGGTGCATATTCGAGATGTCATTCATTGCCAAAATATTTCTGAATGTTGGGGTGGCATCGGAGATCAATAACTTGACTTTTTCTTCTTCCGGGATTTGCCCGGGCACATGTGAGGCCATCTGCCTCCATCGATCAGCATAGGTCGCAAAATCTTCCTCTGGCTTCATCTTCTCAGCTACCAGGTCGGTGAAGGAATACTCGGGACCGTCCCGATCTTGGAATCTCTGAATGAACCGCTCCTTGACGGTCTTGAAATTCTCGGCCTCCTCCATGGGCAAAGTATAGAACCATTCCAGGGTGACCCCTTCCAATGATCGGTGAAACAAATAAGCCATCAGGCGATCGTCATGCTGGAACTGTGCTGACTCGTAAAGAAACTCCCGAACATGAATGAACGGGTTGCCATTCCCGTCATATTTCCGGTACATGGGGAGCTCAGATTGAGGAGGAAAACGAATGTCCCTGAAGTTAGGAATAGGGACGTCAGCCAAAGATTGCGGGCCAACCCGCTTGTGGAGGAGGTCGATTTGTTACTACATAGCAGCCCATTTATCAAGAATCTCCCGTTCCCGGGACGGGGGAGAAGGAGCAGGAGGAGCAGTACCTGGTGTGGACGCACTAAAATTTGAAGGGGAATCAGTTCGTTTGTTGATCGGGGTTAATTAGTTTATTTAGTGCGAGGGCGTGCCAGTCACAAAGTGACGATTTATTCGGGCTTCATGGAAGCCCATGGTGCACTCGATCTAACTAATCAGACAATTGTGTAGTTCGTGTCGGGACCGAAACCCGCCGTGCCGTAAAGGCCACGACGTTATTTACATCCCCCATACGGGGGAACGCCCTTGATTGATTGCCGGGAATAAGGGCCCTACGGCCTAGAGAGAATGCTAATCATGCAGGAGGATAGTGAAAGATGAACTATGCTAGAAACCCGTATTGGGACGTGAATGTTCAGACTATGTCGGCCACTCATGGGCCACTTCATGTTCGGACGAAGCTCCGTGCTTGTAGTATAAAAGACGGTGACAAAATCGCGTGAATGTCTGCCACGAAAAAGGCAAGTTTAATGAGAATACGGGATTGGATCCCGGTAGAGACGGGTCAAGTTGATAGACTGTTGGCCGGAGATGATTTCGGACTATGGCCATGTCGGAAATTCCGTAAACCACGTCTGATACCATAAGGCGCCGTCGATTTTCTCTTTGCACCCAGTCCGAGGGAGTGAATTATTAAGTGCATAGCCAGAGCTCACTAACGTGCACCCTCACACGCGGATCGACCTGCGCGGTCAGGGGGGCAGTGCCCCTTGCGGGGGTTTCCGGGGGCAGCGCCCCCAGAACAATATTTTAATTGAAGCACGGGTAATAGAGTTCCTTTAATTTTTTTATTTGGCATTGATCTTTGCATTTTTTTGTTTGAACCTTTCTCCCTTTTATTATCATTATTTACCTCCCCCTCTTTATATAAAAGAGGCGCGCCGGTTTAATTGATATGAAGGAAGAGAGGAGGGGCGCGCCGGTTTAACATGATGCAAGGGAGGCGCGCCGGCTATGGAGGTGTAAAGGGGGCGCGCCGGGTTAAGTTAATGCCAAGGAGGGAGAGGGGTCGCGCCGGAATAGCCTAAGAAGAGTGGGGCGCGTCGGTTTGAGCTCCGAAATCCGAAGTGGGTTTGAGTGTGGAGCTAATCCGGCGCGGGGGGGGTAGCGCGCCGGTTTGAGCTCCAAAATTCCGAAGTGGATTTGAGTGTGGAGCTAATCCGGCGCGGGGGGGTAGCGCGCCTGATTAGCACACGCCAGATTAAGGGGGCGCCGGGTTAAGCCTTATTTCATTCTGTTTGTGCTCTGTTTATTCTTTCTATTTTCGTTCTTGTTTCTTCAACCTGTAGATTGACATTTCGATTGGTTTATTCACTTGATTGATGGGTTAAGTTGATATAGAAGGTGGTTAAAGCTTTTTTAATCATTTATTAAGATGAACGAGCATGAAGATTGAAGGAACTCAGAAGTTCAGGCTGAAAGCTATTCTTTTCCCCACAGAGCTAAGTCTATTCGTCTGCTCTCGTGTTCGGAGAACTCATCCTGTTCGTCTGTTCTTTAGTGTTCTTATTCTGGCGAAGATTGGGCAGCACCTCCCCCGGACTGGGAGTTGCCAGAGCAAAATAAGGGGCACCAAACGGATAACTCCGGGGTACACCTCAAATCTAGACCTCATGGCAGTCCAAAAACCCAAATGTGAGTGTTGGAGAGCTCGAGGACTAGCCTTCAAGAGCTCTCACAACTCACGGGTGATGACTTCGTGGAACGGGATGGATGTAGGTCGTAGGTGGCCATGACTGTTCACCCTTCGAACGGGTTTCCTCAGAGTTCATGCCATAGAAGGGCAAGCTTCTGAGGACCCCAGGTGATTCAGAGAACTAGAGAAATGAAACGGAAGAAAAAGGGGGGGAAAGGATCAGAGCCATAGAATACTGCGCATGCCTACAAAGTCATTCTTTTATTCATCCTCAAGGGAAAGGAAAGGAAGAATACAGCGGAGAAGATAAAAGAGAAGCTAAGTATTGAGGTGGGAAAAGAAGATACATCGGTGGGGGAGAAGGAGGAACAGAGCACAAGCTCTTCCCCCTCTCTCCCCTCTCTCTTTCTCACCCTCTCTCTTTTTCTTCTTCACCTTGCAGATGAAGATGGATGTAGCTTCCTCTTCTCTTCAGACGTTAGGGACCTTAGCCGAACCAGCAGCCTTCCCTTTTGCCTCTCCCTTCTTCCTCTTCTCTCTTCTTCTGTTCCCTTCTATTGGTCCCTCCTCTTCTTCCTCTTCTCTTCTTTTTATAGAACGGCCAGCCTGGGAGCATTCCTGCCACTTCCACCTCGTCCGCAATGAAGTCAGGAGTTGACTCGCTGTGCTGGACGCTGTTCATTTGTCCCGTACACTGCTGCTCATCCGAGGATGGGACGCTCAGAGATCTACCGGAGCTTGCCTTGCTGCTACTGCTTGTGTGCTGTCGAACGAAGGTAGAAGCAGAGCCATGGGCATTGAATGTTCTCTGCACGCCATAATGATGCAAAACAGAGCATCAGAATGTAGATGGGATGGCTCATTTGCGTGCCGGATTCACGTGAAATGCAAGGGAAAGGGTGTGCGCCGGTTTAACCCATATGAAGGGGAAAAGGGGCGCGCCGGTTTAACCCAAGAAGAAGGGGGCGCGCCGGTTTAACCCAAGATGAAGGGTGCGTCGGTTTAAGGCCAAAGCAAGGGCACATGAAAAAAATGGGGCGCACCGGCTTAAGATGTTGAAGGGGCGCGCCGGTTTAGAGCGCGCCGATTTAAGGCCCTTTCACGCCGTTTTAAGCCTCAAATGGATTCTTTTCGAAGCCGCAGCCATTTATTCGAGTGTCGGCGCTCCTGGAATGTTCTAGTTGCAATGTATAGCCTTCATAATATTCTGTTTACAGCCTTTGGGGCTTGGTCCCAGACTTTGCATGACTTTCGGTGCATCCCGAGACTGTGCTGGAGTTCCCGACTTTTCTTTGATTCTGCTCTTGACATGGCCGGTCGGAGCGTTGTAGCTGTATCTTCCGCTTGGGGGGCTTCCTTAGCGGGTAGTAGACCACCAAGCGAGTTCTCGTCCTGATCGGGCGAGGCGTGAGGTTTATTCGGCAGTTCTATCTTCGACTCGCGCTCTAATGTGTAGACGCGAATGTCGCCATGATCATCATCATCATTTTTTTTGGCGTCCACACCTGGATACGTAGCCAAAGGATAAGCTGACTGAGGGGGCGGCCCGTAAGATGGATAATGGGCCAGGGAAGGGTCCACATCCGTATGAGCCAGCTGGGCGGCCCCTGGTTGCATCCGAGTGAAGTCTGTCAGGGCTACAAGGGCCTGCGGCGATGGAGAAACAGTGACATAGGGATCAAGATAAGGAACAGAGGGGACTTGGGACTTCCCCTTATCGAGCGGCTGATGGGCCAAGGTGGAAGCCTAGCCCATTTCCATGTGGGAGTACCGAAGGACCTGAGGACGAGTGGGAGTACGGTCGATAGGGGCCACAGAGGTGGTCCCAGCAACAGAAGATGTGGTGATAGTAGAATTCGTGTCACGAGGAGGAGCTGAAGTCGAGGCGTCGGCCCCCTGCAAGGCTTGCCGGATGAGATGGAGCTGGGTGGGGTCCAGCTGGGTCATCATATTAAGAATTTGATTGGCCGGATTGTGAATGGATTGATTTGAAAGAGAGGGTTGGTGTTGACATATAAAATATGAACAAAGATAAAGATGAGACCAGACCAGCAATGAAGTCTGGAAGATTTCTGCAAAGTCAGGATTGAGGGAGAGCCCTCACCACCAACCACTTGCCCGGCCAGGACCTTCTCAGGCCTGGCTGATGTCCGGTGTTGTCGTCGTCCAAACGGCAATACTGATGAAACTCCGGTCTGTTGACTGATGAGAAACCTCCAGATTACTCAGATGATGATGCATATAAGGGGCCTTCGTTAGTTCCAATATGATCAAAGGAATTCAACGAAGCTAAGGACAATAGGAGATTCACAGGGGAAAAAGCCTTAAATGGGCCTATTGAATGGGCTTCAATGAGACCCCTTGCGCCGAGAGCTTTGGAGAGAGTAGCACGCTGGGAACTTGCCCACTGCTGCAGGCGTGCCGGGAACCTCTTCCACCAAAGCAAGTGCGCCGAGTGCCATCTGCAAAAGGAAGGGCTTATATAAACCCTTTCTTCGCCTACAAGAAAGGAGAGAGGAGAGAACAGGGGGAGAATAGAACGAGAGGAAGAGAAGGGCTTCGAAGAAAAAAAGAGACCAACAGAGAGAGAGAGCCTCCTCCGCTGAGAAAAGAGAGAAGAGACCAACAGAGAGAGAGAGCCTCCTCCGCTGAGAAAAGAAAGAAGAGATCAACCCGAAGAAAAAGGGAGAAGAAGCTCCAGGTGGGCAGGCAGCTAGGGAGGGAGAGGAGTCAATGCTCCGCCCTCCCCCATGTTTCTTTTCTTTTCTCTTTATGTATTCCTATGAGTTTCATCTTGATTCACCGGATGTAACTGGGATATCCCGGCCTCTGTTTTACCTCCTTTTCCCTCACTCCCTTCTTGTGATTGGTGTGAGTTTTGGAATGATGTAATGAAACGAAATACTACGATGGCCCATTTAGGTGCTGGGTGATTGAAATATCTACCATCTGTCTCCCCCCTCTGTATCTGCTGTTCTTCAAAACATTTATCTACTTAGATGCTCCGGATTTTTGGTTTATGCTTCACATCTCCGAGTCCGTTCTCTCATGAAAGATGAAGACGGAGCCCCAACCCTCGTTCAATGGGTCATTGGGCTCTGTCCCCTCCTTCCCTCCCTTTGATGATGGGTTTTCTCGCATGTCGTGGATTTCTGCTGAGCTCCCAGCTTGTTCAGGGTCAGAGACATCAATCTCTTGATCGTCTGAACAGCAGGTGACAAAAAAACCCCATATATCTCCCGAGGGTTTAATGATGGATGATCCTGTCCTTCGATTGATGCTACCCTCCCTTAAACCCCTGGCCTTCACGCCTATAAAACCTTTTAATCCTCCTCGTCTGTGCTAGAAAATCCAGCCTGAATCCTTGTCCGAAACCAGAAGAACCAAGAACAGAGACCCGGAACCTTCCCGGCGCCAAGAACAGTAGTCCCTGAAGAGACCTTCCTGGCGCGAGGATGGACGCGCCGGGAACCTCCCTTGCCAGCTTCCCGGCGCCCAGAATAGTGCCCACGAAGAAACCTTCCCGGCGTGGCTGTTTACGCGCCGGGAACTCCCTATGCCAGCTTCCCGGCGCCAAGAATAGTGCCTTATGAAGAACCCTTCCCGGCGCAGTGGTTCTTGCGCCGGGAACTACCCCCTTGTGCCATAAGCCCCTTTATGCTATGAATGCTCCATCCCTTGAGCCCCAGATGAGAACCCCTGCTACCAGTCAAGAAACCACACAGATACCCCTATGATCCGCTCAATGTAACCCTGTATTCTGTCGAGGGACACCCAGGGTCACCATATACCCCTCAAAGATAACAATAAACGGGGACAATCTCCCCTACACGGCCCCCCCAGGGCTAGATTTAATCATAACCCCGCTAACCAAAGGAGCTCTGCCACTGCATGCGCTCTGATGGCCTTAAGGGGATATTAAGATAGTGCTGCAAGCACGTACATGGGTCAGGGGTCCAATACCCCTCTACTCTTGGCTTTCACCCCGGCACTCCGTGGGTGATTGTCTATCATTCCCTGGCAAATGTTAAGTCCGGGGGAGGTGCTGCCAAAATTCTTCCAGGAGCAGGCACTTGAAGATGACATTAAGTTGTCCCTGGGGCTCTGCATGAACACTGGTGACAGGGATCCTCTAGACCCTGATTTCCCCAATTCCTCTTCGATCTTGGCCTTCCTTCGGAACCCAAACCCAATCCAGTTCAGATCTAATGAACTGATCCACTTTGACCTCACAGAATCCATCTAACTTGTCCTGAATCGCCAAGAAACCCAAAAGCAGGGTGCCGTAAACCCTTAGAAACCATCTCGGCGCTATGATACCTCTCGGCACCATGCACAGTAGAATAGGTAAAATGCTCTCGGCGCAAGCCTTCTTGCGCCGAGAACCCATCCATCCCAGGTCGCGCCGGGAACCTTTTTTGCCACTTTACCCTTGTGCTGGGAACCCCCTGGCCATCGTGCCTTCGTGCCGGGAACCCCATCCACTTTGCCCCTGCGCCGAGAACCTACCCTGCCATCCAATTGAGCCCCCGACACTTTGATCAGATCCATCCAGGGATACCCATGAGTCACCAGACCTGCCCCCGGGGATAAATCCAATGGGAGACAAACTCCCTTATGTTCCACCGTCCCGCATCGGATTTATGAGTAACCCCTTTAGCTCGGGAGGTCTCTGCCACTGCATGAGTTCCACCGGCTTCCTTAAGGGAAAATCGAACGTTGGCCCCATGGCAGACATATGCAGTTCGGGAGGTCTGGCCTCTCTTTCTCTCGGCTTTCATCCCGGCACTCCGTGGGTGATAGCCTATTTCCCCCTGGGCATGATCCAGATAAAGGGGAGATGCTGCCGAAATATCGATTGATGCTTTAACCCCGACAAGCCTCGGGGAACGTGTATCATACACCTCCCGTCTGGCTCAATTCTTCGGGGGATACAAATACTTCGAGGCCCTTGGCCAGATGAGAAACGTGAAAGGGGACATGTCTCCGATGATCGTCCAGGCCCCGCCCCGCCACTGCGTGGACGGTGTCCTATCTCTGCCCGGTACGACCCACACAAAGGGGTCATGCTGATTTAATAATTTGTCATTTATTCAATTACCTTCTTAGAATAACAAGAACTTCAATATTATGCACTGTCATTTTCAACCGCCCCAAGTGGCCTCCTATTTTGGCGTTTAATCAAGGGTTGTCCTTCTTAGGAAGGGTGTAATTAACGTCATAGCCTTTATGGTATGACGGACTTCCGGTCCCGACTCAGACTTCACAATCGACTGACCAAGTCAAGTCGAGTGCATAATAAAAATTGTCACTCTAGTGACTGGCACGCCTAATAAATATAACCAATGAAACATGAAGACGGAAAAGAATCCGCGTCCACAAGTCTGGCACGCCCGGTGGGACCAAGTCTCCCTTCATCTCTACGCCAAAATAGGAGGCCCGGTGGGCCCCCCCTCAAATTTCTGATTCTGTGTGCTTTCTCCATTTCAAGAAGCTAGAATGACGGCTGGAATCATGTATGTGTGCTTTGACCAGCAAGCGGTCGAGGCACATGTTCGAGAAGGCTAACTGGCGATACCTCTTTCATTCAGATCGATGCCTCCTGCTGTCGGAATGCCCAACTGCCTGGGCCTCATATTCACTGATCTGCTCAAGATTGACAACCAGAAGCCAAAAGCTATTTTCGAGACGTCGCCGCAAGCTACAGGTCCCAAGAAGAGCCCGGTGATGAAGAATACTCCTGGGGTCGTGTCCTGCTTTGTCCATCATGAAGCAAGGAGGAGCGTACCCTCTGCTGCTGCTGGAAAAGGAAGAAGATCCGACCGAAGAGTCCGATCCACTGCTGCGGGTCGTCGGATATCCAATTCGGGGAAGACAATGCTGATTGGAGATATCTGGGCGAACCTCAATGGTTGCCCAAGGGAGGTCAAGTCGGATGTGATCGTTCCAATGGTACCTACCACCAATAGGTTCCGAGTACTGGCTACTAGGAGGGCCGGCATGGAACATGGAGATAGAAGGCCACTGGCACCAAAGCCGCTCAAATTCAGGCAGATCTGGCGGCCGAAGAAAATCCAGAGCTGGGCCCCAGCTCAAGATGAAGAAAAAATTGCTGATGCTGCTATTGCCCGCTTCAGAGCAGGGAGCAGAAGAGGAGAAAGAAAAGATGAAAGAGAGGCTGTTGCTGTTCACCCCAGGGCTCGGGGTAGGAGAGATGAGAAAGAGAATGAAGGAAGGAATATGACTGCTACTCGCCCCAGGATGAGGGGCAGAAGATATAAGAAAAAAGAAGACCTCATGGTCACCCACCCCATGGCCGGGGGCAAAAGATGGGAAAGGAAGAACTATGGTGTTGCTACCAACCGCTGCCAGGATGGGAGCAGAAGGTTCAGGGAGGAAAAAAATGAGAATAAGTGAACCAGTCGCTGTTACCATTTCAAGAAGATCGAGAGCCTGTGCTAGACAGGCCGACATATTCAAATATTCCAAAGCCGAGCATCTGACTGCTCAGGTGGTGAGACTGGCTTCTCAGCAGAAAGGCCAGGAAAGACTGATGCCCCGACCGGAGTGGCGAAGGCACAGTCAAGAAGAAATGAAGCAGGTGGCTCAAGACTATCTTCATTACCTGGGGAATTCCTCCCTCGGGCAGCGAAGACTATCTCGTGCCTTGGGCACCATGGATGAAGAAAAACAAGAAACCTTTCAAGAACCAATGCTCGGAGTTTCCTCCTCTGATTCCAACGACTATGAAGAGGGCCACAGAGCCAGATATGAGGAAGGGGACCTGCACAGGGAAGAAGCTGAAGAAAGAATATCGGTCTTCGACCGGCTTAAATATCCCGACCAGGTGAAAAGGAAAGTCTACAGGCAGAGGGAGAAGATGCAGATCTTCGCCTGTAATATGGCCGGACTTGTCAAAAGGCGGGACATGTTACTGACTCCGCCAGATGAACTGCTCAGACTGGCAACCAGATCAGGCCCCGTCACAAGGAGAAGTCAGGCGGCCAAAGATAAAATAAAGACTGATGATGAAGCCCGCAAGATCACCACCATGACAGTGAATGTGGTGACAGCAGAAGAGGAAGACAATCCCTTCGTCGATGATGTTGAAGGGACTTCAGAAGAGATACAGATCCCGTCAACCCTGGATCCCATGATCCAGATGATGTTTAGAAGATATCAACAAGAGATCAGTGCTCTCAGAAGACAGCTGAATGAGAGGCAGGAAGCTACACCGGTCTCCAAGCAAGCCGAGCCTGTGGGGCAGACTTCCAGCTCAACAGAAATGGCTATCCCAGCTAATCCTCTCCCGGCCGATAAGGGCAAAGCACCAAGCCAACCTGTTCTACAGCAAACAGCAGCTCAGCCCTCTGTGTCTCAGACACAGCCCACCGTGCCCACCTTGCGCGCAACGGTGATGACAACTCCTTACAGTCAGCAACAAGCTCACTTCTTCCCGGAGAACATAGATCCAGCCGTAGCCCACAAGCTGATGATTGAAAAGATTGTGGAGATGAAGCTGTCTGAAAAGACTAGTGATGATGCTGGTACCTACGATATGTACAAGGTACCGTATCCTCCCCAGTATGCTGCTAAGAAACTACCGCCAGGCGTCAATAAGCCGCTGAAGTTTGAAAATTTTAATGGCCAGGGCTCCCCCAGGGAGCACATAGCTTACTATACCACAATTATGGGCGACTTGGCAGCTGATGAAGCTTATCTCCTTAAGTTCTTTGGCTCATCCGTCACTGGGTTAGCCTTTGAATGGTATTCAAGCCTGCCGGCTGGATCAGTGGCCGATTGGCCTGATATGCAAAGGAAGTTCCGCGATAGATTTCATGTCACGGAAAGAGAAATTGCAATAGCGGAGCTATATGCAACCAGGCAAAGGCAAGATGAAACAACACTGGACTACATCAAAAGGTGGAGGAACTTAGCTATGAGATGCAGAAGACCTCCTCATCAAGAAGATGCAGTGAAAATATGTAAGCAGAGCCTCAGGAGAGAGGTACTAGAAAAGATGATCGGTGCAGATGTCAGAACATTTGACCGGCTAAATAATATAGTGGCAGAAGTTGAGACGTTCCTGTCCAAGCGTCCGACTGGCAATGCTCCCACTATGCCGAAAGGTAAATCTAATGATCGACGACCATCGCACTCTGAGGCTAACACCGTCGATTTCAGAACCTTCGAACAACAAAAAGGGAAAAAGGGGGCAGATGAAGTTCCCCCGCCAGCAGACACAGCAAAAAGAAAAGATAAGGTCTCTTTGAGAAACAAAATGAGAAAGGCATACTCTTTTCCGAAAGATAAGGCAGCCGCGCTATTCAACTGGGCATACAAGTTCAACAAAGTAACATTGCCTGAGCCAAAGAGACCCGAGGACGCGGCAAAGAAAGGTGATCCACTGTTCTGTCCATATCACCGTGTGCTGGGGCACGCAATTGAAGATTGTTACGTCTTCAAAGATATTATGGAAGGCATGGTCAAAAAGGGTGAGCTACAGCTGGGAGATTACCAAGTAGAGCCACCTCGTCCACATGAGCCTCCGGCCTTAAAAATGGCCGCCAATATGATTTCAGTCTACCAGCAGCTGCCTAAGGAAGCCGTCGAAGAATGCACCAGGCATACTTATGAAGCTTGCTTCCTCACCCCACTGAAGGATCAAGAAGGGTGGCACATGAAGCCAATAAAGAATAGAAAGAAAACTCCCGTAGCTAATACCAGTGGAGCAGTTATTCGCGGTGTCACACCAAGGCCCGAACCACCTCCAGTAAAGCCAGTATGGCACACAGCTGAGACAGGGCCAGTCATCCAGATTCCCACTCATAACCGGAGAAGACAAGTCCCCCTACCTGCACATAAGGAAGTAAGTCCTGCAGCCAGGCGTTTACAGCAGTATATTAATGGGCTCGATGAATATGAACAGAAAAAGCCCGGGCACCTGCTGGTGAAAGACTGTATACTCTGGGAACAACTCGAAGAATTGAAAATTAAAGAGCAACCGGGGGCAGAACAGGGAGAAGATGAGGCTGAGCCTTTCTGGGGGCAAGAGCCAAAGAAGCCAAATTCCCAAAAGAAGAAGAGACGGTCCAAATGCAAAAAGGAAAAGGGAGTCATGACAGTACAATGTAACACCCTGTCGGTACTCTTTACCTTGCCCGGGGAGAATGATGAGGCTGAAACATCAAATGCCCCGCTAGAAGCCAACCATGCCGAGGCCTCAACCTCAGCACATGCAACACGCTCCGGAAGAAGGTGGGGGCACCCACCGCCAGCCAATCATAACATTATGTTCAGAGGGGAACAACCCTACCAGATTCCTGAACCAGAGGTGCGTGGTGTTCAGATTCCTCCCCCTGCTAGCTTGTACCAGGAAGAGAAGAAAGGAGGTCTGGCTCCAACATTTCTGGAATTTCTGTCCAGTCTGGAAAATGAGCAGTCAACGCAGGATAGGCCGGATGAAGGCAAGAGACCTCAGCAATCAGCATCTGTAGCCTACAAGCAGAATGAGAAAGAAGAGGATAGCCCTCCAACAACACCAGGGGCCATTGTCACAGAAAAAGCCCCCCAAGAAGCCGGTCAAGAGAATGAAACCAGCACTGGGCAACAGAGGCCACAGGCACCACATGAACCTCCAAAACCCCGATGGGCGGAAGAAATGAGACTGTCTAATGTCCGGGTGGGCAGTCGGGTCATGAAAATGCTAAAGAAGCTCCCTACCAGATTCTCCATCTGGGAGATTCTCTCTCTGAGTGAAGAAGCTCGCCAAGTGATTGTTGATGCCTTGCAGTCGCCGACACAGTATGAAGCACTCTTGACAGAAGTGAATTCTGGGTCGTCAGTCACATTCACAGAGGATGATATGCTGATTCCGAATTCCGGCCATAACAGACCGCTATATATAAGGGGCTCCCTTAACTGTCAGCCACTGAGCAGGATACTGATAGATCCCGGGGCTACTGTGAACATTCTCCCATACCGCATTTACCAAAAATATTACTTTGATCTGCAGCTTACCAAGGTCAGAGACATGAAAATTACGGGATTCAACCAGAAATGTGAGACGCCCCTTGGGGTGGCTGATTTCAACCTCACATTGGGGGACCTCACTACCGTGGTGCGATTCTATGTAATCGACTCCAACACCACATATAAGGCCCTGCTGGGGAGACCGTGGCTGCATGAATATCAGATAGTGCCATCCACGCTGCATCAGTGTATTAAATACTGCCACGAAGGAAAAGAAGAAAGGGTGTTTGCAGATCTGCATCCCTTCGAAGTATTCGAGTGTCACATGCTCGATGCATCCTACTACACGGAGGTGTCGCAAAAGGGTGAAGAGAAAGAGGCTGGGTCAGCCAGAAAAAGCCGGCGACGAAGGCAAGAAACTGGTCTCCCCCGCCACCAAAGGGCTATATTAAAAAGCATGAGGTATCTCACATCTCTTATGCTGATGACTTTGCTCGGATCACCCCTCCTAGCATTCACCCGGATGATATCGATGAAGAAATGAAAGAAAAGTACACACAGGTGGAGGTTCCGCAGGGTTTAGTCAAGCCCATCGCCAGCCTAGAGTACCAGACGGTGCTACCACTGAAGACTATGGAAATCCCTCGCTTTTGCGAGCCTCCTACCATATTCTACACCGGGGAGCCAGTCGAAGACGATGATCAAGACTGCATGGTCCCTGAAGAATCTGCAAACCGGATGGTGCCGATCACGGGCTTGGACTATACTACCCAACGGGTTTCGCAGATGTTCTCTAAGATGCAGTTGCCATCATTACAACTTGTTGCCCAAAAGAAGGCGTTCCAGGAGCTATGGGATCCGCCCCAGGATAATAAAGAACTGAGGAAGATCACTCAGCACCCGGGATTGGGTTATACCCTTCAAGAATACTATGAAGCCGAGGTGGACGTCATCTCTATCTCCTACCAGCATGAAGACCCTCCCGAGGTGGGATACGACAAGTACCCCTCGGAAGATGGAGAAATCATTTATCAATCCGTAATGAACAATGAAGCCCCAGACAGTCAGCCAGAGACGGGGACATCTGATGAAACAAAGAAAGGTTGGTGCTGGGAAGACCTACCTTGCAAAGAGGATATGTTCCATGCTGAAGCAAAGTTTGATACGGGAACCCTGGATGAAGACCAAATAGCCAACGAGCTAAGAGAATGCCTGGAGTTTGAGCGCATTCTAGAAGAAGTCCGGGCCCTATAGAATGATGGTCTCTCAGGGGGGCCTGCACCAGAAGAACCTCTAGGGCGGAGGAGTCCACCTTTGGGTTTCCTGCTGAACCGATCACATCCTCGGGGCAGACCGAACAGAATCCAACAGTATTAGCCTTATATGATGAGCCAACATCCGCCAATGACCAGTATGACGGAACCAAAAATCATGAGATCGAAGAGGATTATATCCCGGGAGGCTTTATTGACTTACAAGAAGCCCCGCCCGAAGTCGAAGATGGTGGCCAGGTGTTGACGCCTGGAAAATGAGCAAGGGCGGAGACAGAATTGAAAAGAAGATCAGACCAACAGTAAAAGAACAATGATGAAGCTCGTCAACCATCTACCCGGCCGAAGCCCTTTCCAGGCCAAGATGATGTCCGATGCCATAGTCAGTCAGACGACGGCACTGATGAAATAGCAGTCACCTGGCTGAAGTCTTTTCAGGCTAAAGCTGATGTCCGGTCTTGTCACCGTTCAGGAGACGATACCAATGAGATGATGTCCGACTTTGTCATCATTCAGATGGCAATGCCGATGAAACCCCAGTCTACCGACTGATGAAAACCTATGAATGATCTCAATAGAAACTGTGTCACCAGTGGAGGGCCTTCTCGGGTTCTGATACATTTGAAGGACCAATAAAAGGCCGAAGTCTATGTGAGGTCTAAAAAAAAGCCCTAAATGGGCCTATAAAAGTGGCGCCGGGATCCCCTTGTCAAAGCCCAAAAAGCGGCGCCGAGAGGCTGAAGTCCCACGCCCCGAGAGGTCTGCCTACGATTGAGGCGCGCCGGGACAGGCCGACCGATAGAATACCAAGGAGGGATATAAAACCCCCTCATTCGAAGAGAAAAAAGGAGAAGAAGAGAAGAGAAAAAAAAGAGCGGAGAAGATCAACAGATAGCCAAAAGAAAAAGGAGGGAGGCAACAGAGAGCCATCGAAGAGGAGTGAAGAGAGGCATCTCCAGATAGCCAGATAAAAAAGAGAGAAGAAAAGAAAAGCTGCTGCGAGGTCGGAAGGAAGGAGAAGGTGGGGTGCTAGGGGAGGGAGAGGAGTCAATGCTCCGCCCTCCCCTTCCCTTTATTGCAGTCTTCCCTTCCTGCTTCCCCTTTCTTTTTGATGTATAAGCTTCGATTCCATTTTCCGCTTTCGAAGTGAAGAGATCTCCCTATTGTCGAGGAGATAGAGTATTAGTCTATTTTTCCTCTCTCCGTCCCCTTTGTTCTATGAATGATGTAAACGATGAAACAGTGAAATGCAACTTCACGGCTATTCCGATGAAATAGTATTGGTTGGCCCTTTTCTCCCTGTGCTCTCTCTCTCGGAATGTGTGTTATCCCCCGCGTACATTAGTTGCTCGGATGCTTAGAATTCTAGTGATTTCTTGTGCCTATATGCATGCTTGTTTCAGATGGGAAGGAGGTAACAGAGCCCCAATCCTTACCGTGGATCTTTGGGCTTTGTCCCTCTCTCTCCCTCGAAGACATCGATGATTTAAACGTTGCGAAGTCCATAGTCCTTTCAAGTTTCGCAAGCCATTGGGGCCATTACAGGGATCAGAGACAGTCATCTCTTGATCTCCCGGATGGTCGGCGATATGAATGGCATAAAGCCTGTTCCAGAGGGTTCGAACGCCTGGTGACTTCAATCCCTCGAATCCCTTCTATCCATGTGACTCCTTGATGTTAATCTGGTAACTTGGCAGAGCCCTCGGTCCCTTCCTCGTTTGCATCCTAAAACCCCCTAGCCGTTATCTGAATCCCAGAAAAATCCCCAAAACAGAGCACCGTAAAACCCCAAAAAGCTCCACAAACCTTTCCGGCGCCATGAATAGCTCCCAGCGCGGCCCGCGCCGGGAACCTCATGCCGAGAGCTCCCTCCTCCTTCTTTAAAGCCATGCCGAGAACCTCACGCCGAGAGCTCCCTCCTCTTTCTTTATAGCCATGCCGGGAACCTCACGCCGAGAGCCCCCTCCTCTTTCTTTAAAGCCATGCCGAGAACCTCATGCCGAGAACCCATTCCCCCACGCCGGGAAGCCTGCCTATGCTCGTTATTGCTGCGTCGAGAGCCTCTCCTCCTCTGCCCAATCTTTGAGCACCCTGCCACACTAATTCGAGGGATATCTACAGGTCACAGGGTACACCCCATGGAATAAATAAACGGGGAACCATCCCCAACATCACACCGTGCCAGGGCCTAGTGCCTTTCTCTTTCGGTTTTCATCCCGGCACTCCGTGGATGATCACCTATTTACCCTTGGGCATGTTCCAAGTTGCGGGGAGATGCTGCCGAAATCTAGTCCAATGTCATCAACCCCGATGAGTCAAGGGAGTGTCTCCGATACACTTCCCATCCGGCTCCATCTTTGGGGGAAACGAACCTATTTGGAGCATCCGGTCAAGTGGAAGTGTCAAAAGGGAATACCCTAATGATTAGCCGAATTCCGTCCCGCCATTGTGTGGATGGTCTTCTATCCTTACCCGGTATGCTCAAAGTTAAAGGTTGTGCCGCCCGATTTAGTCCGTTGAACTAAATAAATCCTCCCTCCATTCGTCCTCTTCCATAAGCATGAAGCCTTTATTTCGCACATTAGTATTTTGACTACCTTCTGAGACCTCCTATTTTGGCGTTTAATCAAGGGTTGTTGATGGGGACATCAACGACAGCCTGCTCACATTGTGTTTGCATCTACGCCCTTTTATATTTGTATGTATACCATTGTGATATATGGGTACACAATAGTAGGTCTTAGTAGGTTTATTTGCAAAAGGCCATTGGGTTTCTTTGTAAAAGTGCATGTAGGCCTTGCAGGGGCCCCCTCCCTCCTCCTTATTGGTCCACTTAGACTCCCGGGCCCAAGGGGGCTGGTCCATGGTCCAACCTTGGACTTGGACCTAGATTTAATTAAAGAAGACAAAATCAAATTGCCTTCTTTAAAGGGGGGGGGGGGGCGAACCATGTATTATAATGGGTTTTATTGTGGTTGTTCAAACCACATCCCAGCCCTTCATTCATCAACCCTTGATCCAAGGGTCTAGAATTAGTTAGAGACCTAGCCTATATAATGTTGTATTTTTCATGAGAAATTCAAGGAAAAAATCAGAATTTTATGTGTAAGCCTTGGAGCTTGGTGCGCCCCTTGCCTCTCCCCTATTGTTCTTCCTTACCCAACCCCAGATCTAGAGTGTATCCCTCTTCTATCATCCCCTCTCAACCTCCGGTGATCGTCTGTGCTGCCGCCGCCGCCGTTCGTGCCGCCTTCGAGCCGCCGTGGAATCGTCATCAAGTTTCTATCCTGCTGGAAAGAGGTGTGATTCGTCAATTCCTGAAGCCCGCCACGAGTTCTGATCGATTTGAAATTTTGAGGGTTGGTTCCTATCTTCTAGCCCCTTCTCCACAAAACAATTGAGGTTCAAAATCCATCGTTTCGTATCCTTACCATTTCGTTCAACTCTCAATCTCAGATCTGTTCTGTCACTGTCTACAGTGACAGTAGCCCTGAGTTTCATGTCTTAGGTCCACTTTTTGATTTATTTTGGTTCGCCCAATTTTACTGGAGGTTACACCCGTCCACCCCTTCGTCCAAAATTTTTCTCAATTTTTGGTTCGTCCATTTCATATTTTCTAAAAATCGTTCTCATTCCCAGCTACAGTTCTGTCCCCCTGATCCCAGATCCGACCTTCATCCACTAAAAAAATCGCAGAAACTCATAGATACATCCAAACGAGGCCAAACCAATTTTGCTGTCTTCCTAGCTCAAATTACAACAATGTTTCTGAAGAACACAACCCCTGATTCGAACGTCTCTCTCACGGTCAAAGGCAATCCACAGGGAAGTTCTCTGCTGACCTGTGATTTCAGGAACTGTACAATAGGAGATTAAAAATTCCATAAGTCAAGATCCAAGCAGATCCAGGCCAGATATTTAGGCCTAGGTTGAAGAACTTCAAGCTAGATTTCAACGGCGCCAGTCTCGTGTCGATCCGACGTCGGGGCTGATCGCAGCGTCCATTCTCGCCGGAGCGCGCGCTGCAAAACAGCAACCACCAGTCCGTGGACAGCCAACCCGACAGGTGCCGATCGGAACCGCCCGACCCCCGGGCGACGTTCCGGTGTGCCGCCAGCCCAGGGAACACTTCCCTAAGTGTCCACACTACAGCGGCGCCACCGGGTCCCACACGGCCCCTCCAGATAGCACGTGGGCCCCCACGGTCGTGATCACGCGTGTAGCCGAATCAACACACGAAGCTGCCCGTCATCCCGAATTCGGCCCTCCCGGGCCCATTGTGTCGCCCTTTACCTCCCTGCATGGAGTGGGCATATTTCCATTGCTGTAATATTCATGTATTAACTGTCCCTGGAGCACGAGTTCGGCCGGGCCCGTCGTCCCCACGCCGAGCGCGTGGAGGTATCGCATTCGCTCCCTTACTTGGCATTTTGCTTAATTTTCATATATACTTGCTTATGCCGCTGCTAGAGAGCATGATAGGGTAATTAGCTCGCTTTCTATTTATATCACTACTGCTGCGAGAGAGAGCGTTACCGTCCTGTGACCCGATCCGGGCACGAAAGAGAGAGCCGACCACCCTAGCTCTTGCCGGTTTCTCAACCGCGCACGTCTGACGCTTCCCTCGTTATGGGACGATCGCGAGCTTGTCGTGTCCGTGTCTCGTTCCGCATCAGTTGTCCTTCTTAGGAAGGGCGTAATTAACGTCATAGCCTTTATGGTATGGCGGACTTTTGGTCCCGACTCGGACTTCACAATCGACTGACCAAGTCAAGTCGAGCGCACAATAAAATTATCACACATGTGACTGGCACGCCTAATAAACCAAATAAATAAAATAAATAATAAAAAAAATAATAACAAGAGGAATAAAAAAAATCCCGCGTCCACAAGGTTGGCACGCCTGGTGGGACCTAGTCTCCTTTCATCTCTACGCCAAAATAGGAGGCCCAGTGGGCCCCCCCTCAAATTTCTGATTCCGTGCTTTCTCTATTTTCAGGAAGCTACGATGATGGCTGGAATCATGTCTGTATGCTTTGATCAACAAGCGGTCGATGTACATGTTCGAGAGGGCTACCTAGCGGTACCTCTTTCGTTCGGATCGATGCCGCCTGCTGTCGGGATGCCCAACTGCCTGGGCCTCATCTTCACTAACTTGCTCGAGATTGACAACCAGGAGCAAAAGACTGTTGTCGAGACATTGACGCAAGCTACCAGCCCCAAGATGAGCCAGGTGATGCAGGATACTCCTGAGGTCATGTCCTGCTTCGTCCATCACGAGGTGAAAAGGGGCACATCATCTGCTGCTGGAAGAAGGAGGAGACCCGACAGGAGAGCCCGATCCACTGCTGCGGGTCGTCGGATATCCAACTCAGGAAAGACAATGCTGATTGGAGATGTCCGGGTAAACCTCAGTGGTTGCCCAAGGGCAGTCAAGCCGGACGTGATCATCCCGATGGTGCCTACTACCAACAGGTTCCGGGTACTAGCTGCCAGGAGGGTTGACATGAAAGAGGAGGATAGAAAGCCACTGGCACCGAAGCCGCCCAAGTTCAGGCAGATCTGGTGGCCGAAGAAAATCCAGAGCTGGGTCCCAGCTCAAGAGGAAGAGAACATTGTTGATACCACTGTTGTCCGCTTCAGGGCAGGAAGCAGAAGAGAAGAGGGAAGAGACATAAGAAATGCTGTTGCTGTTCACCCCAGGGCTCGGGGTAGGAGAGATGAGAAAGAGAATGAAGGGAGAAATCTGACTACTATTCGCCCCAAGATGAGGGGCAGAAGATATGAGCAGAAGGAAGACCTAACGGTCACCCACCCCATGGCTGGGGGCAAAAGATGGGAAAGGAAGAATTATGCTGCCGCTGCCAACCGCTGCCAGGATGGGAGTAGAAGGTTCAGGGAGGAAGAGGAAATGAGAATAAGCGAACCAGTCACTGCTGTCACTCTAAGAAGACCAAGAGCCTGTGCCAGACAGGCCGATATATTCAAATACTGCAAAGCCGAGCACTTGACTGCTCAGGTGGGGAGACTGGCTTATCAGCAGAAGAGCCAGGAAAGATTGATGCTCCAACCAGAGCCACGAAGTCATAATCAAGAGGAGATGAAACAAGTGGCTCAAGACTACTTTCACTACTTGGGGAACTCCGCCCTCGGGCGGCAAAGATTATCCCGTGCCTTGGGCACCATGGATGAAGAAGAAGAAGAAACCCTTCAAGAAGTGATGCTCGGAGTCTCCTCCTCCGATTCCAATGACTATGAAGAAGGCCACAGAGCCGGATATGGGAAAGAAGACCTGCATAGGGAAGAAGCTAGAGAAATAATATCAATCTTTGACCGGCTCAAATACCCCGATCAGGTGAGAAGGAAAGTCTACAGGCAGAGGAAAAGATGCAGATCTTTGCCTGCAATATGGCCGGGCTTGTCAAAGGGCAGGATATGTTACCGACACAGCCAGATGAACTGCTGAGACTGGCAACCAGACCAGGTCCCGTCACAAGGAGAAGTCAGGCGGCCAAAGATAAGATGAAGACTAATGATGAAGTCCGCAAGATCACAACTATGACAGTTAATGTGGTGACAGCAGAAGATGAAGATAATCCCTTCGTCGATGATGCTGAAGGGACTTCAGAAGATCTACAGATCCCGTCAACCCTGGATCCCATGATCCAGATGATGTTTAGAAGATATCAACAAGAGATCAATGCTCTCAGAAGACAGCTAAATGAGAGGCATGAAGCTACACCGGTCTCCAAGCAAGCCGAGCCTGTGGGGCAGGCTGCCAGCTCAACCGAAATGGCTATTCCAGCTAATCCTCTCCCGGCTGATAAGGGCAAAGCGCCGAGCCAACCCGTTCTGCAGCAGACGGTAGCTCAGCCCTCTGTATCTCAGACGCAGCCTGCCGCGCCAGCCTTGCGCGCAACTGTGATGACAACTCCTTACGGTCAGCAACAAGCTCACTTCTTCCCAGAAAACATAGATCCAGCCATAGCCCAGAAGCTGATGATTGAAAAGATTGTCGAGATGAAGCTGTCTGAAAAGACTGGTGATGAAGCTAGTACCTACGATGTGTACAGGGTACCGTATCCTCCCCAGTATGCTGCTAAGAGACTACCGCCAGGCGTCAGTAAGCCGCCGAAGTTTGAGAAATTTAATAGCCAGGGCTCTCCCAGGGAGCACATAGCTTACTACACCACAATCATGGGTGACTTGGCAGCTGATAAAGCTTATCTGCTTAAGTTCTTCGGCTCATCCCTCACCGGGATAGCCTTTGAATGGTATTCAAGCCTGCCGGCTGGGTCAGTGACCGATTGGCCTGATATGCAAAGAAAGTTCCGCGACAGATTTCACGTCACGGAAAGAGAAATTACAATAGCATAACTATATGCAACCAGGCAAAAGCAAGATGAAACAGCACTGGACTACATCAAAAGGTGGAGGAACTTAGCTATGAGATGCAGAAGACCTCCTCATCAAGAAGATGCAGTGCAAATATGTAAGCAGAGCCTCAGGAGAGAGGTACTGGAAAAGATGATTGGTGCAGATGTCAGAACATTTGACCGGCTGAACAATATAGTGGCGGAGGTCGAGACGTTCCTGTCTAAGCGTCTGACGGCCAATGCTCCAACTGTGCCGAAAGGGAAATCTAATGATCGACGACCATCGCACTCTGAGGCTAACACCGTCGATTTCAGAACCTTCGAGCAACAGAAAGGGAAGAAGGGGGCAGATGAAGCTCCCCCGCCAGCAGACACAGCAGAAAGAAAATATAAGGTCTCTCTGAGAAACAAAATGAGAAAGTCGTACTCTTTCCCGAAAGATAAGACAGCCGCACTATTCAACTGGGCATACAAGTTCAACAAGGTAACTTTGCCTGAGCCAAAGAGACCCGAGGACGCGGCAAAGAAAGGTGATCCACTGTTCTGTCCATATCACCGTGCGCTGGGGCACGCAATTGAAGATTGCTACATCTTCAAAGATATTATGGAAGGCATGGTCAAAAAGGGCGAGCTACAGCTGGGAGATTACCAGGTAGAGCCACCTCGTCCACATGAGCCTCCGGCATTAAAAATGGCCGCCAATATGATTTCAATCTACCAACAGCTGCCTAAGGAAGCCGTCGAGGAATGCACCAGGCATACTTTTGAAGCTTGCTTCCTCACCCCACTGAAGGATCAGGAAGGATGGCAGATGAAACCCATAAAGAACAGAAAGAAGACTCCCGCAGCCAATACTAATGGAGCAGTTATCCGCGATGTCACACCAAGGCCCGAACCACCTCCAGTAAAGCCAGTATGGCGCACAGCTGAGACAGGGCCAGTCATCTGGATCCCCACTCATAACCGGAGAAGACAAGTCCCCCTAGCTGCACATAAGGATGTAAGTCCTGCAGCCAGGCGTTTACAGCAGTATATTAATGGGCTCGATGAATATGAACAAAAGAAGCCCGGGCACCTGCTGGTGAAAGACTGTATACTCTGGAAACAACTCGAAGAATTGAAAATTAAAGAGCAGTCAGAGGCAGAACAAGAAAAAGCTGAGACTGAACCCTTCTGGGGGCAGGGGCCAATAAAGCCAAATGCCCAGAAAAAGAAGAGACGGCCCAAGTCCAAGAAGGGAAAGAGGGTCGTGACAGTACAATGTAACACCCTATCGGCACTCTTTACCTCGCCCGGGGAGAATGGTGAGGATGAAACGTCAAATGCCCCGCTAGAGGCCAACCATGCCGAGGCCTCAACCTCAGCACATGCAACATGCTCCGGAAGAAGGTGGGGGCACCCACCACCAGCTAATCATAACATTATGTTCAGAGGGGAACAACCCTACCAGATTCCTGAACCAGAGGTGCTGGGTGTCCAGATTCCTCCCCCTGCTAGCTTATACCAGGAAGAGAAGAAGGGAGGTCAAATTCCAACATTTCTGGAATTTCTATCCAGTCTGGAAAATGGGCAGTCGATACAGGCTGGGCCAGATAAAGGCAAGAGACCTCAGCAGTCGGCATCTGTAGCCTACAAGCAGAATGAGAAAGAGGAGGATAACTCTCCGACGGCACCAGGGGCCGTTGCTATAGAAGAAGCCCCCCAAGAAATCAGTCCAGAGGTTGAAGCCAGCACTGGTCAGCAGAGGTCACGAGCACCACATGAACCTCCAAGACCCCGATGGGCGGAAGAAATGAGACTGTCTAATGTCAGGGTGGGCAGCAGGGTCATGAAAATGCTAAAGAAGCTCCCTACCATATTCTCTATCTGGGAGATCCTCTCCCTGAGTGAAGAGGCTCGCCAAGCAATTGTTGATGCCTTGCAGTCGCCGGCACAATATGAAGCACTCTTGACAGAAGTAAATTCTGGGCCGTCAGTCACATTCACAGAAGACGACATGCTGATTCCGAATTCTAGCCATAACAGACCGCTGTATATGAGGGGCTCCCTGAATTGTCAGCCACTGAGCAGGATACTGATAGATCCTGGGGCTGCCGTGAACATTCTCCCATACCGCATCTACCAAAAATATTACTTTGATCTTCAGCTTACCAAGGTCAGAGACATGAAAATTGCGGGATTCAACCAGAAATGTGAGACGCCCCTTGGGATGGCTGATTTCAACCTCACATTGGGGGACCTCACTACCGTGGTGCGATTTTATGTAATCGACTCCAACACCATGTATAAGGCCCTGCTGGGGAGACCGTGGCTGCCTGAATATCAGATAGTGCCATCCACGCTACATCAATGCATTAAATACTGCCACAAAGGAAAAGAAGAAAGGGTGTTTGCGGATCTGCATCCCTTCGAAGTATTCGAGTGCCATATGCTCGATGCATCCTACTACACGGAGGTGTCGCAAAAGGGTGAAGAGAAAGAGGCTGGGGTCAGCCAGAAAAAGCCGGCGACGAAGGCAAGAAACTGGTCTCCCCCGCCACCAAAGGGCTATATTAAAAAGCATGAGGTATCTCACATCTCTTATGCTGATGACTTTGCTCGGATCACCCCTCCTAGCATTCATCCGGATGATATCGATGAAGAAATGAAAGAAAAGTACACACAGGTGGAGGTTCCGCAGGGTTTAGTCAAGCCCATCGCCAGCCTAGAGTACCAGACGGTGCTACCACTGAAGACTATGGAAATCCCTCGCTTTTGCGAGCCTCCTACCATATTCTACACCGGGGAGCCAGTCGAAGACGATGATCAAGACTGCATGGTCCCTGAAGAATCTGCAAACCGGATGGTGCCGATCACAGGCTTGGACTATACTACCCAGCGGGTTTCGCAGATGTTCTCTAAAATGTAGATGCCATCACTACAACCTGTTGCCCAAAAGAAGGCGTTCCAGGAGCTATGGGATCCGCCCCGGGATAATAAAGAACTGAGGAAGATCACTCAGCACCCGGGATTGGGTTATACCCTTCAAGAATACTGTGAAGCTGAGGTGGACATCATCTCTGTCTCCTACCAGCATGAAGACCCTCCCGAGGTAGGATATGACAAGTACCCCTCGGAAGATGAAGAAATCATTTATCAATCCATAATGAACAATGAAGCCCCAGACAGTCAGCCGGAGACGGGGACGTCTGATGGCAAAGAAAGATTGGTGCTGGGAAGACCTACCTTGCAAAGAGGATCTGTTCCATGCTGAAGCAAAGTTTGACATGGGAACCCCAGATGAAGACCAAGTAGCCAAAGAGCTGAGGGAATGCCTGGAGTTTGAGCGCATCCTGGAAGAAGTCCGGGCTCTACAGAATGATGATCTCTCAAGGGAGTCTGCATCAGAAGAGCCTCTAAGGGCGGAAGACTCCATCTTTGAGTTTCCTGCTGATCCAGTTACGTCCTCGGGGCAGACTGAACAGAATACAACAATATTGGCCATATATGATGAGCCAGCACCCGCTGATAACCAGTATGATGAAACAGAGAATCATGAAACTGAAGAAGATTATATCCCGGGAGGCTTCGTTGACCTGCAAGAAGCCCCGCCCGAGGTCGAAGATGGAGGTCAGGCCACCGTCGATGAGCTTGTGGAAATAAATCTGGGGACCGCAGATGAGCCAAGGCCGACATTCCTCAGTGCACTGCTGGAGCCAGCTACCAGGGAACAATATATACAGTTCTTGAAAGAATTCCGAGATTGCTTTGCATGGACATATGAGGAAAAGCCGGGACTGAGTTCTGATGTGGCGCATCACCGATTGGCAATAAACCCAGAGGCTAGCCCTGTAAAGCAGCCTTCCAGGAGAATGCGCCCTGAATTAATAAATCAGATTAACAAAGAGGTTGACAAGCTGATTGATGTAGGCTTTGTTGAAGAAAATCAGTATGCTACGTGGTTAGCCAACATAGTGCCCGTAAAGAAGAAGAATGGGCAGATCAGAATATGTGTTGATTTTCGGGACCTTAATAAGGCTTGCCCGAAAGATGACTTTCTAGTGCCAATCACTGAAGTGATGATCGATGCGACTACTGGTCATGAAGCCCTATCATTTATGGATGGGTCATCTGGATACAACCAAATCTGGATTGCTGAAGAAGACAGAGTGCACACTGCGTTCCGCACTCCGAAGGGGATATTCCACTACAAAAGGATGCCATTTGGCCTCAAGAATACCGGCGCTACCTACCAAAGAGCTATGACCAAGATCTTTGATGATTTGCTCTTCAAGAAAGTAGAGTGCTACATTGATGATTTGGTAGTAAAAACTAAAAGAAGAGAAGACCATTTGCAAGACCTGAGGGTAGTGTTCCAGAGGCTGCGCAAATATGAGCTCAAGATGAATCCTATGAAGTGTGCCTTCGGCGTGTCCAGTAGAAAATTCCTCGGGTTTATTGTCCGTCATAGGGGCATTGAAATTGACCCATCCAAGATTAAGGCTATCCAGGAGCTCCCTCCACCAAGGAATCTGTCCGGGCTGAGATCTCTGCAAGGGCGTCTGGCCTATATCCGACGATTTATATCAAATCTGTCGGGAAGATGCCACCCCTTTCACAAGCTCATGATGAAAGATGTGCCGTTCCTCTGGGATGATGGCTGTCAGGAAGCCTTTGAGAAGCTGAAAGAATATCTCAAGACCCCTCCTGATGGGGCATCAAAGGCGATTTCCATACACGGGTGAAGTGTATTTGTGTGTTATGGCTTGTATAAGATTGTAATTGTGTATTTTCTTTCTTTTGGGCTCCTTGTAAGGCTTATATCAAGCCAATGGGCCATTTGTTATGTCAAGTCCAAGGCTAGGTTGCCATTAGTAGAGTCCATTAAGAGTGTTACTTCATATTGGGTCATTAGGTGTCTAATGGGTCACTAATGCACTTAAGGCCCAAATTGGGTTACACTCCCTCATGGGCCAACTAAGTGGGAAGGGTCCAAGTCTAGCATGGGCTTGTGGATGTTTCATGGCCCATGAAGAGGCCCTTGGCCCATGAAGGGGGGCGCCCCCTCTTTTGGCTCCATTAGGCTAGGTTGTTTAATTTTCTTTCTTTCCTCCCTTTATTTGACCACATGTGGTAGAATTAGGAATGGGATTCCTTTAAATATTGTATTTCTTGTGGTTGGTCATACCTCATCCCAGCCCTTCAATCCAAACCCCTAGATCCAAGGGTTGAGATTGAATTTGGTTGGCATCCTATATAAGGTTGTATTTTTCATATTGAATGAATTAATGAAGGAAAAAAAGGCATTTGCCCCCAAGGAAGCTTGCGCCCCTCCCCTCTCTCTCCCTGGTTCCTCCACCCCCTCTCCCCTTTCTAGAGTGTAATACCTTCCCCCTTGATCCCCTCCAGCATCTGAAGCAACTCCGGTGATCGCCGCCGCCATCGTCTCGCCGCCGACGCGTCGTCGCCAACGGTTTCGGTGTTCTGTCCACTCAGGACAGACCCTTCTTCTCCGAATTCCTGCTATCACTCCCTTCGTCTTCTGAAGCTCAAAATTTCAGGGTTGGTTCCCCTCTAGAACCCTTATCCCCACAAAAACAATCACGTCAAAATTCATCCTTTAGCTATTTTTTGATTTTCGTCCAAGTCCAAGTTCCAGATCTGTCCTGGTTCTGTTTACTGTTCACCAGCTCTGAGTTTACCCCATTCGAATCATCTTTTTATTTTTTTTGGGTCGCCCAAATTTAATGGGAGTTCCGTCCACATATATCTACCACCAGGAATTTTCTTAATTTTTGATAAGGTCTCTAGGTATTTTTCAAATTTCATCCAAGTTCCCAAGAACAGTCTGCCCACAGTTTCTGAGATCCGACCCAGGTCTAGTAAAGAAATCCCAGAAAATCCATTTCGTCTCCAATCAGAAAACCAAAATAATCCCGGATTCCTCTCTCATAGATCTTCAACTTTACTGAAGAGATTATTTCCAGATTCGGAGGTCTTCTCCCCGGTCAACGTCGATCTTCAGATAAGTCAGAACCTGCCCCTGCAGTTCTGGCCAGATTCCAGCAAGCTTGTAAATTCAACAATCAGAAATACAGATCTGATTATTTTTTCTGAAGACCCCTACGTCAAAGTATTTTGAGTCCTCTTTCCAACGGCTCTAATTTCGTCGCGTTCCGACGACGGGGCTGATCGCAGCAGCAGTTTTCTCCAAGTCGCGCGCCTGCAAACAGAATTATCAGGTTCGTGGCCGAGTTCCCGCGAGCGTCGTCCGAGGGCCGCCCGGCGTCCGGCGGTCGTTCCAGCAGCTCGCCATCCCAGGGGAACGCTTTCCAGGTGTCTCCACAGCAGAGGAGTCATCAGGCCCCACACGACCCCTCCGGTCAATACGTGGGCCCCCACTAGTACGAGTACGCGTGAAGCCGAAGCATTGCCCGAAACCGCCCGTCAACCCGAACTTGGTCCTCCCGGGTCCACTTGTGTCGCCCTTTACCTCCCTGCGTGGAGTGGGCTTATTTGTACTGCTGTAAACATAATGTACTAAGTTCCCGGGAGTACGAGCTTCGGCCGGGTGCCATCTTCGCCACGCCGAGAGCGTGGAGGTATCGCCTTCACCCTTACATTTGGCATTAGCTTAATTCTTTATATGCTTTATATGCCGCTGCTAGAGAGCATGTGTAGGGATACCTAGCTCGCCTTCAATTTATAATATCACTGCTGCGAGAGAGAGCGAAGCCGTCCCGTGACCCGATCCGGGCGCAAAAGAGAGCCGACCACCCTAGCTCATTGCCGGTTTCTCAACCGCGCACATCCTACGCTTCCCTCGTTAAGGGACGATCGCGAGCTTGTCGTGTCCGTGGTCCCGTCCCGCATCAATTTGGTATCAGAGCCAGTTTGAGTCTAGGGTGTTTACATTCAAAAAAAAAAAAAAGAGTGTCATGTAGTCATTAGTCGATCTAAGTCGTGTTTAGGATCATCACATTTTTAAAACAACAAAAAGAGTCATTTTTGGGTCGCATACATCCCTTTACTCGGTATATCAAAAGGTGTTGTTCGACCGTTAGGTTACGCCTATCGGGAAGGCCGCACACTTGTGCGAGTGACCTTCGGGTCGATTGTCTCCGCCCCGTACCGAGTCTTGGTTTACGTCTAGGGTCCTTAGTGTGCATTAGTTAGTGCATTCCAACTTTGCATTACTTAGTGTCGTGTCTAGTGTTTTGGTCCGAGTGTCGGCATGGCCATCCACTAGTTTCCCGTGTCCCATGGAGTCCCAAACTCCCGGATGGTGGCGATACTATCTCAAATGGAAGGACCACCCGAACCACCCCATGAGACCCGAAACCCAGGATTTCTACGGGTCCGATGACCCGAGTGTCTATCTAGAATGGGAAGCCATTATGGATGATTACTTCGAGGTGTACATCATGTACGGGCCCATGCAAGTCGATGTTGCCAAAAGATGACTTTTTGGTGAAGCCGCTGCAACTTGGAGGGACATCAAATATTGGAGGGAGGATAGGAATCTAAGGCCCATCGAGTCATGGTGGGAAATGAAGAGAGTGCTTAGGAGGGCCTATGTTCCCCGCCCACCTACCTCCAACCACGGAGGTCATTCCACTCACCAACCCCACCAACTCACCCACAATCAAGTGGGCCACACCTCTACCCAATCCCACCCCTTCACCGCCGTCCAAGCCCACCAAAGTGACCCCAATCTAGTGGCCCGCCCATGCACCACCAACCAACCTCCCCTTGGCACTCCCATCCCAACCCACTCAAGCACCTCCAACCGAGTGGAAGTCCCGCTTATAACCGAGCCGAGGCCCACACCCGAGCCGAGAGTTAAGGAGCTAGTCCACCCCAAGGTCCCTCCTCCAACCCGCTCCTTAGAGGAAATAAAGAAAATGATTTCGGATTGGTGGGAAAGGACACAAGCTACTCCACCACCCATGGATGCTCCATTGTTATCTACCTCCGGTCTTCATTCGAAACCATCAAAGTGGGAACTACCAAAGCCCGAGCCACCCGTGTTTCTTACGGGAACAATTTACATAGCCGAGCCACTTCTTAGATGGCTCAAGGATGGCTTGGTCCCACATCCCTTCCCATCCATGGACCCCACCTTACCACTAGTGCCGGTCAACTCATTCCATACCACATTTCGATCTCGTCACCATGTTGATACGTTGGATGATCTTGTCATGGGATTAGATTCACAATGGGAGTTGACGCATCTTTTGGCCCGAGGCTTTGACCAACCCGCTAGTCTTAGCTTCACCCATCCGGCCATAGGGTCCATTACCTCCGAGTGCACCGTGGGTTGTGTCACCACGGAGGTTCTTCTACTTCTCCCGCTACCGGATGAGCCCGACTTCATGACTTTGCTTCCGAGGGAGGAGTCATATTTCCTATACACGGTCCCATCTACCATGACGGAGGAAGGTGACCACCCGCACCTTCAAGAATTTCACGATTGGGACCATGTCATGTTGGAACCCACTCCATGGCGTCACACCTCCTTCGACCCTTTTGACCCCTCCACTAGTGAAGCTCCCGAGCTATCACATTCTCTCTACCTCTTCCGAAGAGTTCACTATTCCACTCATACCCCTCGGCCTAGTCGGCAAGCCGTCTCTACATCTAGGGATGATGACGAGGGTAGTTTTGGATCTCCTACCCCTTCGTCACCCAAATCTCATCGGTCACCAATGCATGAGTGGTACATCTTAGGGTGTCTAGGAGTCCTCCCTTCCATCAACCATCGTGTACATCTAGTATATGCATGGCACATATTCGGGTGTCCTGGTCCGCCGTCACCCATGTACGGGTCAGACTAACAGTGTGCTTTTTCTTTGTGTGGTTTTATTTTGAGTGATTTGTTTGCATGGTTTGTGTGTCGTTTGTTTGTCTGCATGCGTCTTGTGCAAGCTCGTTGTCGTTCTCTTATGAGTAAGAGGCGAGTGGACTCACTTGATGAGTATGGGATCGGTTTTACTTCTATATCCGGATCAATCACCTATAGGGACTCAGCGGTGATTCCTAGTGAGTCTTCGAGCTGTCTCCTTCCTTTTGAGAGTGTCCCTTCGGAGTGACCACCTTTAGCCATAGTAGTGCGCATATCGAGTATATATGGAATGAGCAGGTGCCGATCACTTGGAGTGGAGCATACCCGCGCTACTTAGCACGGTGACGGATCCGCCGGAGTACCAGAGCAGCCATACCCCTACTCGACGGGGTCGAGTTCCTCCCACCCGGGGAGAATTGATGGGGCATCAAAGGCGATTTCCATACACGGGTGAAGTGTATTTGTGTGTTATGGCTTGTATAAGATTGTAATTGTGTATTTTCTTTCTTTTGGGCTCCTTGTAAGGCTTATATCAAGCCAATGGGCCATTTGTTATGTCAAGTCCAAGGCTAGGTTGCCATTAGTAGAGTCCATTAAGAGTGTTACTTCATATTGGGTCATTAGGTGTCTAATGGGTCACTAATGCACTTAAGGCCCAAATTGGGTTACACTCCCTCATGGGCCAACTAAGTGGGAAGGGTCCAAGTCTAGCATGGGCTTGTGGATGTTTCATGGCCCATGAAGAGGCCCTTGGCCCATGAAGGGGGGCGCCCCCTCTTTTGGCTCCATTAGGCTAGGTTGTTTAATTTTCTTTCTTTCCTCCCTTTATTTGACCACATGTGGTAGAATTAGGAATGGGATTCCTTTAAATATTGTATTTCTTGTGGTTGGTCATACCTCATCCCAGCCCTTCAATCCAAACCCCTAGATCCAAGGGTTGAGATTGAATTTGGTTGGCATCCTATATAAGGTTGTATTTTTCATATTGAATGAATTAATGAAGGAAAAAAAGGCATTTGCCCCCAAGGAAGCTTGCGCCCCTCCCCTCTCTCTCCCTGGTTCCTCCACCCCCTCTCCCCTTTCTAGAGTGTAATCCCTTCCCCCTTGATCCCCTCCAGCATCTGAAGCAACTCCGGTGATCGCCGCCGCCATCGTCTCGCCGCCGACGCGTCGTCGCCAACAGTTTCGGTGTTCTGTCCACTCAGGACAGACCCTTCTTCTCCGAATTCCTGCTATCACTCCCTTCGTCTTCTGAAGCTCAAAATTTCAGGGTTGGTTCCCCTCTAGACCCTTATCCCCACAAAAAAAATCACGTCAAAATTCATCCTTTAGCTATTTTTTGATTTTCGTCCAAGTCCAAGTTCCAGATCTGTCCTCGTTCTGTTTACTGTTCACCAGCTCTGAGTTTACCCCATTCGAACCATCTTTTTATTTTTTTTGGGTCGCCCAAATTTAATGGAGTTCTGTCCACATATATCTACCACCAGGAATTTTCTTAATTTTTGATAAGGTCTCTAGGTATTTTTCAAATTTCGTCCAAGTTCCCAAGAACAGTCTGCCCACAGTTTCCGAGATCCGACCCAGGTCTAGTAAAGAAATCCCAGAAAATCCATTTCGTCTCCAATCAGAAAACCAAAAATAGTCCCGGATTCCTCTCTCATAGATCTTCAACTTTACTGAAGAGATTATTTCCAGATTCAGAGGTCTTCTCCCCGGTCAACATCGATCTTCAGATAAGTCAGAACCTGCCCCTGCAGTTCTGGCCAGATTCCAGCAAGCTTGTAAATTTAACAATCAGAAATACAGATCTGATTATTTTTTCTTAAGACCCCTATGTCGAAGTATTTTGAGTCCTCTTTCCAACGGCTCTAATTTCGTCGCGTTCCGACGACGGGGCTGATCGCAGCAGCAGTTTTCTCCAAGTCGCGCGCCTGCAAACAGAATTATCAGGTTCGTGGCCGAGTTCCCGCGAGCGTCGTCCGAGGGCCGCCCGGCGTCCGGCGGTCGTTCCAGCAGCTCGCCATCCCAGGGGAACGCTTTCCAGGTGTCTCCACAGCAGAGGAGTCATCAGGCCCCACACGACCCCTCCGGTCAATACGTGGGCCCCCACTAGTACGAGTACGCGTGAAGCCGAAGCATTGCCCGAAACCGCCCGTCAACCCGAACTTGGTCCTCCCGGGTCCACTTGTGTCGCCCTTTACCTCCCTGCGTGGAGTGGGCTTATTTGTACTGCTGTAAACATAATGTACTAAGTTCCCGGGAGTACGAGCTTCGGCCGGGTGCCATCTTCGCCACGCCGAGAGCGTGGAGGTATCGCCTTCACCCTTACATTTGGCATTAGCTTAGTTCTTTATATGCTTTATATGCCGCTGCTAGAGAGCATGTGTAAGGATACCTAGCTCGCCTTCAATTTATAATATCACTGCTGCGAGAGAGAGCGAAGCCGTCCCGTGACCCGATCCGGGCGCAAAAGAGAGCCGACCACCCTAGCTCATTGCCGGTTTCTCAACCGCGCACATCCGACGCTTCCCTCGTTAAGGGACGATCGCGAGCTTGTCGTGTCCGTGGTCCCGTCCCGCATCACCTCCGGTGCTGGGGGCACCAATTAAGGGCAGGCCCTTGATACTGTATATCGCAGCCACATACTGTTCCCTGGGGGCAATGCTGACACAGATAAATGAAGAAGACAAAGAACAAGCCTTGTACTACCTAAGTAGGAGGCTGATTAGAACTGAAGAAAGCTACAACTACATAGAAAAGACCTGCTTGGCACTGGTCTTTGCTGTCAAGAAGCTCTGACACTATATGTTGTCACATGAAGTCAGATTGATATCTACGGCAGATCCGCTCAAATACATATTGACTCAGCCAGTACTGAAGGGCCAGTTGGGCAAATGGGCAGTGATCCTGATGGAATTCGATATTACCTATACACCCTAGAGGGCGATAAAAGGACATGCCGTGGCTGATTTCTTCGCAGAGCATCCTGTGCCGAAAAGTGATATGCTAGGGACCGAGTTACCCAATGATGAGACACTCGAGGCCTGCCAGGCTCAGCCAGTTATGTGGCAACTATTCTTTGATGGAGCATCTAGAGCAGAGACAGACTCCGATGGAAAGACCAGAATACGGGCTGGAGCCGGTATCGTGCTGAAATCACCAGAAGGGGAGGTCGTGCATACTTCCTGTTCTATAAACAAGCCCTGCACCAATAATGAGGCCGAGTATAAAGCTATGATAATTGGGCTATATATCAGCCTCAACATGGGTATCCAAATGCTTCAAGTATTTGGGGATTCGATGTTGATAATAAAATAGATCCAAGGGGAGTTCAAAGTGCGGAAGCCAGAACTGAGTCCCTACCACCAAAAAGCTGTGCGCCTCATGGCAAAATTCTACCATGTTGAGCTCAAGCATGTGGGCCGTGGACATAATGCCCAGGCTGATGCACTGGCGAAGCTGGCCAGCTCACTAGCAGTCCCACCAAATAAGACACTGAACATTATCGTTATGAACCGGCGGCAAGTCCCCAGTATGCTAGAAGGGTGCCCCGAAGAAGACGAGGTTGCCACCATTAGCACAGAACAAGCGTCTGATTGGAGACATCACTTGCTGCAGTGGTTTCTACACCAACAACTGCCGCAGAAAAGAGAAGAAAAGATAAAACTCCTAAGAATCAAAGATTCTTATGAGCTCAGGAATGGAATTTTGTTCCGAATAATGGCAGATGCACGCAAGAAGATTCTACTCCGCTGTCTGTCCACTGAGTATAGACACGCTATTCCTGACGTCTCCTGAGAAAGTCTCATATCACTATACAACGTCCCGCGACGGCTCACGCGTTTTGAATCACTTGAGTGCTTTCTTTTCTTGAGTCTTCTTCCGCCCTTTTCGGCATCCGGAATCGTCTCGTCACGGCATTCGGACGGCATCAACACCAGTCAGACGCATCAGGAGGTTCCGGAACCAAGAAGGGTGTCTACCGGGCAGCCACCAACGCCTGAGCTGAGGACCCGAGTGGGTCTTTATGGGGGCGTCCAGGCCCCTGGACGCCCCCATTCTTTTAATTTTTTTTCACATCCCAAAATTAAAAAATAATATATTAATGGAGGTGTCCAGGACCATGGACGCCTCCATAAAAACAAGTATAAAAAATATATAAAATGCCAACTTTGGCATAAAAACAAAACAAAAAATAAAAAAATAATATATTAATGGAGGCGTCCAGGCCCCTGGACGCCTCCATAAAAACAAGTATAAAAATTAATGTGCCAACTTTGGCATAAAAAACAAAACAAAAATAATAAAAAATATTTTCTTGGAGGCGTCCAGGACCCTGGACGCCTCCATCAACTCCCTCACGGGCGCCGCCCACCAAACTACGGTTTGTCGTGTGTGAAAAAATCCAAATTGTGGAGACGTCCAGGCAGATGGACGCGCCCATTTCAAAATCACGAGGCGCCGCTCACAAAACCACGCGTTGTGCCAAACCGCGTGCGGCCGTCGGTGGGGTTCGGTGGACCTCTTTGAGGCGTCCGGGGCCCTGGACGCCTCCACAAGAATATTTTGAAAAAATAAATAAAAATAGAATAAAATATTAGTTCGGCCCTGATGGAGGTGTCCAGGGTCCTGGACGCCTCCACCCTCCGGAGCCCTATAAATAGAGGCCCACCCCCTCAGTTCTGGAGGAGCTTCTAAGAGATCCGATAGGCTGCCGGAGCCCAGAGGCTACCGGAGTCATTTCTAACCCGTGGGGTCTTTTGTAGGTGGAGGTTCTGCCGGCTTCTCGGGTGTCCAGGCTCGCGAGAGGAAGGCTATCTTCGTCCACCGCGCTTCCACGTCGTCCCTACGCTGCCGGAGCTCCGCCGGATCACACCTTCGGCTCATCCAATAAGCCTTTTATTCCCCTTTTTCTCCATAGTTCTTTACATTCATCATACTGCATCCTCTATCTCCCTACACAAGGGCGCCGTCTCTTGCATACTTCTTGCATTCATCATCACATTTTTCCTCCTACTCGAGTCCGAGAGGGGTTTAAAACCACACCAACCAGGTGTGTGTCAGGTCACGATCTCGTTACTTTTATTGCAAGGAATTGTTACTACACTGCCATTTTCTAATTCCGTTCGTTTATTGTCTACTATTTTGCAAGGGTACCCAAGGAAAGCCCTCTTCGTCGGCCGGCCGAAGGGGGGAGGAAGAAGCAACCCGTCATCTCCCGCTCTTGAGGTAGGCGCGATCACTTTCTTTATTTTGGGGTCTTTTGGCCCCTGGCGATCACATCTTGTTCTCGAGGCCGCGGTGAGTCACTTCCCCAATGGCCGTTTAAATTCTCGTTCTTATATTCTCTTTATATTATGTTGTATTCTGCACATATTCTCGAGGCCGCGGCGAGTCGCTTCCCCAATGACCGTTTAAATTCCCGTTCTTATATGTTATATTCTTATCTATTCACGTTCTCGAGGCCGCGGTGAGTCACTTCCCCAATGGCCGTTTAAATTCCCGCTCTTATATTCTCTTTATATTTTGTTATATTCTTATCTATTCATATTCTCGAGGCCGCGGCGAGTCACTTCCCCAATGGCCGTTTAAATTTCCGCTCTTTATATTCTCTTTATATTCTGTTATCTTCTTATCTGCTCATATTCTCGAGGCCGCGGCGAGTCACTTCCCCAATGGCCGTTTCAATTCTTACTATTTAATTTCTGCACTATTCCCATCCCCCCGAGGTCGCGGCGAGTTACTTCCCGCTATGGCCGTTTAACCCCCATATCTTACTATATTACATTTGTCCCGCTCGCCCCGCCGGAGCAATCTCCCGTGGTGGCCCCTTCTCTTTTCTCTTATTTCTGTGTTGCAGCAAACAAAAGAGGAGCCCACGCGCTCCGCGTCCTCTTCGCACCCCGAACCGCGTGACGTCACTCACAGATTGGCGATCACGGTGGGACGCCTACTGCTTCCTTTCGGCTACCTTTGCAAGTTCGGCACCATCCGTGCCTCTCCACCTTGGCGCCCGCGCGCACCCCCGTTGTGCTCACGGCAGCACTGTCAGTTTTGATTGGTTGGTTGTTTATTATATGTCTGTTATTTCTGTTGTTTTCCCACTCCATATCTTTGTCAGCCTTTCATTGCATGCATCCATCCCTCTTTTCTATCCTTTCTTCATTTTTTTTGAGGATCACCCTTTCCCGGTGAAGGAAGGACTCTCCGTTTGAGAATTCCTCTCAACGGACTAGAATCTCCAACACTGGGACCTCCGTAAGTCCCCGAAATTGAAGAATCTCCTCTTCGTTCACTGGGCCAGTTGTACCATTGAAGTTCCCCGGAGTTTGTCATTTCATTCGTGGTGAGACGAGAGACCCTAGCTGACACGGCGGTGAAACAAAAATAAACTAGGGTCCCTATTTTGTGTGAACTTCGGATCTCGCTAAAAATACAAAAAAATCATCAAAATCAAAACACAAAAAAAGGCGTAAAGGCATCCACTTGTTTGATAATCTCTGCTACCTGCTTTCTAGTGTATGTTTTTGCGTTCTGAGAAAACTGTGAGCATGGCTCACGAGTCTTTTGAGGAGAACCACCCTAGTCATGGTTTGTCAGCCGACCCGCGAGTCTATGCTATGGACTCGGGTCCTTCTCATGAGCCCTCGCATGAGGTGCAGGTTATTACCGGGGACACATCCCCACCGCAGGATATCTCTTCCTTACTGGGCGTCCTCGCCAACACGGAGCTTACCTCTGAACAGCTCCGGGCCTTCCAGGCCATTCTGAAGGGGAAATCTGTTTCCCCCACGCCCCAGGAATCAACTCCGGCCATCGCACCTCTCCAAGAGTCTGTGCAGGCCATTCCATCTCCTTCATTGGCACAAGCCATCCAGTCTCCCTCGCTTCAAGGACAAGCGAGCCAACAACCACCCTCATTCCAGTTCCCGTCACAATCTCAAACTCCCGTTGTTCCCCACACACCGCTTCAGCCAGGGCCAACTGTCGGCGGTCCGACAGCTCCCTCTCATTCCGGGTTCCCCCCTCAAGTCTCCGAGAGACAGTTTCTCCCCCAGTGGCAAGTGCCACCTTCACCTCCAGAGGAGCTCACCCAATCGCTCCTCAATAGGTTCAATCGCATGGACGAGCAGTTTCAAAATCTGAGAAGGATGGTGGACGTGAAAGCCACCCCGGAGGTTGCTTTGCCAATCCTTCCCGTCATTCATCTTCCTCCCTCCGAAATGCCCACGTACTGCAGATACAATGGTACCGGCAACCCCTTCATTCACCTCAAGGATTTTATGTATGAATCCTCCTATTGGCAAAACGATCAGAGGTCCCTGGCATACCTCTTTCGGAGATCATTGGATGGTCCCGCGCTAGAGTGGTTCTATTCTTTGGAGCCCCTCGAGGCCGAGAATTTTGAAATAGTCTAGAGAAGGTTCTTGCAGAAATATAGGGATAGGGTCGGTCCCTCACTCTCCATTACCGACCTAGTGGCCGAAAAGATGAAGCCCGACGAAGATTTTGTCCGCTATGCTGATAGATGGAGGTCTCTGGCGGAAAGAATAAGGGATACCCTCTCCGAGCCCGAACAAGTGAAGATGATTGTGTCTAATGCAACCCCACATTTCAGACACGTCCTGGCCATGAATAAACTTACTACAATGGAGGAACTCTATGAAAGGGCCCAGTACATCCAAACCCAGTTAAAAGACTCCCCCATTATGAACATGTTTGAGTCGCCGAAGCCCAAAGTGGTCAGAAAAACAGGCGCTGGTGTCCCGGGCGGAGCCACAGAAGGGGTCGTGACAAATGAGCAAGTGGGTGCGGTCAACAATGCCAACTATGCAGTCAACCCAAGGCCTCCACAAATGCTCCGACTTCCCCTCCAACCAGGTCCTTTCCCTCTTCGTCCTCCACCCCAAAATAATCCACCTCAGAATAATATGCCTCCATTACGTCAACCCCAGCAACAACAACCACAACCTCAGCAACAACAACCACCGCTTCAGTACAACCAAGTTCCACCCCCGGGGAGCTATGGTCCCCAACAGCAACAAAGGAGGTCGCTCGGTCCCAAGAGAGCCTACTATCCACCATTGCCAGAAACCTTAGCAGACATTTTTAATGCCCTCATGGCATCAAACCAACTCGCCCTACCCAGAGAAAGGCCCGTGTGGCTCCCAAATGTTGATACCTCCAAATACTGCGTCTACCACAGGCGGCCAGGACACACAGTAGATTACTGCTTCCATTTCAAAGATTACATCCATGATATGAATGATGAACATCAAATAGATTGGGATGAAATGAGACGATACGTCGCCGCTCTCAAGGCTAGGAGACCTCCTCATAGGCCATAGTAGCAGTTACAACAGCATCAGTTACAACAGCAGCAGAAACAGCAACCACAACAACAACAATAGCTTCAGCATGCCCCACAACAACAGCCCGACATGGACATAATCCAGAATCCATTACCGGAGCACCAACAGCCCAATCATCAGGTTAACCCCATCTCCTCCTTCCCGGAAGTCGGGAGAGAGCAGGTGTGGCACCAGGAAAGTACCTCCATTCTTTCTACCGCCAATCCTATCATCACGCAACACCCTTGCCTTGCCCGGGTAGCACCTCTCTCTCATCAACCCACGTCAGTATCGCCTTCACCATTTCCACTACCATTACGCCCTCTCATCCGTACCCTGATCCCCTATCAACCGACACTCTCCACTATGCCTTCACACCCTCTCATCTTCTCCCACTCCCCCACTTTACCATCCACCTCTACCACATTTACCCCTATGCCTTCTAAACCCCTTATCATCCGTCAACCATACATAACCCCGTCTTTCTCCACCGTATCACCACTAATGCCTTCAAAACCACTCATTACCCATCACCCACCTCAAAATCATTGCCCACTTCAAGCCCTACCCACTTCTACTTCATCTCCACCTCCGCCTTCCAGACCCCTTATCCTTCATAATCCGCGTGATATACCCTCTACCTCCACCATGCCTCCACCTAACAAACCCCTCATCAGAATCCCTGCTCCCGTCGTCACCCCTGCTTCATCAACCATTCCTCCACCACTACCCCTCAAACCTCTGTTAAAACCCACTGCTACCCCCACAGAGGTACAAAAGCCGCAGGCAATGGTGCTCCGGAGTGGAAGGATTTTCCACAGGGTTTTTTCCCACAACAGTCAGAATCCTGAGCAATCTCAGCCAGAGAAGGATGATGGAGAACAACCAGAAAGAGCTATCCCTAGAACACAGTATGATCTATTGAAACACTTGGACAAGACACCTGCTCAGATCTCCATCCTAGAGCTACTTCAAAGATCCACATCCCCACCAGGCGGCCTTGATGGAATATCTTCAAAAGGTCATGGTTAATGAGGACCTCCCCGTGGAGAAGATTTCGACCGTCCTGACCCCAACAGACACACAACCGGCCATCATGTTCCACAACTACGAGCTCGCTCCCAAGGAAGCTCAGAAATATGCATTATGCATTTCAATAAAAATTAATGGGGTATCCATAAACCCGTGTCTTGTGGACACAGGTGCGTCCATAAATGTGATCTCCATGGACACCCTTCAGTTGTGTGGGGTCAACGAGGAACAAATAAGACCTTCCTCGATCACGGTCGCGGCTTATGACAATAGCAAAAGGCCGCCGCAGGGGATGATTATGCTGAAGGCAGAACTAGGCCCCATGTCAATTCCCACAGAATTTCATGTCCTCGACATGGACCCCACATTCAAGGCTATACTGGGTCGCCCTTACATCGAAGCCATGGACGCTGTGCCTTCCACCAACCATCAGTGCCTGAAGTTTCCTTACAATGGGAGGATTATTAAAGTGCTCAGTACACCTGTCCTTCACACAATGGATGCTATCAACACCTCTCTGCCCTCTGTTTGGCCGTCTCATCGGCCCATATTGTCATTGCTGGATGTACGTGATTCATCTCACGTTCCACTAGCACCAAAGGAGCCGGTCAGGACAACCGCAACATCATATCTCCCTTTTCACTCCAAAGGGTGGGAGATTATGAGGAACATCAGCTATCAGCAGGGTAAAGGTCTGGGAGCACAGTTACAGGGTATGCTCAAACCGCCAAAGGAAATTAGGCCAAACCGCAGGTTTGGCCTAGGCTTCAAAGGACCGTTCAAGGCGGATTGGAAGCCCCTTACATGGACTCTATCAAACCACTTCAACAGAGGGCCCATTGTTCAGATGAGAGATTACCCACGAGAAGCATATGGGGGATCACATGCTGTATATTTGGCTGAAAAATATCCGAGGATCACCAAAAGAGGCAAGATCAAAGATCCGGAATGCGATTGGAACAAATGGTTCGACATACGGGACATTTCTGTTGCACTGGAAAGGATGTTCTCGTCTCCGCAGCTTGAAGGACCGCCATTGATCTCCGGAATACCAGGGAATATTACCACTCTTGCCAAGGTTCCAAACTATCCTCGTCCTCGCCAGAAGGACCCTGTCATAGACGGATCTTCATCTGTCCTCAACATTGCCGTTGACGGCTCATTAGCCGCCATCTTCTCCATCCACTCGTCTCAGCCTTTGCTGATATCTTCTTCCTGGGCCAGACAATTGTCTGATGATCTTCACAGATCCCCTTCTCTGCTTACATACCTACGCGGGCTTCTCAACCCGCGCCAGATCTTCAACCATGATCTGCTCTATGAGCCTCACAATCCTCTAGCCATAACCACTTTTCTCTCTCCTCCAATCTCTTTTCACTGCTTTGTCATTAAAACTGAAAACGAAAAAAAAATGTCAATTTTCAAACTCCTCAACAACACATCTTCGTTGAGGAAACCTCTTACATCTCCCACAGGTGCGTCCCGCCCTGCGGACCACCCGTCCAAGGTCCGATGAGCGACCTTTTCTACCCCTCCTCTGAGGGGTCTTCTCCTGTACATTCTACACCATCCCCTTCGTCTTCCTCTTCTTCTGTAAATATTGTCAGTCAATCTAGGAATGATAGGTCAAGGGTGATACCTAGGAAGAAATCCAAGGGTAGGCAGATCCCTCGTCGATTCCTTCTGGATTTAGCCGCTAGGTGTCAAGCCCTTCTTGCCATCCCCCAGTTGTTAGAAAATCCCATCCGGCTACCGGAAATAGAATGTGCGGGCGACTGTGCATTTGATGAAGGGTATGGAGTCTACGAGATCACGGATGAAGAATGCCCCACTGACGATGAGGGTGAAGAATATGAGGATGCGGCAGGCGCATATGCTAGTGGAATGAGAAGATTCGACGAGCCGTCAACCGCCGTAGAAGAATCCACCAAAGAAGTCAACTTGGGAACTGAGGAAGACCCTAGGATCATCCTCATAAGTGACAATCTACCACCCTCTGAAGAAGAGGCATTAATTGAGGTTCTCAAGGAATATAAGGACACGTTTGCATGAAGCTACGAGGATATGCCGGGTCTAGATTCAACCTTGGTCGAACACCGTTTAACCCTAAAACCAGGGTCCGTCTCGGTAAAACAAAGGTTAAGGCATTTCCACCCTCAGATGGCTTTGAAAATGAAAGAAGAGGTCGATAAGCTCCACAAAGCCAGGTTCATTAGAGTCTTCCTTTATCCTCAATGGGTGGCGAACATTGTCCCGGTCATGAAGAAAGATGGGAAAGTCAGGATTTGCATCGACTTCCGGACCTTAACCGCGCGTGTCCAAAAGATGATTTTCCCTTACCTCACATTGACGTGTTGATTGATAACACAGCAGGCTATGAAACCCTCTCATTCATGGATGGATTTTCAGGATATAATCAAATTCGTTTGGTAGAAGAGGATTAGGAGAAGACGTCATTCACTACCCCTTGGGGAACATACTTACCAAAGAGCGATGATGGTCATATTTCATGACATGATGCACATATATCTGGAAGTGTATGTGGATGACTTATTGGTGAAATCAAGGACCAGGATGGAACATCCAGAAGTTTTGGCTAAGGTCTTGCAGAGGTCAAGGGAGTTCCAATTCAAAATGAACCCGAAAAAGTGTGTGTTTGGTGTGTCGTCGGGTAAATTGTTGGGATTCATTGTGAGTAAGAGAGGGATCGAGATAGATCCTGACAAAGCCAAGGCTATCAGGGATATGCCGCCTCCCAAGAATTTGAGGGAAGTCCGAGGTTTAATTGGGAGGTTGCAGTTTATTCGTCGGTTTGTGTCCCAACATTCACAAAGGTGTAGACCTCTCTACGAGTTGACCAAGCCAAGAGTAGAATTCCACTGGAATTCTAAATGTCAGAAAGCTTTTAAAGGGTTGAAGGAATATCTGGCTAGTCCACCCGTTCTCATTCCACCTAAACCAGAAAAACCTCTGATCCTTTACGTCTCAGTCTTGGATGACTCCGTGGGAGCCATCCTCGCACAAGCTGATGAAGAAGGTAAGGAACGGGCAACCTATTACTTGTCCAAACTTCTCAATCCTTGTGAGCAGAAGTACACTGTCATGGAGAAAACCTGTGCTGCCCTCGTTTGGGTAGTGCAGAAATTGAAGCACTACTTCTTGGCTCATGAGGTCCATTTGATTGCTCGAATGAATCCTATCAAATTCCTTCTGGAGAAATCCGTCCTTACGGATAGGCTAGCACGCTGGCAAAGTTTTCTCTCTCAGTTCGACATCACCTACATCCAGCAAAAGGCGATTAAAGGCTATGCCATAGCCGAGCATCTCGCTCACCATCCTCTTCCCAAGTTCGATCTCGTCCAATCAGAGTTTCCAGATGAGGAACTAATGTCCATCAACCAATCAGAGGAGCCAATGTGGACGCTATATTTTGATGGAGCTCTGAATTCTCAAGGGAGAGGAATCGGCATCGCCCTCCTGTCACCTGAAGGCCTCACATTCCCATTGGCATACCAGCTCAAATTTCCAGTCACCAACAATATAGCCGAATATGAAGCCCTTCTAGCTGGCCTAGAACTCGCCCATTCTTTTCGTATCACTGAGTTGCGAGTCGTAGGTGATAGTCAACTCATCCTTCGCCAGGTGCTCACTAAATATCGCACTCGCGATCCCAAACTCAAGCCATACCAAGAACTCACTGCTGCCTTTGCCAAACTGTTCACAAAACTGATCTTTGTTCATGTCCCTCGTCATCAGAATATTCTCGCCGATGCCCTCGCCTCGTTGGCATCATCCATAAGGTTCCCTCTAGGAAGATAGTTTAAGTCCATTTCCATCTACAAACTTCATGCCCCTGCAATCGATGATGCTTCCTATGTAAATATCAAAGACAGGATAGCAAGAAAAGATCCTGCAGGAAGATATTTCTTGAGAAGAGGGAGATCATGTTGGCAGAGGCCGAAGAAGAACTGGCTGATGAAGAGAAACCATGGTTCTATGAAATCGTCAAATACTGCCAAGATCAGTCTTATCCTGAAGGGGCCACCATAGAGGACAAGAAAGCCATAAGAAGGGTGGCTCAGAAATATACTTTGGTTGGAGGTCTACTCTATAGGAGGAGCCTTACTGGTATTCTGTTAAGATGTCTTGGTGACGATGAGGTTTGGAAATGTGTAGAGGAGACGCACTCGGGTGTGTGCGGTGGCCACGTAAATAGTCAGATGCTCGCCAAGAAGATCATTCGGCAAGGCTTTTATTGGCCCACTATGGAAGAGGATTGTGCTGTCTATGTCCGTAGGTGTGTCAAGTGTCAACTTCACGCCGATAAAATCCATTCACCATCTTCCTCACTTCATCCAATATCATCCCCATGGCCTTTTTCCATGTGGGCATTCGACATCATTGGTCCCCTAGGTGATCCCAATTCCCTCACCAAGCAGAAATCTTTCATCCTTACTGCGACGAAATACTTCACCAAATGGGCCGAAGCCGAAGCTTACGCGGAAATCAAGGCATCAACAGTCTGCAAGTTCATCATGAAGAACATCCTCGCCAGATTCGGCGTCCCAAGCACAATCGTCACCGACAATGGGCCACAGTTCATTTCTCAGGACCTACAGGACCTCTGCAAAAGGTACGTAATTGCATTGCATCATTCATCGCCTTATTACCCACAAGGTAACGGCCAAGCGGAGGCCACCAATAAAACATTGCTCAAAATCATCAAAAAAACCTGCGAGTCTAGTAAGTTTTTAGACTGGCCAGAAAAACTTATCGAAGCCCTATGGGCCTATCGCACTTCAATCCGTACCCCCACCGGGCAGACTCCATTTGCCCTTACTTATGGTATGGAAGCGGTAGTCCCGTACGAGACTCTGATCCCTTCTCTCAGGGTACAATTGGACTAGGAATTTCCCCTCGACGATCGTCGTAATTCACTCCTCGCCCAGTTGGAACTCTTGGATGAGAAGCGGCTGGCCGCTGCCGAACACGCGCGTGTGTATCAAAATAGACTCGCTCGCTTTTACCAAAAGAAAGTCGTTGAGAGAAAATTCAAAGTCGGTGAGATGGTCGTAAAAAGAATTTTTGTCAAACCTGGAGGGCCGCGTTCTAAGCTCCAACCCAATTGGGAAGGACCATTTGTAATTCAAGCCGTGTACCCTGGCAACGCCTACAAGCTAATCAACGCCGAAGGGACCGAGTTATCCCACCCTTGGAATGGGCTTTATCTTAAGAAATACTACCCTTAGCACAAAACAAAAAAAATGAAATGATGAAAAGACAAAAACATCAAAAACAAAGAAATATTGAAAACCACTAAAAATATGGAAAATTCAAAATGTCGATGCCTGGCAGTCACCATGTAGTTAAGTCCCTGCATCTAACCTTCATGTTAGGATAGGGCCCATTAAGGCTTTGGTAGGCACCGGGTCTTGGTTTGCCAGAACCGTGGAGATCCCTGTCCGGCCACGTCGGCCTGTGCTCGCTCGAAGGAAGCTAACATGTGCTCACTTATGTATTTTATTCAAAAAAGTCGGTAGCATCACCTACGGTGGGGCCCCACCCAGAAGATCTCCAGAAACTGTAATCTTTATTCTTTTCTCTTCGACCAAATGAGATAGTCGGCGCCCTTAAAACGCTGAGCATGAGAAACCGAAACTCAAACCCCAAAGGCAAGAGTAGGATCCATTTCCTCGAGCATCGATCAGAGCACGAGAAGAGGGCAGTGTCCCCGCAGGCATACGAAAGGGAGCCCACAAACGTCAAACGACTATATCTCCCTCACAAAAAAAATATACAAAATCAAAATCAAGAGCCTGTTCGTGACCGTGCCTGTTGCGATAAATGGAACCCCTCAAAGCAAAAGTCTGAATCCACAAAAGGGGCCGTGGAATGTAAACGCTCGAGATTTGGTCCGAAGTTGTCTGAAAGGAAAGAGTTAATGGGCCCTTATTCGCTCGCCGGGTTAACGGTTTTGCCGATCCTCTCAGGAGGTTTATCCCCCACGCTCTTCCTTCTTCCTCTAAAGATGAAGGTTCGATGGAGTTTCTGAAGGGTGAAAACTGCCCAAGGTCTGCGACCTTATTTTAATATACACATATGGTTGCCTACTTTCAAAAGCAAAAGCTATCGCTGCGAAGGAGTCTCCGTGTTTCTGGTTGGTCAAGACCCCTGTTTACCGCCTTGATGTCTTCTTGTTTAACCTCAGGCTTAGGCCAATGCAAGCGCGTCACCTATGGGTGCGACGGCGTCTGATTCCGGGTCAGCGTCGCACGGTTGGTCGTTAGGGTTCCAGGGTGTTCCATCATATACCATCTAGAGTTGTGAGAAAACAGACCCGGGTTGGGCAAATCTCTTACCTCAAACATCTTTTAGGTGAATCCCTGTGGTCGGAAGCGACTGGGAGCCTAAGCATGTCATGACGGTATTGTCATCAGGGTAAGTCTTAGCCGGCGGGATCATCATTCGAGGGGTCTAGAGGCCCAAATCAACCTAGATGTGCACTTAGGATACCTGGGAGGTTAGTAAGAAACCCCTGTCTCACGTAGGTTAGGTGCCATTTGGGTGCTTGCCAGGCGTTAGCAAGAAAAAAATTGAAATGATAAAAACAACAAAAAAATGGAAAAGAGAAAATGTACATATTTGCAAACAAAAAATCTTTTTTATGATAAAACAAAAAAATGCCAAATATAAAAAAGAAAACAAATCAATTTTGCATGATTGCATTTGCGTGCAGCATCTCACTTTTAATACCGCTTGCATTCGTGTGCTTGCCTGTCGCATTTATCATCACCGCATCTTTCCCTTGCCTTCGTTAAATAAAGGCTTGGCCCCTTGACCAGTTATCAAGGACAGTCACAGTGACCATTTGCTTATTGAGCAAGGGGCCAAGTCAGAACAGAAATTCTGATTTGTTTGTTTCAGTGATGTGTGCAGGGATTCAGGCAACAGAAGTAAAGGTGAAAACCAAACAAACCGAACCTTGTATTTTATTCCAAAAAATAAAAAAATTACATCAAGTTCCGCCCTCTCTCTCTGCATTACTCGTCCCACTACTCTCCGGGCAAAACGCTCTCAAAGGTGCTACCCAACTACGAAAAGCGGTACTCCTACCGCTCTGTACTCCCCTTCCTATTCCCACACCCCGGCGTTGATCCACGGAAGCAGCAGAGAAGCTACCAACACGAAAGCCACGCTCTCGTGCTCTTCGGTAGCGCTCCTCACCATCTCTCAGCCACTGTTCAGCAAGACCAAGGCTGATTCGGAGTTCGAATAGTTGGGCCTCCATGGCCCTTTGTTCCTCCCTTTCAGTCAATCTGTTGGCTCTTTCTCTCTCTGCGTCTCTTTCTTCTCTGCACGTTCTCTCTCACGGTCTTCCCTCTCCAACTGGAGAGTGATCCTCAATTCCACGGCATCCCTAGAGGAGTCGTCATCAGGATGACGCTGCAGTTCCCTCTCCAGTTCTGCTATCCTAGCCTCCCTCTGCGCAGCTTGGGCAAGCGCTTCTTCCATCTCCTTTTCCTGCCAAGTGTACCATCTCAGATACGCGATAAGGTGTAAACAAAGAGAACTCAACACTGAAACTTTTACCTGTATACAGAGCATCCCTTCTGCCTCCGCAGTACGCTGCGTGGCATGAGCAAGTTGCTCATGAAGCAAGTCAAGTTCTGAGGTGGGAATCCACAAGCTGGAAGAGGCACCACCTACTCCCATCGCTGGGGAAGCCGCGCCAATCTGGGCATGCTACGACCGCATGAATTAGCAGCCAACATTTAGAATCTGCGATTTTAATTAGGAATGCACTGTACACCTACCAAGGCGCTCGTAGCTCCGCGGGCATCGCCCAACCGTTGCTCCATCTCTGCCAAGCGAGTTCGTAAAGTCGCTATCATCATATCACGGATATCTTGAGCCATACGAGTCAGCATTTCCACCATAAAACCAAAAAAAGGGAGAAAGAAGAAAAGAGAAAAAGGGGAAACGTACCTCCACAAGTCCCCGGGGTTGGAGCCGCTCTGCGTACTTTGTCCTATATAGACGCAAGTAGTCCTCGCTATCCCGCGCATGTGATTCTACAATCGTGCCACCCCGTTGCCAGTCCTCATACTATTCAGGGAACCGCACGCGCCAGTCAATGCAGGTCGCCGGTCCTCGCGTCTTTCTCCCGACACGAGGTGGCGCAGCTGAATCCACCCATTCTTGAGCCAGTCCTAAAGTCCTCATAACCAATCGTAGCCGAAGCGGCTCGATTTCATTCAGGCAGTGCATCCACAGTTCCCGTCCAAACCGGGCACGACTTGCTAGAACCCACGGCTGGTCGGCATCGACCATGTCTGAGTAGGGTCTCCAGTTTACCATCGCTGCAGGGAACTCCTGTAGCTCCCGCCTTAGCACCATCAGTTGGTAGGTTAGGGGTGCGGCACTCATGATGGGTTCCCACCGCCTGACTAGCAGCACCATCGCGGGTCGCCAATGCCGAGCTCTCCCCATGGGGAGGTAATAATAGCTCCACAGCTACTCGGCGCATTTCATCAGTACCTTGCAAAAACACAAAAAAAAATACAAAACAAGCAGAACCAAAAATACCTGGATGAATGGTGTAAAACCACTCACAGCCATCTCACGATCCACTTCTTGGAACAGGCCTGCAAACAAGTGTGCCAGCATGGCAGCTCCCCAGACGTAGTATCCTACTCTTTCAAGGTCTAATAGCAGCTCCAGGAAGCGACATTGGATACCATCCCCTTTCGAGCTCAGTACTAATCTCCCCAAAAGGAAGAGGAGAAATCTCCTCAAATCTATGTTGCATCTTTCCCAGTTGCCGAAATATGTGCAGTACACGGCACGGCATCCTATTTCCATCCTTTCCATGAACTCTTCTGAAGATTCATCGTCCCGCCGACGAGTGTCGGTGAGCCCTAATGCATCCATGAGGGACGCCCTAGCTACCGACCTATTTTTCCGACCATCTAGGTCCAAACCCAGTAGCTTCCGAGCACCTTCTCGGTAATCCGCATAAGTGACCCCGGTCACTGCCTCGCCCTCCACCTTCAGGCTTGTGATCCGGACCATGTCCTCCAAGCTGGGCACCATGTGCCCCCAGGGCATCAGGAATGCCCGACTCACTGGGTCCCATCTCTCACACAAGGCTTGGATCAGGACCAGGTCGAGCTGGATCGGCTCGATCCGAAGAAAGGTGCCAAATCCCATCACGTCTAGCCTGGCCTTCTGAAAATCTGGGAGACCCCTGTATGCGGCCACTGCTAACTCCCATGAAATGTGTGATTTCATCACACTCTACGCATGCAGGGAATGGAGAGGAGGTTTGGTCAGAAAGAAAGGAAAAAAAAAGAATGAAAAAAGGGGCAGGAAAACTTGGCTTACAAGTTGTGATTGGGCCCTTTCGCTGAAGTGCCCTTCGAGGTCCGAAAGCCTCCTGAAACTACTACCACTGGACCTGCTTCTCTTCGAGGAGTGGGAAGATTTGCCCTCCATCCAACTCTCAGAATTTTGAACTCCTCCTCTCCCGTGAGAACTTGTGCTCCTCGAGTTAGCTCTCGATATACCTGGGAGGATAAAAGGGATAAGAATTTATAGAAATGGAAGGAGTGCAGGTCAAGATTACCTCCATCACCTTTAATAATAGCCCTCGCGATGAGGCACCTACCATGCGGTCCCGTGTGTCACTTCACCGCTCGCACAGGGTGATTGATTGGACGAAGAATATGACGACTAGCCCCCTATGTTGTCTAGGGATACCCTATCATGTTTTGGAGGACGTCCGCAAAACTTGACGCAACATCCAGGAGAAGGAACTAGGGCCGTCATTATTGACTTCGACGACAGATTCCCATGGTAAATGGTCACAACAAGACGCGATTCTCTGCTTGGGGTGGAGTCTCGGCAGACCCATCACATGGGAACAGTGCAAAGGAGAGGAAGTGTAGAGAAGAAGGAATACACAAGAGAACAAACGAGCAGCAGAAAATCAAATCACTCCATTCATAATTCTATATAAGTTGTCATAAACACTACAATCATAGAGAGGTGGCGGGTCCACTAGCTCGCCAACTCTTGCCATTATCTTCATGCTCGTCCCTCTAGGCGTCCCTCTCCTCTCCCCTGAGGTGAGGGTCCCTCAGAAGCCTCCGGGATCCCCGTGCAGTAGCACCCGCCTCGCCTCGTGGCGTCGGCTCCACAGTAATGACTCGCTGCTCCTCCCCTGGCGTGGCAAAGAAGCCACTAGCGACAAAGCGACCAGACTGGCGCAGTCGCTCCCCGAACTCTCGCGCTCTCTCCTAGCGCGTCTCCATCTCTCCTAGTCTCCGCACGACGGCCTGAAGGCCCAGCTGGAGCTCCCTCACTTGGGCCTCCAAGGCCCTCCTCTCGGTCTGATCCCGCTGTCGCTCGGACCTTCTCTCAGCTTTCTCTCTCTCTGCCTCTCTCCTCATCATCTGCAGAAGAACCCTTAACTCCAGGATGTCTGGAGAAGGTCTCTCCTCACCGCGAAGTCGCAGCTCTGCTATAGTCGCCACCTAGGCATCACGCTCCTCTTCCGCCCGGGCAGCCCGAGCCACCGCACCAGCAAGTTGCTCCCGGAGGGAGGCAATCTCAAGAAAAGGGGCCGAGGAACTGGAAGATGCGCCGCCAGCCACTCCCCCCATCGCTGTCTGCTGGGCACGCTGGAACAAACAAACAACAACCGTCAGCTAAGCTCCACATTTAAAAATAGAAAATGCAGCACTTAGCTTACCAAGAGCGACAGTTCCTGTTGAGTGGCGGCCAGCTGCCGCCTGACCTCGACTAATTGGGCACGCGACCCGTCGACATCGTGCGTATCCCCGGCTTGGGGAAGCCCCGCATAACTCTCTCTCTACCGCCGCAGGAAGTCGGCACTATCCTGCACCAGTACGCTCCCTTGCTGCCCAGGGAGACGTATGCGCCAGTCTTCAAGCTTCGCCTTGCCGCGACTCTCCTTCCTGACGCGGCTCGGCTCGTCTGCACTCACCCACTCATCGGCCAGGCCCAGGGTCCTCGCCATGTCCTGCACCAAGAAAGAAGGGCCTCGCATCATAACAAAGAACGCGTCCCCTGTCTAGGACACGTCCATCATTTGAGTGCAACACTCGCCGAACCCTTTCCCCCCTCGCGCGGCTCGCTTCAAAACTCAAAATGGATCAAAAGAGAAAGAGATCGGAGGACCTACCAGACCGTGTTCACCTCCCTCCGCGACATCGGGCCCCTCGGGTCCCTCGGGGGCCCGAAGCGGCCCTTCCTCCTCCATGGACGCCGTTCCGTGTTCTTGCGTGTCCCTCCTCGGGCGAGGAGTTCCTCGTCCCTCTCCACCTCCACCATGGTCGGGCCCACCGAACTCCATCGATCAAAAGAGGAGGAAGATGAAAAAGGGGGCAAGCGAGTTTCGGCGGAAGGCGGGCTCGTTTGTGGGTAAGGCACGGGAGAAGAAAGGCCACCCGACGCTTTAAATTTGAATTCAAGGATTAAGATGCGTCCTCGCGCCTGGACGCGCCCAAAAAGGGAGAAAGGAACATAATCCCCCCGTGCAAAGTAGTTCCCTTCTGTCCAGGGCAAAAGTCTCGTGAAGCGTAAACAACGTGGTGCAAAAGAAAGTGCGAGAAAGAAAAGGGCACGCCACACGAAATCTATTTCATATAATAGTCAAAGTACATCATACAGTGAGAAGGGTGACGTGTACAAGCAACTCTCTAACTCTCGCTGCCACCCTCCTGGTCATCTCTCTCCTCCCTCCTCTGTCGGGGATCCCTAGGGGGCCTCTCCGAACCCTGAGAAGCCGTGCTAACCTCGCCCTGCGGTGGCACTCCAGCCTCGAAGGCGCAACGACGCTCCTCGGCCGAAGAAACCAGATAGCTGCCCATGGAAAAAGAACCAGACTGACGAAGTCGCGCCCCGCGTTCCTTCGCCCTCTGGTACCGCTCCTCGCTCTCCCGAAGCCTCCCCTCCGCCGCACCGAGACTCAATCGGAGCTCAAGCAGCTGGGCCTCCAGAGCCCTCCTCTCGGTCTGATCCCGCTGTCCCTCCTCTCTCTCTCTCTCCCTCTCCTCTCTCTCTCACCGCCTCCCTCCTCGACAGCTCGAGGGCGATCCGCAGATCCAGCACGTCACGAGGGAGCTCCTCAGCCTCCCGTCGACGCTCCTCCTCCAGCTCCACAATCCGGGCGTCACGCTCCGCCACCCGAGCGTCGCGCTCCTGCTCGGCACGAACAGCACGTGCCAGGGCCTCTCGGACCTCGGTCACCTGTCAAAGCACGCATGCACCGTAAGAGAACAGTGATAGAAGGAGAGCAGCCAGAAGGAGAGTCGAGGTCAGGCAAACGCTCACTCGAGCCTCGCGGTCACGCTCGGCCTCCTCAGCCTGAGCCACCGCATACGCCAGCTGCTCCTGGAGGGCAGAAACCTCCAGAGGAGGGCCCCGCGAACTGGAACCCGCTCCACCAGCCATCCCGGCTGCCGCTGTCTGGTGGGCCCGCTGAAACACAGAGCGAACGACAGTTAGAGGCCAAGTATCAAAAATCCAGGTCACAAAAAAATGCATCGCATAAACTCACCAGGATCTCCAACTCCTGTCGGATGGCCACCAACTGCCGCCTGGCGTCCGCCAACTGGGCCCGCAGGTCGGCGATCATGTTGTCACGAGCATCCGGCATTGCACATAAGTTAGTGCCACATGCATATACATATAGAAGGGTGAAGCATTTTCATTTCACTTACCCCTGCCATACCACCAAGGAAGAGGCGGTCCCAATACGTAGCCCGGTACCGTCTCAGGTAATCAATAATGTCCTGTACATAGGACACCACTGGGACCCCGCCCTGCTGCCAGTCCTGGTACTGTGTTGGGAAGCGCGTACGCCAGTCCACAATCTTCGCCTTCCCCTTGGTTTTCCGCCCGATGCGGGCCGGCTCATCTACATCAACCCACTCCTGGGCTAGCCCCAATGTCCTCATAACCAGCCTCAGCCGAAGCGGCTCGATCTCGTTCAGGCAATGGACCCACACGTCCCGCCTGAAACGAGGAAGACCCGCTACAACCCAAGGCTGGCCAGCGTCGCCCATGCCCAGGTAGGGTCTCCACACCACCTGCATCACCATACATACATCATGTTAGTTACCATTCAGTCACATGCATAAACACAAAAAAATCATACGCATCATACCTTGGCCTTGGGATACTCGCTCAGCTCCCGACGAAGTGACGCCAGCTGGTAACTGTGTGGTGCCGCTACCACGACCGGCCTCCACTGTCGCGCTAGAGGAATGGCTCTCCTGTTCCCCTGCCTGGCCCTCCCCATCGGGAAGTAGTAATAACTCCACACCTGCATCCATCATACATCATTAGCACGAGTAATTGCATATTTAACTACGGTAAAATGCATAAATAAATTGTGTACCTGGAGAAAAGGTGCGAAGCCGCTGACTGTCGTCTCCCTCTCTGAAGTCTGGGAGATATCAGCAATCAAATGGGCAAGCAGAGCCGCTCCCCACGCGTAGTGCCCCACTCTGTCAAGGTCCGCCAGGATCCCGAGGAAGCGGCAGTGGATGCCATCCCCCTTCGTCCCCAGTAGAAGGCGGCCCAGGAAGAAGAAGAGGAACCTCCGGAGGTCTAGATCCACCAGCTCCCTCTCGCTCGGGTCCTGGGTGAAAGCTGCACGGGCATCTCCCTCCAGTCGTGCCAGAAACTCCGCTCCAGTCTAGCTAACCCGCTGGCGCGGGTCGACGAATCCGAGCGCCTCCATAATCTCCACTCGGCCAACTACCCTGCTGTCTCTATCAGTCACGCTCGTCTCTAACCACAGCAGGTCCAGGGCACTCTCTCGGTAGTCGGGGTAGGTGACCCCACTCACCGCCTCTCCGTCCACCTGTAGCCCGGTGATCCGAGCCATGTCCTCCAGTGACGGCACCATGTGCCCCCAGGGCATCAGAAACGCCCGGCTCGGCGCGTGCCACCGCTCCCTCAATGCCTGGATAAGAGGAAGGTCGAGCCAAAAGGGCTCGATCCTAAGGAAAGCTCCAAAGCCCATGGCGTCCACACGCGCCCTCTGAAAGTCTGGCAGCCCATGGTATGCCGCCACCACTAGGGACCAGCTGATCCGGCCCTTCATCACGCCCTGCACACCACAAAACCAACAAAAGAACACATCAGCATCATGGATAGTAATAAACAATAACATTGTATATGCTACTTAGTTATTTTATTTTTATTTTTTTAAAAAAAGTATTTATGTTTTTTTTGGAGGTGTCCAACTCCTAGGACGCCTCCTTTTTATTTTCTTCATTTTATTTTTTAGAAAAACCCAAAAACCAAAACAAAAATAAATAAATAAAAAATATATATATATATATATATATTATCATGGAGGCGTCCCATTCCCAGGACGCCTCCTTATTTTTAATTCTATTTCTATTATTATTTACGTAAATAAATAAATAAAAAAGGAAAAAGAAAATGTGGAGGCGTCCAGGCCCCTGGACGCCTCCATCCCTCACTCACCGGTATGGCCTCTCGTCCGCCTATCCAGCCTATTAAACCAACAGATTGAAGTTCCGAAGAGCTTACCGGGTCGTGATCGTCCTCTCCCGCGTCACCAGCATCCACTGCAGCCTCCACGGCCAAAGGAGGAGCCTCCTCCTCCGCGGCAATCTCCTCCGCCGCAGCAGCCTCCCCGGCATCGTCCCTCAGCCTCCTCGGACGACGAGCCCGTCGTTTGCGCTTCTCTCCACCCTGGCTTGGGCCTCCTTGCTCCATTGGGACGAAGAATGGGTCGTCTGGATTGACTGGGTCGTTTGAATGAACAGTAAATGAGCAAAGGGGGGGAGGCCAGCCCTTATATATAGGATTTACCTTCTTTGGGGCGTCCAGGCGCTTGGACGCCCCCATATTTTTTTTCAAAATTCAAAAACTTAGGGGCGTCCAGGTGCCTGGACGCCCCCAAAACAAAAAAAAAACTGAAAAAATTATAAATAAAAAATTAGGGGTGTCCAGTCCCCTGGACGGCCCCATAATAAAAATTTCAAAAAAATATATATAATAAAAGAGAAAAAGATAAGAGTGTGTATATAATCCAAACAAAAGAAAAAACACAAAGAAAAAGAAAAACCACAAAAAAGATAATAATAATTAAGGGGACGGGGGTCCCAAAACATCCATGCCAGATTTTATTCCATCAGAGAAGCAGAATGAGCTACATCAGGGGTTTAGGCGCCTTAGGCCTTAACTTCCCCAGTTCGGTTACATAAGCCCTCCACAGCTCACATTCTTCCCCCACGTGCGCTAAGGCCTTTCCCGCAACACTTGTCTTCCAGGGAGCTTTAATGGCTTTCACTTCCCTCGCGTCCGCTTCAGTGCCCAACTCCCTCTTCTTCAAAGGAACAATGCCAGTCGGTAGCGGGAATGAATGGCGTGGGTTGCCAATCTGGAGGTAGCACCGATGCGCATTATAAAGGATGAACTCGGTCGCGCCGATCAGTTGAAGATCAACTTCGGGAGAAGGCCTCACGAGGAGATCAAGCGAAAGCAAACATGCCGGTGCGCAAGTGAAGAAGCCTTGTGTCACGGTGCGGAAGTGAGACCGCCAGTCTTCACGTTTCTTCAGCCACGGAACGCGGTTCACTACAGTACCATCGAAGCCTAACACGTCGGCTATGTGATGAAGAGGGCTTTGTTGAAAGAGCTTCGAAGCAGTTGGCATTCCCTCGCGGTGGTCGAATTTGAAGTGCAAATCAAGCCAGCAACTCAGGACAAGTGCGCAACCAAAAGGAGGCTTACCCATGCTCGAGGCAGTAAGGCCACTATACAGGTAGGCAAGAACAGCGGGTCCCACCCTCTTTCCATGCCAGATCCCGCAGATAGCACTCAGTTGGTCTTCCTCCACCATGTTGTCGGTATAAAAAAATAAGAGAGCACCCGCTAGACAAATGGTGAACCCTTTCATGATTCCATCCAAATAGTCATCATCTGGTGACCCTCTCAGGGCGTCCATGACCCACTCCGCGAGCTTTTGGAGATCAATCCCCTTTTGAGTACGGACCTTTCGGGCTGCGTCGGGCGGCATGAAGCTTCCAAGGACGCTTTCGGAAGTCCCCCGTGTCAGCATCCGCATAGCCTTCACCTTCCCGTCACTCTTGAATTTCTTCAACCCGAGCAGAAGTTCCATCTCCTCGAGGAGGATGGTCACCTCGAAGGTCGAGAAGATAAAAGTGTAGGTCTGGGGATGCCAGATCTCCACTAGTGCGCCCATAGCCGCCCAGTCCATACGAATCTTCTCATAGTGTTTGGCGTGAATAAGGAGCCCCTGCAGATGCCACTTCGAGAGTATGGCCCTCATGCCGATGGAGATGTTGGAAGTTAGCTTTGAAAGCCATGGCAGTTTGGAAAACTTCCTCGGGCCTGGGAAGAGTGGATATGACTGGAAGAGAAAAGAAAGAAGAAGAAAGGAATGAAGTAAGAAGAAGGTTCACGTGGAAGAATTTTGAAAAGAATCAGCTTACCATATGCGACATGATCGTCCCACTCAGATGACCCTTGAGGTCGGAGAGTCGCCTGATCTCGCTGCTAGGCCTGCTCCTCTTCATAACGCGGGAAGACTCTCCTTCCATCCTGAAATCTCTAGATTCTCCCCTCTTTCCTCTCCTGAGCTTCCAAAACTCACCTCGATGTTTTTGAATGAACTAGCCTAAGGGGAGTTCTTATAGGAAGGATAGGGCGCTACAGGACGGAACATGTCACATCAGCGGTCAATGTCAGGATTTTGGCTAGATCTCCTTTCCATTGTGGTGCGATTCTTTTACGATTCTGTTACTTTCTGATGTTATTAATCCATGCTGGCCTGTGCAGATTTTACTAACGGACGTCTTTGTCCTATCTCTTGTCCCACCTTTTAATGGTTGGTCCCACCATGTCATGCATCGTAGTATATGATACTTACGCTACTAGAACATGTCAAGGACCTTGCGGCCCGAACAAATCTGGAATTTGAGTTCCCCTTCAACAAAAATAGTGATGATCCCGGAAGAATTTGGGTTGTACGGATAGGCTGTTAACTTGTGGTAGCATGGGGATGACGGTTCCATTCAGTGAGTTGGTGCGCAGATAAACGGGCCCCAACCCAGTGTCGGCTCACCGGATCGGTATCCTGACCCGTTCTTAACAAGTTGACAATATTATCCTTGGCTATTTTCTATTTTAGTTTGTTTTAAATTTTTCTTTAAGCCCAGCATGCATTCATATAGGACTTTGATTTATTGCGGAAGATCATTCAAGTGATTCGATTGCGAAAGCCGCTGTGCTTCAATTCTTACAAATATGAGATATTCCACTTCGAATAAAATACTGAATTTCCTTGAAACGGCCTTACACTGCTCTTCCAAAGGAGACCCTTGTTTGGACAGACCCTCAGATATTCCTTTACTTTTTACCTTGTTTGACCCACCTTGGCCGCAGCACTTCCACATCGGCTGGTAACCGCTCACCAAAGGTGAAACCTGCGGGTTTATGACCCAGGTACTTCCACACCGAGAAGTTGGTCTCATTTATTTTTCATGCCTGAGCGCACATCTCACCCTCCCTTATTTGATCTCCGTCCAAGCAATCGTCTGTAGACACGCCAAAATTGACATTACTTTGAGTATTTCTCATATTGCCTTGTAATGCCCCATTTGACCCTCAAATTAGCTTATTTGAGTGTTTTTCCCATTTTTCATGGATTTTATCCCCTTTCCCTCCTTTTTTAAAATTAACGCCCTGGAGAGGGGCGTGTTTTTAAATCGCGGCCTGATCCAGGGCGTGTCTCCCCATTTTATATATTTCTCCCCATTTTTACCTATTTTATAAATTCGTGACCTGGTGAAGGGCGTGTTTTAAAACACGACCTGACCTGGGGCGTTTCTTGATGAAAGGACGCCCTGAGATGAGGGCGTCAATTCCTGGAATTATCCAATTTTTGAAAAGAATAAATGTTTGAGAAATATTGAATAACGCCCTACCATGGGGCGTTTTTCAATTCACGCCTCTCCCTGAGGCGTCTTTCACAATTTCTAAATAAAAGAAACGTTTATTTCTAAAATTAATCCAGGAAGAAACGTCCTAACCCAGGGCGTGTTTTAAATTAACGCCCCTTGGTAGGTCGTCAATTCTTGAATTGACGCCCTGACCAAGGGCGTGTTTCATTTGCTGGCTTCGCAGCCCTTTCCCCAGGGAGTCCTTGCCTCATTAGACTCCTGCCTTGATTGGGGCTCTAGCCCATTCTTATCCTTCCCCCTTATTAGACTCTTGCCCATGTTTATCTCTTCCTCAACCTATTTAATAGAGCCATTGGCTCTGTTAACGAGGTTCGGATTCCTCTTCTCCCTCCTCTCCTCCCTCCGTTCTTCTTCTTCTTCTGTTTGGTTTTTTTTGTTTTCTTCTTCTTACGCAGGTGTTGTTCTTGGCTAAGGAGAGGCTTCTTCACGGTTCAAGTCTTCATCCCTTTTGAAGCTTTCTCCCCATCGAGCATTCAAGCCAAAAGAGCCACCAAACAAGATTTTTCTATCTTATCTCCCCCTTATTTTGTATTTTTCATTAGTTCATGATACATGCATCATGTTTCATTGTTATATTGATTTTCCTAAACCATCATATTGAGATCTCCCCATAGTGCAACTCTTGCACTCTTTCCCTTTAATTTTTATTCATATTTTCATGCATTCATCATATATCTCCCACCCTTTTGCATAGGGGTTTAAGGGCCAACACCCACAAGGTGTGTCTTGCACATCTTTTCATGCTCATCTTTCTTTATAAGAATTTGATGCTACACACCATGTTCTAATTCAATTCTTTTGTGGTGTTTGTGTCTCTTTTTGCAAGGGTAATAATTAAAGAACTCTCTTCATCGGCCGGCCGATTTGAAGAGAAAGGAAGCACTCACATCCCCGCATCTTTTGAGGTACTTTTCGCGATCATTCCTCCCATGTTCTTATTGATTATATTTTTGAGACCTCGTGTCTCTGGCGATCACACACTCCCCTTGTGCACCTCGTGCATATATATTTTCCTCCATATTGATGATTATTGCATGTCTTTTCTTTGATATTTTTCTTAAGTGGATTATTCTAAATTAGAGAATCTACAAATTGGCGATCATGGTGGGACACCTTGTGTTCTTTGTTTATTACCCTTTTCCCCTTAGGCACCCGCGTGTGTCGTCTCCCCTATTGCACCCTCGGTGCGTCTCCTTTTGTGCCCCTCGGGCACCCTCCATTGGCTTTGCACTCTTCCCTAAGTGATTTGCCAGTTTGTTATTTTCTTTTTTTATAGAATTTCCACTTATTCCAAATCTTTGATGAGCATGCTGTTATCTTAATATCCATATTGTTGATTGCCTACTGTGACTGTGAGTGTTTGATACTGTCGGCTGTGAAGGTTTTCTGGAAGAAAGGTAATTAGCGCCTCTGACAGAGGCACATTTTAAGTTAACACCCTAACTCGGGGCGTCTTATTCCAGTGTAACGACCTCTGGCAAGGGCGTCTTCGAGCATATCTCCTGATTTCTTCCGTTATTTTACGCTGCCTGTGAATTCACGCCCTGATCCAGGGCGTCTTTTACTTGATTAGCGTCCCAAGTCAGGGCGTATCTTGTGAATTTGACGCCCGCTGGAAAGGGCGTCCTTTTATTGATAGCGCCTCACCCTAAGGCGCTTTTTACCCTACCCCTGGGCCCCTCACGTTGATTCACGACAGTCACACTGTCGTGTCTTTTGTTAGTAGCGCCCCCTGCCAGGGCGTGTTTTTACTGTGGGTTTCCAAAACCCTTCCCGTGGGTGAGTTTTCATGATATTTCATATTGATTGATCATATTGTGTGGTTGGCCTGATTTCCCCTGTTGCATTCATTCTTTGCATTAGTTTGGGAGCCCCCTCCTCTTCATTAGGATCCACACACCCTCTTGGAATCTGGACGACCCTCCATTGAGCATTCCGTCTCTTTGGACTGCAAATCCCTTTTCCAAGCCTCCGTAAGTCCCCGCACCCGTGGATTCCCTCACGGACGCCGGGCAGGTTGTACCCTTTGAAGTCCCGAATTAGTTGGCCTATACGTGGTGAGAGAGGGTTCCTAGTTGACATTGGAGTTCAAACCATATTGAAACTAGGTTTCCACCCCCTTGTGTGAATCATTCAAAACTTTGATAAAATCCTTAATTCATCAAGGTTCAAACAAATCAAATCAAGGTAACCATCTCCTTTCTGTGCTTCTTTGCATATTATTTTGAACTTTGATTGCATGATGGCTTACTATAAACAAGATAACATGTTTAATTCAATTCATGAGGATGCACAACCTAGCACTTCTTATAATCCTCACTTTCAACATGTTCAAAATTCTCACCATACTTTCAAAGGACCACGTCCTCACTCTTATGGTGTTGCCCGACCCTTGGGCAATGTCCAATCCAATGGTCCTTCAACTCGATTTCGAGCCACTATTCCCATTAAGCCGCCTCGTCCCAATGATGAGAAGGTCTCCCAAATTTTGCATGCATTAGATCATCTCACCCCTCAATACATCCAAGCCCTTAAGTCCGCTGTTGAGGGTGCATCTCCTTCATCTCCCCCTTCCAATCCTAATCGGGTGACCCATCACCCACCTCCCTCTTTTATTCACGACCCTCCACGGATGGTCCATCACCCACTTCCCTCTTCCACTCATGTTCCTCATCGGGTAGCCCATTACCCATCTCCTTCTATTCACACTCCTCCTCGGGTGGTCCGACACCCGCCTCCTTCTATTCCTCCTCCATCACGGCCCCGAGGCCCATTTACTCCTTGCAATCCGGCCCGTCCGGGTTCTTTTACGGGTCATCCCGTCAACTCCCCTCCACGGCCTTTTTATGCTACCCCTCCTCCTTCAAGGCCCTGCCAGCCCTCGGTTGCTCAAGTTACACCCCTCCAACAATCTCTGCTTGATAAGGTTACTTTGATAGAGGAACAAATAAAAAGGGTCATGGCTCCTCCTACTCCGGTCAATCCTCTCCATGCCGCTTTGGACGAGATTACTAAGATGGAGAGAGAATGGAAAGATAGGAGAGAGGATTATGGCGTCAGCATTCCAAGCGAGCCAGAGCCGGCATTTGAAGAATCCGAGGCAATATGCGATGATGAAGCTGCGCAGGCACCCCTTCCGAATTTCCTGCGTTTCCCACTTCCCCCACTTTCATTCGATGAACCTCCTGCTCAGGATGAAGCCACCACTCCCAATTTACCCCCTATTCCCGAGACTTCTTGGTGTTACGACGATGGGTCAATATTCCAATCGCCCGCGCCGGCACCTATTGAGTCTCTTCCCATTCTCACTCCCACTCCTAATACCGCTCGCCCCGTCCGGCATTTCCTACGCACCAAACCTTCACCCATTAACCCTCCACTAATTAAATCTCCACCTATTAAGCCATCAACCTCCACACCATCTGCCTCCACCGAGCCTACCATTGAACTGTCCCCAATTCAACCTCCCGTTATCCCATTACCACCATCCCTAAAACCCACTTTACCTACCCCACCATTTAACCCTTCACCCTTACCTATGGTTAATCCTGAGCAGGATCCACCCCTTTTTGCACTCGAGCTAACCCCCACCGCTTGCAAGCAAAGGGAGAAACTCGATGTGTTTGAACCTCCCCCTCCACTTACGCCAACACTTTCCATTATACCTCCACCACTCACAAAGCCTTCCGCCTCCGCTTCACCTCCCCTTGCTACTCGGAATGGGGGGCCTTCTACAAGCACAGGTGCCGAGGACGATCAAGAGTCGGGCAGCAAGGATTTGGCCGCGCCATTCAAGATTCAAGAATTCATTTGCCGGATGCCAATCCGGGTTATTGTGCCAAGCACGGTCGAAGAAGCCAAGTCACCGACATGCCAAGCATTGATGCTGTGTAAGGGCCGGGCAGGGCACCCTTTGTTCCAATTTCCAAATTTTGAATCTTTGGGCAACATAATGCTTCCGAGCCCAACTTTGCAACTCCCTCACACCATTACTTTGCACTCTCCAAGGGAGTTGACATTCACCATTGAAGCTTCGGCAGGGGCTATTTCTCATACACTTTCACTACCGTGGAGGGGTAGTCATCTTAATGCTAAGGGGCCATCCCTTATTTGTTCCACTTTCTATTCATCCATCTCTATCACTTTTTCTTCATGGGCCATTCCCAGGGTTAGGAGGAGGATCTCATCCTCTCGCCCTTCACATTCTTCATATTCTTTGCATTTCATGCATTCATCGCATCCATCCCATTGCATGCATTTGCACCTCCTGCTTCCCGGGTCTCCAAACCCGTATCTTCCCCGCCTTCCGGCACCTCCGGATATTCCGCACTTCCCATCTTATTCATCTTCATCTTTTTATCCACTATCCCTGGGGCATCGCGTCCCTTTTCCTGCTATCTCCCTGGAACCTCCAGGAATTTTATCCCTCCTCTTTGGGCATCTCGCCCTTTCTGATTCTATTCCTCCGGAACCTCCGGACTTTCCCCTCGGGCATCGCGCCCCTTTCCATTCTCCGGAACCTCCGGACCTTTCTCTTGGGCATCGCGCCCCTTTCCACCTTCCTCCTCCGGAACCTCCAGATTTTCCCCTTGGGCATCGTGCCCCTTCTCATTTGCTACCTCCGGAACCTCCGGATTTTCCTCCTGATCCTCCTTCATTCCTCTCTCTTGGGTATCGCGCCCCTTTCTATATTCTTCCTCCGGAACCTCCGGATTCTCCACCTGATTGTCTCCATCTTTTCCCCGGGCATCGTGCCCCTTTCCATTTGCTTCCTCCGGAACCTCCGGACTTTTCCCTCGGGCACGACGCCCCTTTCCACCTTCTCCTTCCTGATTTCATTCCTCCGGAACCTCCGGATTTTTCTCTCCTCCCTGGGCCTCGCGTCCCTCGGCATTTGCTTCCTCCGGAACCTCCGGACCCTCCATCTTTCTTCCGATTCATCTTTCTAATCTTCCTGAACATCACATCCTTCATTTTTTTCTTTATTTTCCATCATCTTTTTCCCTATTTCGTCTCAGGGCATCGCGTCCCTTCTTTTGTCATCCCTCCGGAGCCTTCAGATTTTTCCTCTCATGATTCTTCTCTGCCTCCGGACCCTCCGGATCCGCCTCTTTCTATCTACCAATTTCTTCTTCTAATTCCTCCTAATCCTGGGTCCGACCCAACTTCTTCCACATCCACTGCCTTGGGCATCTACCCATTCTCCCACTGCTTTCGAGGCTTTAGTCCTCACTCCTCCTTCTAATTCTCCGCTTCTTCTGTAGACCTTTCATGTGATCAGGGTCTCCACACCTTAGTGAGGGAGTTCTAGCCCTCGCTTCTTTTCCTTTCCTCCTTATTCGTCTGAGTCTGGTCTTGGCACCACTACTTCTTGTTAAGCCACTTTCAAACCCTTTGCTTCCAATCCTTTTACCTGTCAAAGAGGACAAATCCCACGATGATCAACCTCGCCTCTGACAGCTGCTTCTACAAAGGTTGCAAGATAACATATTGGCGTAAGTAAGCATTTTTATGATATCATTCCCTCATTACTTCACGCATGATTTTCAAAATGAAGTGCTTCCTAACAAGATTAAGAGTGATGTTTTAGATCTTTATCTTAGGCTTTTGTTAAATTAAATCATTGTTAAAAAGAGTCTTTAGACTTACTTTTGCAGCACCTCTGGTTAATAAAAACCCGCGCTGGGAATTCAACATTCTCTCCCCGCTTGTTAAGAGCAACCCTTAGCTGGACACCGCACACACTTCACGGCGTCCTTAGCCGGCTCCTTTGGTTAAACACCGTTGCTACTTTGGCCATGCCATGAGTATATCTGAAAGTCTTTTCTCTTCTTTACTCGGCCACGTGCAGGGGCAAGAGGTTGACGGATGAGATGACCAACCTTGGTAATCCCCAATACGAGAGGAGTCTCAAATAGGGGCAGTCTTGACCCAAACTAAATATGAGTTTTCATGATATACATCTCGCCAAAAGGGCTATTATGAAAATCAAGTCAGAATTTCGATAAAAGCAAGTATGAATTATGGCATGACAAGAGTGGCAAAGTCCCCGCAGGGAAAACCCTGGTCGTATGCATGTCAAGGGTCTAAAAATTAAAGGCACAAAGCCCCGGCACAACAGACTACCTCTTTGAAGGGAACACCTTGGAAAGAATTCAAGTCCCGATATCTCCCATCCTGCATAAAGCTTATCTCCAATTATTCTTCTCTTCTCTCTCCAAGACCGAACATTTCTCAGGTATGGCCTTGGTAGGGGCACCGTTGATCAAAGACGGTCGGTTATAGGATGCCACTTTCAATGCACGTCCAGCTTTGGGCAGTTTTAGCAAAAGGGAAGGAACAAGGACCCCTAGCCAGTGGTTCAAAACAACCCTTTGATGCTGCATTAACAATGTCTAAGCCAAAATCCAAAAAAAATTGAATATTTCCCGATCAAAATCCCAACAAAAATTCAAAATATTTTCCAAAAATCTCCATAAAAATTCAAATATTTTCAAAACTCATAAAAATTTACATATTTCCAAAATCCAAAAATTTGCATTGTATTTTCTGATGGTGTTTTGCAGGAACAGTTTTGCAGAGACCAAAAGCACGGAATGGGTCCTCTCTCTACTTATTGCTATCAATCTATTGATTCTTCCCAATATTCTCATGACGTGCCACCTAGGGGCATCATCTCCCTATATCATTCTGATTATCATATCTCATGATTATTCATCTCCAAATCTTTCAATCAACTCCTGCTCGTTTCATCTGATTACTCCGCCGATGCGCATTATCAGATCCTGATCATTTAACTCCAAAACTTGATTAGCCAGATTGTCATCCTCATGACAAACAACAAATAATGATGCTTTGCTATGCCATGATTTGACTTATGCTGTTCATGATATATGCTATGATTGGTTGCTTTGATTCATGCTATGCATGCTATGATTAAATACCTTATTCATTGCTTGTTATATCTTGGCTAATGAATTTTTGAGAGCAGGATAAGAAGCTCTTGGTCCCGCCGACTGGGCATCATCATCCAAGTCCCACGGTGCTTGCAGCTCATTTCTCAATTCCCATGCTTATTGATATCACCATCCCCCTGTATGCATTCTACTATATGTTACATATGTTACTAGATTATATCAAGGACCTTGTGGTTTTGGTAAATCTGAGATTTGAGTTCCCCTTCATCAAAAATAATGATGATTCCAGAGAAGTCTTAGTCACACGGATAGGCCGTTGAGCCGTCCAAGACTGGGGACGATGGTTCCCTTTTTACGAGTTGGTGCATGGATAAACGGGCTTCGGCTTAGTATCAGCTCGCAGAATTGGTTTCTTGACCCAGTCTGGGCAGTTTAACAATATTATCCTTGATTATATTATATTTTCATTTATTATTTTCCCTTTAGCCCAGCATGCATTCATGTAGGACTTTGAATTAACATTGGAAAGCTGATGTTGAGAGTTGAATTGATCTTAATCTTTCTCGATATGAGATTTTCATTGTCGAATTGGATCCTCAGTTTGTTTTATCGCTGTTTTGGGTGATTTTCTCGAGAGCTCCTTGTTTGGATTTTTATCATCTTATTTTTAATCATTTCCCTTTGATCCACCTTGGCTGCAGCACGTCCACTGGCTGGTAACCGCTCCCCAATGGTGAAATCTACAGGTTTGTGACCTGGGGTACTTCCACCGCGCTGGAAGTTGATCATTTATTTTATCTCCTTCGTGCACCGCGTGCACATCTCCCCGTTTTATCCAAACATTGTTGATTTCGTGGGATTTCTCGAGATTTGCTTCATCTCGAGCTTTTGATTTCATTTCTTATTAAGTTGTGTTGATTGCGTGTCTCATCACACATTGACATCTACTTTTCAGTTTGCTCTGCTCCCTTGCAAAGCAGACGCCAAGGCGGGGCAGCTGTAGACACGCCAAAATTGACATTACTTTGAGTATTTCTCATATTGCCTTGTAATGCCCCATTTGACCCTCAAATTAGCTTATTTGAGTGTTTTTTCCCATTTTTCATGGATTTTCTCCCCTTTCCCTCTTTTTTTAAAATTAACGCCCTGGAGAGGGGCATGTTTTTAAAACGCGGCCTGATCCAGGGCGTGTCTCCCCATTTTATCTATTTCTCCCCATTTTTACCTATTTTATAAATTCGTGACCTGGTGAAGGGCGTGTTTTAAAACACGACCTGACCTGGGGCGTTTCTTGATGAAAGGATGCCCTGAGATGAGGGCGTCAATTCCTGGAATTATCCAATTTTTGAAAAGAATAAATGTTTGAGAAATATTGAATAACGCCCTACCATGGGGCATTTTTCAATTCACGCCTCTCCCTGAGGCGTCTTTCACAATTTCTAAATAAAAGAAACATTTATTTCTAAAATTAATCCAGGAAGAAACGTCCTGACCCAGGGCGTGTTTTAAATTAACGCCCCTTGGTAGGTCGTCAATTCTTGAATTGACGCCCTGACCAAGGGCGTGTTTCATTTGCTGGCTTCGCAACCCTTTCCCCAGGGAGTCCTTGCCTCATTAGACTCCTGCCTTGATTGGGGCTCTTGCCCATTCTTATCCTTCCCCCTTATTGGACTCTTGCCCATGTTTATCTCTTCCTCAACCTATTTAATAGAGCCATTGGCTCTGTTAACGAGGTTCGGATTCCTCTTCTCCCTCCTCTCCTCCCTCTGTTCTTCTTCTTCTTCTGTTTGGTTTTTTTTGTTTTCTTCTTCTTACGCAGGTGTTGTTCTTGGCTAAGGAGAGGCTTCTTCACGGTTCAAGTCTTCATCCCTTTTGAAGCTTTCTCCCCATCGAGCATTCAAGCCAAAAGAGCCACCAAACAAGATTTTTCTATCTTATCTCCCCCTTATTTTGTATTTTTCATTAGTTCATGATACATGCATCATGTTTCATTGTTATATTGATTTTCCTCAACCATCATATTGAGATCTCCCCATAGTGCAACTCTTGCACTCTTTCCCTTTAATTTTTATTCATATTTTCATGCATTCATCATATATCTCCCACCCTTTTGCATAGGGGTTTAAGGGCCAACACCAACAAGGTGTGTCTTGCACATCTTTTCATGCTCATCTTTCTTTATAAGAATTTGATGCTACACACCATGTTCTAATTCAATTCTTTTGTGGTGTTTGTGTCTCTTTTTGCAAGGGTAATAATTAAAGAACTCTCTTCATCGGCCGGCCGATTTGAAGAGAAAGGAAGCACTCACATCCCCGCATCTTTTGAGGTACTTTTCGCGATCATTCCTCCCATGTTCTTATTGATTATATTTTTGAGACCTCGTGTCACTGGCGATCACACACTCCCCTTGTGCACCTCGTGCATATATATTTTCCTCCATATTGATGATTATTGCATGTCTTTTCTTTGATATTTTTCTTAAGTGGATTATTCTAAATTAGAGAATCTACATCGTCAAGATTTGAAAGACCTTCTTCAAGGTCGCCTCATTGAAACTCCAGGAAAAATTCCAGACAGTAACGTCAAAAGCGTGTCTCATCACACCTTGGCATCAACTTATCAGTCCGCTCCCACTTCATTTCACTCCACTTCGAAACCATTCCACTACGTGTCGCTCCCTTGCAAAGCAGACGCCAAGGCGGGGCAGCTGTAGACACGCTATTCCTGACGTCTCCTGAGAAAGTCTCATATCACTATACAACGCCCCGCGACGGCTCACGCGTTTTGAATCACTTGAGTGCTTTCTTTTCTTGAGTCTTCTTCCGCCCTTTTCGGCATCCGAAATCGTCTCGTCACGGCATTCGGACAGCATCAACACCAGTCAGACGCATCAGGAGGTTCCGGAACCAAGAAGGGTGTCTACCGGGCAGCCACCAACGCCTGAGCTGAGGACCCGAGTGGGTCTTATGGGGGCGTCCAGGCCCCTGGACGCCCCCATTCTTTTAATTTTTTTTCACATCCCAAAATTAAAAAATAATATATTAATGGAGGTGTCCAGGACCATGGACGCCTCCATAAAAATAAGTATAAAAAATATATAAAATGCCAGCTTTGGCATAAAAACAAAACAAAAAATAAAAAAATAATATATTAATGGAGGCGTCCAGGCCCCTGGACGCCTCCATAAAAACAAGTATGAAAATTAATGTGCCAACTTTGGCATAAAAAACAAAACAAAAATAATAAAAAATATTTTCTTGGAGGCGTCCAGGACCCTGGACGCCTCCATCAACTCCCTCACGGGCGCCGCCCACCGAACGACGGTTTGTCGTGTGTGAAAAAATCTAAATTGTGGAGACGTCCAGGCAGATGGACGCGCCCATTTCAAAATCATGAGGCGCCGCTCACAAAACCACGCGTTGTGCCAAACCGCGTGCGGCCGTCGGTGGGGTTCGGTGGACCTGTTTGAGGCGTCCGGGGCCTTGGACGCCTCCACAAAAATATTCTGAAAAAATAAATAAAAATAGAATAAAATATTAGTTCGGCCCTGATGGAGGTGTCCAGGGTCCTAGACGCCTCCACCCTCCGGAGCCCTATAAATAGAGGCCCACCCCCTCAGTTCTGGAGGAGCTTCTAAGAGATCCGATAGGCTGCCGGAGCCCAGAGGCTACCGGAGTCATTTCTAACCCGTGGGGTCTTTTGTAGGTGGAGGTTCTGCCGGCTTCTCGGGTGTCCAGGCTCGCGAGAGGAAGGCTATCTTCGTCCACCGCGCTTCCACGTCGTCCCTACGCTGCCGGATCTCCGCCGGATCTCACCTTCGGCTCATCCAATAAGCCTTTTCTTCCCCTTTTTCTCCATAGTTCTTTACATTCATCATACTGCATCCTCTATCTCCCTACATAAGGGCGCCGTCTCTTGCATACTTCTTGCATTCATCATCGCATTTTTCCTCCTACTCGAGTCTGAGAGGGGTTTAAAACCACACCAACTAGGTGTGTGTTAGGTCACGATCTCGTTACTTTTATTGCAAGGAATTGTTACTACAGTGCCATTTTCTAATTCCGTTCGTTTATTGTCTACTATTTTGCAAGGGTACCCAAGGAAAGCCCTCTCCGTCGGTCGGCCGAAGGGGGGAGGAAGAAGCAACCCGCCATCTCCCGCTCTTGAGGTAGGCGCGATCACTTTCTTTATTTTGGGGTCTTTTGGCCCCTGGCGATCACATCTTGTTCTCGAGGCCGCGGCGAGTCACTTCCCCAATGGCCGTTTAAATTCTCGTTCTTATATTCTCTTTATATTCTGTTGTATTCTGCTCATATTCTCGAGGCCGCGGCGAGTCGCTTCCCCAATGGCCGTTTAAATTCCCGTTCTTATATGTTATATTCGTATCTATTCACGTTCTCGGGGCCGCGGTGAGTCACTTCCCCAGTGGCCGTTTAAATTTCCGCTCTTATATTCTCTTTATATTTTGTTATATTCTTATCTATTCATATTCTCGAGGCCGCGGCGAGTCACTTCCCCAATGGCCGTTTAAATTTCCGCTCTTTATATTCTCTTTATATTCTGTTATCTTCTTATCTGCTCATATTCTCGAGGCCGCGGCGAGTCACTTCCCCAATGGCCGTTTCAATTCTTGCTATTTAATTTCTGCACTATTCCCGTCCCCCCGAGGTCACGGCGAGTTACTTCCCGCTATGGCCGTTTAACCCCCATATCTTGCTATATTACATTTCTCCCGCTCGCCCCGCCGGAGCAATCTCCCATGGTGGCCTCTTCTCTTTTCTCTTATTTATGTGTTGCAGCAAACAAAAGAGGAGCCCGCGCGCTCCGCGTCCTCTTCGCACCCCGAACCGCGTGACGTCGCTCACACTGAGGAAGCCTGGCAAGCGATGAAAGAAACACATGCTGGGACAACAGGTGCCCACCAGGCTGGTCCCAAGATGAAGATAGAAATCAAGAAGCTGGGCTACTATTGGCCCACCATGTTTGAAGACTACTGTAAATTTGCAAAATCATGCCAGAAATGCCAGGAGCATGCTACTGTGCCTAGAAGGCCTCCTACAACTCTGCACCCTACAGTTCCCAGCTGGCCATTTGCACAATGGGGAACTGATGTAGTCGGGCCACTGCCGACTTCCTCGGCCAGACATAAGTACATACTGGCCATAACAGATTACTTCTCCCAATGGGCGGAGGCTATAGCATTAAGAGAAGTGACTGGTGAACTGGTCGCCAGATTCATCAAGCAGAACATTATCTTCCGGTTTGGGATCCCCAGCAGAATAATATCCGACAATGGAAGTCATTTCAGAAATCAGAAGGTCTATCGGCTTGCTGAGAAGTATAAGATCGAATGGAGGACTTCCACTCCTTACAATCCACAGGCAAACGGATTGGCAGAAGATTTTAACAAGACTCTCTGCACCTTGCTGGCCAAGGTCGTCAGTTCTAATAAGAAGGACTGGGAAGAGAAAATGTATGAAGCTCTGTGGGCATACCGCACTGTCTTCAAGACACCTACAGGGTGCTCACCATACTCACTGGTATACGGCTCAGAGGCAGTGGTTCCGCTAGAGCTGGAAGTCCTGTCACTCAGAGTGGCAGTCCAATATGGCCTGGCCCGTGGCGAACAGACCAATGTAGAAAGAAGACTAGAAGAACTGGCTGAATTGGAAGGGAAGCGCCTCCGAGCTCAGAAGAATATCCAAATGTATCAGGCCCGCATGGCCACTGCATTCAACAAACTCGTAAGAGGATGAGAATTCAAGAAAGGTGACCTCGTCATGGTCAAGAAAAAAGAAGTCATGGCGTCCAACCCAAAAGGGAAGCTGAATGCTAATTGGGAAGGTCCTTATGTGATACAGAGGGTCTACGAAGGAGGGGCCTACGTGGTTGTTAACCATCGAGGGGAAATCCAATTCTCACCACTCAACGGAAGACATCTGAAGCTGTATCATACGGCGCAACCGACATTCCCCGAGTAATCGGGCAAAATCTACCCTTTTCTTGGTATAGCGACACTCCGCCCTAACCGAGCTACCTTTTCTTGATCTAGCGGCACTCCGCCCTAACCGAGCTACCCTTTCCTTGGTCTAGTGGTACTCCGCCCTAGCCGAGCTACCCTTTTCCCGGTCTAGCGGCACTCCGCTCTAACCGAGCTACCCTTTCCTTGGTCTAGCGGCACTCCGCCCTGGCCAAGCTATACCCTTTTCCTTGGTTTAGTGGCATTCCGCCCTAACCAAGCTACCCTTTTCCCGGTCTAGCGGCACTCCGCCCTAGCCGAGCTACCCTTTCCTTGGTCTAGTGGTACTCCGCCCTAACCGAGCTACCCTTTCCTTGGTCTAGTGGTACTCCGCCCTAGCCGAGCTACCCTTTTCCCGGCCTAGCGGCACTCCGCCCTAACCGAGCTACCCTTTCCTTGGTCTAGCGGCACTCCGCCCTGGCCAAGCTATACCCTTTTCCTTGGTTTAATGGTACTCTGCCCTAGCCGAGCTACCCTTTTCCCGGTCTAGCGGCACTCCGCCCTAACCGAGCTACCCTTTCCTTGGTCTAGCGACACTCCGCCCTGGCCAAGCTATACCCTTTTCCTTGGTTTAATGGCATTCCGCCCTAACCAAGCTACCCTTTTCCCGGTCTAGCGGCACTCCGCCCTAGCCGAGCTACCCTTTCCTTGGTCTAGTGGTACTCCGCCCTAACCGAGCTACCCTTTCCTTGGTCTAGCGGCACTCTGCCCTAACCGAGCTACCCTTTCCTTGGTCTAGCGACACTCCGCCCTGGCCAAGCTATACCCTTTTCCTTGGTTTAGTGGCATTCCGCCCTAGCCAAGCTACCCTTTCCTTGGTCTAGTGGTACTCTGCCCTAACCGAGCTACCCTTTCCTTAGTTTAGCGGCACTCCGCCCTAACCGAGCTACCCTTTCCTTGGTCTAGTGGTACTCCGCCCTAGCCAGGCTACACCCTTTTCCCGGTCTAGCGGCACTCCGCCCTAGCCAAGCTACCCTTTTCCCGGTCTAGCGGCACTCCGTCCTAGCCGAGCTACCCTTTCCTTGGTCTAGTGGTACTCCGCCCTAACCGAGCTACCCTTTCCTTGGTCTAGCGGCACTCCGTCCTAACCGAGCTACCCTTTCCTTGGTCTGGTGGTACTCCGCCCTAGCCAGGCTACACCCTTTTCCCGGTCTAGCGGCACCCCGCCCTAGCCGAGCTACCCTTTTCCCGGTCTAGCGGCACTCCGCCCTAGCCGAGCTACCCTTTCCTTGGTCTAGTGGTACTTCGCCCTAACCGAGCTACCCTTTCCTTGGTCTAGCGGCACTCCACTCTAACCAAGCTACCCTTTCCTTGGTCTAGTGGCACTCCGCCCTAGCCAAGCTACCCCTTTCTTGGTCTGATGACATTCCAACTTGTCGCCCTCAAAAAAAAAAAAGAAGAGAGAAAGAGAATAAAAGAAAATAAAAATGGGGTTAAAAAAAATAGAGATACCCCGCCAGACTTGCCCCTATATTAGGGACAAGTGCAACAATGGCCCAAAACCCAGCTGTGGTGAAAACCCGAAAGGGCACTGCAGGCAAAATCGGGTACCCCGCCACGTGAAAACCCGAAAGGGCGCATGGGCGAAAGCAAGAGGGGGCTGGCTCCGGTGAAAACCCGAAAGGGCGCTTGGGTCGGTAATGTGGTGATTCCAAAGAAAGCCTTACCTCCCACCATAAAACTCCTCGTCGATCGACCGGCGCCTTGCCCGATCAACGATTAAACACATCCGGAATGGACCTTACGTCTATTCTGTTGAAGCCTTCATGCATTGCTCAAGAAAAATTCCCTCGATAATAAGCCCACCTCGGGATAGACCTTCCGTCTGTTCTGATAAAACACTTCCACTTGTTTTTGTCTGAGACCCACCACGGTAGAGCTGGCCCGGTTTAGGCCTTACGTCTATCTCGATGAAACCTATCCTACGTCTCACCGTGATGAAACATGCCATTGATCGACTGGCACACTGCCCGATCAACAATGAAACCTGTCCGGTTTAGACCTTACGTCTATCCCGATGAAACCTATGAAATCCTTGCATTGGTATAAACCCAATACTGATGATGAAACCTGATACTGATCGACCGGCACACTACCCGATCAGCAATAAAACCTTGTCCGGTTTAGACCTTACGTCTATTCTGACTAGATCTACAAGTCTCTTTACGTCCTGTCGTGATGAAACCTGCTGTTGATCGATTGGCACACTGCCCGATCTATGATGAAACCTATCCAGTTTAGACCTTCCGTCTATCCTGATGAAATCCATGAACTCCTTGCATTGGTATAAATCCAATACCGATGATGAAACCCGCCATTGATCGATCGGCATCTCGCCCAGTATCAATGATAAAACCCTATCCAGTTTAGACCCTACGTCTATCCTGATGAAACATATGAAATCCTTGCATTGGGATGAACCAATACCAATGATGAAACCTGCTATCGATCGATTGGCATGCTGCCTGATCGATGCTAAAATCCATCCAGGGTGGACCTTACGTCCGCTCTGACATAGCACAACACTGCTCTTTGAATCGATTCAGACCCTCCATCTGGATAGATCATGAAACTCTATTCCTTTGCGTTAATGATAAACCCCACATTAACGATGAAACTCATATTTTCAGTAAACGGCCTCGTGCCCGAGCTGCTATCTATATCCTCTAAATCGATTCGGACCTTTCGTCTGGATAGATCATGAAACCATATTGCCCTTTGCATTGATGTTGACACCCACATCCATGATCATGTGTCCACAATAAACATATGGCGCCGTGATCCATAGGATGAAAGTTCTGGTCCCAGAAAAGACAATGAAAAAAGAAAAGAGAAAGAAAACGACAAAAAGTATATAAAAAAAATGGGGTTGAAAATAGAGATACCCCGCCAGACTTGTTCGGGCATTCTGGACAAGGGCAAAAATGGCTAAAACCCAGCTGTGGTGAAAACCCGAAAGGGCACTGCAGGCAAAATTGGGTACCCCGCCACGTGAAAATCTGAAAGCACGTGTGGGCAAAAGCAAGAGGGGGCTGGCTCCGGTGAAAACCCGAAAGGGCGCTTGGGTCGGTAATTCAGAAGTTCCATGCCAACCGGCACGTTGCCTTCACCTCACCGTCACTGATGAAGCCTTCCGTCGGTCATCTGGCCCCATGCCCCACCGATGATAAAAGCCTTTCCGGGGTAGATCTTACGTCTACCCTGACGAAATCTACATACCTTTTTTTTTTCACATGTCCCACCAACAATAAAACCCGTCACCAGTCTGATAAAGCCTGGCCAGTTCAGACCTTACGTCTGTCCTGATCAAACTCCTAAACCTTCCCTTGATCGATCGGCTCCTTGCCCGGTCAACGATGAAACCCTGCCAGGATAGACCCTACGCCTATCCTGATGAAACCTACGTATTTCTTGGCAAAGTCCCACCCGCCATAAAACCCGCTGGAATAGACCTTACGTCTGTCCTGGCGAGACCTACACCTCTACATACGTCCCACCGTTGATCGACTGGCACCTTGCCCGATCAATGATGAAATCCTCTATCTGGTTTAGACCTTACGTCTATACTGATGAAACCTATGAAACTCTTTGCGTCGATATAAGCCCCATATCGACGATGAAACCAACCACTGATCGACTGGCACCTCGCCCGATCAGTGATGAAACCATGTTCAATTAAAACCCCGCTAGTTTAGACCTTTTGTCTATTCTGATGAAACTTATAACACTTTCTTTGCATCGATATGAACCCAATATCGATGATGAAACTAGCTATTGATCGACCGGCACCTCGCCCGATCAATGATGAAATTCTATCCAGTTCAGACCCTACGTCTGTCCTGATGAATATCACGCACCCTTCAAGGTCCCACCTGTGATAACCTCTACCCAGTCTAGACCTTACGTCTACTCTGATGAAACCTGTAAAACTCCTTTGCATCGATATAAACCCAATATCGATGATGAAATCATATACTGGTCGATTGGCACATTGCCCCGACTAGCTTTGAAACCTGCCCGGGATGGACCATTCACCCGTTCCGGATAGTGCTCTGAGCCTCTTCGTTCACATTCCTGCAAACCGTCTCCCTTGCGGCACGTATGGCCAAGAAGGACGTTTGCTACCACCAACATAATTCGGTTTAAAGCACCCCCCCCGGAGGCCATCACGCGGTGGAGCGAGTTCCCCATCCTTTCTCTGAAGGGGTGGACGCTCTCCTGCTAGGTACGGGCTATTCCCATAGGGACCGCTGAAACCACTGCCAAATCGCCGTGAAATATTGATGGTGCGATAAGTTAAGAACAAACCACATATGAGACTGGTGTAAAGATTCCTTTCCATTGAATAAAAAAGGGAATACAAGAAGGGCCCCTGAGGGGGAATTGTATTACAAAAAGGGGGAAACGGATATTCACTGGTGCCGAAATATGTCCTCGAAGGCCAGAAGCCCTACATGCGGGGCAGCCCCCAGCTCATGAAGTCAAGCCTCCTCCTCCTGTAGCCGAGCAGACTCGTCCTGAAAGGATGCCACCTGTCCCTCCAACAGGGCTACTTCCTCCGCAAGCTGCGACCGAGAAGTTGTTATCTACGGCAGTTCAGCCCGGAGGTCAAACAGTCCAGCCTCCAGGATGGTTATCCGGCTGTGCATGAACTGCTCCCGCTGCGCCAGAGACTGCAGTTGGCATTGGCGCTCCTGAAGAACAGAGTCCATCTTCTCCAGCTCAGATTTGCACTCCTTCCTTTGCAACTTCAAAGCTGCCAGTCTGTCAGACATAATATGTGCCAAGAGGTCCCGGCGATGTATAAACTTTAACAACAATAGAACCCGCTGGGCCCATATTTCCATGGGACAGCCCATCGCCTGTAGACTAGTGGTGAAACGCTCGGCTATCTCCTTCAGCCGCAGATAAGTCAGTCCAGGCTGGTGTTGACACCCGTTTTATACCCAATAAGTCGGGTCATCTCCTTATTCATTCAATATGATGCTCCGAGTTGTTCGCTTTTCATCGAGTCTCCTGATCAGTTGAAACCTGTTTCTTGGGTCTGTTCCTGGATAAAGAATTGGCTCCCGGTGGCATTTCGTTGGATAAAGCTTAGCAAAACCCTTCTCTTCTTTCTTGAATCTCAATGCTAAATAACGGTCCCAGACAGGTGCGTCACTTCCTTCTAACGGATGGATCTTAGACCGTTACTCTTTGAAGAGTCCTAAGGCTTAAGGCCACGTGTTCCGTGCTTATCCTGTTGAATCCACGTTGATAATAACGGTCTGTCGTGCAGCCGTTGCTTCCCTATGACACCCTATGCCTTGACCGTCATTTCCTTGAAGAGTCCAGCTTGTTGGGGATTCTTTTCGTTGATCTTATCTCTTTGGGTAAGGTTGAAAGTAACGGATGTTCCTTGATGCGTTACTTCCAAGTGGCGGTCTATCGTGCAGCCGTTACTTCTTTCCGGGAGTCCTGGCAGTTCAGGCCTTTTCTCTGCTACTCCGTGTTTGAGATAAGAACGTGGATTGACCTTATCTCTTTCTAATCCGATCCTCAGGACTTCCCGTTTGTTTCTGTGGGCTCTTGGTGATATTATCCTCAAGGATTTGCTAAGACTTATCCCTTTTTCCTGCTGAATTATCCTCTACTCGACCTACGAGTTTTGAGGGCCTATAAATAGAACCCTTGAATTCATGGCCAGGAAGAGGAGATTTTTCACGACGAAGTGCTGCCGAACCCAGGAGCCATCTTCATCCAGGAGGAGCTGCTTCCCACGTCCATCCATCTCACAGTCAAAGGAGTACTTTTGTTTTGGTCTTTCAAGTTCATCTTTACATGCTTGAGTTCTTCCTTGGTCTTTTCAAACAAAGCATTGTCCCTCCTCCTCCTCCACGTTTTTCACTGTTGTTCTAAGCATACAAACATCCTCCCAACTTTTAAAAACGCCCAGAGGGGTTAAAAAACCAAAACTCCCCGGTAATTCCCTCTCCTTTTGATGTTCTTAAGTTCTTTAAGAATTGATGCTATGCTTGCAAAGAGGGCTGATTGAGGTTGTCTTCTCTTGTCTTTCTACTTCTTTGGCAGGTTTACAGGTTCATTAGTACGAGGCCCAGGTCTTCTAGCCGGCTGGAAGAGTTGGAGTTAAAAGAATTCAAGCTTTACTACTGCAGGTTATCTGACGGTCTGGTGCAGGAGCGTCACCCTCTTCTGGAGGTCTAGGGTAAGACCGTTACTTCAAGCAACGCACGGGTCTCTGGCCGTTACTTCCAAGCTGATCTGCAGGCTTTCCTTGGTTTTCTCTCCCGTGGGCGGGTGTTTCATCCACCTATTTCCAAGGTATATTCGAGTCTTTGACTTGTGTTTACTTTGGTGGCGATCACATCTTTCCTTGGTACTGGGCAATAGCTATTTCCTTCATCAACATCTTTATTTCCTTGCTTGTTCCACCCCTAGTGGTGTGTTTTCATTTACTCCTTGCTCCACGCCCCGGCGTGTGTTTTTCCTTTTCCTTAGCGTAATTTGATTGAGATAGCATGCCCATGCTAGAGCTAGCTATGATTGCCTAGGTTCATGTTCACATGTTCATAGGTTTGAGCAGATCTTTGATTACTTGTTTGTCATCTTGCCATATTACTTAGCAAACCTCATAAGTAAGATCAAAGATAGGCAAATAAATATCAACAGATAATTTTTTGGCGATCACGGTGGGACAGCTTGTGCCAATCGTGTTTCTGATTCTTGTTTAAACCTGCCATCATCTATTTGTTCAGTGGTCTTTTGTTTCCGTTGTTTTCATTGTTCATCCTGGTTTTCTGAGTCTTCTGACGGTCCTGTGCCCACGCGTCACAGAATTCTGACGCAGGGGCATTAGACCGCCGCTTTCATCTTGATGTGTGAGCTTTACGGGCTTTCCGGTTACTTCTGTTGGTTTTTGGTTCCCTGGCTCATCTGACGGTCTCGTCCCCCTGCGTTATATATTATCCGGCGGTCTGGTCTTCGACCGTTACTTCTCTCTGACGCAGGGGCCTTCGACCGTTACTCTTCTGGCAGGTACGCATCCGAGGTGCATTTATTTCCGCAGTTTGTGCTGTGATTTGTTTGCTTGGGTGACACCTGGCTCTCCTCTTGCTCTGCTCATATCTGCATATCATGGTGTGCACTATTGATTGTTAGATTGTTAGGCTAGACTTTGCATGCACTCTGGTGCACTTAGGGTCATTCATCTTTCATACATTAGATTGCATTTTCCTACCTTGTTGTGAGGATCTCTCGTCTCCATATTCCTTGGGGCCGACTAGGAAATCACAGCAGGGACCTCCATAAGTCCCCGCGAGCCGTGGATTCCCACACGGACGCCGGGCTGGTTGTACCTTTCCCACCCTGTGTCTATGGTTGCATAAGTGATTGAGTGGTTACACTTAGAGTCAAACCAAGTCCTATATCCATCTCCTACTAGGGACCTATTGTTGAGAGCACATATCAATCAATTCACTAAGGTTCCAAAGGAGAAATCATAAGAATATTGTCGCATCATCCTAAACAACTTGCTTGATTCTTGAGTGTCTTCATCTCTTATCACTTGCATCTTGTTAGAACACCTAAGATTGATTGCTCATTGTGTGTTTTGTGTTGGTTGTTTTTGCATATTTCCAAGGTTGTCCGTTGCATGTGGAGTTGCTTTCGCCCGTTTGAGTCGTCTTCTCCAGTCGCTTCTTCCTTCACATTCTATTCCAATCCCCTCTTCGAATCCACCATGGCATCCTTCAATCCTCCGCGCTCCCAAGAGGACTCTCTTCCTCAAGGGCTCCTTGAAAACCCCCCTAGGGTTACTACCTTTCCTTCCGGAGAAGGGACTGCCCCTCTCCCGTCCTCCACATCTGTGGGAGGTAGTCAAGGTACCCCTTCTCTCGCTACTCCTTTCGCGGGCTCCGTCCTTCACATGATGGCCCAATTGGACCCGACCCAACTTCAAGTCCTATATCAAGCTATGCAAGGGTCCAACGCTTCTCCCTCTGCCGCTATTCAAGGTCAATCTAATCCTTCCATTATCGGGCCGTCCGTTCAGCCCACTCCGATTGATCTCACTCCGGTCCAACCCCGGACCATCACTTTCGCCGGCATGGAGATGGGCCAATCTTCCAATTCAGCCCATCAGTCTTTTGATAAAGGGAAATCGCCTATCCCTTTTTTTGTCCAGGTGGATCATCATAATTCTGGTTCGGTGGCTTCACAGCTTCTCATGAACCCTTCTGATTTCTTACAAGGGGTGGCCCAAACTCACTCCCATCCGGGTCTATCTCAGGCTCAATATCCTTCTTACGGGCCCCCTATTTCCACTGTCTGTCCTTCTACTCATGCCTATGGGCCTCCTCCGTCTGCCACTGTCATTCCATCTGCTCCTCAACAATCGGCGTCCTTCGCTACCCCTGCTCCCTCCCAAGAGCAGGACTTGCTTAACAAGTGGGCCGCCATGCAGCAACAACTTGACTTCCTCCAGAAAAGGGTTGGCCCACAATCCTTGGCCGATATTCCTATTCCGAGCTTCCAAAACATTCGGTTCCCTCCGCAATCTGAGCTCCCTAACTATCGCAAGTATGATGGGAACATCAATCCCTTTATCCATGTGAGGGATTTTCTATATGAGTCGGTGCAGTTCCAGTATGATGATCACCTCATGGCGTACTTGTTCCGCCGATCCTTAGATGGAGTTGCTCTGGAATGGTTTTATTCTCTGCCACTGGAAGAGGCCGAGAGCTTCAAGGTAGTTAAGGACAAATTCATTCAGCGGTTTCAAGATAGGGTCGGACCAGAATATTCATTTACAGATCTAGTAGCAGAGAAGATGAAGCCGGAGGAAGACTTCGCCACCTATGCAGACAGATGGAGGCAGATGGCCGCCAGAGTGCCGGGCCACATTCCGGAGGAAGAGAAGGTCAAACTACTAATCTCCAATGCCACGCCAACTTTCCGCAACATCTTGGTAATGAATGACATAGCCAACATGCATCAACTCTACAGCCGGGCGCGCTTCATACAGACTCAATTCAAGGATTCCCCTATCCATTCTCTGTTCGAAAACCAAAAGCCCAAGTACCACAAGAAACCGCAAGGGTCGGTTACTGAGGGGGTCCAAACAAATGAGCAAGTACAAGCCGTTGCTTTTCCATATCAGGCCGCACCTTTCCGCTACAATCAAAACCCCCGCAATCCACAAAACTCCACTCCGCACAACTTCCAGGCCACTCCACAAAACTCCACCTTTCCGCTACAATCAAAACAAATATGCCGGCTATCAGCCTCCAGACGAGCGCCTCCTACATGACACAGATGTTTCAAGTTCTTCATAAAAGTATCTTCGTTAATGGCAGCAAAGACAGGAGCGGGCGGCTTGGAGCCTCCTTCTTTCAGAACCTGACGCTGAGCCAGATAGTTCTCGGCCTCCCTCGGATGTTGTGAATAAATCCTTTTTAGGTGGGCCTCGGGGATGTCAAATACCGGCCTGGGCTATTGTTTCAGGAAAGAACGCTTGGCCACGTCCCAGAATGCACCCCTGCCATCCCTGTAAAAGTTGGTCTGAATGTTCCACCATTTGATATACTCTGATGTGACACGGGGGACATGGTTGGAAACAGTGGGAACTCTGAAAACGGCGCCATCATGGCGATGATAGAAATCTCACCACAACCGGCCATCACCAACAATGGCGGATCCGTGCTTGGCCCGGCTATCCAGGGGAAATTGAGCAACTGATGTAGGGATATGCTGGTCATAGCCAAAGTTCCGCCCGAAGCGGAATGGATAATATGGTTCTAGAAGAAGCAGACCACCCTTCCTGAAGACTAAAACACTGGGTCGAATGGCCATGGCCCATCTAACCAGCTCCGGCTCCAGAATAGACCGAACAACATTAGCCCCTGAAACGGGGTGAACATAGGTCTCTACCTCTTCCATCTTACATTCTCTTTGAGAATGAACCAAAGGAGCTGAACCTGCTGCCAAGCTCTAGAAAGGAATGCTGCCAGGGGCATTCATTGGTACCCTTATCAGTCGGCCCCTTATTTTGAACAACTGATCAGAGAAAGAGCCAGGTTCGGCACTGGCAAATTCAATCATTCTGGGTAACACTGTATCTGCCTGCAGAGTTCTAGGAGCCAATTCAGGAAATAGACCGCAGACCCAGGCATTGAAGAAATGAAAAGGGCCCACGGTCCTCAAAGAGCGGGGAGTCCGATGCTTGTACAGATCCCCCAAAGATTTGTAGATTAAATACAAGGCCACTGGGCAAAGTGACAGCCTCATTCCCCAGGCCATCTGGCATGCCGGGTATATGGCTTCGGGCCGAATGATTGTCTCGTACCCTTGAGGGAGAGCGAAAGTGCACAACCAGAATGTGAAGTAAGCCGCACAATGTGTGATAGGGTCCACCCCTGCTGGATTTGGACCACCATTGCCTACACGGCGCAATGAAGATGGCAACGCTGACTTATAGCGAGGAGCCCTTATCTGCTTGCTGGCAGTCGGACCCATGGAAGGGAAGTCTGCATATTTTAAGGGACCGTCAAAGAAATACTGAATCCACTGCCCTATCCAGACCCTCAGCTTGCTACCTTTCTCTCGAGGATGGTAACCATTGGATGATCCTCTACTATGCGCCAGACAGATGGAGCGATAGGCCTTCATTAAATACCGGTAGGAATAGCCAAGTGAATACTTGCCTTCGCCATCTGAGCTATCCTTCTCGGAATCTGCCAAGCAGACCTCTTCATACGGCTCGCCGTCAATAGGCAGACCAGAAAGCTGTGACAAGCTCCAGAGGTCGAGAGATGTTTCGCCCTCTGCTGTATAGAATATGTTGAACAAAGGGCAGAATACTTCGAACATTCCACAGCACAACCCTCGGGATATGGGATAGCAGAATCTAGAAGCAAAGACACTATGATATACCCCGGCTCTGATCAGCAGAGGGGCGTATTCCTTTAAAACAAACTCGGTGAACTCCACCGCTCCCACTCAGAATAGGTGGGCGTCAGTGATTTTGGTATCTCCAAACCAGCCGGCAGCTAGATGATACTTGAACTGGACGGCTGAATAATTCAACACAAAGGGTTCTTCTCGGTACCCCCACTTTATCGGCGCCAGGAATAGACCGTAGCCAGCCTTCTCCCTATGAACTCGGCCACTAGCATTATCCCACCGGGCAGGTGTAAATTCCGGGGCCCGGGTCAACATTTTCTTCTCCGGCTCCAGCTCTGATATACCGAGGACTGCGTCCCAGTCACGCTTCTCCCCGGGAAAATAGATGGCCTTGTGGCGGTACACCGACTCCTTCAGGCTATCTCGTTCGGCAAGGATGGCAGCTTCGACAGCACGGGCTATCCGATAGTCTCGCATGCCACCCACTGTGAAAGTTCGGATGAACGGCATTAAGTGGCGGTCCTTCGGAAGATCCGGCTGATAGTCGTTGTCCCGTCTGAAGCATGTCTCCATTGTAGTGGAATATACCCTCGATGTTGATACTGTATCCGTCTCAGAATCAGACGATTCGTCAACGGCAGCAACTTTGTCATACCCGAAGTCCAGGCTATGCACGTTCAGCCAATTTACTACAGCCCGTGATATATCTGGCTGCGCTGACGAGCTCACCCCAACAGCTCCAGAAGATGCAGCAGCAGAGCTGGAAGCCATTGTAGTATCTACAGCCGAAGAAGAGATGTGAGTGAAAATCCCAAAACAAGAGGCAGTCTTGTAAAGATTGTAATATGAAACCCTATAAAAATTTCGGCAGCATCTCCTCTTGTCCGGGGTCTGCCCAAGAAAAATAGGGAGTCACCCACCAAGAGGGAGTGATCCCGAACATAAAATGGGACTCAATCCCGTATGATGAACCTACCCGAGAATGAATCGGTCAAAAAGGGGGGGGGAATGAAGTAAGGCTCTCGGGGGAGAAACTCGCCGCCGAGGAGATGAAGAGAGAGAGAGGGCCGATGAAAATGAGGGTAAAAAATCCTCTCACGAGGTTAAATAGAAAGAAAGGGGAAGGCTTCTCGGCGAGAAGGAAAGCGCGCCGAGAACCCCCCGTCGGCCGGAAGAAAAGGGCGCGCCGAGACGCCCGCGCCGAGAAGCCCGCCGAAGACGCCCGCGCCGAGAGTGTCGCGCCGAGAAGCCCACACCGACAACAGGCCGCGCCAAGAAGCACCCGGGCCGAGAAGGGTCCTACCTCGCGCCGAGAAGCCCAAGGCAAGGCCAAGAAGGCTCCAAAGTGCTGACAATAAAATCAGAAGATATGGGGATGAAAAACATGAAAATGAAAGATACATGTGCATAATATTGCTACAGCAACATGATTAAGCCGAAGGACAATGTCAAAGAGAGATTGAGGAGGATACCCTCAAATGATGAAGGGCACCTGCGGACCCCGTGCCGCTTATTCTGCACTTACGCCGTCCGCAGGTGGGGGGCATTTATTGACGCCTGGAAAATGAGCAAGGGCGGAGACAGAATTGAAAAGAAGATCAGACCAACAGTAAAAGAACAATGATGAAGCTTGTCAACCATCTACCCGGCCAAAGCCCTTTCCCGGCCAAGCTGATGTCCGATGCCATAGTCAGTCAGACGACGGCACTGATGAAATAGCAGTCACCTGGCTGAAGTCTTTTCAGGCTAAAGCTGATGTCCGGTCTTGTCACCGTTCAGGAGACGATACCAATGAGATGATGTCCGACTTTGTCATCATTCAGATGGCAATGCCGATGAAACCCCAGTCTACCGACTGATGAAAACCTATGAATGATCTCAATAGGAACTGTGTCACCAGTGGAGGGCCTTCTCGGGTTCTGATACATTTGAAGGACCAATAAAAGGCCGAAGTCTATGTGAGGTCTAAAAAAAAGCCCTAAATGGGCCTATAAAAGTGGCGCCGGGATCCCCTTGTCAAAGCCCAAAAAGCGGCGCCGAGAGGCTGAAGTCCCACGCGCCGAGAGGTCTGCCTACGATTGAGGCGCGCCGGGACAGGCCGGCCGATAGGATACCAAGGAGGGATATAAAACCCCCTCATTCGAAGAGAAAAAAGGAGAAGAAGAGAAGAGAAAAAAAAGAGCGGAGAAGATCAACAGATAGCCAAAAGAAAAAGGAGGGAGGCAACAGAGAGCCATCGAAGAGGAGCGAAGAGAGGCATCTCCAGATAGCCAGATAAAAAAGAGAGAAGAAAAGAAAAGCTGCTGCGAGGTTGAAAGGAAGGAGAAGGTGGGGTGCTAGGGGAGGGAGAGGAGTCAATGCTCCGCCCTCCCCTTCCCTTTATTGCCGTCTTCCCTTCCTGCTTCCCCTTTCTTTTTGATGTATAAGCTTCGATTCCGTTTTCTGCTTTCGAAGTGAAGAGATCTCCCTGTTGTCGAGGAGATAGAGTATTAGTCTATTTTTCCTCTCTTCGTCCCCTTTGTTCTATGAATGATGTAAACGATGAAACAGTGAAATGCAACTTCACGGTTATTTCGATGAAATAGTATTGGATGGCCCTTTTCACCCTGTGCTCTCTCTCTCGGAATGTATGTTATCCCCCGCGTACATTAGTTGCTCGGATGCTTAGAATTCTAGTGATTTCTTGTGCCTATATGCATGCTTGTTTCAGATGGGAAGGAGGTAACAGAGCCCCAATCCTTACCGTGGATCTTTGGGCTTTGTCCCTCTCTCTCCCTCGAAGACATCGATGATTTAAACGTTGCGAAGTCCATAGTCCTTTCAAGTTTCCCAAGCCATTAGGGCCATTACAGGGATCAGAGACAGTCATCTCTTGATCTCCCAGATGGTCGGCGATATGAATGGCATAAAGCCTATTCCAGAGGGTTCGAACACCTGGTGACTTCAATCCCTCGAATCCCTTCTATCCATGTGACTCCTTGATGTTAATCTGGTAACTTGGCAGAGCCCTCTGTCCCTTCCTCGTTTGCATCCTAAAACCCCCTAGCCGTTATCTGAATCCCAGGAAAAATCCCCAAAACAGAGCACCGTAAAACCCCAAAAACCTCCACAAACCTTTCCAACGCCATGAATAGCTCCCGGCGCGGCCCGCGCCGGGAACCTCACGCCGAGAGCTCCCTCCTCCTTCTTTAAAGCCATGCCGAGAACCTCACGCCGAGAGCTCCCTCCTCTTTCTTTAAAGCCATGCCGGGAACCTCACGCCGAGAGCCCCCTCCTCTTTCTTTAAAGCCATGCCGAGAACCTCATGCCGAGAACCCATTCCCCCGCGCCGGGAAGCCTGCCTATGCTCATTATTGCTGCGCTGAGAGCCTCTCCTCCTCTGCCCAATCTTTGAGCACCCTGCCACACTAATTCGAGGGATATCTACAGGTCACAGGGTACACCCCATGGAATAAATAAACGGGGAACCATCCCCAACATCACACCGTGCCAGGGCCTAGTGCCTTTCTCTTTCGGTTTTCATCCCGGCACTCCGTGGATGATCACCTATTTCCCCTTGGGCATGTTCCAAGTTGAGGGGAGATGCTGCCGAAATCTAGTCCAATGTCATCAACCCCGATGAGTCAAGGGAGTGTCTCCGATACACTTCCCATCCGGCTCCATCTTCGGGGGAAACGAACCTATTTGGAGCATCCGGTCAAGTGGAAGTGTCAAAAGGGAATACCCTAATGATTAGCCGAATTCCGTCCCACCATTGCGTGGATGGTCTTCTATCCTTACCCGGTATGGCTCAAAGTTAAAGGTTGTGCCGCCCGATTTAGTCCGTTGAACTAAATAAATCCGCCCTCCATTCGTCCTCTTCCATAAGCATGAAGCCTTTATTTCGCACATTAGTATTTTGACTGCCTTCTGAGGCCTCCTATTTTGGCGTTTAATCAAGGGTTGTCCTTCTTAGGAAGGGCATAATTAACGTCATAGCCTTTATGGTATGGCGGACTTTTGGTCTCGACTCGGACTTCACAATCGACTGACCAAGTCAAGTCGAGCGCACAATGAAATTGTCACACATGTGACTGGCACGCCTAATAAACTAAATAAATAAAATAAATAATAATAATAAAATAATAAAATAATAACAAGAGGAATAAAAAAAATCTCGCGTCCACACCAGGCCACCGTTGATGAGCTCGTGGAAATAAATCTAGGGACGGCAGATGAGCCCAGGACGACATTCCTCATTGCACTGCTAGAGCCAGCTGCCAGGGAACAGTATATACAGTTCTTGAAAGAATTCCGAGACTACTTTGCATGGGCATATGATGAAATGCCGGGACTGAGTTCTGATGTGGCACAGCACCGGTTAGCAATAAACCCAGAGGCTAACCCTGTAAAGCATCCGCCCAGGAGAATGCGCCCTGAGTTGATAAATCAAGTTAATAAAGAGGTCGACAAGCTGATTGATGTAGGCTTTGTTGAAGAAAATTAGTATACTACATGGCTAGCCAATATAGTGCCCGTAAAGAAGAAAAATGGGCAGATCAGAATATGTGTTGATTTTCGGGACCTTAATAAGGCTTGCCCGAAAGATGATTTCCCAGTGCCAATCACTGAAGTGATGATTGATGCGACTACTAGTCATGAAGCCCTGTCATGCATGGATGGGTCATCCGGATACAACCAAATTGGATTGCTGAAGAAGACAGAGTGCACGCTGCATTCCGCACTCCGAAGGGGATATTCCACTACAAAAGGATGCCGTTTGGCCTCAAGAATGCCGGCGCTACCTACCAAAGAGCTATGACAAAGATCTTTGATGATTTGCTCTTCAAGAAAGTAGAGTGCTACATTGATGATCTGGTAGTGAAAACCACCAGAAGAGAAGACCATTTGCAGGACCTGAGGATAGTATTCCAGAGGCTGCATAAATATGAACTCAAGATGAATCCTATGAAATGCGCCTTTGGCATATCCAGCGGGAAGTTCCTTGGGTTTATTGTCCGGCATAGGGGCATTGAAATTGACCCATCCAAGATTAAGGCTATCCAGGAGCTCCCTCCACCAAGGAGTCTGCCCGAGCTAAGATCTCTGCAAGGGCATTTGGCCTATATCCGATGATTTATATCGAATCTGTCGGGAAGATGCCACCCCTTTCACAAGCTCATGATGAAAGATGTACCGTTCCTCTGGGACAATGGATGTCAGGAAGCCTTTAAGAAGCTGAAAGAATATCTCAAGACCCCTCCAGTGCTGGGGGCACCAGTTAAGGGCAGGCCCTTGATACTGTATATCGCGGCCACACACTATTCCCTGGGGGCAATGCTGGCACAGATAAATGAAGAAGGCAAAGAGCAAGCCTTGTACTACTTGAGTAGGAGGCTGATTAGAACTGAAGAGAGCTACAGCTACATAGAAAAGACATGCTTGGCACTAGTCTTTGCCGTCAAGAAACTCCGGCACTATATGTTGTCACATGAAGTCAGATTGATATCTGCAGCAGATCCGCTCAAATACATATTGACTCAGCCAGTACTGAAGGGCCGGTTGGGCAAATGGGTAGTGATCCTGATGGAATTCGATATTACCTATACACCCCAGAGGGCGATAAAAGGACAGGCCGTGGCTGATTTCTTCGTAGAGCATCCTGTGCCGGAAAATGACATGCTAGGGACTGAGTTACCTGATGATGAGATACTCGAAGCTTGCCAGGCTCGGCCAGTTATGTGGTAGCTATTCTTTGATGGAGCATCTAGAACAGAGATAGACTCCGATCGAAAGACCAGAATACGGGCCGGGGCCGGTATTGTGCTGAAGTCGCCAGAAGGGGAGGTCGTGCATACTTCCTATTCTATAAACAAGCCTTGCACCAAAAATGAAGCTGAGTACGAAGCTCTGATAATCGGTCTGCATATCAGCCTCAACATGGGTATCTAGATGCTTCAGGTATTCGGGGATTCGATGTTGATAATAAAACAAATCCAAGGGGAGTTCGAAGTGCGGAAGCCAGAATTGAATCCCTACCACCAGAAAGCTGTGCGCCTTATCGCGAAATTCTATCATATTGAGCTCAAGCATGTGGGCCGTGGGCACAATGCCCAAGCAGATGCACTGGTAAAGCTGGCCAGCTCACTAGCAGTCCCACCAAATGAGACACTAAACATTATTGTTATGAACCGGCGACAAGTCCCCAGCATGCTAGAAGGGTGCCCCAAAGAAGGCGAAGTTGCTACTGTCAGCACGGTACAGGCGTCTGATTGGAGACAACACTTGCTGCAGTGGTTTCTGCACCAACAGCTGCCGCAGAAAAGAGAAGAAAAGATGAAACTTCTGAGAACCAAAGATTCTTATGAGTTCAGGAATGAAACTTTGTTCCGAATAATGGCAGATGCACGCAAGAAGATTCTACTCCGCTGCCTCTCCACTGAGGAAGCTTGGCAAGCAATGAAAGAAATACATGCCGGAACAGCAGGTGCCCACCAGGCTGGTCCCAAGATGAAGATAGAAATCAAGAAGCTGGGCTATTATTGGCCCACCATGTTTGAAGACTGCTGTAAATTCGCAAAGTCATGCCAGAAATGTCAGGAGCATGCTACCGTGCCTAGAAGGCCTCCTACGACTCTGCACCCTACAGTTCCCAGTTGGCCATTTGCACAATGGGGAACTGATGTAGTCGGGCCACTGCCAACTTCCTCGGTCGGACATAAGTACATATTGGCCATAACAGATTACTTCTCCCGATGGGCGGAGGCTGTAGCATTAAGAGAAGTGACTGGTGAGCTGGTCGCCAGATTCATCAAGCAGAATATTATCTTCCGGTTCGGGATCCCCAGCCGAATAATATCTGATAATGGAAGCCATTTCAGAAATCAGAAGGTCTATCGGCTTGCCGAGAAGTATAAAATCGAGTGGAGGACTTCCACTCCTTACAATCCACAGGCAAACGGGTTGGCAGAAGCTTTTAACAAGACTTTGTGCACCCTGCTGGCCAAGGTTGTCAGTTCCCACAAAAAGGACTGGGAAGAAAAAATGTATGAAGCTCTGTGGGCGTACCGCACCGTCTTCAAGACACCTACAGGATGCTCACCATACTCACTGGTATACGGCTCAGAGGCAGTGGTTCTGCTAGAGCTGGAAGTCCCGACACTCAGAGTGGCAGTCCAATATGGCCTGGCCCGTGGCGAACAGACCAACGCAGAAAGAAGATTAGAGGAATTGGCTGAATTGGAAGGGAAGCGCCTCCAAGCTTAGAAGAATATCCAAATGTATCAGGCCCGCATGGCTAATGCATTTAACAAACTCGTAAGAGGATGAGAATTCAAGAAAGGTGACCTCGTCATGGTCAAGAAGAAAGAAGTCATGGCGTCCAACCCAAAAGGGAAGCTGAATGCTAATTGGGAAGGTCCTTATGTGATATAGAGGGTCTACGAAGGAGGAGCCTACGTGGTTGTCAACCATCGAGGGGAAATTCAATTCTCACCGCTCAACGGAAGGCATCTAAAGCTGTATCATACAGCACAACCAACATTCCCCGAGTAATCAGGCAAGCTACCCTTTTCTTGGTCTAGTGGCACTCCACCCTAGTCGAGCTGCCATTTTCATGGTCTAGTGACACTCCGCCCTAGCCGAGCTACCTCTTTCTTGGTCTAGTGGCACTCCGCCCTAACCGAGCTACCCTTTTCTTGGTCTAGTGGCACTCCACCCTAGCCGAGCTACCCCTTTCTTGGTCTAGCGGCACTCCGCCCTGGCCGAGCTACCACTTTCTTGGTCTAGCGGCACTCCGCCCTAGCCGAGCTACCCTTTTCTTGGTCTAGTGGCACTCCGCCCTAGCCGAGCTACCTCTTTCTTGGACTAGTGGCACTCCGCCCTAACTGAGCTACCCTTTTCTTGGTCTCGTGGCACTCCGCCCTAGCCGAGCTACCCCTTTCTTGGTCTAGTGGCACTCTGCCCTAGCCGAGCTACCCCTTTTCTTGGTCTAGTGGCACTCCGCCCTAGCCGAACTATCCTTTTCTTAGTCTAGTGGCACTCCGCCCTAGCCGAGCTACTCTTTTTCTTGGTCTAGCGGCACTCCGCCCAAGCCGAGCTACCCTTTCTTGGTCTAGCGGCACTCTGCCCTAGCCGAGCTACCCTTTTTCTTGGTCTAGCGGCACTCCGCCCTAGCCGAGCTACCCTTTCTTGGTCTAGCGGCACTCCGCCCTAACTGGGCTACCCTTTTCTTGGTCTAATGGCACTCCGCCCTAGCCGAGCTACCTCTTTCTTGGTCTAGTGGCACTCCGCCCTAACCGAGCTACCCTTCTCTTGGTCTAGTGGCACTCCGCCCTAGCCGAGCTACCCTTTTCTTGGTCTAGTGGCACTCCGCCTTAGTCGAGCTACCCTTTTCTTGGTCTAATGGCACTCCGCCCTAGCCGAGCTACCTCTTTCTTGGTCTAGTGGCACTCCGCCCTAACCGAGCTACCCTTTTCTTGGTCTAGTGGCACTCCGCCCTAACCAAGCTACCCTTTTCTTGGTCTAGTGGCACTCCGCCCTAACCGAGCTACCCTTTTCTTGGTCTAGTGGCACTCCGCCCTAGACGAGCTACCCCTTTCTTGGTCTAGCGACACTGCGCCCTAGCCGAGCTACCCTTTTCTTGGTCTAGCGGCACTCCGCCCTAGCCGAGCTACCCTTTTCTTGGTCTAGCGGCACTCCGCCCTAGCCGAACTATCGTTTTCTTGGTCTAGTGGCACTCCGCCCTAGCCGAGCTACCCTTTTTCTTGGTCTAGCGGCACTTCGCCCTAGTCGAGCTACCCTTTCTTGGTCTAGCGGCACTCCGCCCTAGCCGAGCTACCCTTTTCTTGGTCTAGCGGCACTCCGCCCTAGCCGAGCTACCCTTTTCTTGGTCTAGCGGCACTCCGCCCTAGCCGAGCTACCATTTTTCTTGGTCTAGCGGCACTCCGCCCTAGCCGAGCTACCCTTTCTTGGTCTAGCGGCACTCCGCCCTAACCGGGCTACCCTTTTCTTGGTCTAGTGGTACTCCGCCCTAGCCGAACTACCCTTTTCTTGGTCTAGCGACACTCCGCCCTAGCCGAGCTACCCTTTTCTTGATCTAGTGGCACTCCACCCTAGCCGAGCTACCCTTTTTCTTGGTCTAGCGGCACTCCGCCCTAGCCGAGCTACCCTTTTTCTTGGTCTAGCGGCACTCCGCCCTAGCCGAGCTACCCCTTTCTTGGTCTAGTGGCACTCCGCCCTAGCCGAGCTACCCTTTTCTTGGTCTAGCGGCACTCCGCACTAGCCGAACTATCATTTTCTTGGTCTAGTGGCACTCCGCCCCAGTTGAGCTACCCTTTTTCTTAGTCTAGCGGCACTCCGCCCTAGTTGAACTATCCTTTTCTTGGTCTAGTGGCACTCCGCCCTAGCCGAGCTACCCTTTTTCTTGGTCTAGCGGCACTCCGCCCTAGCCGAACTACCCTTTTCTTGGTCTAGTGGCACTCCGCCCTAGCCGAGCTACCCTTTTCTTGGTCTAGTGGCACTCCGCCCTAGCCGAGCTACCCTTTTCTTGGTCTAGCGGCACTCCGCCCTAGCCGAGCTACCCTTTTCTTGGTCTAGCGGCACTCCGCCCTAGCTGAACTATCCTTTTCTTGGTCTAGTGGCACTCCACCCTAGCCGAGCTACCCTTTTTCTTGGTCTAGCGGCACTCCGCCCTAGCCGAGCTACCCTTTCTTGGTCTAGCGGCACTCCGCCCTAGCTGAGCTACCCTTTTCTTGGTCTAGTGGCACTCCGCCCTAGCCGAGCTACCCTTTTCTTGGTCTAGTGGCACTCCGCCCTAGCTGAGCTACCTTTTTCTTGGTCTAGCGGCACTCCGCCCTAGCCGAGCTACCCTTTTCTTGGTCTAGCGGCACTCCGCCCTAGTCGAACTACCCTTTTCTTGGTCTAGCGGAACTCCGCCCTAGCCGAACTACCCTTTTCTTGGTCTAGCGGCACTCCGCCCTAGCCGAGCTACCCTTTTCTTGGTCTAGTGGCATTCCGCCCTAGCCGAGCTATCCTTTTCTTGGTCTAATGGCACTCCTCCCTAGCTGAGCTATCCCTTTCTTGGTCTAATGACACTCCGCCCTAGCCGAGCTACCCTTTTTCTTGGTCTAGCGGCACTCTGCCCTAGCCGAGCTACCCCTTTCTTGGTCTAGCGGCACTCCGCCCTGGCCGAACTACCCTTATCTTGATCTAGTGGCATTCCGACCTTTCACCCTCTAAAAAAAAAGAGAATAAAAGAAAGTAAAAATGGGGTTAAAAATAGAGATACCCCGCCAAACTTGCTCCTATATTAGGAACAAGTGCAAAAATGGCCCAAAACCCAGCTGTGGTGAAAACCCGAAAGGGCACTGCAGGCAAAATCGGGTACCCCGCCACGTGAAAACCTGAAAGGGCGCGTGGGCAAAAGCAAGAGGGGGCTGGCTCCGGTGAAAACCCGAAAGGGCGCTTAAGCCAGTAGCGTGGTAATTTAAAGTTCCCTTTTTCACCCTTCCTGATAAAACTCTGAGAAGGGCGATCATCATAAAGTCCCACCGGAAATCCTATCCAACAATTTCTTGTCCCTTGTCATCATCGACAAGATCGGCCGGTCTGTTTCTTTAACCTGGACCCTTTGTCCCTGTTAAGCTAGTCTACATTCCTGGCAACAGCTTCATGACTGGGCCGCCATCCACCGCATGTCTCACTGATGATGAAACCCCGTTGATCGCAAGGCATATTGCCTCGATCAATGCTAAAAAGCCCACCTCGGAATAGACCTTCCGTCTGTTCTAATAAAACATTTCCACTTGTTTTTGTCTAAAATCCACCACGATGAATCCCATCTAGTCTAGATCTTACATCTATTGTGATAAAACCTACCATACGTCCCACCGTGATGAAACCTGCTGTTGATCGATTGGCGCACTGCCCGATCAATGATGAAATCTGTCCGGTTTAGACCTTACGTCTATCCCGATAAAACATATGAAATCCTTGCATTGGTATGAACCCAATACCGATGATGAGACCCGCTATTGGTCGATTGGCACACTGCCCGATCAATGATGAAACCTATCCAGTTTAGACCCTACGTAATGAAGCCCATGATATCCTTGCTTCGATATAGACCCAATATCGATGATAAGAGCAGCTACTAATGGAGCGGTACGCTGCCTGACCAATGCTAAAACCTGTCCGGAGTAGACTTTCCGTCTACTCTGATGAAGATGCTACCCACATTCTCAAAGTAAATCTGGACCTTCTGTCTGGATGGATGATGAAATCATATTCCCTTGCGTTGATGGTAATCCCCACATCAACGATGCAGCCTGGCTCCCGGCAAACGGCTTCACGCCTAAGCCGCAAAACACACTCAAGTCGACCCAGGCTTTCCGCTTCGGTGGACGATGAAAGCATATGCCCCTTGCATTGGTGTTGGCACCCACATCAATGATGATACATACACAAGCTGAGCACATGGATTACAAAGCCAAAGTCAAAAAAAAAAAGAGACAAAATGGAGGCTAAAAATAGAGATGCCCCGCCAGACTTGTTTAGGCACTTTGAGCAAGGGCAAAAATGGCCAAAACCCAGCTGTGGTGAAAACCCGAAAGGGCACTACAGGCAAAATCGGGTATCCCGCCACGTGAAAACCTGAAAGGGCGCGTGGGCAAAAGCAAGAGGGGGCTGGCTCCGGTGAAAACCCGAAAGGGCACTTGGGTCGGTAATGTGGTGATTCAAAAGTTCCATGCCAACCGGCACGCTGCCTTCACCTCCCCTTCACTTATGAAGCCTTCCGTCGGTCAGCTGGCTCCACGCCCCACCGATGATAAAACCTTTCCAGGGCAGACCTTACGTTTACCCTGATGAAATCTACATACCCTCTTGTAAATGTCCCACCGATAATGAAACCCATCACCATTCTGATAAAGCCTGGCCAGCTCAGACCTTACGTCTGTCCTGATGAAACTCTTAAACCTTCCCTTGATCGACCGGCACCTTGCCCGATCAATGATAAAACCCTATCCAGTTTGAACCTTACGTCTATTCTGATGAAACCTATGAAATTCCTTTGCATCGATATAAACCCAATATCAATGATGAAACCAGCTATTGATCGACCGGCACCTCACCCGATCAATGATAAAACCCTTTCCAGTTTAGACCTTACGTCTATTCTGATGAAACTTATGAAATTCCTTTGCATCGATATAAACCTAATATCGATGATGAAACCAACCGTTGATCGATCGGCATATTGCCCGATCAATGATGAAACCCTTTCCAGTTTAGACCTTACATCTATTCTGATGAAACTTATGAAATTCCTTTACATCGATATAAACCCAATATCGATGATGAAACCAGCTATTGATCGATCGGCACCTCGCCCGATCAATGATGAAACCCTATCCAGTTTGGACCTTACGTCTATTCTGATGAAACTTATGAAACTTCTTTACATTGGTATAAACCCAATATCGATGATGAAACCAGCTATTGATCGACCGGCACCTTGCCCGATCAATGATAAAACCCTATCCAGCTCAGACCTTACGTCTGTCCTGATGAAACCTATGAAATTCTTTTGCATCGATATAAACCCAATATCGATGATGAAATCAACCGTTGATCGACCGGCATCTTGCCCGATCAATGATGAAACCCTATCCAGTTTAGACCTTATGTCTATTCTGATGAAACTTATGAAATTCCTTTGTATCGATATAGACCCAATATCGATGATGAAACCAGCTATTGATCGACCGGCACCTTGCCCGATCAATGATAAAACCCTATCCAGTTTGGACCTTACATCTATTCTGATGAAACCTATGAAATTCCTTTGCATCGATATAAACCCAATATCGATGATGAAACTAACTATTGATCGACCGGCACCTCACCCGATCAATGATAAAACCCTTTCCAGTTTAGACCTTACGTCTATTCTGATGGAACTTATGAAATTCCTTTGCATCGATATAAACCCAATATCGATGATGAAACCAACCGTTGATCGACCAGCATATTGCCCGATCAATGATGAAACCCTTTCCAGTTTAGACCTTACGTCTATTCTGATGAAACCTATGAAACCTCTTTGCATCGATATAAACCCAATATCGATGATGAAACCAGCTATTGATCGACCGGCATCTCGCCCGATCAATGATAAAACCTTGTCCAGTTTAGACCTTACGTCTATTCTGATGAAACTTATGAAATCCTTGCGTCGATATAAACCCAATATCGATGATGAAACCAGCTATTGATCGACCGGCGCATCACCCGATCAATGACGAAACCCTACCCAGTCTAGACCTTACGTCTATTCTGATGAAACCTATGAAACTTCTTTGCATCGATATAAACCCAATATCGATGATGAAACCAGCTATTGATCGACCGGCGCATCGCCCGATCAATGACGAAACCCTACCCAGTCTAGACCTTACGTCTATTCTGATGAAACCTATGAAACTTTTTTGCATCGATATAAACCCAATATCGATGATGAAACCAGCTATTGATCGACCGGCACCTCGCCCGATCAATGATGAGACCCCACCCAGTCTAGACCTTACGTCTATTCTGATGAAACCTATGAAACTTCTTTGCATTGGTATAAACCCAATATCGCTGATGAAACCAGCTATTGATCGACCGGCACCTTGCCCGATCAATGATAAAACCCTATCCAGTTTGGACCTTACGTCTATTCTGATGAAACTTATGAAATTCCTTTGCATCGATATAAACCCAATATCGATGATGAAATCAACCGTTGATCGAATGGCATCTTGCCCAATCAATGATGAAACCCTATCCAGTTTAGACCTTACGTCTATTCTGATGAAACTTATGAAATTCCTTTGCATCGATATAGACCCAATATCGATGATGAAACCAGCTATTGATCGACCGGCACCTTGCCCGATCAATGATAAAACCCTATCCAGTTTGGACCTTACGTCTATTCTGATGAAACTTATGAAATTCCTTTGCATCGATATAAACCTAATATCGATGATGAAACCAACCGTTGATCGACCGACATATTACCCGATCAATGATGAAACCCTTTCCAGTTTAGACCTTATGTCTATTCTGATGAAACTTATGAAATTCCTTTGCATCGATATAAACCCAATATCGATGATGAAACCAGCTATTGATCGACCAGCACCTCGCCCGATCAATGATGAAACCCTATCCAGTTTGGACCTTACGTCTATTCTGATGAAACTTATGAAATTCCTTTGCATCGATATAAACCCAATATCGATGATGAAATCAACCGTTGATCGACCGGCATCTCGCCCGATCGATGATAAAACCCTATCCAATTTAGACTTTACGTCTATTCTGATGAAACTTATGAAATTTCTTTGCATCGATATAGACCCAATATCGATGATGAAACCAGCTATTGATCGACCGGCACCTTGTCCGATCAATGATAAAACCCTATCCAGCTCAGACCTTACGTCTGTCATGATGAAACCTATGAAATTCCTTTGCATCGATATAAACCCAATATCGATGATGAAATCAACTATTGATCGATCGGCACATTGCCCGATCAATGATGAAACCTGTCCGGTTCAGACTTTGCGCCTGTCCTGATGAAAATCACATACCCTTTCATGTCCCACCTACGATAAAGTCTATTCAGTCTAGACCTTACGTCGATTCTGATAAAACCTATAAAACTTCTTTGCATTGGTATAAACCCAATATCGATGATAAAATCATTCACTGGTCGACTGGCACATTGCCCCGACCGACTTTGAAACCTACCTGGGATGAACCATTCGTCTGTTCCGGATGATGCTCTAAACCTTTTCATTCACATTTCTGCAAACAACCTCACCTGCGGCACACGTGGCCAAAGAAGACATCCGCTACTACCTACAAAATTCGGTTTGAGCACCCTCCGGATACCGTCACGCGGTGGAGCGAGTTTCCCATCCTTTCTCTGAAAGGGTGGACGCTCTCCTGCTAAATACGGGCTATTCGCATGAGGATTGCTGAAACTGCTACCAAATCACCATGAAGTAATGATAATACAGCAAGAAAAGAGCAGCCACATATGAGACCAGCATAAAGATTCATTTTCACTATATAAAGAAGAAAAAGAGTACAAGAGGAGCCCCCGAGGGGGAATTGTAAAAAAAGAAAAAAGAAAAAAAGAGATGTTTACTGGCGCCGGAAGATGTCTTCGAAAGCCAGAAGACCCACATATGGAGCAGCCCCCAACTCATGTAGATGAGCCTCCTTCTCCTGTAGCCGAGCGGGCTCGTCCTGAAGAGACACCACCTGCCCTCCAACAGAGCTACTTCCTCTGCGAACTGTGGCCGAGAGGTTGTTATCTGCGACAGTTCAGTTCGAAGATCAGCCAGTTCTGCTTCTAGAATGTTATCCGGTTGCATATAAACTGCTCCCGCTATGTCAGAGACTGCAGTTGGCCTCGGCGCTCTTGAAGGATAGAGCTCATCTTCCCCAGCTCAGGTTTGCACTCTACCTTCTGCAACTTCAAAGCCATTGCAGTAAAGCGATCAAGCTGAAAGTTAAAGAAAACCAGTATTGAAAGGCTGAGAAAGATACTCTCAGATGCTAAATGATGCACCTGCGGACACCGTGCCGCTTATTCTGCGCTTACGCCGTCCACAGGTGGGGGGCATTTGTTGACATATAAAATATGAACAAAGATAAAGATGAGACCAGACCAGCAACGAAGTCTGGAAGATTTCTGCAAAGTCAGGATTGAGGGAGAGCTCTCACCACTAACCACTTGCCCGGCCAGGACCTTCTCAGGCCTGGCTGATGTCCGGTGTTGTCGTCGTCCAAACGGCAATACTGATGAAACTCCGGTCTGTTGACTGATGAGAAACCTCCAGATTACTCAGATGATGATGCATATAAGGGGCCTTCGTTAGTTCCAATATGATCAAAGGAATTCAATGAAGCTAAGGACAATAGGAGCTTCACAGGGGAAAAAGCCTTAAATGGGCCTATTGAATGGGCTTCAATGAGACCCCTTGCGCCGAGAGCTTTGGAGAGAGTAGCACGCCGGGAACTTGCCCACTACTGCAGGCGCACCGGGAACCTCTTCCACCAAAGCAAGTGCACCGAGTGCCATCTGCAAAAGGAAGGGCTTATATAAACCCTTTCTTCGCCTACAAGAAAGGAGAGAGGAGAGAACATGGGGAGAATAGAACGAGAGGAAGAGAAGGGCTTCGAAGAAAAAAAGAGACCAACAGAGAGAGAGGGCCTCCTTCGCTGAGAAAAGAAAGAAGAGATCAACCCGAAGAAAAAGGGAGAAGAAGCTCCAGGTGGGCAGGCAGCTGGGGAGGGAGAGGAGTCAATGCTCCACCCTCCCCCATGTTTCTTTTCTTTTCTCTTTATGTATTCCTATGAGTTTCATCTTGATTCACCGGATGTAACTGGGATATCCCGGCCTCTGTTTTACCTCCTTTTCCCTCACTCCCTTCTTATGATTGGTGTGAGTTTTGGAATGATGTAATGAAACGAAATACTACGATGGCCCATTTGGGTGCTGGGTGATTGAAATATCTACCATATGTCTCCCCCCTCTGTATCTGCTGTTCTTCAAAACATTTATCTACTTAGATGCTCTGGATTTTTGGATTATGCTTCACATCTCCGGGTCCATTCTCTCATGAAAGATGAAGACGGAGCCCCAACCCTCGTTCAATGGGTCATTGGGCTCTGTTCCCTCCTTCCCTCCCTTTGATGATGGGTTTTCTCGCATGTCGTGGATTTCTGCCGAGCTCCCAGCTTGTTCAGGGTCAGAGACATCAATCTCTTGATCGTCTGAACAGCAGGTGACAAAAAAACCCCATATATCTCCCGAGGGTTTAATGATGGATGATCCTGTCCTTCGACTGATGCTACCCTCCCTTAAACCCTTGTCCTTCACGCCTATAAAACCTTTTAATCCTCCTCGTCTGTGCTAGAAAATCCAGCCTGAATCCTTGTCCGAAACCAGAAGAACCAAGAATAGAGACCCGGAACCTTCCGGACGCCAAGAACAGTAGTCCCTGAAGAGACCTTCCCGGCGCGAGGATGGACGCGCCGGGAACCTCCCTTGCCAGCTTCCCGACGCCCAGAATAGTGCCCACGAAGAAACCTTCCCGGCGCGGCTGTTTGCGCACCGAGAACTCCCTATGCCAGCTTCCCGGCGCCAAGAATAGTGCCTTATGAAGAACCCTTCCGGTGCAGTGGTTCTTGCGCCGGGAACTACCCCCTTGTGCCATAAGCCCCTTTATGCTATGAATGCTCCATCCCTTGAGCCCCAGATGAGAACCCCTGCTACCAGTCAAGAAACCACACAGATACCCCTATGATCCGCTCAATGTAACCCTGTATTCTGTCGAGGGACACCCAGGGTCACCATATACCCCTCAAAGATAACAATAAATGGGGACAATCTTGATGTGCCCCTGTGGTTTTGATGATGGTTTTGATGATTGGTTTTTGATGTGAGTTAATCACTGTGAGTCATCTTGCTGTGTGAGTCATCATGCTGTTATTCAGTTATTTTCTGATCATAACTCAGTCTATCAAATGTTTAGTCATCTTGCTGCTCAGTTTAGTTTAACATATTTGATGTTCAGTCATGTTAACTGATGCATAAAGTATTCATTGCTACACTCTGCTTAGTTAGTATGAACAGTAGTGGGTCGACCCACCCGTGCTGATGCGTCGACCCTTCAGTCATATTTGTCTCTGTCCACAAAGTAATGCGTCAACTCCTTGAGCTGATGCGTCGACTTTTCAGTTCAGTTTCTTCAAGTCTATACATTAGACTGTGGCAAGTCTATTCATTCGTTTGGGTGACAAAGTCTGTACAGCCGTGTCATATGCTCCTGAAGTTCATATCATCAAGTCTATACAGTGGACTGTGCAGCCTGTTCGTGTTGGTGAAGTCTATACATCGGTCCTTCACCGTCTCATGCATTGTCTCTGCCAACGTCTCATTTAGAGTCTTCCCTGTGTTGGAGTCTGTACAGCGTCCGTTGTCTAGAGTTCTTGAAGTCTGTACATCGGACTGCTTCTTTTGAAGTCTATACATTCGTTTCCTTGGGCAAAGTCTGTACATCGTGGCCTTGAACTTTCAAGTCTGTACACTCTTTATTTCAAAGTTTGTACATTGTTGCCTTGAAGCCGTTCCAAGTCTATGCATCGCCCAAGTCTGTACAGCCATCAGTGAACCCTCCAAGTCTATACATCCAGTTGAACGCAAAGTCTACACATCGCCTCACATCTTACAAGTCTATACATTGGCGATTGGGCATCCAAGTCTGTACATTGGCCTTCAAGCGTTTCAACTCTATACATTGCTGCTTTGACCAACTCTGTACATCCGGTTGCCTGACTTCTATTTCAAAGTCTACACATTCATTGTTAAGGCAAGTCTATACATTGGCTCAGGGTCTTCAAGTCCATACAGAGTCTTCATCTTCTGAAGTCTGTACGTTCGTTTTGGGAAGTCTCTACATTCATTCATCTAAAGCTTCTTCAAGTCTGTACAACGCTGCTTTGTCAAAGCCTGTACATCGCAGCTATGTTGAAGTCTGTACAGCCAGTCTCTTGACAAAGTTTGTACAGTGTCTCATATTGGAACCAAGCCTGTACATCGGCTTTGCACCTGCAAGTCTGTACATTGGCGTCATTACACCAAGTCTATACACGGCACTCATGCATTTTCCTTTACGGTAAAGTGTATACACTGTCCATGTGCTAATTGTTCAAATGTATATACACTCGCTGTTATAAGAGCCTGAACTAACTAAGTATATACATTCCTTTTCGTCCAAATGCGTCAACGCAGCATGCTGAGAGCGTCGACGCAACTGTTCAAGAAAGGGGCGACTTATCTCTGGCTGTCTTCAACGCGTCAACGCTATCCACAACAGGGTCGACGCAGTGGGGCAAATTCAAATGTGTGCAAGCAAAGAGTAGACGCAGTGATGCCAGTGCGTCAACGCGGTCAGTCTCCAGAAACAGTAAGTGTGGTAAATTACTAGAATATTTCGATGCAGTACAAGGAGACCCCAATTATGAAAGGGCACGTGATCCTATAACAAAGGACGTGCCAGCAGTCAGACACGTGGAAGCTGGGGCCTGCTACTTCACCACGTGGACCAACCCATCGAAGCTCTCTAGGGCGTCTCTGCCCTATCCTCCGGAGCCCCTGTTATTGGTATATAAATCCTTCTTCGTCTTCAGAAAAGAATAGCTCACTCCAAGGAAGAAGTGAAGCAAACGAGGCCATCTGAGAGCAGAAAGAGAACTCGAGAGAGATAGGCCAGAAGAGAAGAAGAAGAAAAAGAGTTGAAGAGAAGAAGGAGAGAACAGCGTGAGAGAAAAGGAGAGCAGAAGAGAAAGAAAGAGAGAGAGAGAGAGAGAGAGTTTATGGAGAAAAAGGAAGAAAGTTACTGAAGATCTGTCTACTGGACCGTGTATCAGATCCAGGCCAGTCAGCTCCATTGAGAGCCACATTGTGCATTTCATTTTTCAGCTTTCTATTTGCTGAAGTTATTTTCATTTCGTGTTTTTGTTTTTTCCTTTTTCATTTGGTTATCCTTGTTCTTCTGATTCTCAGTAGTGAGGTCGGGTTCCTCCTGGTGGGTCAGGAGAAGGGAGATCTGATCTCCGATTTGCAAGCAGCAGGGGGGCTGCTTGTGGGTTCCCTCCGGGCTAGGAGGAAGAGAGGCTAGGCCTCTGGTGGATTGCTGGTAGCAGAGTGCTACTGGTTGGTTCACTGGTAGCGAGGCTGCTACTAGTGGGGTTCCCTCTTGGTATAGAGGAAGAGAGACGTGAGTCTCTGGTTTCTAGTGACCGTGGGTTGCTAGAGGTTCCCTCCGTGTAGGAGGAAGAGGGGAGGTTGTTCCCCTGGGTAAGCTGTGTATCAGCGTCTATTGGCAAGCTGTGTTGCCCAGCTGTTAGTTAAGCCACACTCGGTTTGAGTGTGGGGTGGATGTAGGTCTGCAGGACCGAACCACCTAAAAACCCCTCTTGCATTGTGGTTTGATTGCTTATGGTTTGCTTCCGCTAGATGTTTGCATAGGGGCGCTCCAAGTGTTTGATCACAGGTTCATTAGATGATTTGATCAGATTTTATTCTAAGTGTTTAATCTGTTGAGTGAGCGAAATTCTAATTGAGCGAAAGTTTTTATTGGGTGAAAGTTTTTATAGGCTATATTCATTCACCCCCCCCTCTGAATACTTGCAGCGAACCCAACAATTGGTATCAGAGCGGTTCCCTATTTCTCCAGATTCAATGATCTGTAGGGGATCCTACTGGTCTGATAGGTGCATTTCTGATTGGGTTTTATTGCTTGGTTTTACTCCTGAACTGTTTTCAATGAAGCATCCACCGATCTTTAGTGGCTCTGGATTTAAGTTGTGGCTTAGAGGTCTGCGTACCTATGTTAAACAACTTGATCCGGATCTGTGGAAGTTGATTTCGCATGGTCCACACATATTGCCAAAGAAAACGTCCAAATGGACTGACAGTGATAGATACATGTGTGATCAAAACATGAAGGCTATGGAAATTATGAAGGCTGCCACTGACAAGGCCTTACACTCGTGTTTTTATCATTGCAGGTCAGCCGCCGAAATCCTGGACAAACTGAAGATAGCTTTCCAGTCAAAGAAGGACGCCTGCATGATGGCCAATGGGACTGATCACAGCAACAATCAAAGTGATGAAGAGGAAAATGATGATCAGGTAAACCCTTTCCAACATTATACTATGGATGATTGGGAAAATACTTATGCTGACTTGTTGGGATTATATGAAAAATTAAAAAGGGAACATAAGAAACTGAAAAAGGGTACTAGGTTAAACAGTGCAAATTCCTCTTCATGTCAAAATTGTTTAAAATTGAAACAAACAAATGATGCTACTATATCTGAGATTCGTGAGCTTGAGAATCAAGTATCTGTTAACTCAGAACTGAATGAACTTAAATCTGAAAATGACTCTCTCAGGAAAATCATTGAAGAAAATGTTCAGAAAGTTAGAAACCTTGAACGAGAAAATAAACTGCTAACTGAAAAATCTGAAGCTAATCAACAATTTGAACCACCTTGTGAAGATCAGATCTTAATAAAGGAACTGACTCAGAATGACAAGTTCAAGGAAGAAATTGAAAAACTGAAAATGTTGAACAGTAGTATGGCTGAGAGGCTTCTTGTGTTTGAAAAAGGAAAGAGTGTGTTATTGGACAATTCAGAGAGCTCAGATAATCTTAAAATTGAAGTTGAGAATCTTAAGATTTTGAATTCAAGACTTAATGATAAACTTGCAAATAGTGATGAAGAAATTGCCAATTCTGAATTGTTGATTGTCTCTTTGGAAAATGAAATTCATGACTTGAAAAATTCTTTGTCCAAATTTGTTGATGGTCAAGAAAATCTAGATAAACTGCTAGGTGTTAAAGTCAATTTTCAAAAAGAAGGGTGGGGCTATAACCCAACAAAGAAAAAGAGTTTTGAAAATAAGATTCAAACTTCAGCTGTTTCAAATGTTGCCTCTGTTAGTTCAGCCAATCCTTCAGTGTTTCAATTTGTTGCTCAAAGAATTCTGAAGCCAACTGAAAAACAAAAAGGAAAGAACAAAATGGCCTCTACTACTTACATGCATCCTGTTTTTAAATCTCATGCAAACATGAAACTCATGTCATGCCTTAAGTGTCATGAAGCTGGTCATCAAATGCATAAATGCAAACTGAAAGGAAAAGATGCAATGAATGCCAGTAAAATGCATGTCAGGAAAACTCATGTCAGAAATCATGAGGTTCAGAAAAAGAAAATGTCATGTTATTACTGCCATAGAATTGGCCATTTGATGCATGAGTGTGAATTAAACGAACTGGATGATTTGAATGCTGAAATGATGAATGCTAGGAAATATCATGATAAAAACCTACTGTTCATTCAAAGAAAAGTGAATGCTCTCATTGTGGTAGATTAGGCCACACCTCTGCTCAATGTTGGTTTGCTAATGGAAAGAAAAAACCACTCTCACATCATGCTAAATCTTATGCTAACCAACATGCTTTTAATATAAATAAAACTACTTTTCTGAACCAGCATGTCAAATGTTTTAATTGTAACAAGCTTGGGCACAAGGCCACTGAATGTTGGGCAAGTTCTTTTAGAAGAAAGTTCCCTTTCTGCTCCCATTGTGGGAAGCTTGGCCATGCAGTCAAGGACTGCTGGCATGTCCAGGGTAGGAATAGAAATTCCAAAGAATTTGATAGGAGCAAACTTGTTTTTAAAAGAATTCATGTTTGCTCAAATTGCAGAAGACCAGGCCACCAAGTTGTTGCTTGCAGGGTAGCTGGTCATGAAAAGAAAAAGTTTCATAATAATAACAGAAACCCTCATGCTCACTCTTATAATGCTCAAGTTCATGCTAGTATACATAAGAGGAACATGAAACCTGCTAATTCATGCCACTATTGTGGGCTGTCTGGGCATTCAATGCATAACTATTTTATCATGAACTCTGATGACTATTTGGCACAGAAAAAGATGCAGGCAGTCCCAAAAGGGACTAATTACTATGCAAGACCCAAGACCACTTGGGTTCCTGCTAGTGGAAAATAGGAAGGTGCCTAGCAGGTGTGCCTTGGATGGAATAAAGGGGTAATGATCCAAGGCACTCACGAATGAAAAACCCCATTCTCACACTTTTCAGGTAATCTCTCTGCATTTCCCATTTTGAAACTCATTGCATATCTGGTTTGATGTATTCTTGCATATCTTGTTCTTAGTTTCATCTAGTGCATGCATATTAAATCTGTTCTTGCATATTCATTCATCATCTGTCAGTTACATTATTTTCTGATCATGCACTCTGAAATTTCTAAAAATCTGAACTGAATGCATATTGTGAGGGGGAGTCAATGCATTGCATATAGGTTGTCAAATGTATACTCATGTGAGAATTCATTGCATATCCTTCCTTATTGTTTTTGTTGACAGACCTTGAACATATTTTTGAAAACATTGAGCTTCAAAATCTCTCCTATCAATTGGTATCATTTGGCTTCAAAAATCTATCAGTCTGTCATGAAGATTTCAATGGGACTATCTCAATCATAAATCTGAAAAATTCTTGAACTAGAAATCTTCTATTATACGTTTTTATGAATGACTGAAATAACTCATGTGCTTTAAGTTTAATGTATTCAATGAGTTTGGCTTTAAAATCTCTTAAAAATATCTGAAGCTTGTTTAATAAACCTTAACCATCTGTTCCATGCTGTGTCTTGTAAAATCTTCTAAAATCTTCATTATTGAATTCATGGCTTTATTTGGTTAAGTACATGAAATTGTTATTGTTTTGAAGCAAATGAATTTGTTTGAATTGTCTAATGGGTAATTGTTGTCAGAGCAATGACTTTGGTCACTGAGAAACCATGTCCAAAGGACTATGTCATGAGGTGTCTTAGTCAACTCTGCAGAATAAAATCTCATTGAAAATCAGGCAGAGCAATGGCATGCACACTGAGAAATACAACTCACTCATCAAGAAATGATTTACAGTGTGTCATGATGTGTAAATGCTATCTCTGTTCATATAAAGCATGACAGTTAGTCACACTAAGTGCTTAGGGATATTGGCCTCTGATCAAGGTATACCTCTAGTTACAAGGTGTGCACTGAACTAGAGTGCTCGTAAAATTTGTAGCATGAAAAATTGTTGAACAAATTGAAATATCTGAATATTGATGCTAAAATCAAATTACTTCAACTCTAGATAAAATCATATGACTTCATAATTGCTTGATTTCAATACTGATGCATGTAATTCCGAAAGAAGTCAATAATTTTGATTGTGTAAGAGAAAGGGAGATTAATCAAGATAAATATGAGGGTTTGGTTCATTTTTATTAAATCATGGTTTTAGATATCAATACAGAATTTTATTGATAAACTCTGCATACATCATGTTTAAACCATACTGATCAATAAAAATCATTCACAAGCCCTTATAATGGAAGACTTTGAAATATTCTGATTTGGATTTATGAGAATGACATTCCCTTGAAAATCTGACTGAAATTCTTGTAGTTGAAGCCTCTTTAAAAATCTGCTAATTGAACCTCTTCTGCTCATTGACCTGAACTTCTCCTTGTTTGCCCATGTGGTCTCCTTCTCATTCATTTCATAAGGTTCCATTTATTGAGGGGGAGCATCCTTGTCATATGCATCATGCTGCATAGAAGGAGAAGAATTGTGCTCTGACATTCATATTTCTGGTTTCTGCATCTACATTTATACCCCTTCCCATGGTTCATCTTGACTATACCAAATGAGGAAGATTGTTTGCCAAAAAAAAGGGGGAGTTTTTCATTCAATCATTGCATGCTGGCTTCCTTTGATCATCTCTAACTAATGACTTTTTGCTGAAACTCTTAAAGGGGGAGTATTGTGTTCTTGCAAAAGGGAGAAATTGACTGAATTTTTATACATGCTTTAATTTCTCAAATTATTTTCTTTTTGATGAAGTCAAAGGGGGAGAATAATTTAAGTCATCTTGCTGCTCACATCATCAGAATGACTCAATGTGTTGAAAGTGTTGCCATCATCAAAAAGGGGGAGATTGTTGTGCCCCTGTGGTTTTGATGATGGTTTTGATGATTGGTTTTTGATGTGAGTTAATCACTGTGAGTCATCTTGCTGTGTGAGTCATCATGCTGTTATTCAGTTATTTTCTGATCATAACTCAGTCTATCAAATGTTCAGTCATCTTGCTGCTCAGTTTAGTTTAACATATTTGATGTTCAGTCATGTTAACTGATGCATAAAGCATTCATTGCTACACTCTGCTTAGTTAGTATGAACAGTAGTGGGTCGACCCACCCGTGCTGATGCGTCGACCCTTCAGTCATATTTGTCTCTGTCCACACAGTAATGCGTCAACTCCTTGAGCTGATGCGTCGACTCTTCAGTTCAGTTTCTTCAAGTCTATACATTAGACTGTGGCAAGTCTATTCATTCGTTTGGGTGACAAAGTCTGTACAGCTGTGTCATATGCTCCTGAAGTTCATACCATCAAGTCTATACAGTAGACTGTGTAGCCTGTTCGTGTTGGTGAAGTCTATACATCGGTCCTTCACCGTCTCATGCATTGTCTCTGCCAACGTCACATTTAGAGTCTTCCCTGTGTTGGAGTCTGTACAGTGTCCGTTGTCTAGAGTTCTTGAAGTCTGTACATCGGACTGCTTCTTTTGAAGTCTATACATTCGTTTCCTTGGGCAAAGTCTATACATCGTGGCCTTGAACTTTCAAGTATGTACACTCTTTATTTCAAAGTCTGTACATTGTTGCCTTGAAGCCGTTCCAAGTCTATACATCGCCCAAGTCTGTACAGCCATCAGTGAACCCTCCAAGTCTATACATCCAGTTGAACGCAAAGTCTACACATCGCCTCACATCTTACAAGTCTATACATTGGCGATTGGGCATCCAAGTCTGTACATTGGCCTTCAAGTGTTTCAACTCTATACATTGCTGCTTTGACCAACTCTGTACATCCGGTTGCCTGACTTCTATTTCAAAGTCTACACATTCATTGTTAAGGCAAGTCTATACATTGGCTCAGGGTCTTCAAGTCCATACAGAGTCTTTATCTTCTGAAGTCTGTACGTTCATTTTGGGAAGTCTCTACATTCATTCATCTGAAGCTTCTTCAAGTCTGTACAACGCTGCTTTGTCAAAGCCTGTACATCGCAGCTATGTTGAAGTCTGTACAGCCAGTCTCTTGACAAAGTCTGTACAGTGTCTCATATTGGAACCAAGCCTGTACATCGGCTTTGCACCTGCAAGTCTATACATTGGCGTCATTACACCAAGTCTATACACGGCACTCATGCATTGTCCTTTACGGTAAAGTGTATACACTGTCCATGTGCTAATTGTTCAAATGTATATACACTCGCTGTTATAAGAGCCTGAACTAACTAAGTATATACATTCCTTTTCGTCCAAATGCGTCAACGCAGCATGCTGAGAGCGTCGACGCAGTAGTTCAAGAAAGGGGTGACTTATCTCTGGCTGTCTTCAACGCGTCAACGCTATCCACAGCAGGGTCGACGTAGTGGGGCAAATTCAAATGTGTACAAGCAAAGAGTAGACGCAATGATGCCAGTGCGTCAACGCGGTCAGTCTCCAGAAACAGTAAGTGTGGTAAATTACTAGAATATTTCGATGCAGTACAAGGAGACCCCAATTATGAAAGGGCACGTGATCCTATAACAAAGGACGTGCCAGCAGTCAGACACGTGGAAGCTGGGGCCTGCTACTTCACCACGTGGACCAACCCATCGAAGCTCTCTAGGGCGTCTCTGCCCTATCCTCCGGAGCCCCTGTTATTGGTATATAAATCCTTCTTCATCTTCAGAAAAGAATAGCTCACTCCAAGGAAGAAGTGAAACAAAAGAGGCCATCTGAGAGCAGAAAGAGAACTCGAGAGAGATAGGCCAGAAGAGAAGAATAAGAAAAAGAGTTGAAGAGAAGATGGAGAGAACAGCGTGAGAGAAAAGGAGAGCAGAAGAGAAAGAAAGAAAGATAGAGAGAGAGAGAGAGTTTATGGAGAAAAAGGAAGAAAGTTACTGAAGATCTGTCTACTGGACTTTGGATGAGATCCAAGCCAGTCAGCTCCGTTGAGAGCCACATTGTGCATTTCATTTTTCAGCTTTCTGTTTGCTGAAGTTATTTTCATTTCATGTTTTTATTTTTTCCTTTTTCATTTGGTTATCCTTGTTCTTCCGATTCTCAGTAGTGAGGTCGGGTTCCTCCTGGTGGGTCAGGAGAAGGGAGATCTGATCTCCGGTTTGCAAGCAGCAGGGGGGCTGCTTGTGGGTTCCCTCCGGGCTAGGAGGAAGAGAGGCTAGGCCTCTGGTGGATTGCTGGTAGCAGAGTGCTACTGGTTGGTTCACTGGTAGCGGGGCTGCTACTAGTGGGGTTCCCTCTTGGTATAGAGGAAGAGAGACGTGAGTCTCTGGTTTCTAGTGACCGTGGGTTGCTAGAGGTTCCCTCCGTGTAGGAGGAAGAGGGGAGGTTGTTCCCCTGGGTAAGCTGTGTATCAGCGTCTGTTGGCAAGCTGTGTTGCCCAGCTGTTAGTGAAGCCACACTCGGTTTGAGTGTGGGGTGGTTGTAGGTCTGCAGGACCGAACCACCTAAAAACCCCTCTTGCATTGTGGTTTGATTGCTTATGGTTTGCTTCCGCTAGATGTTTGCATAGGGGTGCTCCAAGTGTTTGATCACAGGTTCATTAGATGATTTGATCAGATTTTATTCTAAGTGTTTAATCTGTTGAGTGAGCGAAATTCTAATTGAGCAAAAGTTTATATTGGGTGAAAGTTTTTATAGGCTATATTCATTCACCCCCCCCTCTGAATACTTGCAACGAACCCAACAAATCTCCCCTACACGCCCCCCCAGGGCTAGATTTAATCATAACCTCGCTAACCAAAGGAGCTCTGCCACTGCATGCGCTCTGATGGCCTGAAGGGGATATTAAGATAGTGCTGCAAGCACGTACATGGGTCGGGGGTCCAATACCCCTCTGTTGACAACTAAAATATGAACAAAGATAAAGATGGGACCAGACCAGCAACGAAGACTGGAAGATGCCTGCAAAGTCAGGATTGAGGGAGGATCCTCACCACCAACCAATTGCCCGGCTAGGACCATCTCAGGCCTGGCTAATGTCCGGTGTTATCGTCATCATTTAGATGGCAATACTGATAAAACCCCAGTTTGTTCACTGATGGAACCTCGAGATGATCTCGATACAAGATATATCATCAATGAAAAAGCCCTTTCGGGTGATGATGCCCTTGAAAGACCCAAATGGGCCTGTGAAAGTGGCTAAAATGCCTTAATTGGGCTTACAAAGATGGTGCCGAGAGCCACTTGCTAAAGCCCAAAGGGGGGGGGGCGAGACCCCTCGAATGGGCGCGCCGGGAACTAGTGCTGCAGGCACGCCGAATGCCATCGCCATGAACATGGCCCTATAAAACCCATTGCTTCTCCATAAGAATGGGCGGACAGACAGAAAAGAAGAAAAGAAAGAGGCAAAAGAAAAAAGAGCGAAGAGATAGCCAGAAAGAAAAGAGATAGGAAAAGAGAGGGAGAGAGTCTCCGTCGAAAGGAGAAGCAGAAGAAAGAAGGAAGAGAGGCTCCAGGTGGGCTGATAGGGGGAGGGAGAGGAGTCAATGCTCCACCCTCCCCCCCCATGTTCGATGTTTCTTTTTCTTTCTTTTTCTCTTTACTGATTCCCCGTATGTAATGGTAGAGATCTTGATGTTTAGATTGTTCATACGATTCTCTCCCTTCTTCTCCTCTGTGTGTTTCTTGGCTTCAGTTATGAAGTCGATGTAAGTGAATGTGAGATGAATAAATGCAATGGCCGTGATGGATTTTAGGCGATACTATCTTCCTTTGTCTCCATATGTATGCATACTGTTTGTATGAATGCCCCATGGGCGAAATGACTCAGGCTTCGGAGTTGAGTCTGTTCTTCGAACAGGGATGAAGGTAGAACCCCCACCCTTGTTCAATGGGTTGCTGGGTTCTATTCTCTTCTCTCTTCACCGCAATATCCGATAGTTTTATACGCTCCCGGTTTCAGAGTCTCCCTGCAAACCCATTCTTTAGAGGGGCATAGATAGGATCCCTATCCCCAGCCCATGGGCTATTGGGTCCTGTCATCTTCTCCCCTCCTGCCTCAACGGCAAATTCATTGCATACGTATGAGTTCCCCTCAAAGCCCTCGATGCCCACTCCTTGTGCTGTTCAGGAACCATAGACATCAATCTCTTGGTTTCCTGAACTGTTGGCTGCACAAGGATGCGTCTGCTCAGCAGACGAACGCCACCCCACGGGTTTCTAGCGACTGGATCTCAATCTCTCGACCCTCCATTCTAACCTTTGAATGATTAGGGTCTGGAGTCTCGATACTGAGGGTTCCTCCATCGTCGGTCTTAGATGCCATTAGGCTTGTCGGGGAGATCAGAGACAGCCATCTCTTGACCTCCCTCATATGGTCTGCATCAAACAGATGAAACTCTCCACAGGATCTGGATGATGGTCTCAATCAATTTCCCCTGTTGACCCCTACTATCCAATTCCTTTGGCATCCTTCTAACAGAAGTGCCCATGAAACCCCCCTTCTGCACTCCTGATTCGGCATCAGTCCAAGCCAGAAACCCCGAAAACCCTCAAAACAGAGCATCGTTATTGAGCTCTGAAACCCTGAAATCCTTCCGCATTCCACCTTCTCGGCGTGCAAGTTTCCCCGCCGAGAACTGTAAGGCCGAGAGGCCTTCCTCTCCAGCTAAACGACAAGCCTCTTCTTTGCAAACACCACAGCCCACAGCCTCCCGGCGCTAGGCTCCCGGCGCGGCCATGAGCGCGCCGGGAAGCCTTGTGCCGAGAGCTCCCTCCATCCACTAAAAGGCCATGCCGAGAGCCCCTTTGGCCAATCAAGGACCATGCCGAGAACCCCCTTTGGCCAATATAAAACCATGTTGAGAACTCCCTCTTGGGCCAGTAGAAAGCCACACCGGGATCCCTCCTTCGGCCAATAAAACCCAGACCAAGGTTCATCTCTGCACCATTATCCTTCAACTCTTTAACCTCTCCATACATCTGTCAAGAGGATGCTTAGAGATCACCAGATACACCCTGAGGAGATACAACAATGGGGAAGACCTCCCCTACATTCCTATGTCCCGAATTGGATTCGCATGCAACCCCACGGGTTCGATGGACCTTGTCTTTACAAGGGTTTCGTCGGTCTCCGAGAAGGGGAATAGTGACCGATGTCAGAGACATGGACAGTCTCTTAGAGCCTTAGTGCTCACTCATTTTTCGGCTTTCATCCCGGCACTCCGTGGATGTTAGCCTATACCATTCTCTGGCAAATGCTCGGTCCAGGGGAGGTGCTGCCAAAATTCTCTCAGGAAGATGAAAGTCGACATCAGGTTGTCCCCCAGGCTCTGCATGATAATGGTGACAGGGTTTCCCTCGACCCTAGACTTCCCAAATCCCTCTTCTATCCTGATGCTCCTGTAAAGTCCAAATCTAATCCAGCTCAGATTTGATGAACTGATCTACCTTGACCCCATTGAATCTATCTATTTTAGCCTGGATCATCGATGAACTCAAAGCTCAGCATCGTTTGAACCTTGAAACCCTGTAGCAATTCCAGCTTCTCGACGTGCTAAATTGCCCGCCGAGAACCCTCCTGCCGAGAGGCCTGCCGCTTCAGCAAACCGACAAAAAGGCCATCTGAGCCCTTGCATACAAAGCCTCCCAGCCTACGGGCTCCCGGCGCCAAGCTCCCGGCGCGGCAAGGAGCGCGCCGGGAAGCTCCAGGCCGAGATCCCCTGTAGGCCAACTCCACCCTTCATGCAAAATCCCCAGCCCTTCCCGGCGCCACCTTCCCGGCGCGGTAATGGGCGCGCCTGGAACCCTCGCGCCGAGAGCCACCCCTTGGCCCTCTTGTTAGCGCGCCGGGAAGCTCACGCCGAGAGCCTCCCTGGCTTTCTTTTCTGCGCGCCGAGAAGCCCCATTGGCCCTCTCCCTCGCGCGCCGGGAAACCCCCCTTGGCCCCCCTGTGCGCCGAGAAGCCCACACCTATGGCCATTTGGCCCTTGCGCCGAGAAGCCTACGCCGGGAACCTCTCGGCCTCCTTGCCTTCACGCCGGGGACCTATACACGCTTGAACTGCATTGATAACCTACTCAAATATTTTATTACTGAGCCCTCAATCCTTGCCTTCCCGTCGATCCCCGTGACCTGACCGCGCAGGTCGATCCGCGTGCGAGGGCACAACATTAAGCGTTCGCTTACATTCCGTCGTCCCGCATCGGGTTCACGAATAACCCCTTTAGCTCGGGAGGGCTCTGCCATTGCACGAGTGCCGCCGGCTTTTATAGGGAATATCAAATATTGTCCCATGGCAGATACGCGATTCGGGAAGTTCAACACTTCTCTCTCTTTTGGCTTTCATCCCGGCACTCCGTGGGTGATAGCCTATTTCCCCCTGGGCATAACCTAGATAAAGGGAAGATGCTGTCGAAATACTGATCGATGTTTTAAACCTCATCACGGTCGCGGTTCAGGCTACCTGTGATTGAGATCCTCCTTTCCCCCTTAACCCCGGGCTTTGAACCGCTGACTTAGCGATATCATCCGTTTCTACAGTTGGTGTCATTATCTTGCCCGCCTTTCTGGCTTCGGTATGAAGTTCCATTTCCGCACACGAATATACGTTTGCCTCTCGAGGCCTCCTACTTTTAGCATTTAATCAAGGGTTGTCCTTCCTTGGAAGGACGTAATTAACGTCATAGCGTTCAGGGTATGACGGACTTCTGGTCCCGACTCGGACTTCACAATCGACTGACCATGTCAGATCGAGCGCACAATAAAATTGTCACTTCGGTGACTGGCACGCCAATAAATAAATAATAAATAAAATAAAAAATAAAAAAAATAAACCAAATAAGATAAATGCGTCGAACACCCTCTACTCTTGGCTTTCACCCCGGCACTCCGTGGGTGATTGTCTATCATTCCCTGGCAAATGTTAAGTCTGGGGGAGGTGCTGCCAAAATTCTTCCAGGAGCAGGCACTTGAAGATGACATTAAGCTGTCCCTGGGGCTCTGCATGAACACTGGTGATAGGGATCCTCTAGACCCTGATTTCCCCAATTCCTCTTCGATCTTGGCCTTCCTTCGGAACCCAAACCCAATCCAGTTCAGATCTAATGAACTGATCCACTTTGACCTCACAGAATCCATCTAACTTGTCTTGAATCGCCAAGAAACCCAAAAGCAGGGTGCCGTAAACCCTTAGAAACCATCTCGGCGCTATGATACCTCTCGGCACCATGCACAGTAGAATAGGTAAAATGCTCTCGACGCAAGCCTTCTTGCGCCGAGAACCCATCCATCCCAGGTCGCGCCGGGAACCTTTTTTGCCACTTTACCCTTGCGCCGAGAACCCCCTGGCCATCGTGCCTTCGCGTCGGGAACCCCATCCACTTTGCCCCTGTGCCGAGAACCTACCCTGCCATCCAATTGAGCCCCCGGCACTTTGATCAGATCCATCCAGGGATTCCTATGAGTCACCAGACCTGCCCCCGGGGATAAATCCAAAGGGAGACAAACTCCCTTATGTTCCACCATCCCGCGTCGGATTTACGAGTAACCCCTTTAGCTCGGGAGGTCTCTGCCACTACATGAGTTCCACCGGCTTCCTTAAGGGAAAATCGAACGTTGCCCCCATGGCAGACATATGCAGTTTGGGAGGTCCGGCCTCTCTTTCTCTCGGCTTTCATCCCGGCACTCCGTGGGTGATAGCCTATTTCCCCCTGGGCATGATCTAGATAAAGGGGAGATGCTGCCGAAATATCGATTGATGCTTTAACCCCGACAAGCCCCGAGAAACGTGTATCATACGCCTCCCGTCTGTCTCAATTCTTCGGGGGATACAAATACTTCGAGGCCCTTGGCCGGATGAGAAACATGAAAGGGGACATGTCTCCGATGATCGTCCAGGCCCCGCCCCGCCACTGCGTGGACGGTGTCCTATCTCTGCCCGGTACGACCCACACAAAGGGATCATGCTGATTTAATAATTTGTCGTTTATTCAATTACTTTCTTAGAATAACAAGAACTTCAATGTTATGCACTGTCATTTTCAACCGCCCCAAGTGGCCTCCTATTTTGGTGTTTAATCAAGGGTTGTCCTTCTTAGGAAGGGAGTAATTAACGTCATAGCCTTTATGGTATGACGGACTTCCGGTCCCGACTCGGACTTCACAATCGACTGACCAAGTCAAGTCGAGCGCATAATAAAAATTGTCACTCTAGTGACTGGCACGCCTAATAAATCTAACCAATGAAACATACAGACGGAAAAGAATCCGCGTCCACAGTTGGGCACCCTCACCAAGGATGGTCGGGAGCGGAGGGGCAGTCCCCCTCCTCCTTGCATATGGACGACCCTAGGCGGGTCCTCAAGAAGGCCACGAGGAAGAGAGTCCTCGTGAGACTGAGAGAAGTCGTATGATGACATAGGAGATGATGAATCAAACAAAGGATTGAAGTATGAATGGAAATGAGAATTGACCCTAGGAGATGATCCTGAGGGAAAGAAACAACCCCACATACACTAAGCACCTAGGACTAGGGCAAACAAACCTAACCAACCAAATCAACAAAGCAAACAACAAGCATGCAATGGAAGGAAGAGATGAGAGGAGAATCACCCAATTGTACAATCAAGTTATTAAATGATGCCCGTCAAATTCTTATGAGTTCCTCTTTGAACCTTAGTGGCTTAATTAAAATATAAATTCACTCAACCACTAGGTGCCTAACTAGAGTAAGAAATGAGGAACTGTGTGACTCTATAGGTACCTCTCACTCGCGGATGCAAACCCTAGACTGGGGTGGATACAGTACAACCTGCCCGGCGTCCGTGTGGGAATCCACGGCTCACGGGGGCCTACGGAGGTCCTCAGCAAGGTCCCTAGTCGGCTCCAAGGAATATGGAGACGAGAGGAAACCCTACCTCGGTAGGAATGCAACTGCTATGAAAGAGATGGATGGTCCTATGCGCACCGGAGTGCATGCAAAATCTAGCCTAGTAACTATCAAGCAATAAGAAATCAAATATATAAGCAATAAAAATAATCATGCAATAGTGATACGGGAGCAGGGGGAGATCAATAACTAGCACCAAAGCTGATAAATCTCATGGAATATGGCAATCAAAATGGACAATGAGTGCACTACGGCACCAGAAGGACGGTCTGTATGAGACCGCTCAAAGGGACAGACGGTCTGAATAGGACCGTATAAACCAGGGAGCAACAGAACAGCAGAATGCCTTTAGCAGTAATCACAGAACACTGGAAATATAGGACGGCAGATGAAGAACATACCAGAAGAACGGTCTGTAGACAACCGCGTAATCGCTGGAACGGATCTCCAACAGCTGTTCAGCTACACTCAGAAAAGCCAGAAGCGTACCTGTGCCAGAATGATGAACGGCCAGAGACAGGTCGTGCGGAAGTATGGACAGTCGATAGGACGCCGTCTATGACAGGACACTAGAGGGGAACTGGCGATGTTCGCAGGGAAGGACGGTGGATTATCAGCCGCCCCAGAGGATGGACGGCTCTGGGAGAACCGCTCACGTTCCAGAAGGCATAAAACGCACCCGACCTGCAATCACTCCAAGAAGAAAACTGGCTGCGAAAGGGGGGGGGTCAGCAACTCACAAGCACGATGGGCACTAGGGGTCCCACCATGATCGCCACAAAAGAAGGGTGTAGATATATTTTCTCCTCTTACTTAAAGGAAGATATGTTATGAATAAATCGATATGCAATGAATAAGTGAAAAATAGTAAGAGGAGGATAGAAAAAAATGACCGTGATCGCCACCAAAGCGCCGAACGTGATGAACATGCCGTGCTTTGGAAAGGAAGGGGAGACACTCGCTCGGCTGCAGCACTGGGAAGATGAGCGGTTGAAGGAGAACCTCCTATAGGACGCACGGTCTTACGATAGACCGCCTAAGGGTGCTGCAGAAGGTGCGGGATGAGGCACTCCTGGATGTTGAACGGCTCTATAACGACCGCCGGACGAAGAAGAACGGCCGAAGATGCACCGTACGTCTCCTTGAACGGACAGAAGTGAACCGCTCGAGACCACCAAGCCAGAAGTCGCAAAGGGGTCCAACCTCTACCCTCTCCAGCCGGCCAGAGGGGATGGGCCTCGTGCTAGGAACTGCTGACCTGCAAAACAACGTAAAGAAGCAAAGAAACAACCTAGATTAGAACTAAATGGTGTAGTAAATGTCGAAATAATGAGGAATGAACGTGACTAAATGGAAAGGGGGATACCTGGGGGATTTTAAACCTCTAGGGTGTCAAAAAACGTAGGTAGGTGTGTGCATGGTAATGAAGATGAAGGAGAATGTGGGAGAAAGTGTGAAAAGCAATGCATGCAATAACAAGAAGGACAAAAACAATCAAACACGAAAGGACTCAAAACCAAACTACTCCCTGAACCGGAGGCTTGTATGGACGTAGAAAGTCTCCCTCCTTGGTGCTAGGTCGCTCAAGAATGCGGCAGGGCTTCGCCGTCGACCTAAATCTCCCCCCCTTTTAAGCTTGGCCTTTAGGGTCTATTTATAGTGCCTAGAAAGCGTAGCTCGAAATTAGAGTTTAGAGTCATTTTCAGGTCGAGATTATCAAACAAAAATCGTAGATAAATAAATCATCTTTTATCCAGTCAAAACGGCACTTAAAATGGTTCATTATCCGCGGAGAAAATGATGAAAGAAGTTGGGGATAAAACCACGGATAAAAGGGATAAAATTTGTTTAAATTCAGGAATCGAACAGATGAACGGTCTTACGATAGACCGCTCAACGGGATGTGCGTCTATGTCCGAACCGTTCAACCACGTCGGTGGAAATTCAAAATAAATCTGAAATAATCCAGATTATCCCTCAAACTGACCGAAACGTTCGCCGTTGGACTCTCATAGAAGAACGGCTCATATGAGACCGTTCAACAGTAGAGCGGCCAAGGACGAACCGTTCTAGCCTTGTCGATGATAATTCAATTAATTGGATAATCATCTGGGAAAACCACCAAGCGCAGGACTCTGGACGATGAGCGGCCACTTTCCGTCCGTTCATCATTGTGTACGGCTAGGTTAGGACCGCATAAATGCTTGACGGTGGAAATTCAAAAAATTAGCCAAAATGTTCCAAAATATATGGACGGCCCGTAGTCAACCGCACATGGATTGAGCGATCATGGACAAACCGTACATGCACGTGGACGTTGAAACTTATAGAAAAGCCCAATCAACCAAAACCAAGGCCCATTAAGCCCTGAATCAACTTGGACCTAACCAAGGAGGGAGGCAACCCATAAAACTAGCCCAAAACATGCCTGAAAATAGCCCCAACGAGTGATGGGCAACTCGAGGTATCAACAAAATGGAGTAAGAGAAACGACTCAACTTATCGGCATAAAACTGGTGTCAACAGTGGTGGAAGAAGTGGAGGAAGAAGTGGAGGCACTATCCTGAGCAGAGGCTTGGGTTTGTGGAGGCAGAGCCGGAGTAGGGGAAGGCTTAGGTGGTGGGGTAACGGGTGATGGAGTAGGTGAAGGTGCCGGCATGATGCTAGATGAAGATTCATAGGGGTGCCCCTTGCCTTGAAATGGAGATGGGTGCTTAGGCAACGCTTCTTGTTGTTGCTGCTTGATGAGATGTGCAATAATCTTGCGAATGGCAGACCAATCGATCCTCTTCTTGTCTTCCAGGTCATAAATAAACTCCTTTAACATGGGGAAATCCTCGATCAAATGCCCTTGCTGGCGGTGGAAATCACAGAACTGGAGCATATCCCCAACCGCGGGTCGGCAAGGCACAACTGGAGGGAGCTGCAACGCGTGAGTAGCCACCAAAGCCCGAAAGATGTCGGTGAAACACTCCGACAACGGAGGATAGTGAGGAGCCCGCTTCGGGCAAGGTGGATGTCGAGGGATATGGAAAGGTAATGAAAATGGTTATGGGGGTTGCATAGGCAAGGACGCGTGGTGACTAGTGGAGGGACTCGATGGAGGCGTATGTGGAGCAGAGTGGGTAGGTATATAGTGGACGACATCCACCTGCTCGGGGTATGATGTTCTCTTGACAGGAGGAGATGAATGTGGATATGCGGAGGTGGAGGGCTAACTCGTAGGGGTTTGACTTATGGTGGTGGATGCGATGTAAGGCTGACTTATGGAGGGCACGATATAAGTGGAAGGATGACTCATGGAGGGTTGATATGCAGAAGGTTGATATGTGGGGGTGGATGTAGATGGTGAGGTGTAAATGGGCGTAGGATGCGGAGAGGACTCAGGGTCAAGGGGATCGTTGATTTGTTGGCGAATGAAGCGGGCTCGACTATAGAGTTGTTGCCAGGAGGTGATGTCATTGAGGGCTAAGATGAAGCGGTACTCAGGCGTTGCATTGGAAACTAGCATCTTGATCAGCTCCTGCTCCGGAATGTACCCCGAGACTTGTGCGGCGAGACCACGCCAACGATCGGCAAAGGTAGAGAACTCTTCTTCAGGCTTCATCTTTTCATGGGCCAAATCCACCATAGAATACTTGAGCCCAACCTGGTCTTGAAACTGTTGAATGAATCTGTGTTGGACAACATGAAAGTTCACAACATGCTCTTGCGGAAGAGAAAAGAACCAAATCCTAGCCGGGCCTTCCAAAGTTAGACCAAATAGATAGGCCATCAAACATTGGTCATGTCAAAATTGGGCCGACTCATAAATAAACTCCTTTAAGTGCACATAGGGGTCACCGACTCCACCATAAAGGCGATATGCGAGGATTTGAGAAGGGGGTGGAAGCTGAAGATTTTGAAATGCAAGCGGGACACTCAAGGAGGTTTTGGGATCAATTTGGCGTTGGAGTTCATCAAGCTGGCGTTGGGTTTGAGCGATCATCTCCTGATTAGGGAGAGATCAAGAAAAATGCGGGCCAACTTGAGCAAGAGATTGTGAATATGAATCAAGATGATAATGGGTCAGATAAGAAGATCCGGGCTGAGAAGAAGAAGGGCCCATTCCGGGAATAGAGGGATATGCGGGCCTGGAAGAAGCATGAGCCTTTTTACCTGTTTCAACCACACTAAAAGGGAAAAGGTTAGTGTAGTTTTGATTTTAGCCCCTTGCCTAAATGAAATTCGTACCTTCCTCGATGCAAGGTCAGGGGGCTAAATCTTATTACAAGATTGCGTCAAAAGATAAACATGAATGTGAGATGCACAAGCATGCAAGCAGGATGCAAGCAAGAAACAAAGTGTGATCATGTGATGCACAAACGGATGCAATGTTTTTTGTTTTGTTTTGTTGTTTTTGGTGTTTTTTTTGGTTTTATGGTTTGTTTTTTTTGTTTTTTTATTTTTTTTTTTGGTTTTTTGGACTCCAAACTCACACTTTTTGCTACCAACGCCTGGTGACCATCCATATGGCACCCGACCTAAATGAGAATAGGGATCTCCTAATAACCTCCCAGGTATCCTAAGCACGCATCTAGGTTGATTTAGGCCTTTAGACTCCTCGAATGATAGTCCCGTCGATTAAGACTTACCCTGATGACAATATCGTCATGCCACGCTTAGGCTCCTAGTTACTTTCGACCGTAGGGATACACCCAAAAAGCATTCGAGGTAAAAGATTTGCCCGACCCGGGTCTATTTCTTTACAACCTTAGATGATATAAGATGGAACACCCTGGAACTCGAATGGTCAACCGTGCGATGCTAACCAGGAATTAGACGCTATCGCACCCATAGGTGACGCGTTTGCATTGACCTAAGCCCGAGGTTAGTGGGATAAAACATTAAAGTGGTAGATGTGGGTCTTGGTCTACTAAAAATGTCGAGACCTATTCACAGCGATAGCTTCTGTCTTTCAAAGTGGGCAACCATAAGTGTGTTTTGCAATAAATTGGTTGCGAGCCGAGATGGGGATTCACTCTTCAGAGCTCCCGTTGGGCTTTCATCTTTAGGGGATAAGGAAGAAAATGGGGGATAAACCTTCCAAGAGGAACGGTAAAGCCGTTAACTCGGTGAGCGATCAGGTGAGCTTACTCTACATTCCCCTTTCGGGCGACTTCGGATCATGTCTAGAGTGTTTTGACTTTTCGTGCATGTTGACACCCGTTTTATGCCTACGAGTTGGGTTATTTTCTTATCCTTGTTTTTATGATGTCCCAGGTTATTCATTGTTTATTGGGTCACTTTGGATTGATTGTGAGCCTGTTTCTTTGGGTCTATCTCTCTAGTTGGGCTTGGTTCCCACAGGCTTCATTATCTGGGCTTAATGGGCTTAGATGTCGTCAGATTTCAGGATAAATACGAGAATTTTATCTATTTAAATGATCACCCAGGCCACGATCAGTCAATAGACCGTGACCTAGTGGTCGCGGTCCATCGAGCAACCGCGTTCTTTGATGAAGAGTCCTGCCCAGGTTGGTCTTTTTTCCTCCGTCCGTGGACAGATGAGAGTCCTAGTTCCATGTCTTTCCACGAGAAATTCGATCCCCATCTAGTCCTAATCGTTCCAGAGAATTCATGTTGGTATTATCTTCGAGATTTATCAGGTTCCAGAGCCTATTTTCTGGATTTATCCCTCGAACTCGAGCTAGGGTTTGAAGGGTCTATAAATAGCACCCTTTGGCTTCGTGCTCGAGGGGGGAGAATCTTTGGAGCTGGCCACGAAGTGCTGCCGCGTCCTATTGCAAGTTTCAACAAGGGAGCATTGTTTTCGGCGTCTTAGTGTGGTTTAGTCCAGGGAGTATTCGATTTTGTTCAGTGTTTAGTGTTCTATTTCAAGTTATTTTTTCTTTCTTCTTGCACCATCATAGCATCTTTTCTCTTCTTCCTCCCACGTTCCTCTGCAATCATCGCACGTTCACACACACCCACCTAGCCTTTATGATGGAGGCATCATCCACAACTCCCTTTGGCTAGGGTCTTCTTCACACTCCGACATCGTTTGAGTTCGGGCCTCTCTCTATAATGGCCCAATTATCCCTTTTGTGCTATCTATATGAGTCATTTTGATGTAATTTTCATTTTATTTGAGTCATGTCCCTAGGTCTTGCATTTATTTTCCTAAGTTTGAGTGTCATTAGATTGTGTAATGTGCTATTGGGCCCAATTCTTCGGGCTTGGCCCAAGACACCCCCCACCCCTTCGGTTATTTGTCATTGAGTCTTTTGTAAGGGACTTATTGTAAATGTGGGTTTCCTATATATAGGGCCCCATTTCCTTCATTTGAATGTAATGAATCATTGAATGAAAATTGCCCTTTTGAGTCAAATTTGGAGAGATTCCATTAGTTAGGGTGAGAAGCCCTTGGGAGTGATTCTCTCTACCTCTCTCTCTATTTCTCTCTCTTTCTCTCTCTACCCCAAGGGAGGTTCACCCCTCTCTCTCTCTCTTCCTCCTCCCAACCACCTCCAACCCCCAACCACCTCCATTAAGACCACTCCACTTCCCATAGCCTCCATTACTCCCCCCCTAGTTCCAAGATAGAATCTTCCCCATTCCAACACCACTTTCCACATTCCAATATAATCTTCCCCATTCCCACAAAATCACCCCCTTCCCCACACAATCCCTCAACTTCCAAGGCCATTTCAAATTCGAAATCCACCTTCCCTACAAGGTCTTGGCCGCCCCTCTCCCATCTCCATTAGGATAGTTCGCCCCTCTCCCCTCCATTCTCCACCACCCCTTGCACACCCCACCCCTCTCCCTCTAGCTGAACCAGCCCTCTTCCTTGCGCCATTCCCCCCTTTCTCCTGCCTCTCCACCACCATTTGACACCCTCCATACCTCCCATACCTCCCCTCCACCATTCTTCATCCACCCCTTCACCATATACTACCACCTCTTCTTCTTCTTAGGTCACTTGAAGGCTTTGGCAAAGAAGCTGCTGGCGGTCCAGGAGTTGCAGGTGAACCAGTAACTTGCAGCGGCCACCACAACTTCCTCCGGACGAGTTTGAAGACCCAAGAGCCATCGTCGGAAGCGTCTACCAGTATCATTCGTGACAGAAGTGGCTTCATCTTCTTCTGATCTCCGAGCCGTCCAGGGGGTCCAATCTCCCACAACTTCGCAGTTCTGCCTCAGTTGAGGACCTGAACCAGATTAGAAGCTCTGCCACGATGAACCTAGGAGGAATCATCCCACAAGCTCTTCTGCAAAGTTCTTCTTCTCCCTGTCTACGTTCAGAATCAAGAAGCGGAATTCCGTTCGGCAGCCTGTGGCAGTAGTTATCATTTTTCTCCCTCATCTCTATCGTCCTGCTACCCATAGCCTGCATCGACCAGTCGCCATTGTTCTGCATCCCTAGTCTTCTCCGACATCGGTTGGCTTCCCCATCAGCTTTGCTGCGAAGAGGACTTGTCCACAATTCCAACGACTCTGATGGCGCTTGATTCCAAGGTCAGGAGCTGCCGGGGAGTTCTCTGCAATCTATTGTTAGAAGTCTGCAACTGCAGGTCTGAGAATATGATGCTCTATTCAAACCTCCATCCCGGTCAGCAGTGGATCCAGAAGAAATTAAAGAAATTATGAGGCATTCCCTTCCCAGCTACGAAGATTTCCCCACCAGTCTTGTCATCAGCGAAATTCCTGAACGAGTTCTACAGCAGCAAAATTGACTACCTATCCCTGTTCGGAGAGAGCAGGCAGAACCGGTGACGTCATCGTTCAATACTTTTAATCCTAGTTTCCCCTCCCCGCATGGCCGGCTGGAGGCCCCTCCCTGTGTGGAGGTAATTTTGGTTGTAATATCCCTTAACCCCCACCCCAAGATCCCCCTCCTGCGAGAGGTGTAGTGTTGTAACTTGTTTGGGCAGGTCAAGCTACCCCGACGCGGCGTGTGGGGATCCACTCGCCTCCCCGCTCGCCCTCGTCTCCGACCGGGACCGGTTTCTTCAAACCGGTCGAGTAAGTGCTCAAACCTTCACTCCATTTAGTGCTTGTCTTTCAATATTAGTTCTTAATTCTGCTGGTTATGCGAGTGAGAGCCCGATTCTCAAGCCCCATTGTCTTGAGTGATCACCGTGGGAGAAGTGCAACCGGTGCCTTTGGCACTTTGTCGGCCCCCTTGAATTGGGCATCCACACCCATTGGAAATCCCATCTTGGCCTTGCTGGCCCTCTACCAGCAAGGACCCAACCCCTCAACCTCACCTTGGCATTGCCAAGTTACCCCGGGCTTGGGTGAGCGACGAGAGAGCGGCGGCCCAAATTGGCCCGTTTTGATTGCGAATGTGCTTGTTTGCCTAAGTCTAAGGGTGTGTCACATCAATTGATATCAGATCAAGTCATTGACTTGTCTCTATCAAGTCTAAGTCCTAGGACCTTTGCATTGTGTGTCCAACCTCATTTGTCCCTTGTCTTGCATGTCCACCCGTAGTGGTGCTAGTTACCGACCCGATCCTTCATCTTCAAATCCACCAATGGATCCCAATCCTCAACTCAACCAAGATGCTCCTAGGGAGGAACCCCAAGGCCAAATGAATAGGGTAGACGCTGCCCTTACCAACATTCTTGCCCAACTTGAGTCCCTTTCCACTCGAATTGCTCGGCTAGAAGAACATGAGTTCCACCCAAGGAACAACGAACCTAGAGTCCACCCTCCACATGTTGAACATCATAGAGAAGACCCTCATCCAAGGAATAATGAACCAAGAGTCCATCCACCACATGGTGAGCTACATAGGAATGAGTTCCACCCAAGGAACAATGACCCAAGAGTCCACCCTCCCCATGTTGAGCCTCATAGGGATGAGCTCCACCCAAGGAATAATGGACCAAGAGCCCATCACCCACATGCTGAAATTTATAGGGAGGACTTGGACCTTGACCCCTACCATGACTATGAGAGGCCTCGCCACCATCACATTCATGAAAGGCGTCCACGGGACGACCCGGATGACCCTCTCTTAAGGATGATTAAAGTAGAGGCCCCAAACTTTGATGGTTCCCATGAACCAAGTGTCTACTTAGAATGGGAGACCGCCATGGACCAATACTTTGAATGGTACCCTATGACCGACCAAAGGAGGGTAAGATTGGCCAAAATGCATCTCACTAAATTAGCCAAAACTTATTGGCTAAACCAAGAGGGTCTAAGAAGGATTAGGCGGGAAGAGCCTATTGATACTTGGGAGGGTATGAAGAATCAACTTAGGAACAAATATCTTCCCCAATCCTACCATCAAATGCTCTTAGATGAATGGCAAAGCCTCACCCAAGAAGGGAAGACCGTGGTAGAATATATTGAGAAGTTTGACTCCTATCTTTTGAAGTGCGGAGTTCATGAGGACCCGGCCGTTACCTTGTCTCGCTTTAGGAATGGACTTCAAAGTCACATCAAGAGAGAACTTTTCATGAGAGATGTTGATAACCTTGAGCTAGCCTATCAAATAGCAAGGGATGTAGAAAGATTCTCTAGGATCCCTCAATTTGTTACTCCCCGACCGGCTGATCCTAAAAACATGGGACCACGACCCATTCCGGCCACCCCCATGAAAGCCCCAAATCCAAGTGGGAGTACCCCATTAAGGCCTTACAACCCCCCTCCCACCATCACTTCGAACAAGCCCACCCCTAGTCACCCTCTCCCACGGAGGGAAGACAATCCCAAAGGCCCAAGTGTAGGAAACACTCCGGGTAGCGGGCGACAACAATGCTATAGGTGTCAAGGGTTTGGCCACTTTGCGGGGCAATGTCCATCCAAGGGATTATCTAGCTTGCTTATTGAGGAAGAAGCTCCCCCACCCCAAAAGGAACTTGAGAGTGTTGTTGAGGACCATGAAGCCTCACTAGATTGGGAAGAAGAGTATGAGGCCCAATACCTAGAATCGGGTCTAGATCACACCACTCCATCTACCAACTCCCATCTAGGAGTGATTAGATGCACCCTCACCAAACCCCAAGAAGAGGATTGGCGTCAAACTTCAATCTTTCACACTTTTGTCAAGATAGGGAGCCATATAAGGAAAGTGATCTTGGATAGTGGGAGTTGTGTCAATGCCATATCTCCCGATACCGTTAAGCTCCTTGGACTTACTATCACTCCCCACCCAAATCTATATCGGGTCTCATGGATCAACAACAACTCCATCCCGGTCAACACCCAATGTCTTGTACCCCTCACATTCTCTTCATACCATGGCCAAATATGGTGTGATGTCATACCCATGGAAGTCGGTAGCATCCTTCTAGGAAGACCTTGGCTTTATGATGTAGATGCCACCATCTTGGGTAAGAGCAACATATGCACCTTCGAACATGAGGGTAAGACTATCCGTCTTAACCCCTCCCCACCCCGTCCCATGGCCAAGAGGGACACTCTCCCTCAAGGATAACACCCCACCACCACACAAGTCTCGGGGAACTCCACCCCTCCAACCCCATCCCTCACCCAAACTCCCAAACAAAGTGGGACCTCGGGTTGACCAAGGGTCTTCATCTCATCACTAGGAAAGAACTTGAAGAGGAGATGGTTCAAGGAGTACCTCTATGTGCGGTGATCATTTACCTAGGAGAGCCCACTCCCACCAATCCACATCCCATAGAAATCCAACAACTCCTAGAAGAATTCCATGATGTGTTCCCAACGGAGCTCCCGGACCAACTCCCTCCCATGCGGGATGTGCAACATGCAATTGATCTAGTCCCGGGGGCCACTCTCCCAAACCTTCCTCATTATCGCCTCAATCCTACGGAACATGCTGAACTTCGGAGGCAAATAGAGGAACTCATTAGGAAGGGCTTCATTCGCATTAGCAAAAGCCCATGTGTCGTGCCGGCCCTTCTCACTCCTAAGAAGGATGGGTCATGGAGAATGTATGTGGATAGTCGGGCCATTAATAAAATCACCGTCAAGTATAGGTTTCCCATCCCTAAGCTGGATGACATGCTTGATATGTTAGCCGGAGCCACCATTTTCTCCAAAATTGACCTTAAGAGTGGCTATCACCAAGTTAGGATAAGGCCCAGGGATGAGTGGAAAACGGCTTTCAAAACCAAAGATGGTCTCTTTGAATGGTTAGTCATGCCTTTTGGGCTTTCAAATGCCCCAAGTACCTTCATGCGTCTTATGACGGAGGCCCTTAGACCTTTCATTGAGATTTTTCTAGTGGTCTACTTTGATGATATACTCATCTATAGTCAAACCCAAGAAGCCCACCTTGACCACCTTAGGCAAGTTTGTACCATCCTCCGCCAAGAAAGCATATTTGCCAACTTAGGAAAGTGCCACTTCATGACCACATCCATCACCTTCCTAGGATTTGTGGTATCCACCAAGGGTGTCTCCATGGACCCCGACAAGGTCCAAGCTATTCTTGATTGGCCGGAACCCCACACTCTTCATGAGGTCCGAAGTTTCCATGGATTGGCAACATTTTATAGGAGGTTCATTCGTGGATTTAGCACTATCACCGGCCCAATCACCGATTGTCTTAAGAAGGGAACTTTTGTATGGACCAAATCAGCCTCTAAAGCCTGCCAAGAACTTAAGGAAAAGTTGACCCAAGCCCCGGTCCTATGCCTTCCCGATTTCTCTAAAGTCTTTGAAGTCACATGTGATGCATCCGGGATAGGGATAGGAGAGATTCTTAGTCAAGAGGGACACCCGGTAGCCTTCTTTAGTGAGAAGCTTTGTGATGCTAGGATAAGATACTCCACTTATGACAAGGTAATCTATGCCGTGGTTCAGTCCCTCTGACATTGGAGGCACTACTTGTTACCCAAAGAGTTTGTCATCTTTTCCGACCATGAGGCCCTCAAATACCTCAACTCCCAACAAAAGCTAAATGCCCGACATGCCCGATGGGTTGAGTTCATCCAATCCTACACTTTTATCATCAAACACAAAGCCGGGAGTGAGAATCGAGCGGCGAATGCCCTTAGTAGGAAAGTTTCCTTGTTATCCACTATCCAAGTGGAAGTGATCAGATTTGATAGGATCAAGGATGAGTACCCTAATTGCCCCGACTTTGGGCACATCTATACCACCTTGACCACCCATTCTAGCAAGGAACATGAGGGATTTGTCATAGAGGATGGGTTCCTCTTCAAGGGACCAAAGCTTTGCATCCCACGGACCTCACTCCGCGACTTCTTGATTTGGGAATTACATGCGGGAGGGCTAGCTGGTCATTTTGGAGTCCACAAAGCCATTGCTCTAGTTGAGGGACAGTTTCATTGGCCAAGTCTCAAGAGAGATGTAGGCAAGATAGTGGGTCAATGCCGAACATGTGCTTCGGCCAAACAGGTGAAACAAAATACTGGCCTATATACCCCACTCCCCATCCCCGACCGTCCATGGCAAGACTTGAGTATGGACTTTGTGCTAGGATTACCCAAGACTCAAAAAAGGCGTGACTCCATCTATGTGGTGGTTGATAGATTCTCCAAAATGGCCCATTTCATCCCATGCTCCAAAACCTCCGATGCCTCCCATGTGGCCCGATTGTTCTTTGATGAGATTGTCCGTCTCCACGGGCTACCTAAGACCATAGTCTCCGATAGGGATGTCAAATTCACCAGCTACTTTTGGAAAAGTCTTTGGCACATGATGGGTACCCTCCTCAAATTCTCCACTGCCTACCATCCTCAAATTATCCACTGCCTACAGTTGTCAATCGGAGTCTAAGGAACCTCCTTAGGTGTCCTGTTGAGGATCGCCCCGGAAATTGGGATCTCATCTTACCCCAGGCCGAATTTGCATATAACAACTCCATCAATAAGTCCATAGGGATGAGTCCATTTGAAGCCGTGCATGGATACAAATCAAGAAAGCCTTCCGATCTCATTACCCTTCCCCAGCATGCTAGAGTGTCCATTTCAGCTGAGTCTTTTGCACAACATATTAGAGAATTGCATGAAGAAATTCGCAAGCACATCAGAAAAAAGAATGAGGCTTATAAAAGGCTGGCCGACTCTCATCGGCGTCATCAAGAATTCCATGTGGGTGACTTTATGATGGTAAGGACGGAGAGGCTCTCCCCGGGAGCCAACTCTAAACTGAGGCCACGTGGGGCTTGTCCCTTCCAGGTCTTGAGGCGCATTGGTGCAAATGCCTACGAGTTAGATCTCCCTGAGGAGTATGGAATAAGTCCCACATTCAATGTCGCCGACCTAGTGCCATATAAGGGACCCACGGTGGTACCTAGTGAGAAGATTGAGCCTACTTCTTCCATTGAGAGAGCACCCACCCGTGAGGAGAGACCACCAGCCAAGAGAGCCCAGCGTGAACGAATTGAATAAATATTGGATGAACAAGTCACTACCACTCGGAGCAAGGCATATGAGCGCTATCTCTTCAGGTGGAAGGATCGGCCCCCTTCGGAGGATTCTTGGGTGAGTCGGGAGGATCTCCAGCGGTTGGATCCGGACCTCCTCGAGCAGTACCACAGTCGGATGGACCCCTACTCGATGGAGTCGAGCTCTTCACAGCCCAGGGGATTTGATGGAGGCATCATGCACAACTCCCTTTGGCTAGGGTCTTCTTAACACTCCGGCATCGTTTGAGTTCGGGCCTCTCTCTATAAAGGCCAAATTATCCCTTTTGTGCTATCTATTTGAATCATTTTGATGTAATTTTTATTTTATTTGAGTCATGTCCCTAGGTCTTGCATTTATTTTCCTAAGTTTGAGTGTCATTAGATTGTGTAATGTGCTATTGGGCCCAATTCTTCGGGCTTGGCCCAAGACACCCCCCACCCCTTCGGTTATTTGTCATTGAGTCTTTTGTAAGGGACTTATTGTAAATGTGGGTTTCCTATATATAGGGCCCCATTTCCTTCATTTGAATGTAATGAATCATTGAATGAAAATTGCCCTTTTGAGTCAAATTTGGAGAGATTCCATTAGTTAGGGTGAGAAGCCCTTGGGAGTGATTCCCTCTACCTCTCTCTCTATTTCTCTCTCTTTCTCTCTCTCTACCCCAAGGGAGGTTCACCCCTCTCTCTCTCTCTTCCTCCTCCCAACCACCTCCAACCCCCAACCACCTCCATTAAGACCACTCCACTTCCCATAGCCTCCATTACTCCCCCCCTAGTTCCAAGATAGAATCTTCCCCATTCCAACACCACTTTCCACATTCCAATATAATCTTCCCCATTCCCACAAAATCACCCCCTTCCCCACACAATCCCTCAACTTCCAAGGCCATTTCAAATTCGAAATCCACCTTCCCTACAAGGTCTTGGCCGCCCCTCTCCCATCTCCATTAGGATAGTTCGCCCCTCTCCCCTCCATTCTCCACCACCCCTTGCACACCCCACCCCTCTCCCTCTAGCTGAACCAGCCCTCTTCCTTGCGCCATTCCCCCCTTTCTCCTGCCTCTCCACCACCATTTGACACCCTCCATACCTCCCATACCTCCCCTCCACCATTCTTCATCCACCCCTTCACCATATACTACCACATCTTCTTCTTCTTAGGTCACTTGAAGGCTATGGCAAAGAAGCTGCTGGCGGTCCAGGAGTTGCAGGTGAACCAGTAACTTGCAGCGGCCACCACGACTTCCTCCGGACGAGTTTGAAGACCCAAGAGCCATCATCGGAAGTGTCTACCAGTCTCCTTCGTGACAGAAGTGGCTTCATCTTCTTCTGATCTCCGAGCCGTCCAGGGGGTCCAATCTCCCACAACTTCGTAGTTCTGCCTCGGCTGAGAACCTGAACCAGATTAGAAGCTCTGCCACAATGAACCTAGGAGGAATCATCCCACAAGCTATTCTGCAAAGTTCTTCTTCTCCCTGTCTACGTTTAGAATCAAGAAGCGGAATTCCGTTTGGCAGGCTGTGGTAGTAGTTATCATTTTTCTCCCTCATCTCCGTCATCCTGCTACCCACAGCCTGCATCGACCAGTCGCCATTGTTCTGCATCCCCTAGTCTTCTCCGACATCGGTTGGCTTCCCCGTCAGCTTTGCTGCGAAAAGGACTTGTCCACAATTCCAACGACTCTGACGGCACTTGATTCCAAGGTCGGGATCTGCCGGGGAGTTCTCTGCAATCTACTGTTAGAAGTCTGCAACTGCAGGTCCGAGAATCTGATGCCCTGTTCAAACCTCCATCCCGGTTAGCAGTGCCTCCAGAAGAAATTAAAGAAATTCTGAGGCATTCCCTTCCCAGCTACGAAGATTTCCCCACCAGTCTCGTCATCAGCGAAATTCCTAAACGAGTTCTACAGCAGCAAAACCGACTACCTATCCCTGTTTGGAGAGAGCAGGCAGAACCGGTGACGTCATCGTTCAATACTTTAATCCTAGTTTCCCCTCCCCGCTTGGCCGGCTGAAGGCCCCTCCCTGTGTGGAGGTAATTTTGGTTGTAATATCCCTTAACCCCCACCCCAAGATCCCCCTCCTGCGAGAGGTGTAGTGTTGTAACTTGTTTGGGCAGGTCAAGCTACCCCGACGCGGCGTGTGGGGATCCACTCGCCTCCCTGCTCGCCCTCGTCTCCGACCGGGACCGGTTTCTTCAAACCGATCGAGTAAGCGCTCAAACCTTCACTCCATTTAGTGCTTGTCTTTCAATATTAGTTCTTAATTCCGCTGGTTATGCGAGTGAGAGCCCGAACCTCAAGCCCCGTTGTCTTGAGTGATCACCGTGGGAGAAGTGCAACCGATGCCTTTGGCACTTTGTCGGCCCCCTTGAATTGGGCATCCACACCCATTGAGAATCCCATCTTGGCCTTGCTGGCCCTCTACCAGCAAGGACCCAACCCCTCAACCTCACCTTGGCATTGCCAAGTTACCCCGGGCTTGGGTGAGCGACGAGAGAGCAGCGGCCCAAATTGGCCCGTTTTGATTGCGAATGTGCTTGTTTGCCTAAGTCTAAGGGTGTGTCACATCACTTTAAACACCCTATAGGGGTTAAAAAACCACCAACCCCCAGGTATCGGCCCTTCTGGTTATGCATCTAGTTCTTTGTTGGTTCATAGATATTGCACAGTTCTAATTGGGTTTTTTTCTTGTGTTCCTTACTTTATGTTGTAGGTCTACAGCACCTCTGACACGAGGCCCATCCCTTTTGGCAGGATGAAAGGGAGGGAGGATCAAGTTCCCACAGCTCTATCTTCTGGGTACTGATCGTGGCTACCTAAAGACCGCCTTCTTCAGGTAGCGGCCCTTGACAGACCGTGTTCTATCCCATGCTTGACTCTCTTCCCCGCTTGTGGGTGCGCCTTCACTCCACCTCTTTCCAAGGTGCATAACGCAGTTCCTTTGGTGTTACTTACTTTGGTGGTGATCACGGATCATTGCTTGATACATATCACCTCCTTTCTTTCCTATTGCTTTCTTCATAATTGCTCCACGCCCACGGCGTGTGTTTCTTTTTTCCTTACCATTTACTACTTGTTCCACGCCTACAGCGTGTGTTTAGTTTAATTCCTTCATTTTTCTCTCTTGCTGCTAATTATTGTTGAGGTGATATTGTCATATACTGGTATTTTATTCATTGCTCACTCATGGTGATCTTTTCATTACCTACAGTGCATTGCCCCCCTTTTGGGGATATTTGCTTTGCATTTGTTGACTGTAGGGGTTTGCTTACTTGTATTAGGCACGGTCACGTCCCGGCTTTTTTTATTTTCGAGGGAGAGTTCAAATTTGACGTTTTGATTCTCATATCCCTCTTCTATGCCTGCAGGGACACTACCCTCATTACATGATCTAACAGTACTCAAGGTATGGATCATATTCTCACCTTAAGGGTGTTGTATTTCAGTTTCCTTGCTCAGCCCTTTAAGGGCACCGACTGTCTTGGTCGGTCGACTAAGAAGAGAAAGAAGACTATGGCCCTTTGGAAGCCTTTAGAGCGAAGACCCATCCATAGGCGACACTACCGATATTTCAAAAAACACGTGTGTGTACGTGCATGTTGTCTTCCTTTTAATGAGCATGGGCTGACATAGCCGGACAGAGGTCTCCCCAGTTCTGGTAGACCAAGACCCATGACCTTCCGAGGCCTTAATGTGCCCTAACTTGTCATCTAGGAGAGGATGCATGACCTGCAACTACGTGAAGGGCACCAAGCGATTGGCATAGCTTTTGGACCTTTTTCTACATTTTTTTGGTTTTTTTGTTTTTTTTGGCTATGTACAAGGTCTCACGGATAAAAGTTATTTAAGTAGAGTCCGTTCCAGGGTATGGAAATTCCGCCCCATTAGTACCCACTAGTTTGTAAGCATTTCCTGAAAAGACTTCTTTGACAATGTAGGGGCCCTCCCAATTCTCTTGCCGTTTTCCCTAAGGACCAGTGGTTTTAGTACGTTTCCTCTTTAGAACCAGTTCACCTTCCTTATATTTTCTCTCAGGGACCTTTTTTGCGTAGAAACGTGCAATTCTCTAGCGGTAAACTTGTGCGTGATCAGCCGCGATCATTCATTTTTCATCTAATAGTTCTAGCTGGGCCAACAATATTTCCCAACGCTGTTCGGGATCTAGCTCCAGATCCAGCTGCACTCTTAATGAAGGAATGAATATTTCGTATAGAAGTACCGCTTCTGTCCCGAAGGCTAATGCGTAGGGGGTTTGACCCATGGGAGTTCAGACAAAAGTGCGATAAGCCCAGAGAGCCTCGACGAGGCGATTCGGCCAATCAGAGTAATGATGAGATTTGCATGTTTTCTTAATTATCCTGATGAGAGTTTTGATTTTAGCTTTTGCTTGGCCATTACCTTGTGGGCAATACGGGAATGAATGATGCAAATTAATGCCATACTTACCACACATGTCACGAAGCTCTTGTGAAGTGAATTGAGGCCCGTTGTCGGTGACAATGTCACATAGGATGCCGAACCTGGTGAGGATGTTGCACTTGATAAACTTTACCACTGTTGATGTCTTGACTTCCATGAATGCTTCAGCTTCTGCCCATTTCGTGAAGTACTCCAGAGTGGTGAGAATGAAAGACTTCCTTCGGACTTCTCTGATTCTATCTTCCAGGGGACCAACTACGTCGAATGCCCACATGGAGAAGGGCCAAGGACCTATGAGAGGGTAAAGTGAAGATGAAGGAGCATGAACCTTGTCCACGTGAAGTTGACACTTGGCGCAATGACGGACAAAGCAGGAACAATCCTCCTCCATGGTAGGCCAGTAATAGTGCCCGAGAGGTTTCTGGGCTAGCATGCGACCATTAACATGGCCACCACATTCACTAGAATGTGCAGCCTCAACGACTGCACGGGACTCGATTTCGTCTAGGCAACGGAGATACACTCCGCTAAGGGATCTTCGGTGTAAGACGCCACCTATGATCGCAAAGCATTCCGTGGCGCGGCGAATAGCTCGCCTGTCAGGGATGGTACTGTATTGGGAAAGGATCCATCATGAAGGTAGTTCTCAATGTTAAAGAATCGCGGGTTGCCATCGTCGAGGTCGACTTCTGGCTCATGAGAGAGAGCATGGACCTGTGGGGAAGGCTCCATGAACTGCTGAAACTAGGGATCAGAGTGCGAAGGAGTATGCATCCTTTGCATGACGACAGCGGCTGAGGGTCTTTCAAACAGAATTGTGAGGGAGGAGGATAGGGAGGCTAGAGAATCAGCCATGATATTTTGGGCTCTAGGGGTGTGCACTAGAGTGAGCTTTCTAAACCGTCGGACTACCTTGCTGACCAAATCTTGGTATGGCTTTAGCTTCGGGTCCCAGGTTTGATACTTGTTGAGAGACTATTAGAGTATGAGCTGCGAATCCCTGATTATCCGGAGCTCTTTGACTCCTAGGGCCAGTGCCATTTTCAAGCCTATGAGGAGTGTCTCGTACTCTGCCACGTTGTTCATGGTGGGGAAGGATAACTGGCAAGCACACGGGATGACCAAACCTTCCAGAGAGTGGAGAATAGCTCCAATACCACAACCTTTAGAGTTGAGTGCACCGTCAAAGTAGAGAACCCACGAAGGTTCACCATCAATAATGGTTCCTAACTCTTCATCTGGGAAATCCTCGTCGACAGGAGAGTGTGTAGGAAGTGGATGATGGGCAAGGTGCTCGGCAATGGCGTGCCCTTTGACAGCCTTCTGACTGACGTAGGTGATATCAAACTAGTTAAGAAAGCTTTGTCACCTCACTAAACAGTCAGTCAGTACAGGCTTCTCTAGCATGTATTTAATTGGGTCTATTTGCGCTAAAAGCTTCACCTCATGGGCTAGGAAGTAGTGTTTCAACTTTTGGGCTACCCATACGACGGCCGCGCAAGTTCTTTCCATAGCAGTGTACCTCTTTTTCGCTTCATTAAACAACTTTGATAGGTGGTACACTGCTCATTCTATATTCGCGTCGTCATATTGAGCCAAGACTGCTCCAACGAATTCTTCTGTGGTGGACACATCTTCTGTGGTGGACACATAGAGCAGTAGAGGCTGACCCGGGACCAGGGGTGCCAGAACAGGAGGATTAAGGAGACAGCTCTTCAGGTCATCAAAGGCCTTTTGACATTTATCATTCCATTCGAACCTAGCCCCTCCCTTGAGCATGTCGTAAAAGGTCTTGCATCGCTGAGAATGATGAGATATGAATCTTCTGATAAACTGCAGACACCCAATAAGACCTCGTACTTCCCTAATGTTCTTGGGAGGAGGCATCTCGGTGATTGCCTTAGCCTTGTTAGGGTCTATTTTAATCCCCGTTTTGCTGACCATGAACCCTAGAAGTTTTCCTGAAGAAACCTCGAACACACACTTTTTGGGGTTCATCTTGAGCTGATGCTCCCGAGACCATTGGAGAACTACACGGAGGACCTCTGCATGGCCGCTCCTGATTTTGGATTTTACCAGGATGTCATCCACGTATACCTCCATGTGAATGTGCATCATGTCATGGAAGATAGCCATCATAGCCCTTTGATATGTAGCTCCTGCATTCTTTAGTCCGAAGGGCATGACAACATAGCAATAGGTCCCCCACGGAGTGGTGAAGGATGTCTTCTCCTGGTCTTCCTCTGCTAGGCGGATTTGATTGTACCCCAAAAAGCCATCCATAAAGGATAACATCTCGTAGCCGACGGTGTTGTCTACAAGGACATCTATGTGAGGAAGAGGAAAATCGTCTTAGGACAGGCTCGATTAAGATCGAAAAAATCTATGCAGATCTGGACTCTATCATCCTTCTTCATGACAGGGATGATGTTGGCTACCCATTGCGGATATGAAACTACCCTGATGAACTTAGCCTTATGGAGCTTGTCAACTTCTTCCTTGACCTTGAGAGTGAGCTTCAGGTGAAGCCGCCTTAACTTTTGTTTGACAGCCCTCGCATCGGGCTTTAAGACAAGGTGATGTTCTACCAAAGAGGGATCCAAACCCGACATGTCCTCATAGGACCAGGCAAAGGCATCAGGAAACTCCTTAATTACTGTAACAATGGGAGCTTCCTCTTCTTTTTTCAAATTGGCACTTATCAAAATGATGTTTAGGTTGTCCTTGGTGCCCAGGTTGACTTCCTTGGTTGATTCATCGATAGACACAATAGACTCGTCAAACCTTCTAGTCCCGTCGACAAAGTGAGCTATATGATCGGTGCAGTCCTCTAGTTGATTTTCATCAATTCCTTCTTCCTCCAAAACATAGACCCCTAAGCCATCATCTAGTAGAGATCCCTCTACTTCATCTGTCCCTAGGGGAATGGGAGTGGACATGAAGTCGGAGACATGGCATAGCTAGGCACACTTCTTTGCCAGCTGGCTGATGTAGCATGCGGGGACGTGTGTACCCTAGTTTCCTTGGAGGGACGAGTGGAGGACACACTAAACTCATTTAAACCTAGACTTGATGTCACGCCCCGAGCCATATGTGTACAGCGAAAGTAGTCTTGGGAACGTGAACAGCTGGCAAAACGCCTCAAGCTAGCAATTGAGATCAGAGCGCAATAGACATCCACATAAGATGGAATACACAATATTTGACCACATTTCTATCTTTCATTGATAATAATGATTCAAGTACATAATGATGACTCTAGACTCAAGAAAAGTGAAAATTACATAATGACTCAATAAAGAGAAAATTACATGACAAGACTTTAGACCATCCTAATGACTAAGGACAACTATGTCTTCTCTCGATCATCATTCATCATCACTCTCGGACCCGTTGCTAGAATAATCCGAATCCGACTCACTTGAATTTTCTGAAAAGATTAAAAAAGTAGGGTATGAGCACACTTGCCAAGTAGATATCTTCGTATCAACATGGAGGCATGCTTTAACTAATTACATTTTTTCTGCTCTAATGAATAAGGTAAAAGAGATGCGACAAAACACCCGACAAAGTCTAAATAACAAGATAGGAAATATAAAGATACGAAGAATATGAACGGCCAATAGAACTAGATCAATCAAGATAATAAGACAAGTGGCCCTTCATTTAACAAGAATGTACTTCATAACCATAAAGGATATGCACTAGAAAGTCACGAGCAAGAATGTACAAGCAAGCATGTAATTATTTTGATATTGCCTCATAGTTTTCACCAGTCTATAAAAAAAAGTACTCTCAGCGTAATGCGACGCTAGTATTCATCATACCCCATGGTTTTCAGCACGTTTTCGGCTATCTGTCGAGGGAGCTATGTCACACCCCGAGCCTTTATTACAGCGGAAGGCTCGCTCGGAGAGCGCGAACAGCTGGCATGGTAAGCCTCTTGCCAGCAAGAATCAATCAGAGAGCAAGACAATCACACAAGTAAATGCAATTGCACAAGATTTAATCAAACTTCAACTTTATTTCATAATGCTCAATATTCAAGATACAATCACTAATTTGATTTCCATTCTACTAGACTCAAGAAATAGGAAAATTACATTGACTCAATCTAGACACTTTAACTTCCTAAGTCTTCACTCTCATCTTTATAACACTTTCACTCGCTTCCGGACCCGCTACCAGTATAGCCCGAATCTGAATCCGAACTATTTCCATCTCCTGAAAAACATTGGAAAGTAGGTCATGAGCACACTTGCCCAGTAGGTATCTTCGCATCAACATGAAGGCACTATTTAAGTAATTATCATTTTAGCTCTAAAGAAATAAGGTAAAATCATGCGAATGCGCATCAATCATGCGATCAAATCAATAGAAACAAGATAACCATGTAAGATAGAAAGATCAAGAATGAGCTAGCAAGAATATAACAAGAACATGATATTGGCCTTCCATGAACAAGAATGTAACGAGATTGTACTAGCAAGCCATATATTCATCACACTAGTCTCTTTTGAGTACATAGTTCACGAATTTCTATGGAATATCAAGCAAGAATGTCATGTCGTGCCGTGGATCTTCACTTATTTATAGAAATAGTACTCCCAGCGCAATGCGACGCTAGTAGCATCATACCCCATGGTTTATAAAATAGTATGTTTCCGACAATCAGCCGAGGGGACTAGCATAGAGCCCTTGAACACAATCAGTGCTCGATCGCATCTTCAGTTATAAATTAAGCTACTTCCACACAGTATAACAGTAAAGTATGGCCAAGAATATAGCACTTCCAATAATTCCATGATAACGAAAATCAATGAATGAATGCTTCAACATAAGAATGTAGGAGTCAAGAAATAGACTTTAAACAATGTCATGCTCATAGAAATAAACCGACAGCATAACGGTATTTTCCTTAACTTCCATTTCTTTTAGATCAATTTAAGCAATATGACAAGTTCTAGATCATCAAAGTTTGTCTAGAATCATTGGAATATCAACCCTTAGTCAAACCTTGGGTTAACATAAACAAGCTATGTAACGGTCATTGGCTGAGCCGTTACATTATGTAACGCGCCAGTAATAGGCCGTTACAGTGATCCGAGTCCAGAAGGATAAAAATAGACCCAGAGGAATGTGACGGGCTGGCACTGGGCCGTTACGTGAGCCTGACGGTCCAGTTCAAGGCCGTTACATTTACAAGAATCAAAACATCGATAGAGTACTAATTAATGGGTTTTTATTAGTACAACCAACTCGGCGTCCTAGTGGGAATCCCAGGCTCGCGAAGAATTACGGAGGCCTTGAAACAATGATTTCCTAGTCCATTGGAAGGATTATTCAATAGAGAGGTCCTCATGTCCAAGATTGTGTTCCGATAGCGAAAAGTGTGAACTAATGATGACATACCGGAACATGTGCCATATACTTATAGAATTGACTCTATTGACAAAGAGAGACATGTATAATCAAAGTGAAAATCGTGGTGAACTCCGTCAATACAACGTCTAAAAGTCATGCTTTATAATACAAGAGTATAGAATTTTGGCATGAAATTAACATATCCTTAAAATATCATTAAGATATCAAAACATGCAATACCTATCATGCACAATCAGATATCCTAAAAATCATATAATCAGTTAAAACTTAAGTAACTATGCTTAATCAATAAATAATATTGGCAAGTTATTTTCTGTCTTCGGGTTCACAGAACGTAGGATATAACGGTCTTAAGAGGGGGCTTCACAGTGAAAGTGACGGTCATGATCAAACCGTTACTTGAATGTAACGCGTCTGTCCAAGCGCGTTAGAAACATCAGTGCAATTCAAATACTACAGAGTTGGTAACGGTCTGTAGTAGGGCCGTTACTTGAAAGTGACGGTCCTATGCTAGTGCGTTACAGTATCTGTTAACAGAAAACAATCATAGAAACTAAGAGATCAACTCACATCATGTCTTTTATCAAAACATGATGAGTTTCTAGTCATGTTAACGAAGTAAGGCCATCTACATGCATAGGTAATCATGAATAGATGAATAGTCATGTTTTAATTTCTTAATTTGGCAAAGAGGTGCATGATGTGCATAGAACAAATAAAACATGAAATCAATGCTCTATAATGCATGGAATTCAATCAAACCAGAGGGATTTTAGTCCTATCATGTTGTTTTTGCCGTTCATGAGATAACCTACCTCTTACTTAGACTGTAGTTCCAGAATTTGGTTGAGAACCTTGCCCTAGATCCTTCCTTCTCTTGTGACTTTTTAGCAACTTCTTTAGGCTCTAACTCCACGCCCTCTTGACCTAAAGATGTGAAATTCGGAGGGGAGTTAGTCTAAAGTATTGTAAACAAATACCTCTAAAGAACTTACCTGAGATAATGACTCCTTACCTTGCTTCTTTACGTCCCAAAAGTAGGGGTCGCATAGTTCAGAACTATGCCATATTTATAGAGTTTAGGCTAGAGTTTAAGGATTAGATTGAGTTTAGAGTCCTTATTTCATCAAATCCCAATCTCTAAGAGTCTTTAGTAACATTACAAGCCTTCCCAAGTCGATCCATAGTGGATAGGAACACCATGTTCCAATCTTTTCATGAGTTCCTTCACTCACGAAACTTACAGGCATGTAACGGTCTGGAGACCACGCGTTACATGGATGTAGCGGTCTTACGATAGATCGTTACAGTCATCGTAGGTAGAATTTTTAAATCATTAAAACTCTTTTGTTAATTATCCACATCATTATATAAATATAATTAATACTTATCCTAAAATCTGTGGATAGGTCTGAATACCTTCTAGAATATGGGCCAAACTTAATGGGCCTGAGTTAAAAACCTTTTGGACTTTAATTAAGTGGGTTGGGTTAATTGATCAACACTACTTGGCCTTATAATGACTTATTAATCAAATAAACCATTTATAAATCTATTTAGGCCTATATTATTTATGAAGTTTTGGGGCACTACACCCTCCCCCACTTAGAAAGAATTTGGTCCCCAAATTCAATACATGGATTGAGGAGAGTGTACTTCCAGTCAAACAATTCCGGGAATCCATTCTTCATGGCTGATTCTGTTTCCCATGTTGCTTCATAAGGCCATGCTTTCTTCCATTGAATCTTAACCATAGGAATGACCACATTTCTGAGTTGACGTACTTCTCGTTCCAAAATCTTCATTTGCGTTTGTTCATATGTGAAGTCCTTCTGAATCTCCAGATTGTCATAAGTGATAATGTGATCTGATCATACACATACTTCTTCAGCATCAAGACGTGAAATACGTCATGAACTCCTGCTAACTGTGGTGGCAAAGCCAATTTATAAGCCACTTCACCGATCCTTTCGAGGATTTCAAATGGACCGATAAATCTTGGAGTTAGCTTTCCTTTAATGCCAAATCTTCGAATACCACGACCCGGAGAAACCTTTAGATATACATGTTCTCCTACTTGAAATTCCAAGTCGCGCCTTCGATTGTCAGCATAAGATTTTTGCCTATCTTGTGCCATTTTCATCCTTTCCTGAATGAGCTTGATTTTCTCTGTAGAATCCCTGATTAAATCGGGGCCTAGAAATTGCCTTTCCCCTATTTCATTCCAACATATTGGTGATCGACAACTTTTCCCATATAGAGCTTCAAAAGGTGCCATTTGTATGCTTGCTTGATAGCTGTTGTTATATGCAAAATCTACCAAAGGCAAGTGATCATGCCAACTTCCTCCAAAATCAATGACACAAGCCCTGAGCATATCTTCTACCATCTGATTTATCCTTTCTGTTTGACCATCAGTTTGTGGATGGAAAGCGGTGCTAAAATTCAATCTAGTCCCAAATATTGTAGGCTCTTCCAGAATTGTGATGTGAATCGAGGATCTCTATCTGATACAATAGCGACAGGGACTCCATGTAACTTGACAATTTCTTTTATGTATAGTGCTGCTAGAATATCTACAGACCATCGACTTTTTATTGGTATGAAATGTGTAGATTTAGTCAATCGGTCTATAATTACCCATATTCCATCGTGTCCACCTCTTGTCTTAGGTAGTCCCATAATGAAATCCATTCCTATGCTCTCCCATTTCCATTCTGGAATACTTAAGGGATGTAATTTACTTGCGGATCTGAAACGTTCCGCCTTCACTTGTTGACATGTGAGACACCGAGATACGAAGTCAGCTACTTCCCTCTTCATATTGGGCCACCAAAAGTTTCTTTTGAGATCCTGATACATTTTTGTACCTCCTGGATGAATGGTATACTTTGATTTATGTGCTTCTTCTAAGATCAATTTCTTTGTATCTTCATGATCGGGTATACACATTCGGCCCTTGAATAGCATTCTTCCATCTTCGGATATAGAAAAATCCGGTCTTTGTTCAATATTGGCCTTAATTTCCAGTAAAATTGGGTCATCCTCTTGTAACTTGGCCAAATCCTCAATCAATGTTGGTTGAGCTCGGATATTTGCCATGAAACAATTATCTTCCTTAATGTCAACATCTAGATTCAATTGAGCAAATTATGGAACAAGGTTAGTCATACTAATCATGAGACTTGATAACATGCCCATTGGTTTCCTGCTGAGTGCATCTGCTACAGCATTTGCCTTGCCAGGGTGATATTGAATAGCGAAATCGCAGTCTTTAAGATATTCCAACTGTTGCATCCCTATGGTTTTGATGATGTCTCACACTATAAATCAATCTTCTATCTCTAGATTAATTCATGTTTCACCATGTAAATGAGTGCAGTTCATATGGTTGTCAGATAATATGCTCTACTTGATTCTGTCTACACTCTGTCTGCATAGTCTGGACAGTGGTGGGTCGACCCCTCCTTGCTGATGAGTCGACCCCTCAGTACATTAATCATCTTAGTCAGTCCATTCATTGGCCTTTCTATTCAAGTCCATACAACAGGACTGTAGCCTGTTTATCTGAAAGTCTATACATCCGGAAAGGGGCCATGTCTATACATTCTCCCGTTGAATTCATTCAAAGTCTATACATCGGTTTGATTGAGTTAGTCTGTACAGCATGCCTTGTTGTTCATAGCCTTTAAATTCTGTACATTGGCTTCGCATCTGCAAGTCTATACATCGGCTTCAACTCTCCAAGTCTGTACATCGCCTTCAGACTTTCAAGTCTATACACTCCATGCTCATTCAAGTCTATACATCCACAGTGTAACTTCAAAGTCTGAACATTGTCTCACTCCGTCAAAGTCCATACATTCTCAACTGAACCCCATGTCTATACAGTTGCCTCGAGCTTCTCAAGTCTACACACTGTCTTCAGCCTCAAAGTCTGTACACTCGCTGCACTGTACAAGTCCATACACTGGCAGCCCTGCAGAAGTCTATACATTGACTCAAACATTCCAACTCTGTACAATGGTCCTTCGAACACTCCAAGTCTATATAGTCTGCTCTCACGATTCAGAGTCTATACATCGTTCCTCAAAGGCTAAGTGTATACACTGCTCACCGTCTCACTAAGCATCTCACTTGCAAGTCTATACATCACTGTTGGGCATCAAAGTCTACACACTACTTATCGTCTCACTAAGCGTCTCACTTGCAAGTCTATACATCGCTGTTGGGCATCAAAGTCTACACACTGCTCACCGTCTCACTAAGCGTCTCAAAGGCTAAGTCTATACATCACTGTGGCTGCTCGAAGTGAAGCATAGTCTATACACTCCTCACCTTTCCCTATGTTTGGCCAAGTCTATACACTCATACCTTTCCCTACGTTTTTCTGGTCAAGTCTACACATCGTTTACCTGGCGTTTGCTTCAAAGTCTAAACACTCGTTTCTAAGGCAATGTCTATTCAATTGTCTTCATAGGTCCTAAAGTTTGTACAGCCCTTCCCTCAACAGGTCTATACACTCGGTGGCTTCATACACTTCACAGAAGTATACACACTCCCTCCTGTAATGATAATGCATTCTTCAGCAAGTATATCCACTGAGATTGCATAAAGTCTTACAAGTCTATACACTCTCTCAGTGTACACACTTATTCAGTTGCTGCTTCTGAAGTATATACACTCGTGTTAAAAGCTTGAACTAACTAAGTATATACATTCCTTTTGTCTCTATCTGCAGGTGATTCAGGCTGATGATTGGGCACGTGATCCGAGGATGGCACCTGGTACGTGATCCAAGAAAGTAGGAACCTGACACGTGGATGGCAACCCAGTCAGGATGCTGCCATGTGGTCGAAATTCAAATGATCTGGCAAAAAGTTCATGGGCGGGAACCTGAAAGCCACACGCCAATCGTCTGCTATATATATGGAGCATCGTCCTTCAGTAGAAGATTATCGTGAAAAGAAAGAGCAGAAGGCATTTGTGTGAGGTTACACGATCCAGAAAAGAGAAAGAGCAGAGAGTCCCATTTTATCCAGATCTGAGAGGAATATGTTTGAGAGAGAGAGAGCAGTGTCTGTGGTTTGAAGAATTGCTTCCTCGGAAGCTACATTTGTGTTGGTTTTTCAGAAACGACTGTTGTTCTTCATTGGTCTTTGTGTCTCTTCTATTTTTCTTTGTATTTTCTCATACTTCTGATTCGAACTGTTTCCTCCGGTGTTTGGAGGAAGGGAGTGTTACTCCGGTTTCCCTCTGGGCTGCAGAGGAAGAGAGATCGTAGATCTCTAGTTTTGCTAGTGATGGGTTGTCATTAGCAGGTTCCCTCCGGGTTGGAGGAAGGGAGAGCCATCTCCGGTTCTGTTCTAGCTGGTAGCTGGAACAGGTTTCAAGCTCTGTGGGTAGCAGAGTTTGGTTGAGGGATTTGTTTCCCTTGGTTATTCAAACTGTGTGGCAGCACATTGTTCACAGACTGAGTCTGCAGGTTTCTAGCATTGGCTAGTGGAATCCTTACTCTAGTTGGAGTGAGGGGTGGATGTAGATTGTGGACTATAATCGAACCACCTTAAAATCTCTTGTCTCCTCTGTGGTTTGCTGCAATCGTTGATGCTCTCTATCTGCTTGGCAATGTGCTTGTGTGTGGACGGCCTCTTCCAATCGCACCTTATTACTCTGTCTTAGTTTCTCACTGCATTAGCTATTTTGTTTAGCTATATTCAGTAGGGTGTTTTTCGAAGTAGTGATTTTCCGCTGAAGTTTCAGAAATCGGGAGTGATCTATTCATCCCCCCCTTCTATATCACTCTTGCTGCGCTAACATTTGGTATCAGAGCAGGTTTGCATCATGTGGACGAACGGTCAGGGAAATGCTAATGGTCCTAGAAGCTTCATGGCTAAAGGTCAATCCATTAGTCGCCCTCCATTTTTTGATGGTAATAACTATCTGTTTTGGAAGAACGGGATGGAAGTGTTTATCAGGGCTCAGAGCCATAAGCTGTGGAGAGTAATTACTGTTGGGCCGTATGATCTGCCACCGAACCAGGACACGTGGACAGATGACCATGTCAAGCTATCTTCACTCAACTGGACGGCGCTGAACATCATCCAGTGTGATGTTCACCCAGAGGAATATGCTCACATATCTGCCTACAAGACTGCCAAACGAATGTGGGACGAGCTGCAGCTAATCTACGAAGGTACAGCTCAAGTGAGAGCCTCAAAGGTAAATGTCTACACCTCTGAGTATGAACTGTTTAAAATGAAACCAGAGGAGAATATTACTGAAATGTATGCTAGGTTATCTTTGATCACGAATACTCTTAAGGGGCTAGGGAAAGAGCTAGCTGAGGCAGACATTTTCAGGAAAATTCTGAGATCTCTATCCCCGGCATGGCACACTAAGGACATTGTGATTGAAGAGTCAAAAGATCTAACTACCTTGACTGTGAATGAACTCATAGGATCCCTCATGACCTATGAGATGAATTTCAAAGGAGGCGGTGAAGGAAGTGATAGGAAGGCTAAGAATGTAGCTCTAAGGGCATCCCGCAACAAGGGTAGCAACAGCGGGAACAACAGCAGTAGCCCCGAGTCCGAGTCCGAGCTTGATTGTTTTTCTGATCTCGACCAGGAGGAGCATGCAATGCTCACTCGACAGTTCAGAAAATTTTTGAAGAAAAAGGGGAAGACCTTTAGGAGGAAGAAGCCATATTCCTTTGGCAAGAATGCTGAATCTAGCAATCATAAGGATAGAAATTCTAAGAGACTTACTTGTTTTCATTGTAACATACAGGGACACATGAAAGGCGAGTGTCCAGATCTTCAGAAGAAGGGTCCCTACTTTCAGAGGAAGAACACAAAGATGCAGAATAAGAAAAAACCTCAGGCGATGGTCTGCACATGGAGCGAGGAAGAAGAAGATCCCGAAGACACTTCCTCAGAGGAATATGAAGAAGGAATTTGCCTAATGGCAAACAGCGAGGAAGAGGTGATAACTGTCTTTGAAAATTTCTCGATTGATGACTGGGAGGATGCTTATGGTGAATTGTTAGATAAGTTTAATTCTCTTAGTAAAGAGCATAGAGTTCTGAAAAGAAAACTTAATACCACTGTTGAAGAACAAACCCAGGTCTGTGAGGAAAATCAGAAACTAAAAGAGCAACTAGAAGAAATGACCTCACTAAGAAAAGAAAATGATAAGCTCAAGGGAGAAAACCAGGACAGTCAAAATCAGCTGAATGAACTCAAAATACGAATTGAAGAAAGCTTAAATGAAAGTAGAGTGAACTCAAAAAAATACGAAGCTGTTAAGAAAGTCAATGGTGAACTTCTAAAAAATTCTGAGTCCCTTCAAAAGGAGCTGGAAGACAAACAGAAAGTCTTGGAAAAGTTTGTCCCAGGAAAATCCAGTCTAGATGCAATATTGGGGGCTAGGGTTAATTTCAATAAGGAGGGTCTAGGCTATGACCCATCTAACAAAAGACCCTTACAATTCAAAACCATTACCTTCTGCCCAGAGAAGGGAAAAGAAAAGTTGGACACACCATCCAGCTCAAACAGCAGTAAGGTAACTCAAGGTCAGAAGGAAAGTTCTAAAAACAGTGCTAGTCAACATTTTAAAATGGGAATGAATTTTATGAAAAATTTCACTAAGCCTACCAATCAGAACATAAATGATAAATGGACCAAGCAAGGGGATCAGAAGAAAAGATGGAAGTACTACAATCAAATGGGTCCAAAGAGGACCTACTAGAGAAATGATCATCATCTTCAAAAATCTGCTGATCAACAAACTTACAGGAGATATTCTAGAAATGGCAAGCCTAATGAATGGAATAAAACTTACTTTTCCAGACCAGCCGGCTATAATTTCAATAAAACAGAAGTAAAGGTGCCAGAGAAAATAATGTTGAAGCAAATCTGGATTCCTAAACATTTGATCAGAGAATTGAACAATGTCTTTGGACCCAACTCATCTTGGGTTCCAAATCACTTTGCTTGACTTTGTTGTGTAGGTCGGCCTGGCAGCTGAAGACAACAAGTGGTACCTCGACAGTGGCTGCTCCAAGCACATGACAGGAGACCGATCCAAGTTCAGCAAGATAGAGATGAAGGTAGGGGGTCTGGTCAAGTTTGGAGGAAAGAACAAAGGTAAGATAATTAGAGTTGGCACAGTAGGTAAGACTTCCACAAACTCCATTGAAAAAGTTCTACTTGTGGAAGGTCTGCAACACAACCTGATTAGCATTAGTCAGTTATGTGACAAGGGTCACAGGGTTGTATTTGATGATAATTCATGCAAAATCTTTGAAATAAACTCTGATATGGTTAAATTTGTAGCTAACAGGATTAATAATGTCTACATAGTAGACTTAGATGAGGAATCTGAATCTAATATTTGTTTATCTGCCAATTCTGAAAATGATGTTTTTAAATGGCATAGACGTCTAGGTCATGCTAGCTTTACTACTTTAAATAAATTGGTCAAGCATGATTTAGTTAGAGGCATGCCTAGAATTAAATTCAATTCTATATCAAAATCATGTGATGCCTGTGTTCTAGGAAAACAGACCAGAAATTCTTTTAAATTAAGATCTGAGCCATTGTCCTCTAGACCAATGGAACTTCTCCATATGGACCTTTTCGGTCCCACTAGAACTCAGAGTCTTAACGGAAACAGGTTTGGCTATGTCATCATAGATGACTTCTCTAGATATTCATGGATATTCTTCTTAGCAAATAAAAGTGATGCATTTCAAAAGTTTAATCTATTTTTCAATAAGGTCAAACAAGAAGGAAAACACAAGATCTGTACTATTCAATCTGATCATGGAGGTGAGTTTGAAAACTCCATGTTTTCTGATCTTTGTGAAAGAGAGGGACTAACTCACAGGTTTTCTTCTCCCAGGACACCTGAACAGAATGGGATTGTGGAGAGAAGAAATAGAACTGTGGTGGAGATGGCCCGAACCATGCTGATTGAAAGTAAGTTACCAAGAATGTTTTGGGCAGAAGCAGACAATACAGCAACTTACATAATCAACAGGGCCATGGTAAGACCCATTCACAAGAAAACACCCTATGAGCTTCTAAAAGGTAAGAAACCAAACTTGTTTCATTTCAGAATTTTTGGAACAAAATGTTTTATTCATAACAATGACAAGAAAGATTTAGACAAGTTTGAAGCTAAAAGCTCCCCTGGAATATTTTTAGGTTACTCTGAAGTGTCAAGGGCATATAGGGTATTTAACATATCAGATCAGAAAGTGGAAGAGTCTCCACACATTATTTTCAGTGAAAAGAAAGGTGTGTCTAACATTGAAAATTTTGACAGGGACTCCAATCATGATGGGGAATTCCTAGAAGACCAAGAAGAAGAGAAGACTCAGCCGAGTGGAACAACAAATCCCCTCAATCAGGAAGGGCCAAGAGAAACAGGTGAGTCTTCAACCAATGTTAGATTTCTTAAAGACCATCCGATAGATAATGTCATAGGCAATCCTGAAGATCCTCTTCGGACTAGGTCTCATTTTAGGAATGTGAATAATGATGACTTAATTGCTTTAATCTCACAAATTGAACCCAAAACAGTAGAAGAGGCCTTGGCTGATCAAGCTTGGGTCAATGCAATGTGTGAGGAAATAGGCCAGTTCGAAAGAAATAATATCTGGGAACTTGTTCCAAGACCAGATAATGTTAATATCATAGGAACTAAGTGGGTGTTCAAAAATAAAATGAATGAAGATGGAGTCATCTCAAGGAATAAGGTCAGATTAGTAGCCAAGGGCTACTGTCAGGAATTTGGTGTAGACTTCGATGAATCCTATGCACTTGTTGCTAGGATGGGAGCTATAAGAATGCTGCTTGCCTTTGCATGTTCAAAGAATATAAAACTCCAACAAATGGATGTTTAAAGTGTCTTTTTAAATGGAGTCATTAAAGAAGAGGTTTTTGTTGAACAACCCCCCGGATTTCAATTCTCTCCTCAACTTAACCAAGTTTTCAGGTTAAACAAAGCCTTGTATGGTCTAAAGCAGGCTCCAAGAGCATGGTATGAAAGATTGACTGAATTTCTGATCAGTAAGGGCTACAAAAGAGGTAAGGTTGATCAAACTCTATTTACCAAGGGTACAAATAGAGATCTCATCATAGTTCAGGTATATGTAGATGACATAGTATTTGGATCAACTAAGCATGAATTATGTGATGAATTTTCTAAAATGATGTCTGCTGAATTTGAAATGAGTTTGGTTTGTGAACTAAAATACTTTCTTGGCTTGCAGGTACAACAGCTAGAGGATGGGTGCTTCATCAACCAGACCAAATACACATTGAAACTGTTCAAGAGGTTTGGTATGGAAAACCTAAAGCACATTACAACACCCATGGGTACCAATACCTCACTGGATGCAGATGAGACAGGTAAAGAAGTAAATGCCAAACTTTATCGAGGTATGATTGGATCTCTTCTTTACTTGACAGCTTCTAGACCTGATATACAATTCAGTGTAGGAATGTGTGCAAGGTATCAGTCTAGACCTACTGAATTACATTTAGCTGCAGTGAAAAGAATTTTCAGATATTTGTCAGCTACTCATTCTCTTGGTTTATGGTTTCCTGCATCACACACATTTAACTTAGTTGCAGACACAGATGCTGATTATGCAGGCTGTAAACTAGACAAGAAAAGCACTAGTGGTCATTGTGAATTTTTGGGTGGGTGTTTAGTGTCTTGGGGCTCCAAGAAACAACATTATGTGGCCCTCTCCACTGCAGAAGCTGAATATGTAGCTGCAGGGAGTTGTGGAACATAAGTCATATGGATTAAACACCAGCTTCAGGACTACCAAGTAGACCTGGGGTGCACACCTATCTATTGTTATAACACAAGTGCCATTAATCTTGCCAAAAATCCTGTTTTGCATTCACGCACCAAACACATAGAGATAAGGCATCATTTCATAAGAGATGAGGTTTCTAAAAGCAATTTTGAACTGATTCATGTAGGCACAGATAATCAGATTGCTGACATCTTCACTAAACCTTTGGATAATGAAAAATTCACAACACTGAGAAGAGAATTAGACTTATACAAACTGTCTTAAATGTGAAGTATGTTCTTTTTGTGAGGGGGAGTTCTGTCTATCTGTTGGTTAGCTTTCAGGACTGCTTTGAGTGAGGGGGAACTGATTGAGCTGTGAGAGGAAGAGTTCTTTGACAGATTCAAAAAGTTTGACCAGATATGTGTCTTTGCTAGTTTTCATGACAGATCTAGTGTGGTTCTCTTAGACAATAGAATGTCACTTAATTCTTAAGTCTATAAGTCAGTGATTCTAAAATCCAATCAGAATCTTTCCTTTAGTATTCTTTCAGAGATCTGGATTAATTGTAAAAGGTATATCTTCCTACATTGTTAATAATTCTGGTTCAGGCCAAAACTTGTATGTCTTGATATCTGACCCAATCAGCTTGAAATCTAGACTTCAAGACTCACTTCAAGAAATAGTCCTTCTAGTATTATTTTCAATCATTCTATCTCTTTAACACAAGGGCTTAACTGAACAAACATGTTTTGTTTTGGGCACTGAGAAACTGGGAGTTTCATCAATGAAATGAATATTTCTCCTATGTCATGAGGTGTCAAATGCTTAAAAATGAATGAAAAGACATGACAGAGCAATGGTGGCTTGCTGGTGAGTAACTAGGGACTCTGGCCTCTAATCAAGGTGTTTTCTCATGTCAAAAGTCACAGTTACTAACTCTGTTCCTTAATAAAAAAAAAGGAAGTAATGAGGTACTCACTCTTAGTAACTGGGGATTCAGGCCTCTAATCAAGGTGTCTCTCTAATGTCAAAAGAGTGAATCACCAACTTACTCATTGATCTTCTTGAAAATCATCTCAAAAATTCCTTGTTGTTGTGCAACTAATGGATTGCTTGTCCTCAATACCTTGAGAACATCTCTCTGAATTTGTCTCTTGCTGTCTTGTAGGATAGTTGAATGCTCAGCTATATCAGGCCATACTTGTTAACTCCTGCTCTAAATCATACACTTTGTATGCTGATAAACCTTTCTATCATTCTATGTCTCTATTATGTACTGGAGTTTACAGAATCTTCACTTGAGTTTAGAACCTCGCTTATTCTCTTAAGACCTACTCATGACTTTCTGCATTAAGCAGTTACTGCACTTCATCCTCATGTCTCCAGCACTTTCATATATTCTGCATTTCCTTTTGCTGATGTCAAAGGGGGAGAGAAGTTTAGCAATATCAGTAGATCAGATCATGAGTTGTGGGGGAGTGGTTTTTGAGAAAGAAGTGCTTCTGCAGTAGTGTTTAATTTGTCTGTGCTTGCACTTGCTTTGAATTTGCTTTGTTTGTTGAAGCTGCAGTTAATTGCTTGCTATGCCATGATATTGCTTGATTCATAGTGTTACCATCATCAAAAAGGGGGAGATTGTTGCATCCCTATGGTTTTGATGATGTCTCACACTATAAATCAATCTTCTATCTCTAGATTAATTCATGTTTCACCATGTAAATGAGTGCAGTTCATATGGTTGTCAGATAATATGCTCTACTTGATTCTATCTACACTCTGTCTGCATAGTCTGGACAGTGGTGGGTCGACCCCTCCTTGCTGATGAGTCGACCCCTCAGTACATTAATCATCTTAGTCAGTCCATTCATTGGCCTTTCTATTCAAGTCCATACAACAGGACTGTAGCCTGTTTATCTGAAAGTCTATACATCCGGAAAGGGGCCATGTCTATACATTCTCCCGTTGAAATCATTCAAAGTCTATACATCGGTTTGATTGAGTAAGTCTGTACAGCATGCCTTGTTGTTCATAGCCTTTAAATTCTGTACATTGGCTTCGCATCTGCAAGTCTGTACATCGGCTTCAACTCTCCAAGTCTGTACATCGCCTTCAGACTTTCAAGTCTATACACTCCATGCTCATTCAAGTCTATACATCTACAGTGTAACTTCAAAGTCTGAACATTGTCTCACTCCGTCAAAGTCCATACATTCTCAGCTGAACCCCATGTCTATACAGTGGCCTCGAGCTTCTCAAGTCTACACACTGTCTTCGGCCTCAAAGTCTGTACACTCGCTGCACTGTACAAGTCCATACACTGGCAGCCCTGCAGAAGTCTATACATTGGCTCAAACATTCCAACTCTGTACAATGGTCCTTCAAACACTCCAAGTCTATACAGTCTGCTCTCACGATTCAGAGTCTATACATCGTTCCTCAAAGGCTAAGTGTATACACTGCTCACCGTCTCACTAAGCGTCTCACTTGTAAGTCTATACATCGCTGTTGGGCATCAAAGTCTACACACTGCTTATCGTCTCACTAAGCGTCTCACTTGCAAGTCTATACATCGCTGTTGGGCATCAAAGTCTACACACTGCTCACCGTCTCACTAAGCGTCTCAAAGGCTAAGTCTATACATCACTGTGGCTGCTCGAAGTGAAGCATAGTCTATACACTCCTCACCTTTCCCTACGTTTGGCCAAGTCTATACACTCATACCTTTCCCTACGTTTTTTTGGCCAAGTCTACACATCGTTTACCTGGCGTTTGCTTCAAAGTCTAAACACTCGTTTCTAAGGCAAAGTCTATTCAATCGTCTTCATAGGTCCTAAAGTCTTTACAGCCCTTCCCTCAATAGGTCTATACACTCGGTGGCTTCATACACTTCACAGAAGTATACACACTCCCTCCTGTAATGATAATGCATTCTTCAGCAAGTATATCCACTGAGATTGCATAAAGTCTTACAAGTCTATACACTCTCTCAGTGTACACACTTATTCAATTGCTGCTTCTGAAGTATATACACTCGTGTTAAAATCCTGAACTAACTAACTATATACATTCCTTTTGTCTGTGTCTACAGGTGATTCAGGCTGATGATTGGGCAAGTGATCCGAGGTTGGCACCTGGCACGTGATCCAAGAAACCAGGAACATGACACGTGGATGGCAACCCAGTCAGGATGCCGCCATGTGGTCAAAATTCGAATGATCTGGAAAAAAGTTCATGGGCGGGAACCTGAAAGCCACACGCCAATCGTCTGCTATATATATGGAGCATCGTCCTTCAATAGAAGATTATCGTGAAAAGAAAGAGCAGAAGGCATTTGTGTGAGGTTACACGATCCATAAAAGAGAAAGAGCAGAGAGTCCCATTTTATCCAGATCTGAGAGGAATATGTTTGAGAGAGAGAGAGCAGTGTCTGTGGTTTGAAGAATTGCTTCCTCGGAAGCTACATTTGTGTTGGTTTTTCAGAAACGACTGTTGTTCTTCGTTGGTCTTTGTGTCTGTTCTATTTTTCTTTGTATTTGCTCATACTTCTGATTTCGAACTGTTTCCCTCCGGTGTTTGGAGGAAGGGAGTGTTACTCCGGTTTCCCTCTGGGCTACAGAGGAAGAGAGATCGTAGATCTCTAGTTTTGCTAGTGACGGGTTGTCATTAGCAGGTTCCCTCCAGGTTGGAGGAAGGGAGAGCTATCTCCGGTTCTGTTCTAGCTGGTAGCTGGAACAGGTTTCAAGCTCTGTGGGTCGCAGAGTTTGGTTGAGGGATTTGTTTCCCTTGGTTATTCAAGCTGTGTGGCAGCACATTGTTCGCAGACTGAGTCTGCAGGTTTCTAGCATTGGCTAGTGGAATCCTTACTCTAGTTGGAGTGAGGGGTGGATGTAGATTATAGACTACAATCGAACCACCTTAAAATCTCTTGTCTCCTCTGTGGTTTGCTGCAATCGTTGATGCTCTCTATCTGCTTGGCAATGTGCTTGTGTGTGGACGGCCTCTTCCAATCGCACCTTATTACTCTGTCTTAGTTTCTCACTGCATTATCTATTTTGTTTAGCTATATTCGGTAGGGTGTTTTTCGAAGTAGTGATTTTTCGCTGAAGTTTCAGAAATCGGGAGTGATCTATTCATCCCCCCCCTTCTATATCACTCTTGCTGCGCTAACACCAACCATCTCCTCTGCCTCATGTTAAGCTCTTTTTGAGAAAATAAATATTTCAAACTCTTATGGTCTGAATAGACAGTGAACTTTTCTCCATAAAGATAATGACGCCAAATCTTCAAGGCGAAGATAACTGCTGCCAATTCTAAATCGTGTACAGGATAATTTTCTTCGTGACGTTTCAATTGTCTTGAAGAATAGCAAATCACCTTTTCATCTTGCATAAGGACACACCCTAAGCCAATTCCAGATGCATCCGTATATACTTCAAATCCAGCACCCTCTATTGGTAGTGACAAAACAGGGGCTGTTGTAAGATGATTCTTACGACTTTGGAAACTCTTTTCACAGTCCTTCGACCAAAAAAAAGGATTTTCTTTTGTGGTAAGTCTAGCTAAAGGAACCGCGATCTTTGAAAAGTCCTTTATGAATCTTCTATAATAACCTGCTAGACCCAAAAAGCTTTTGACTTCAGATACAGTCGTTGGTCGGCTCCAATCTCTGACAGCTTCTACCTTAGAAGGATCCACAGCAATACCTTCTTTTGAAATAATGTGGCCTAGGAATGAGACTTCCTTGAGCCAGAATTCATACTTATTGAGTTTGGCATATAGCTTGTGTTCTCTAAGTGTTTGCAAGGCTATCCTTAGATGTTCTTCATGTTCTTCTTTTGTCTTGGAGTATATCAGGATATCATCGATGAAGACAACGATGAACTGATCTAAATATGGCTGAAGACACTGTTCATAAGTTGCATGAATGCTGCTGGGGCATTAGTTAACCCAAACGGCATTACCATGAATTCATAGTGGCCATAACGACTTCGAAAAGCCGATTTGTAAATGTTCTCTTCTTTGATTCTAAGCTGATGATAACTTGATCTTAGGTCAATCTTAGAAAAATATTCTGCTCCCAAAAGCTGATCGAAGAGCTCATCAATACGCGGCAATGGGTATTTGTTCTTGATTGTAAGTTGATTCAATCGCCGGTAGTCAATGCATAACCTGAGAGAACCATCCTTCTTCTTGACAAATAGAACCGGCGCACCCCAAGGGGATGTGCTAGGTCTGATAAAACCCTTGTCTAGAAGTTCCTGTAATTGCTTCTTTAATTTCTTGAGTTCTATGGGGGACATCCTATAAGGGGCTATAGAAACAGGTGCCGCACATAGAATGAGTTCAATGGTAAAGTTTACTTCCCTCTCGGGTGGTAAACTAGGTAGTTCGGATGGGAACACGTCAGGGAATTCATTTGCAATAGGAATGTTTGCTAGGATAATTTCCTTAGATTCGGTGACAATGACTGAAGCATGAAAAACTTCACATCCTTTCGAGATAAGTTTGCAGGCGTGAAGAGAAGATATAATGGTAGGATGCTTCTTGTATTTGATGCCAAGAAAAGAAAATCTTGAAAGACCGGGTTTTCGGAAAGATATAATCCTATTTCGGCAGTTGATGTAAGCATCATGGTCTATAAGCCAATCTACCCCTAAAATGGCATCATAACCTTTCATATCGAGGCATACTAAGTTTGCGGGGAGATTGTGTCCTTCTACTACCACCTCATAATCGGGATAATACTTGGTAAGCTTAGTTCCAGATCCTAAAGGTGTAGTAATAGCGAGATCTGAAGGTAGGGGAACTGATGCAGTTGGTAAGGTGTTTGCAAAAGTGGTGGAGATAAAAGAATGAGAAGCACCAGTATCAAATAGCAAGAATGCAGGACGAGAACAGATTTGAAGAGTACCTTCCATGAGCCCATCATTTTGATCCCTGGGCGCTTCTTCTTCATCTATAACTGCATTGAGGCGAGCCTGCCTCCTACGTCCTCCATTATTTGGTTGGTCTTTCATAAGGGGGTAATCTGGCACACAATGCTCCCTACTCCCACAACGTAAACAAGCACCTAGGCGCTTCCAGCATTCTTCAGCCGAGTGGCCGAATTTCTCACAAAAGGTGCACGCCGAGGCGACTTGCTCCTTTTCTTCCTTCACCTTTTTACTATTCTTTTGAGAACTTCCACCGTTCCCGTTCCTTGATCTTTTCTTATTATCACGGCTTTTGTATGGTTCCGTGATGCTGAACTTCTCCTTCTTATAATGCCGATCAGAGCGCCGGCTAGATTCTTCTCCCTTTCCTTTCAACCTTTCGACCTTCTCTAAGGTCCTCTCGCATAAATATGCCCTTTGAACCATCTCCGCATAAGTGCGGATATTCTGTGTCCCCAGTTGTTGAATGAAATCGGGCCGTAACCCGTCCATAAATCGGTTTGCTTTTAATAAGTCTGTACTAATCAAATGTGGTGCATACGGTGCTAGCCTTGAAAACTATAACTCATATTCTGCCACGGACATCATCCCTTGACGAAGGGAGGTAAACTCCATAGCCTTCCTTTCCTTTACATGCTCGGAGAAATATTTGGCATGGAATAAAGTGAGAAAAATATTCCATGTATGTGGCGCATCGGCTGGAGGTGCCGGAACCGATTTCCACCAAGTGCGAGCATCCTTGTTTAATTGGAACGTAGCTAGACGGACTTTCTGCTTCGTCTGGATTGGAAGATCCATAGAAACGCGGAGGATTTAGACTCCGAAATTGTGATGAAGGTCTCCTGCCCTTGCCCCCGCACCACCTTGTGCTATAGTTTGCAGTGCCTGGGTGAGGCCGGCAACAGTTTGTTGCATACCGTCCCAATCTACGCGATGAGCCATGATAAGAATAATAATGTACCTGAGAGAAAATAACAACTTGTTATTTCTCATGAATATTGGAATAAGCATAATAAATATTAAACTAATTAGCTATCTTATCCCGGGCTCTACCCAATTCTCACATGGGTACGGAAATTTTCTTCCTTAGTTTATAGGTATGGGTCCTTAAACCTTGGACTTATCTTATGACATGACTCTTTTCCTTAAGTCCTGAGACTTAGGCTCTGATACCAACTTAACTGTCACGTCCCGAGCCTTTATTACAGCGGAAGACTCGCTCGGGGAGCGCGAACAGCCGGCATGGTAAGCCTCTTGCAAGCAAGAATCAATCAGAGCGCAAGACAATCACACAAGTAAATGCAATTGCACAAGATTTAATCAAACTTTAACTTTATTTCATAATGCTCAATATTCAAGATACAATCACTAATTTGATTTCCATTCTACTAGACTCAAGAAATAGGAAAATTACATTGACTCAATCTAGACACTTTAACTTCCTAAGTCTTCACTCTCATCTTTATAACACTTTCACTCGCTTCCGGACCCGCTACTAGTATAGCCCGAATCCGAATCCGAACTATTTCTATCTTCTGAAAAACATTGGAAAGTAGGTCATGAGCACACTTGCCCAGTAAGTATCTTCGCATCAACATGAAGGCACTATTTAAGTAATTATCATTTTAGCTCTAAAGAAATAAGGTAAAATCATGCGAATGCGTATCAATCATGCGATCAAATCAATAGAAACAAGATAACCATGTAAGATAGAATGATCAAGAATGAGCTAGCAAGAATATAACAAGAACATGATATTGGCCATCCATGAACAAGAATGTAACGAGATTGTACTAGCAAGCCACATATTCATCACACTAGTCTCTTTTGAGTACATAGTTCATGAATTTATGTGGAATATCAAGCAAGAATGTCATGTCGTGCCGTGGATCTTCACTTATTTATAGAAATAATACTCCCAGTGCAATGCGACGCTAGTAGCATCATACCCCATGGTTTATAAAATAGTATGTTTCCGGCAATCAGCCGAGGGGACTAGCATAGAGCCCTTGAACACAATCAGTGCTCGATCGTATCTTCAGTTATAAATTAAGCTACTTCCACACAGTATAACAGTAAAGTATTGCCAAGAATATAGCACTTCCAATAATTCCATGATAACGAAAATCAATGAATGAATGCTTCAACATAAAAATGTAGGAGTCAAGAAATAGACTTTAAACAATGTCATGCTCGTAGAAATAAATCGACAGCATAACGGTATTTTCCTTAACTTCCATTTCTTTTAGATCAATTTAAGCAATATGACAAGTTCTAGATCATCAAGGTTTGTCTAGAATCATTGGAATATCAACCCTTGGTCAAACCTTGGGTTAACATAAACAAGCTATGTAACGGTCATTGGCTGAGCCGTTACATTATGTAACGCGCCAGTAATAGGCCATTACAGTGATCCGAGTCCAGAAGAATAAAAATAGACCCAGAGGAATGTGATGGGCTGGCACTGGGCCGTTACGTGAGCCTGACGGTCCAGTTCAAGGCCGTTACATTTATAGGAATCAAAACATCGATAGAGTGTTCTAATTAATGGGCTTTTATTGGTACAACCAACTTGGCGTCCTAGTGGGAATCCCAGGCTCGCGGAGAATTACAGAGGCCTTGAAACAATGATTTCCTAGTCCATTGGAAGGATTATCAAATAGAGAGATCCTCATGTCCAAGATTATGTTCGTATAGCGAAAAGTGTGAACTAATGATGACATACCAGAATATGTGCCATGTACTTATAGAATTGACTCTATTGACAAAGAGAGACATGTATAATCAAAGTGAAAATTGTGGTGAACTCCGTCAATACAACGTCTAAAAGTCATGCTTTATAATACAAGACTATAGAATTTTGGCATGAAATTAACATATCCTTAAAATATCATTAAGATATCAAAACATGCAATACCTATCATGCACAATCAGATATCCTAAAAATCATATAATCAGGTTAAAACTTAAGTAACTATGCTCAATCAATAAATAATATTGGCAAGTTATTTTCTGTCTTAGGGTTGACAGACCGTAGGATATAACCGTCTTAAGAGGGGGCGTCACAGTGAAAGTGACGGTCATGATCAAGCCGTTACTTGAATGTAACGTGCCTGTCCAAGCGCGTTAGAAACATCAGTGCAATTCAAATACTACAGAGTTGGTAACGGTCTGTAGTAGGGCCGTTACTTGAAAGTGACGGTCCTATGCTAGTGCGTTACAGTATCTGTTAACAGAAAACAATCATAGAAACTAAGAGATCAACTCACATCATGTCTTTTATCAAAACATGATGAGTTTCTAGTCATGTTAACGAAGTAAGGCCATCTACATGCATAGGTAATCATGAATACATGAATAGTTATGTTTTAATTTCTTAATTTGGCTAAGAGGTGCATGATGTGCATAGAACAAATAAAACATGAAATCAATGCTCTATAATGCATGGAATTCAATCAAACCAGAGGGCTTTTAGTCCTATCATGCTATTTTTGCCGTTCATGAGGTAACCTACCTCTTACTTAGACTGTAGTTTTTGAATTTGGTTGAGAACCTTGCCCTAGATCCCTTCCTTCTCTTGTGACTTTTTCAGCAACTTCTTTAGGCTCTAACTCCACGCCCTCTTGACCTAAAGATGTGAAATTCGGAGGAGAGTTAGTCTAAAGTATTGTAAACAAATACCTCTAAAGAACTTACCTGAGATAATGACTCCTTACCTTGCTTCTTTACATCCCAAAAGTAGGGGTCGCACAGTTCAGAACTATGCCCTATTTATAGAGTTTAGGCTAGGGTTTAAGGATTAGATTGAGTTTAGAGTCCTTATTTCATCAAATCCCAATCTCTAAGAGTCCTTAGTAACATTACAAGCCTTCCCAAGTCGATCCATAGTGGATAGGAACATCAAGTTCCAATCTTTTCATGAGTTCCTTCACTCACGAAACTTACAGGCATGTAACGGTCTGGAGACCCTACGTTACATGGATGTAGCGGTCTTACGATAGACCGTTACAGTCATCGTAGGTAGAATTTCTAAATCATTAAAACTCTTTTGTTAATTATCCACATCATTATATATATATAATTAATACTTATCCTAAAATCCGTGGATAGGCTTGAATACCTTCTAGAATATGGGCCTAACTTAATGGGTCTGAGTTAAAAACCTTTTAGACTTTAATTAAGTGGGTTGGGTTAATTGATCAACACTACTTGGCCTTATAATGACTTATTAATCAAATAAACCATTTATAAATTTATTTAGGCCTTTATTATTTATGAAGTTCTGGGGCACTACAAGCTAGCTTGGAGCCCTTGGACACTATCTGTGCCCGCTCTTGCATCTTCAAGTTACAGATCAAGCTACTTCCATGAGAATATAATAATGTTCCGGCCAATAATGTGCATTTCAACAACAGTTCCATGATAAGGTAACCAAGGTAAAGAACGCATTGAAGTAAGACTATGAGAGTTCAAAGAAAGATTTAAATCAAGGTTGTGCCACAGAAAGAATTCGGCAGCATAATGGTACATTCTTAGATTTCCATAAGTCATTAATACTTTATTGACAAGTGCTAGGCTCCAGATAATCATTAGACCATCTAGTAACTTAGGAAAGCTAACCCAAAGGTCAAACCTTGGGTTAGACAGGAATTTGATATAGGCGGTCATTTACTGGACCGTTTCTAGGGAAAAGCGGTCAAGACAGGACCGTTTATACACCAGACTGAGGAAGAGTCGGTGTAGTGAATGAATTGGGCTATGCGGTCATGGCAAGGCCGCTAGCTATCATGGGCGGTCAACCAAATGGCCGCTACTAGACTCTTGTGGTCTCCAGAGGGCCGCTAAAGACCAGAACACAGAAAACTCCGAAAGAGTGCTTTCTAGACAATGGGGTTTTTAGGGTACAACCAGCTCGGCGTCCTAGTGGGAATCTCAGGCTCACGGAGACTTACGGAGGTCTTGAAATAAGATGACCTAGTCCGGTGGAAGGAATATCCAATAGAGAGGATCACAAGTCAAGAATATGTGCCTATAAGTGCAAAGTGTATCCAATGACATCGTATTGGAATGCGTGCCATGTACTTAAGAAAAGACTCATAGATAAGAAAGGATCATATAAAACAGCGATCAAACATCACTAAAGTAAGATCACCTATCATTTGAAGTATGAATTTGATACAAGAGTATAGTGTTTTGGCATGAAACTAGCTTAAGTTTAAAATAATTTCTAAGTGCATATAGAACATGAAATCTACTAAGATAATCCATTATCATAACCAAGTTCATGAATATAGTACATAAAAAAGAGATAAAATCTAACTACCTAAGCTTATCATATGATAAATAGTGCTATTATGCATTATGTTTCAAGTTAACAATAATACGGAAACTCAGAAAACTTAGCGGTCTCTTGAGGATCATTTACTAGCTTTAGCGGTCTATTGCAAGGCCGCTAAAGAACTCTAGCGGTCTGGTGAAGACCATTTCTTCGCCTATAGCAGACAATATAAAAATCGAAGAACAAGCCTAATCCAAAGTAATTAGATGCATCGAAAATAGGTCAGTAGATGAGTAAGACCTGATACGACCTTATAAAAACATGGAGATGCATGGGAGTGCATAATTTAATCCAAATTATAACTCTTCTCTTTAGGTGTAAAGGGTAAGCATGCAGACTTAACCTAGATGAGTAGTCAAGATAAAATATGAAATACTACCAGTAGGAATCATGAAATGGAATGAAATCAAAGGGCTTTTATCCCTAACATGTTGTTCTTGCCATCCATGAGATAACCTACCTCTGGAAGTGCTCTTATGAATTGAATTTCTGACTGGAAGAAGGTCCTAGTTGTAGAGATCTAGAGGGGGGTGAATAGATCTTTACCCCTAAAAATAACGAGATTAAATGATAGAAGCGGAATACAAAATTTACCAAATCTCGTTAGCCAAGGTGATCACAAGTTTATCAGCTCAGAGATCAATATCAATAAGCAGCACAAAGTTATCAATTCAGATATCAACTTCAATAAGCAGAGATATCAGTATATATAGTAACTGACTTAATTGCTAATTGATCTGTTGCACATCAATGAACCAGAAGAGGTACCTGGCAGAGGTTCGACTCTAGGAGACTCCTCACGCTAGATCGTCCACCTTCCAGGTAGGCTTGGCCTACCCTTTGTGTGATGCCTTTTTATATACCTTCTCCTAGCTCTCAAATGAGCAAGAGATGAAGCAATTAATTCAGATAACTAAGCAGAGAGTGAAGCAGCAATCACACATACAAACACAACCACAGACACAAGAGATTTTAGGTGGTTCGATCTCCTTCAGAGATCTACGTCCACCCCTTACTCAACCGGAAGCAGCAATCACACATACATACACAACCACAGACACAAGAGAATATAGGTGGTTCAATCTCCTTCAGAGATCTACGTCCACCCCTTACTCAACCGAGTAAGGCTTCACTGTTGGGCAACACAGCTTGCCACCGCTGATCCACAGCTTTGGGGAACAAGTTCCCTACAGACGCTGAGCTTTACAGCTTAAGCCAACCAGAGGATTCTTCCTCTACTGCTAGGCAATACAGCTTAGCCAACCACTGATTTACAGCTTTAACAATCTGCTGACATACATCTTGAGTTAATGAAGGTTTGCAAAAGCAAATGAAAAAAACTAAGAAGACTAAAGAATGTAGCTCTGAACTGAGCAAATGTAGCTCTAAATCGAGCAAACTGGTTCTGGTTTTGAACCAGGAACCAGGAACATATAACACATTTACTCACTGAACTTCAACGCCCTGCTCTTCCTTAATTCAATCCTTTCTCCTTCCAACTGATTAGCTTTACTTAGTAATCTTCTTGCTGGACGCTCACACTACTTCCCTCTTGGCCTTCTACTTCTCTCGATCTCTTCAAGCTCTCTGCTCCTCTTTTCTACTTCTTCTCTGTTCGTCTCACTCTTCTCTTCTCTGCTGCAATCGCTCTAATTCTGTCGTTCTCTATTTTCTGATTCTCTCCAACTCTCCTCACGATCTGCATCTATATATATATGGAGGCTTCTTAGAAATGGGCGCGTGGAACCCACGTTTCCCGCCCAATGAATACGAAAAGCAGCGCTCCTTTAGAGTCCACGTGTCAGGCTGTGAGAGTTTGCAGTCCACGTGCCCAATCATTAGTTCCTGGGATCAGGAGCCCATCAGATAATTCCTAGAGCACGTGCTTCAGTTAATCATTCACGAACAAGAGTCATACCGTGTTTAATTCCATGTAAAGAGAAAAATAATGAGTCAATAAGTATGGTCAAAGTCAAGTCAATATGCTCAGACTATTGTATGCTTATACAGACATCGACCAACATTGCACCGACCGAGGCTACAGGAAATAGCACGGACTTTGCAGGCACAAAACTACACCGACCTTAGCATAGAGACGTGCACAGATCTACTATGCAGAGTGAACAGGGATTTGTACAGACCTTTATGTGAGCATGAACACAATATACACTGAGGCAAGGTTTGCACCAACCCTATTATGCCTTAGACACCTAAGATATTGTTTGAACAGTAACAAGCACCGAAGCAAAACATGCACCGAGGCAAGGACTTGCACCGAGTGTACATATGCACCAACGTTGTGAGCCTTAGGATAGAAGATGCACTGACCATGAATAGTGATTTGTACATACCCTGACAAGCACCGATGTGAATATACTGAATCAACTAAATATACACAAATATGACTATATGCAAGATGTGCACCGACTCTAGGTGTGTGTGAGACGCTAGATGAGACGCACACTTGCACTGACTCCAGGCCACCATGAGACGTAGAATATGACGTAGAGACACGTGAGGCACATGAGACGTAGAGACGGAATGCATGAAGATAGAATGCATGAGACGCAATGCATTGTGCAAGAGAGACGCAATGTGATACGCAGCCATGGACTCACATAGCATGTGAGACGCAATATGAGACATATCTACGCAAGAGATGCAGCCATAGTCACAGCTGAACATAAAACTCAAACAGAGACACTAAGACTTAGATGCATGAGACACTGGGAGTGCTAAGACGTGATAGAGACGCAGCCAGAGACACAAGTGCAAATGAGACGCAATGCAACGTGCTCAGATAAGACATTGCACTGACCTTGTTTGTGCTCCCTTAGACATAGCATGAGACGCAAACTGAGACGCATCACATGCACTGAGACACAAATGCATCGTCCTTAGATAGATTAGCACTGACCTTGTGTTTTGCCTTAGAGAATTAACCTTGCACTGACTTGAACACCGAAGAGCACTGACTTAGCCTGCTGAACCATGAGTATGTATCGACATAATGTGCTGAATTTAAGTGAATGCATTGACCTTGAAATGCACATTGATGAGGTCTGCATGGACCTTGATCCCTACAATGCTTATGAGCTAAAGTGAAGCCAACAAACTATACCGAGATGCATTGACACTGAACAATTTGCACTGGCCTAACATGTATTCAGACTGAACAGTGGATATGCAAAATACACAATCAATCAATATCAATCAATCGCTTATTTTATGCAGACATCTACTGACTCATAGTGTTTGCTATCATCAAAATCACAGGGGCACAACAATCTCCCCCTTTTTGATGATGGCAACACTATGACATGAGTTACACCGATGATGGCAACACTATGACATGAGTTACACCAACACAGCACATGTCAAACTATTCTCCCCCTTTGACTTCATCAAAAAGAAATGATAGTTTGATAAAATGAGTAGATGAATAGAAAAACATGCATGATATGGTTGAGTCATGACCAAATCTCCCCCTTTCCAAATGAACTAAAGCTTCCAAACAATGCAAATCATGTAACCCTACCCCCCTGAATAGAGTCTCCTCGTTGAGTAAGCAGAAGGAGTGGAATAAAAATGAGCAGTGAACCACAGGGACATTCAAAGTGAAGTAGACGTTTAGACAATTCAGATTAAGAAAGTAGGGTGAAATAGGTCACATGTGCAATCAAGAATCAGTTTATGTCATGACCAAAGAGCATTAAGCACAGAAATTTAGACTAGATTTTCAAAGAATAGAAGATTTTCAATAAGATACTTATTTCATAAATCTGAATAAACGGATGGTTCAGACTCTTCCATTATAGGGGCTTATGAATTTTTATTTGAACATCATGGTTTAAATATAATGTATACACAGTTTGTCAATAAAGTTCTGTACTCATATCTGAACATCAATGTTTAATAAAAGTGAACCAAGCCCTCATATTTATATCTTGATTAACCTCCCTTCATCTTACTCAGTCAATTTTAATGACTTCTTTAGAAATTACAATCATTAGTATTGAGGTTAAATAACATGAAGGAATTCAGATTTGGTTCCTGAGGATCAGTCATACTTCTTCAAATAATTTCAGATTTTTCTTTTTGCACAGTACAAGTTTTCATAGCAAGTTTACTAGGTGCAATTAAGTTCAGTACACACCTTGTAACTAGAGGATACACGTTGTTTGGACGACAGTATCTCTAAGCATTTAGTATGACTAACTGTCATGCTTCAGAGATAGTATTAACACCTTATGACACACTTCACCTTATTTCATTGATAAGTGAGGTATATTTCTCAGTATTCAAGCCATTGCTCTGCCTTGATTTTCAATGAATTTTATTTAGCAGAGTTAATTTTGGCACTTCATGACATAGTCCTCTAGACTTCATGGTCAATGGACATGGTTTCTCAGTGACCAAAATCATTACTCTGACAGAATTTACCCTTAGGAACATTTCAGATTCATCAGATGTTTAAAAATAATACTGATTTCATAAAATTCAACCAAATAAAGCCATGATTTTAACATTTTCAGATTTCAGAAGATTTTACAAGATTCAACATGAAATAGTTGGTTAAAGTTTATTAAAGTTGACTCAGATATTTTCAAGATATTCATAGCCAAGCTCAATGAATACATTAGACTTAAATCAATCTGATCTTTTAGACATTCAGAAATCTATATAATAGAAGATTCTTTAATGAATTGATTTTCAAATTTATGATCAAGGTATACGAGTTGAAATCTTCTCAATTTTTTAAATTTTCAATGAGATTCAGCAGCAGTCAAGTTGTGAACTGTACAAGAGTTTCAAGCATGTAATAAAGATAAGCACAACAATGAAGGTGTCAACATTTGACAAAGCATTTCCAAGATGATGTCGACTCACTATGTCGACACTTCCAATCAGGACAATTAATAGGTGCAGCAACGAATATATCAAAGAGAATCAGAGATATCCCGAGTTCCATCAGACAGATTGATTTTGAAACAACCAGCTCCCCCTCAGTAAATGCACAAATAGAACACAATTAAATTTAGATTCAAGAAGAGTAATAGTTATAGAGAATTCAGAATAGATAAAAATTCAAAGAATGTACACATTTTCACCAAGTGAAGCTCCCCCTTAACAAAAACATGAGCAGTAAGAAGCATCCAGAGTGTATAAAAGAATCTTGTAGTCATTCAGTTTGAGCTGATAATCAAGGAATAGCAAAAGAACAAGATTTTCAGAAATTGTTAAGCTCAAAGATATGACAAAGATAGTCAAGAGAACAAGGTCAAACAATTTTCCAAGAAGAAGATGAACTCTAGTAATTTCAGAATAGATATAGGCAGATGAGACCACCTAACAGTGTAGACTCCTGTATGAGCACAGATAGCAGGAAGTTCAGGGAAATGGCTATTCAGTGATGATTTTGGTTGACCGAAATAGGCAGTTTGGTCAACCGAACTAGACATTCATAGAATAAAACATAGCCATGCAGATCAAAACTAGTTAAAAATGCTCCCCCTGACTAACAGACTTTATGACAAAATCTTCCTGAAAGGATTACCAAACACTTGAATGGATTTAGGTAAGACATGACAAAGAAGACATAGAGGAACACAAGTATATGAAATATGCTCCCTCTGACAGTATGCAATCAATCAATCTTTTGGCATTTTCAAATGTAATGAAATGCAATCTATTTGAAATCACCATATGCATGATAACAAATGTAGAGACTCCCCCTATCTATATGCCATATGTGACACCTCTGAATGCAGCATATGCAATGACTGCTCTATATGCAGTTTGACCCATGGTGTTTGGCGGAGGACTTAGTCCAAAGGACCACCTCACACATAGTAAGAACTTCCAGATAGATGATATCTACCTTTTGGTAACTTACCATTTGATACATCATAATGGTCATGCAAAATAATGCAATACACAATGAAGTCCTATGTGCATCTTGAATTGACAATATGCTAAACATATGCAAATGTGAATATGTGTGCATGTCATGTATGTAGATGAGCATTTTATGCATAAGACAACATGCAGACATCAAATTCCAGCCATTTAGATTTTTAAGAGTGCAAGATAATACAATTGAATACGCATATGAGCAAGTATATGCTGACATGAGAGTCCATGCATTTAGGTTTATTTCATCTCCCACTTATCAAGTAACCAGTTGAAACATAATTAAATGTCAAGATATAACTGCATGTAGATGAAAAATGAATTTTAACATATCTTCAATGAATGTGTGCACAAATAGTTCAATATCTGAATATGATGCATATTTTAAAGAGATTAACAATATGTATGCATGAAAATTTAACAGATCACACATGATATGCAACTACCTAAAAGAATATTCTGAGGAATTCAAATGAACAGACCTGTAATGTGCAAATGTGGGGTTTTACCATACTCAGGTGCCTTGGCTTAATGAACCCCCTTTTTATTTCCTTCCAAGGCACACCTACAAAATAGCCTTTATTTCGCACAAGCATGTACCCAAGAGATCTTGGGTCTTGAATTAACAGTGACAATTTTAGCAGGTGTTCAAAATAATTTTTATGCATGAAGGTCATCAAATCTCATCAAGTAGCAATTATTCATTGAATGACCTATCTGACCATAGTAATGGCATGATGCAGCAGATTTCAAATTCTTTTTATGCAAATTACTCTTGTCATGAAATCTCTATATCTTTGCATGAAAATTTCTATTAACTGAATTAAGATTATGTTTACCAAAGCTAGCATGTTCATTATAACCTGCCAGCCAACAGGTTTCAACCCTATGACCTGGCTTTCCACAATTGTAACATGCAAAGGATTTTCTGTTAAAAATAGATGCAACTTTTTGGTTTGCAGGGAACTTACCTGATTTAGAGTCAAATTTTGTTCTCTGAGCATGCCAACAGTCCTTGACTATATGGCCATGCTTTCCACATTCGAAGCACACAATGTGCTTACCTCTAGAACCAGAATTATTTTTACGAGACCTTAACCAGCAGTAAGTAGCCTTGTGACCAGGCTTGTTACAGTTGAAACATATGATGTGCTGGTTTGAAGCATATTTGTTTTTATTAAAACCATGATGATTTGCAGAGAATTTAGCATGCATATTATTATCTTGTTTCATGACAAAGCACTCATTCATATAGTGACCATGCTTACCACAACAATGACAAGAACCATTAAACTTCTTAGTAGCATGATTTTTAGCATGAACATTCCTATCATGTAATTTTCTAGCATTGAGGTCATCATGTTCCATTAATTTGCATTCATGCATGAGATGACCTACTCTATGACAATAAAAATATTGAAGCCTTTTAGTTTGAGCAGAAGAAGATTGCTTAGCATGTTGATTGTCATCAGTCTTCTCCAGTGTTTTCTTTTTATATTTTATTTTCTTATTTTCTTGAGCAGCCGCTTGTTTAGGGGATGAGGTAGAAGTGCTAGCTATGTCTGAGCTACGCACAAAAGTTGTATACAGTTTATTCCTCATTCCCTACTTAACTTGAAAATTACTGTCTTTTTTCATGCAGTTATCTGTGGATACAACATTCTGCTTCTCTTGATTAGCAGAATCAGACAGAGACTTGTTCAAATCCCAAATCTCATTTTTAAGAGAAGAGATGAGCAGTTCAAAAGTTGTCACTTTTTCATTAAGCATGGCATTGATGGTTTTGTGACTATTAATCTCTTCCATCAATGCACTCATCCTCTCATATTTGTTTTTAGATATATTCTTTCCCTTTTCAAGCATTAGAAGCTTATCAGATATGGCAGTATTCAGAAGCTTCAATTCTTCATTTTCTTTCATTAGCTTTTCCTTCTGAACTAGTTCAATTTTTAAAATCTGATCTTCGGGAGATAGTTCTTGTTCTTGTTTAGATTCAGATTTTTCCAAGTTTCTCTGTAGCTCCACATTAACAGCTTTAATAGCATCAAGTTTCTCAGAGATTAATTCATTTTCTTCTTGCAGTCTTTCAAGTTTTTTAATTTTATTTTCTAACGATGCAATGTGTATCTCATAGCTAGCAATCTCTTGTTCACTACAATTAACACACTCACTCAAAACTTTATTTACAGTTTTGTGCTTCTCAATTTCTTGTTCCAGTTTCTCATTTTCTTTTCTTAGAGAGTCAATTAATCTTTCTTGGATTTTCAGTTTAGATTGAAGGTCATCATTCAAATTCTTTACAGAAGTACATTTATCACAAGAATTTTCAATCTTCTTTATTTTAGCTTTCAATTGTTCATTTTCAGACCTCAATGACTTTATGTCTGATGTCATGACCTTTCTCATTTTCTTCTTTTCAGACTTGACAGACTTATACTTATCTAACAGACCATTGTACAGAATCATTAAATGATCAAAAGTGAGTTCATCGGATTCCGTACTTACCTGTGATGATGTCTCTTCCTGTTGATCACTGCTGTGATCACTCCGGTTGACCATCAAGCATTGATCCTCTTGCTTCTCATGAGAGGATATGACTCTATCCATGATCTCTTTTCCAGATGTACATCCTCCAGTACAGGAAAACATATCAGTATCTATTGAGGCCTTCAAGATATTGAGAACTGTGATATTATCACGGTTCTTCAGTCTGTCCTCACTAGACCAATTGGTCTTATCGTGAGATAATTCATATGGCCCTTTAGATACAAGATTCCATAGATTTGGATCAATGGAATTCGTGTAAGTGCATAGGCCGCCAAGCCATGTGCTGAAATTGGAACCATCAAAAACAACATGAAATACCATTGAAAAAACAATTGAATAAGTTCAGATCTAAAAACTTGAAAAACAATATGACAAATGCACCGAACTAAAAATAGCAAAGCACCACACAAACTAGCAGGATCCTCTGCAGATCGTTGGATCTGGAAGTCAGAGACCCGCTCTGATACCAAGTGTAGAGATCTTTACCACTAAAAATAACAAGATTAAATGATAGAAGCGGAATACAAAATTTACCAAATCTCGTTAGCCAAGGTGATCACAAGTTTATCAGCTCAGAGATCAATATCAATAAGCAACAAAAAGTTATCAATTCAGAGATCAACATCAATAAGCAGAGATATCAGTATATATAGTAACTAACTCAATTGCTAATTGACCTGTTGCACATCAGTGAACCAGAAGAGGTACCTGGCGGAGGTTCGACTCTAGGAGACTCCTCACGCTAGATCGTCCACCTTCCAGGTAGGCTTGGCCTACCCTTTGTGTGGCGCCTTTTTATATACCTTCTCCTAGCTCTCAAATGAGCAAGAGATGAAGCAATTAATTCAGACAACTAAGCAGAGAGTGAAGCAACAATCACACATACAAACACAACCACAGACATAAGAGATTTTAAGTGGTTCGATCTCCTTCAGAGATCTATGTCCACCCCTTACTCAACCGAGTAAAGTAGCAATCACACATACAAACACAACCACAGACACAAGAGATTTTAGGTGGTTCAATCTCCTTCAGAGATATACGTCCACCACTTACTCAACTGAGTAAGGCTTCACTGCTGGGTAACACAGCTTGCCACCGCTGATCCATAGCTTTGGGGAACAAGTTCCCTACAGACGCTGAGCTTTACAGCTTAAGCCAACCAGAGGATTCTTCCTCTGTTGCTGGGCAATACAGCTTAGCCAACCGCCGATTTACAGCTTTAATAATCCGTTGACATACATCTTGAGTTAACGAAGGTTTGCAAAAGCAAATGAAGAAAACTAAGAAGACAAAAGAATGTAGCTCTGAATTGAGCAAATGTAGCTCTAAATCGACCAAACTGGTTCTGGTTTTGAACCAGGAACCAGGAACATATAACACATTTACTCACTAAACTTCAACGCCCTGCTCTTCCTTAATTCAAACCTTTCTCCTTCCAACTGATTAGCTTTACTCAGTAATCTTCTTGCTGGATGCTCATACTACTTCCCTCTTGGCCTTCTACTTCTCTCGATCACTTCAAGCTCTCTGCTCCTCTTTTCTACTTCTTCTATGTTTGTCTCACTCTTCTCTTCTCTGCTGCTCTCACTCTAATTCTGCCGTCCTCTATTTTCTGATTCTCTCCAACTCTCTCTCACGATCTACATCTATATATATATATGGAGGCTCCTGAGAGATGGGCGCGTGGAACCCACGTTTCCCGCCCAATGAATTCGAAAAGCAACGCTCCTTTAGAGTCCACGTGTCACGCCCCGAACCGATAGCAGCGGAACGTGTCGTTTGTTCGGAACGTGGCAGTTAAACAGTCGATTCGATCAGAGCATAGTCATTTTCACAAAACATAATTTGGACAAATAACAAATTTCATTTCAAATATAAGTTTTTTACATATTCGGACCCATAATAAACGAAAAGACTTAATAAAGAAAAACTACAATGAGACATATGACACAAGATAACCAAACTAGACGATTCATCCAGATGTCAGAGTTCTCTTCACTCTTGCCCTTGCCCATCATGTTCGGTCTCGTCGTCACTAAGGTCATTACCTGAAAAACATTAGAAAACGCAGGGTGAGCGAACGCTCAGTAGGACTTAATATCTCATGCTCCAAGCTAGCTTTAAGTCAATTACAGTTTAACATGCTCATGCAAGTCATGAAAGATATAGAAATCGAGAACTATAATGACACTAGATAAATTCAAGAACTATAAGAAACAAAAGAGTAAGCAAGATGCTAGATACACTCATGAAGAGTAAGGACAATGACGATCAAGAGAGTATAGCAAGATCTTAACAAGTACTTTCTCAAGCTAGGTCAAGAGCATTCACGAGGAAATATAACATTCATCTCTCTATGACAAACACTATCACGAGAGCTTCAATGTATCCATTATTATGAAGGATCTTTGGGACAAGATAACGTATACTATCATTGGGGGTAATTCAAGAACATTTATGATGATCGAAATAGAAGTAGAACAATTACTTCTACAAGCACTATATAGCATTTTCCAAGACACTAAGGGAATATCACGACGATATGATAACCCTTCCAATAAGGCAATTCAAGATCTTTTCATGACGAACAATAAGTTGTGGAGAGATGTACTATGATGGTAGTACTCCCGATCATCACTATCACAAGAGCGTTTGCACACCTAGCACTATATAGGATTGTGTAATTAGATGGCAATTACCCTCGATCATCACTATCAGGAGAGCATTTGCACATCTAGCACTACATAGGATTGGCCAATGCACTAAGGGGAAAATCACGACGATATGACCACCCCTCATGGAAATAAGTTATAGACGACTATAGGTGGTGAATGCCAGCACCCGATCATCGTATACCGGTAACGTTTGGACTTTGCCTCGCCCAATAGGGTCAGATCAGGACCCGTAGCATTTAAAATGTCATTTTAGTGGGACCCATAGCCCCTGACATTTAGTCTAGACTAATTCCATATTAATGGCCAAGAATTTCAAGGATCAAGCATGTAAGAACATTAAGATAGATTTCATGGAACATAGAGTTCAAGGATAGAACTTGTAATAAGGATGATATATCAATAAACCATATGAAAATCATGACATTCTGAAAATCTTGGTGATTAGGTACAACCAGCTCAGTCGGCCTTGAGGGAATCCAAGACTGCGAGGAGACTTACGGAGGTCCCAATGACTAACTTGCCAGTCTGAAGGAACGGAATGTCCAACGGAGGGCTCGTATGTCACCGAGAGTTGAGGTATATAACGTGAACCAATCATGAAATAGGGACTCCATCTACGGACGTGAGATGAGAGTGCCAAAAGACCCGAGGTATGGGTCAAAACTGGAAGAAAACGGTGAGAACATGAATGCGTTAATTATAGAATTCACGTCCATCAATTCTATAATTAACTATAAATAAATAAACTTATATTAATTGACGTCCATGGGTGGCATCATTTATTAATTAGCGTCCTCTTAGAGGGACGTTAATTTTATGATTTTTAACTTAATTCATTTAACAAGAATTCACATTAATATATATTTAATTGAATAATTTCAAAAATATACATTCAAAGACATATTTATTTATATAAAATAATTTAGAAAAATAGAATATATGATAATTAAGATAAAAATTCAAGGATTCCAAAAATATATTTTTTATAATTTTATGTTGCATAGTTTAGTAGATATGGATTTTCAAAGATATAATTACAAGTTATATATATATATATATATATATATATATATATATATATATATATATAATAATTCAACGACTTTGCACGATGCCGTCAAAAGAATTTGACGTCATTGAGCTTGTCGTCATTTCAATAAAAGTGTCAATCTTCAACCCTCCGGTTCTTGACGTACACACGTCGGAATCACGCGTTCTATATATCGAAATGACGGGCTCGAAAAACTCTATCTAACTGGACGTTCAAAATAATTTTTTATTAAGATATGGAGGATCTTGAGATAGGGAGCATGAAAAATGATGCAACCACTCTCACTACCTCGGTCTCTACCTCAATAATGCTTCCATAAAATTTCATGGCCAAAGGATGCTCCGACGCCTACTAACAAGTTATTAAGGCAAAAACCTCATAACTGACTACTACAGTGTTAACCAAAACAACGTAATATCATGTAGGTGATGCTTAATATTGAGGCAGAACTATCGAGATCATGCTAGATTTGATAGCTTAATAGTTTGGCTTGGGAGATTGCCTACCTTTTGGATCGATTGGATGATGAACAATGGCTTCGGGGGTGTATAACGTGCTCTGTTTTGAACAGGGGATGAAGATGACAGGAGAATAATGTCTTGGCTTTCTTCTTGCTGTTGGCAGGATCGCAGGAGGAAGAAGAGGTTCGAAGAAGATGTTACTTTCTTCCTGTAGCAACCCTAATAAATGAATAATTGAAATGAATTAAAACATATATATTACAGAAGTAATATATATAAAAGGAATAGGGTTAATTGGACGAAATAAAATAAATTAAAAATAACGCCTCTTATTAAGGCGTTAATTTATAAAGAAACGCCTCTATCCATGGCGTGAATAAAGAAAGGACGCCCACACCTACGGTCGTCAGTTCTCACGCGGCCAAATGGGTAAGTATAAGAAACGCCCCTATCTTGGGCGTGTTTTAAAACACGAAACGCCCTTTTTCAAGGCGCTTTTTAAGAAACGCCCTTATGCAAGGCGTTAATTAAAGAATACACACCCTGACCAAAGTCGTTAATTCCATTCGGGAACCGTTCGTCCCAGAGCTTATCCAGGGTAATGGATAAGTATTAGAAAGAGTTAAAAGGTGGTAATGACTCTATATTGGAAGCATTACTTCCACTAGAACTCTAACCCTAATTGGACCCCCTAAATCCCTATAAATAATCTTCTGCTCGAACCCTAGAATCTATTTGGTCGACTGCTGCTACGGTATGTATAGAACCAAAGGTTATTCCTCATCGTTTTCTCTGTTATACGATCGTGTGAAGAACATTAATTGATCTTCTCTTATTTGTAGGAAGTCTGCTTGTCGAACGTGAAGAACAAGGTACTGTTCTTCTATCTTTTCCCTAAAAACTTCGGTTATATCTGTGAAGATTATTTAAATATCTTCATCTTCCTTCCTTTTCTCTCCCTCTACAGGTTGACGGTAGAGTGAAGATTTCTGAAGAACGAATGTTCTTCTTCTTGCTGTTGCTACGGCTGTTATTGAGTTGCAGTTGAAGCTTCAGAGTATTAGGCTTCTCACCAAATCCTTCAGAGTTCATCTTCAAATCCATTATTAAGGTAGGTTTTCTCAAGTTATTGTAGCCCAAATGAAATTAATGCAAGATATATATATATATAAGCATGTCATGCATACGGTTATTATAGTTTCCATGCGTTTTCTGTAATATTTTGAAAGAGACGCCCCTGTCAAGGGCGCTAATTCACATGAAACGACTCTTCCCAGGTCGTTAATTTCATGTTTAACGCCCCGTACTCAGGCGTTAATTTCTTTAAACCGTTAATCACCCATCTTAAGAATTGATTATCTATGAAATCATGATTATAAAATAATGCATGATCCTCTGTCTTCAACCTGCTAACTTTACTGTCATGATATTACATTCGTTCCTCTGTTATCCTGAAATTGTTACTGTCCTTAAAGTTTCTGAAGGAACTTGAATTAACGACTTGGACAAAGTCGTTTTCCACATATTAACGCCCCCTCATAGGGCGTGAATCTGAAAGGTAACGCCCCTTCCTAGGGCGTGTATCGGTTAAAATCCTGAAATTTATATATTCTGAAAAATAGAATTAAATAGTAACGCCCCTGCCCAGGGCGCGTTTTTGATAATTCCTGAAAATTAATTGTATTCTGTCAAATATGTAAACAATAAGACGCCTTCTGGTGTAGTCGTCAGATCTTGAAGAAACGACCCTGACCAAGGCGTGTTTTAGATAAATTACTGAACTAATGAAAATTCTGCAAAATAGAAACAGATGTAAACGCCCTTCTGTTAGGCGTTAATTACTTGAGAAACGACTTGACCTAAGTCGTTATTTTACTGTAAACTGTTTTTAACCCGTTACTGTTAAACGATTGTTTCAATATATATTTATATACATATATCGGCACTATTCTCCACTCCGTGAGTATAGTCCCACTTTTCACGTTGATTTATCGATCACACTCAACTCTCATTGACATACAAGCTCTCCATTGGACATTCCGTTCCTTTGGACTAGCGAGTTAGTCATAGAGACCTCCGTAAGACTCCTCGTAGCCTTGGATTCCCTCAAGGCCGACTGAGCTGGTTGTACCCTAAAAACCCATTACACGATCCTTGCCATGTCAATCTAAAGAAACATGGTATACCGGCCCTTATGATTATACAAAGAGTATATCATAAGAAATTCTTAATGGGATGATGACATCATGCCATATCATGCCATTCTTGTAAACCTCAATTCTATGATAAGAATGAGGGTATCTTACCTTTGATATACTGTTCATGTGGACCTCAATTCTATATAAAGAATGTCCATACTGATTTGTCATGGTACCCAAGTTAAGGGAATCATGTTCTACCTAGTTTTATCGATATCGTGATTATACCGTTATTATCGCCATTCTATGTCCTTTGTCATATTTTGGACTCTATTCTATCAAAGTTGTCATACGTGTCTACAAGCTTGATTATTGAAATTCTATGTTGGCTATAAACAAGAGTGGATGTCAAAACACATGATAAATGCCTGCGCATATAGGGCCCGATCTGGTCCTGGGAGGAGCACCCGAAAGTACTTGTGCCCATGGGAGTTAAAATGATAAGGTATCTGGCATTATACCGAGTACTTGACTTGCTTGATTGGACATTCCACACACATCTTGTACTTGACTCGTACTTGACATGAAATGAAATGCGTGGCCCGAAAAAGGGTAATTTACTTGCTTGCTTGATACATGATAGCCAAAGTTCTTGACATGATTTGTTAAATGTACTTGCTTGAATATCTCGAATAAACTTGTTATCTTGTTGAAAGTTCATGATAAGTTCATCTTATTTCCTTGATACTACATTCTATCTATCCTGTCGTTTTATGCGAGCATGCATAGCTTTATTGCATTCATAAAAATGTAATTACTTAAACCCCTCGCTAGTACTTGAGATATAATTTCCTACTGAGCGTTCGCTCATTCCGTTTGTCCCTTTGTACTTTTCAGGTAAGTCCGACGACGATGGAAGTCAATCGGATGGGAATGATCAAGAGTGCAAGTGATAGAGCTTCTACAAGTGTCGTCTAGTCTTTTCTATAGTTTCTTGAGTCAAATATGTATTCTTTTCCTTTTTATTAAACAGAGTATTGGATTTGTAATAGTCTATCCATTATGAAATAAAGGATTGGGTTATCTTGCTATTTTGCGCATCTCTGTCTTTGTGTCGAATACACGACCACTCTGATTGACATGATTGATATAGACACGTCGCGCATCTCCGGGTATCTTCCGCGCTCGGGGCGTGACAGTCTTTGTGGTATCAGAGCCTAAGGTATTCAATTCCTAGGAAACCCAAGTCCAAGGATAGGTTTCAAAACCTTTAACCAAGTGAGAGTGGGTAGAACCAAGGGTTAAATGATCAATGAGTCCTTTATAAGATCATAGTGATATAATACTAACATAGCTATTGTAATTGTAGGATAATGGCTGCCGAACGTGCTCAATGGCGCAACATGCAGCGTACCCTTCAAGGGATGACCCAAGTGCTACAACAGGTAGCACAAGGTGGTGCTCCACGAGCTGGAAGCTTACACCAAGCATTCAAGAATATGAATCCCCCGAAGTTCATGGGATCGACCGATCCAGACGATGCCGAGCATTGGGTTCGGGAGATTGAACGTATATTCCGTGTTATGCAATGCACGGATCAGGACAAAGTCTTATTAGCTACTTTCCAGTTAGAAAAGGATGCTAGATGCTGGTGGGAGTCGATTGAAGCTACTATTGACCCAACTCAAGTTACATGGGGTGAATTCGTTGAATATTTCAACGCCAAATATTTCTCTGATAGGGTCCAGGAAAAGAAGGCCGCCGAATTTGCCGCATTAAAGCAAAGATCTTTATCGGTGGCTGATTATGAAGCACAGTTTTCTAGACTGTCTAGATATGCTAAGCATTTAATTAGCACGGAAAAGATGAAAGCCCGTAGATTTCTTAATGGGCTTAGGCCCCACTACATTACTCAACTGGCGCCTATGGATATTCAAGTTTATACTGAAATAGTGCGCCGAGCTCAGTTGCTTGAAGATGCCACGGAACTATCTTATAGGATCCGTGGGAAAGACAAAAAGGAGCAAGTCACAAGTTCGGGTTCTTTTAAACCCAACTTTAAGAAGAGGCCCAATAATGGAGGTTCTTCCTCTCAAGATCAGAAGTTCAAGAAATCCAAGCCTTTCTCTATCACCACTACACCTTCAAACGTAGTATGCAAGCATTGTGACAAGGCTGGTCACAAAACAGAAGAATGCTGGAGGAAATTAGGAGCATGTCTCCGTTGTGGGAGTCGTGAACATCGGATTCCCGATTGTCCATTAATGAATGACCAAGACGGTGAGGGTAAACGCCCAGTGACAAGGAACGCGCGTCTTCATGCGATCCAAGAGACCGAACCAGAAGAAGAAGGCGGATTGGTGGAAGGTACATTAAAAATTTGTTCCAAATATGCACATGTCTTATTTGATACGGGTGCATCGCATTCCATTATTTCCAAGAAGTTTGCTGACCCATTACCTCTAGAACCAGAATGGATGAAGTTAATATTGTCTACTCCTCTCGGAAACGAGACGGATATCACACATCATTACCAAAACTGTGAGGTATTGGTTCGAGGAAAGAATTTTCCTATTGATCTTATCTGCTTAGATCTAAAAGAGTATGATGTTATACTAGGAGCAGATTGGTTATCCAAATACCAGGCAACGGTTGATTGCCGTGATAGCAAGATTGTTTTCAAGGAATTTCGGAACTGACTTATACTAGTCCTAAGAGTCGAAGCAAATCCCCTCTTATTTCGGCTCTTCGAGCAAGCAAGCTCGTCAAGAAAGGATGTGTATCCTTCCTTGCTTTTGTCACTATTAAAGAAGCTAAAGAAACCAAGATAGAGGACATTCAGGTAGTGCGAGAATTTCCAGACGTATTTCCGGAAGAATTGCCGGGATTACCCCCGCAAAGAGATGTGGCCTTTACCATCGACTTAGCCCCTGGTGCTGGTCCTGTTTCAAAGGCACCCTATAGAATGTCCCCTGCAGAACTAAAAGAATTAAAGAAGCAATTGATGGAATTGATTCAAAAAGGGTTCATTAGACCAAGTACTTCCCCGTGGGGAGCCCCAGTCCTATTTGTAAGGAAGAAGGATGGATCCATGAGATTGTGTATCGACTATCGACAGTTGAATCATCTTACTATCAAGAACAAGTATCCACTGCCGAGAATCGATGAATTATTTGATCAGATTTCTGGATCCAAACATTTCTCCAAGATTGATCTCAGGTCTGGTTATCGTCAATTGAGGATTAAAGACGAAGATATTCATAAAACTGCGTTCAGAAGCAGGTATGGCCACTATGAATTTGTTGTTATGCCTTTTGGACTAACAAATGCCCCTGCTGCCTTTATGCAGTTGATGAATAGCATATTCAGGCCTTATCTAGATCAATTTGTGGTGGTTTTCATTGATGATATATTGATATATTCCAAGACTAAGGAAGAACATGAAGAGCATTTGAGGATTTCATTACAAATCTTGAGGACAAATCAATTATATGCTAAGCTCAGCAAGTGCGAATTCTGGCTTGAAGAAGTGGCTTTTCTCGGACATGTGATATCCAAGGATGGATTATCTGTAGATCCGTCAAAGGTTGAAGCAGTTAGGAAATGGGAAAGACCAACCAATGCTAGCGAGATCAGAAGTTTCTTAGGCCTTGCAAGCTATTACAGGCGATTCATCAAAGACTTCTCAACAATCGCCGTGCCACTTACAAGGTTAACTCGTAAGGAGATCCGATATGAATGGAGTGAGGAATGTGAAAGAAGTTTTCAAACTCTCAAGGATCATCTCACCACAGCTCCGGTCTTAGCTCTACCGATAGAAGGAGAGAAATTCGAGGTCTACACTGATGCTTCTGGCATTGGCCTCGGATGTGTCCTAATGCAACAAGGAAAGGTCATAGCATACTCTTCACGTCAGCTGAAGAAGCATGAGGAGAATTACCCCGTCCATGACTTAGAACTGGCCGCGGTAGTATTTGCCGTAAAGATATGGAGACACTACTTATATGGAGCACAGTTTACTGTATACTCCGATCACAAAAGTCTCAAATATCTATTTTCACAAAAGGAGATAAACATGAGACAAAGACGCTGGCTAGAATATCTCAAGGACTTCGACTTCAATATACAATACCATCCCGGAAAGGGTAATTATGTTGCTGACGCCCTTAGTCGAAAGCCGAGAGCAATGATAGCAAATTGTATGATGCAAGAATGGAGGTTACTTGAACAATTCTCCGAGCTCAATATAAGCTTGGACACGGAATCCAAATTTGTCACACTATCTCATGTAAGCATACAGTCAGATTTGTTATCTGAGATACAAACACTTCAGGATGATGATCCTATATTAGTAGGAATCAAAGGCAGATTAGAAGGACAATCTGATTTTCAACTAACTTCTGATGGAAGATTATCGTTCAAAGATAGAACTTGTATACCCGATTGTCCGGAATTAAAGAAGAAGATCTTAGATGAAGCTCACCGATCAAGGTACACTATTCATCCAGGATCAACCAAAATGTACCAAGATGTAAAGAGGAACTTTTGGTGGCCTAATATGAAAAGAGAAATAGCGGACTATGTATCACGCTGTCTCACATGCCAACAGGTCAAGGCGGAACACCAAAAGCCTGCGGGAAAACTACATCCTCTAGATATTCCTAAGTGGAAATGGGAGGATATTGGTATGGACTTCATCATGGGTTTGTCTAAATCTAAAGGAGGACATGATGGAATCTGGGTTATCATTGACCGATTGACTAAATCGGCACATTTCTTGCCAATCAAAAGCTGATGGTCAATTGATGTGCTAGCTGCACTATACATCAAAGAAATAGTCAGGATACATGGAATTCCTGTCTCAATCGTGTCTGATAGAGATCCCCGTTTTACTTCTCATTTTTGGAAGGGATTACAACATTCGTTGGGAACAAGGCTCAACTTTAGTACTGCTTTTCACCCACAAACGGATGGTCAGACCGAGCGAACTAATCAAGTTGTTGAAGATATGCTGAGAGCATGCATTATTGACTTTGGAGGAAGCTGGCATGACCACTTACCTTTAGTTGAATTTGCATATAATAATAGCTACCAAGCTAGTATCCAAATGGCACCTTTCGAAGCCTTATACGGAAGGAGTTGCCGATCTCCCATATGTTGGAACGAAGTTGGAGAGAAACAACTATTAGGTCCAGACATGGTAAGGAATACAACTGAGAAGATACAGGTAATCAGAGAAAGATTACAAGTTGCTCAGACAAGGCAAAAGGCTTATGCTGATACCAGGAGAAGAGATCTTGAATTCCAGGTTGGAGATCATGTATTTCTTAAAATATCCCCTGGACGTGGCATACGAAGATTTGGTGTTAAGGGCAAGCTTACGCCAAGATTCATCGGACCATTTGAGGTACTCGAAAGAGTTGGCGAGGTTGCTTATCGCATCGCGTTGCCTCCTCAGTTGTCCGAGGTACACAATGTATTTCACATATCTATGTTGAAGAAGTATGTGCACGATCCGTCACATATTATTGAGCATGGAGATCTGGTGATCCAGAAAGATCTCACATATGAACAGAGGCCTTTAAAGATATTAGATCGAGAAATACGAGCTCTAAGGAATAAGGTTATTCCCATGCTTAAGGTGCAATGGAATAAGAATCCTGAACACGAAGCGACATGGGAGACCGAGGAATCTATGAAGAAACGATTTCCCGAGTTATTCTAAGAGGTATATGTCCTACACTCTCCACGTGTATAATTATATATATATTGAATTTGGGGACCAAATTCTTTTTAAGTGGGGGAGGGTGTAGCAACCCTAATAAACGAATAATTGAAATGAATTAAAACATATATATTACAGAAGTAATATATATAAAAGGAATAGGGTTAATTGGACGAAATAAAACAAATTAAAAATAACGCCTCTTATTAAGGCGTTAATTTATAAAGAAACGCCTCTATCCATGGCGTGAATAAAGAAAGGACGCCCACACCTACGGTCGTCAGTTCTCACGCGACCAAATGGGTAAGTATAAGAAACGCCCCTATCTTGGGCGTGTTTTAAAACACGAAACGCCCTTTTTCAAGGCGCTTTTTAAGAAACGCCCTTATGCAAGGCGTTAATTAAAGAATACACGCCCTGACCAAAGTCGTTAATTCCATTCGGGAACCGTTCGTCCCAGAGCTTATCCAGGGTAATGGATAAGTATTAGAAAGAGTTAAAAGGTGGTAATGACTCTATATTGGAAGCATTACTTCCACTAGAACTCTAACCCTAATTGGACCCCCTAAATCCCTATAAATAATCTTCTGCTCGAACCCTAGAATCTATTTGGTCGACTGCTGCTATGGTATGTATAGAACCAAAGGTTATTCCTCATCGTTTTCTCTGTTATACGATCGTGTGAAGAACATTAATTGATCTTCTCTTATTTGTAGGAAGTCTGCTTGTCGAACGTGAAGAACAAGGTACTGTTCTTCTATCTTTTCCCTAAAAACTTCGGTTATATCTGTGAAGATTATTTAAATATCTTCATCTTCCTTCCTTTTCTCTCCCTCTATAGGTTGACGGTAGAGTGAAGATTTCTGAAGAACGAATGTTCTTCTTCTTGCTGTTGCTACGGCTGTTATTGAGTTGCAGTTGAAGCTTCAGAGTATTAGGCTTCTCACCAAATCCTTCAGAGTTCATCTTCAAATCCATTATTAAGGTAGGTTTTCTCAAGTTATTGTAGCCCAAATGAAATTAATGCAAGATATATATATATAAGCATGTCATGCATACGGTTATTATAGTTTCCATGCGTTTTCTGCAATATTTTGAAAGAGACGCCCCTGTCAAGGGCGCTAATTCACATGAAACGACTCTTCCCAGGTCGTTAATTTCATGTTTAACGCCCCGTACTCAGGCGTTAATTTCTTTAAACCGTTAATCACCCATCTTAAGAATTGATTATCTATGAAATCATGATTATAAAATAATGCATGATCCTCTGTCTTCAACCTGCTAACTTTACTGTCATGATATTACATTCGTTCCTCTGTTATCCTGAAATTGTTACTGTCCTTAAAGTTTCTGAAGGAACTTGAATTAACGACTTGGACAAAGTCGTTTTCCACATATTAACGCCCCCTCATAGGGCGTGAATCTGAAAGGTAACGCCCCTTCCTAGGGCGTGTATCGGTTAAAATCCTGAAATTTATATATTCTGAAAAATAGAATTAAATAGTAACGCCCCTGCCCAGGGCGCGTTTTTGATAATTCCTGAAAATTAATTGTATTCTGTCAAATATGTAAACAATAAGACGCCTTCTGGTGTAGTCGTCAGATCTTGAAGAAACGACCCTGACCAAGGCGTGTTTTAGATAAATTACTGAACTAATGAAAATTCTGCAAAATAGAAACAGATGTAAACGCCCTTCTGTTAGGCGTTAATTACTTGAGAAACGACTTGACCTAAGTCGTTATTTTACTGTAAACTGTTTTTAACCCGTTACTGTTAAACGATTGTTTCAATATATATTTATATACATATATCGGCACTATTCTCCACTCCGTGAGTATAGTCCCACTTTTCACGTTGATTTATCGATCACACTCAACTCTCATTGACATACAAGCTCTCCATTGGACATTCCGTTCCTTTGGACTAGCGAGTTAGTCATAGAGACCTCCGTAAGACTCCTCGTAGCCTTGGATTCCCTCAAGGCCGACTGAGCTGGTTGTACCCTAAAAACCCATTACACGATCCTTGCCATGTCAATCTAAAGAAACATGGTATACCGGCCCTTATGATTATACAAAGAGTATATCATAAGAAATTCTTAATGGGATGATGACATCATGCCATATCATGCCATTCTTGTAAACCTCAATTCTATGATAAGAATGAGGGTATCTTACCTTTGATATACTGTTCATGTGGACCTCAATTCTATATAAAGAATGTCCATACTGATTTGTCATGGTACCCAAGTTAAGGGAATCATGTTCTACCTAGTTTTATCGATATCGTGATTATACCGTTATTATCGCCATTCTATGTCCTTTGTCATATTTTGGACTCTATTCTATCAAAGTTGTCATACGTGTCTACAAGCTTGATTATTGAAATTCTATGTTGGCTATAAACAAGAGTGGATGTCAAAACACATGATAAATGCCTGCGCATATAGGGCCCGATCTGGTCCTGGGAGGAGCACCCGAAAGTACTTGTGCCCATGGGAGTTAAAATGATAAGGTATCTGGCATTATACCGAGTACTTGACTTGCTTGATTGGACATTCCACACACATCTTGTACTTGACTCGTACTTGATATGAAATGAAATGCGTGGCCCGAAAAAGGGTAATTTACTTGCTTGCTTGATACATGATAGCCAAAGTTCTTGACATGATTTGTTAAATGTACTTGCTTGAATATCTCGAATAAACTTGTTATCTTGTTGAAAGTTCATGATAAGTTCATCTTATTTCCTTGATACTACATTCTATCTATCCTGTCGTTTTATGCGAGCATGCATAGCTTTATTGCATTCATAAAAATGTAATTACTTAAACCCCTCGCTAGTACTTGAGATATAATTTCCTACTGAGCGTTCGCCCATTCCGTTTGTCCCTTTGTACTTTTCAGGTAAGTCCGACGACGATGGAAGTCAATCGGATGGGAATGATCAAGAGTGCAAGTGATAGAGCTTCTACAAGTGTCGTCTAGTCTTTTCTATAGTTTCTTGAGTCAAATATGTATTCTTTTCCTTTTTATTAAACAGAGTATTGGATTTGTAATAGTCTATCCATTATGAAATAAAGGATTGGGTTATCTTGCTATTTTGCGCATCTCTGTCTTTGTGTCGAATACACGACCACTCTGATTGACATGATTGATATAGACACGTCGCGCATCTCCGGGTATCTTCCGCGCTCGGGGCGTGACACTTCCTCACGTATGGGACGAAGCCACCAGCAGAAGCACACCGTCGCAGAACAACCCCTCGAGCACGTCAGCGGCAATAGCCTTGGCACATTCGATTGGCTGGTTATTTATAGGGAGATAACTTCTAGTGGAGTCGTGATCGATCAAGGAATCTTACTGGGGTTAGGAATAAAATGGCAGCAAGTTTCCTAGCTTCAATCCATGAATTCCTCTAATTGCTAAAATTATAGTCACTTGCCATATTGGCTTAAAACCCTAAGCCTTCACCTTAAACAAGTTCGATCATGGAAAGGTTTTGGGGTTACTTCGTATGCACATGGGTGAAAGCCCATTAAGGTTCTTATGAGTATATATGCGTGTGTGGGTGTGTTTAGGCTATTTAGCATATGTATATGTCTTAGTCCATTAATACCCTATACGTGTACAGCCCATTTAACTACATTATGTGAGTTTAAAAGTCCAATTCAAGTTATGATGGGTTTTTATATGATTTTTAGCTTTGAATCTTGTATGAGGCCCATTTATGTTTAAAGATATTTTTGGTTTAGGTTCATAGGACTATTAACATTTATGTATTTATGTATATTCTTTTAAGAGCTTAATAATTATCATTAAGGCCCATTCTTATTTTTAAAGCCCATTTCCAATTGCGAGTTTGCTTAAGGTATATAGAGATCGTATCCCACACAGTTTTATTTACTATAACTACATTTTTAGTCATTGCTCTGGTTATCAGAGTCGGGTTTGATCCTATGAAAATTTTTATATATATGTGTACGTATTTATTCTTGAATTATAAGTTTAATTTGAAACTAAAATAGATAATGGTATAATAATTCTGATTTATTTACTTATACTTTTGTTAACGTTTAGCTAATTATCACTTTTCTTTTATCAAAATTTAATTTTTATGACGAATATCTATAGTTATTATATATATATATATTTATTTTATATTTAAATTTTCGTGGTGCTACACCCTCCCCCACTTAAAAGAATTTGGTCCCCAAATTCACATAGTTTCCTTTCCAAAATTTGTGGGGTAAGATCACCATATCTAAAGCATGTATTCTGGCTAGATCATTCATATATCATGCTAAGTACTTAAGGTCATATCCGATTCATGCAAGTTTTAGATGAGATGGGTTTATATGGTTACCTTCCGTTGCTTGCGGTGCTTCTTCCTTTAAGAGTGGACATCGAGTAATTTTGTGATCTCTTCTTCCACAACGGATGCATTTTCCAAGTTTATACCAACACTCGTCCGGATTGTGCCTTCCCTTCTTGCAATGCTTGCATTTCCCCTTGGCCGGAACAATTTGTCGATCATTATTCCGAGGTTTCTTATTTTCATAGAATTTGTTGCCTCCATTAAATCTCTTCTTGCCGTTCACATTTTCCTTGTTCTTGGATCCACTTGGTAAGTCCTTCTTGGCGGCTTTTCCTTTGATTCTTTCCATCATATCCATAGCATCTTCCAAGAGTTGAGCTTTTCTAACCATCTCCGTATATCTTTGAATTTCTAGTGGAGCTAGTTGAGGTATAAGTTCCACCTTCAAGCCATTCATAAATCTCTTTGCTCTCATTTTCTCCGTGCAAACCAAGTGTGGTGCATATCGGGCCAATCTAGAAAACCTCGCCTCATACTCGGCGACTGACAGACTACGTTGCTTCAAAGCCGCAAATTCCATAGCTTTCTTCTCGTGAATTCTTTCTGAGAAATACTTCTCGTTAAAGAGTTCTAAAAACTCGTCCCAAGAAACTTGATCGTTAGGAAAAATGGCTTCCACGGATCCCCACCATACTCAAGCATCCTTCTTTAATTGATATGTTCTTAATAGTACCTTCTCTTCATCGGTGCACTGCATCACCTTAAAGGTCCTCTCTATTTCTTGCACCCAATTCTCCACTTCATCCGGGTCAGTCGATGTCACACCCCGAACCGATAGCAGCGGAACGTGTTGTTTGCTCGGAACGTGGCAGTTAAACAGTTGTGAACTATCAAGAGCAATGGCATGAGACCAAATAATTTGGAACACCAATAAAAATTTTATTTCAAATATAAATCTCTTACAAGAACTTGAAGACTCAACTACGTCACCATGAAAGAAAAGAAGATGATGCACTAATAGACTTAGACAAGATAACTAAATAAGAGACATCATGCTAGACCCAAGAAAGATAAAAGACACAGGTTCACTAGTTTTCGAAGCTCACTTGCACACTTGTCCCTCCCAGGTGAGTCACGGTCTCGCTAGCCACCTGATTACCTGAAAAATGTTGGAATAAGCTGAGTGAGCGAAAGCTCAGTAGGAATTATATCTCAAGAACAAGCAATTGGTTTAAGTAATTACATCTTTCACATGTAAATGCAGTAAGGCTATGCATGTAAAATTAACCGAGCAAGTGAAACAAAACTAGCAAGAGATCAACAACGTCGTGTAAAAACTTTCAAGCAAGAGATATCAAGAGAGATTTATAGAATATTGGCTATTTCACGCAAGTACTTTCCCATTCCGGGCCACGCTAGTCGAGTTACGCAAGTCAAGTCACGCACGCAAGTAAAATCAAGTAACATCACGAGAGAGAGAGTGTGTGTGGAATGCCAAAGATCAAGAGAGACGAGTACTGCGGTGCAATGCAAGACACCGTGATCATTACAACTCCCATGGGCACTAGTACTTTCGGGCGCTCCTCCCAAGACCAGATCGGGCCCTATATGCACAGCATTTAAAGATAGATCTAGACATCCACGATAGTTTATAGCCAATAAGGAGTTTCAAAAATAAGCTTTAATAGAAGGATAAGGTAAGATTTTTCATGGAATTCAAGGGCAAGGCCCTTGAGTAAGGACAGACGTGCGATAAAAATCTACGCGAAGCATAGAAACCAGGACATGTCGATAAACTGGGTGGAGATCATGACATCAAGAATAAGCACTTATATATAGCGTTGCTTGTTCTTTGTACATGATAAGGTAGATAGAATTAGTGTCCATAAGTATGGCACATCATTGTTTAAGAACATTAATGGCATGGTTTCCCATTCCATAATTTTAAGAATATTCTCATGACATCCACTTAGCATGTCATGAGGGCCGGTATACCATGTTTCTTTAGAGTGACATGGAAATCAAGTAGTGTCATAGGTTTTAATGGTACAACCTGCTCGGCTGCCTTGAGGGAATCTAAGGCTATCGGAGTCTTACGGAGGTCTCTACGATAAAGTCACCGGTCCAAAGGAACGGAATGTCCCATGGAGAGTTCATCTATCACCGAGAAATAGGGGCAATCGATAAAACGCCGCAAGACGTGGGACTATACTCACGGATTTGGAATATAGTGCCGTATACATGTATATAAATCCACGGTTCACAGGAAAAACATAGGAAAACAACAAGATAGGAAATTGACGCCCTTGACTGGGTCGTCATTTCAACAATTGACGACTGCAAAAACAGTCGTCCAATTCATATTTCTGTTTGCTGAAAATAACTAAATTTCAGTATTTAAGGAATTGGCGACTTCCATTAAGTCTTCTATTTGGTAAATAGCGCCCTAGTCAGGGGCGTCATATACAATATAGATGACATAATGAGGGTCGTCTTTTCCTTTTTTCCAGAATTTCACTATTAACTATAGCATTTTTCAAAGATAAATATTTTCCAGGAAACAAGTAATGGACAGGTCAAGAAAAATAGCAGGATTCGAAATATGTGATCATGCATTAAATCAGATTACTGTTTAGATAGATATTAAATTTTTAACATGTGTATTTATTAATTCATTCGAAATTGACGACCCTTCTCCCGGTCGTCAGAAGTAAAATTGGCGCCCTGACGAGGGTCGCCTCTTACAAAATTTCATAGAACTTCTTCAAATCTCAGTGAAACTATATGCATGAACTAATATATAGTAATATCATGATTTATGATGGTTTGGACTACGTAATCTTGAGATAACCTACCTTGTAGATTGGTTTGGTTGACAGAACGTGAAGATAAAGGATGTAAATCTCCTTAAAATGATACTCTGTTTTCAACAGAGTGTCTTCTCGTTGCACCCGAACCGCGGAGGAAGAGCAAGATGATAATAAGAGCAGTCGCTCTTGATCCCTCCGTGCAGTGGCAGCAATAGGACGAAGTAGAGAAGGCAACGGCTTTCTCCTCCACAAACCAACCAGGAAGGAGAGGAAGCCGATGAAGAACGCTTTAAGTTCTTCACGTAAACACCTTACAGTGCAGCAGAAGATCAGTCCTTCTTGCAGCCAGGAAGAAGAGGAAGAACTCCTACGTTCTTCACCGCCGGACGAAGAGGAAGATGATAGTAACCCTTCTTCGTAACACTAACAGGATGAAGAAAACTCCACAGTCGACAGCAGCAACAAGTTTTGATGAAGAGAAGAGCCTTTAGGTTGGCTCGATGGGAGGGGTATTTATAGGTTCTGGAGACCCTAGAGGGTTGGAGTTCGATTAAAACTAAAATATACACGTATTAATCTCTTTCCTAAATCAAAACTTACCCTAGATAACATCTCAGTTCAAACCGAACACTAACAGGTTCAGCTTGAAAATGACGCCTAAGGTTGGGACGTTAATTAAAAATGACGCCTGCCCAAGGGTCTTTAATTTATAAAATGGCGCCCTCCAAGGGGGCGTTACTTACTATTTCCTTTTATTGCCTACGAAATTATGAAATTTGACGCCCATGAATAGTGGCGTTACTTCTTAAACTGATGCCTGTGATAGAGGCATTATTTTATAAGTGACGCTTGTATAAATAGTCGTCAATTTCTTAATTGACGACTTGAACAAAGGCGTCATTCACCTTTCCTATTTTGCTAATTTAAGGTGTAACGATCTTTCGGGATTTTTATCTTTTTTTTCTAGATGTGATCTAGATAGGAAATTTTAGGGGTATGAGTTTTCTATTTTTCTCTATTTTTCCATATAATTAGTTTTCCAAAATTCTTTAGTCAAAAAATCGGCACTATTCATTTTATTTGAAATGGCGACTTGTTCAAAGTCATCTTCTATGCAATTGACGCAAGCATACGTTGGCGTCAATTCATTTTTTTGCATTTTCACTTATCCTTCAAAAGACTAATATTGTATATATATATCCCTATTATTTCTATAACTATATAATGTACAAGTCCATACATTCTCCAACGTCTATACATTCCTTATCCAAGTCTATACATCCATAAGTCCATACAATGCATAAGTCTATACATTCTTCCATTCATCTCCAAGTCTATACATTCATAAGTCCATACATCCATTCAAGTCCATACATTCTATTACACAAGTCTATACATTGTCAAAGTCTTTGCATTCCTGAAGTCTATACATTCCTGAAGTCTATACATTCTACCCACTCAAGTCCACACATTCCTTCATCCAAAGTCTATACATCCATCCATTCATACAAAGTATATACACCCATCCATTCATTCTTCAAAGTCTACACATTCCTTCATCCATAAAGTCTGTACATCAGTCTAAAGTCTATACATCGCATTCTTCCTCAAAGTCTGTACATCCCAGAGCATCTCACTCCCCAAGTCCATACACTCTTCAAGTCTATACAATGCAAAGTCTACACATGCAAAGTCTACACATCTGTTCCTCCTAAGTCTACACATCGTAAGTCTATACGTCCAACGTCTGTGCATTCCCCATTGCATGAGACATTCATACATTCCCATGTCTACACGTAAATTTATATATATCCTCCCTTTATAATGTAATAAATGTGGAATATTAATTTTGCTAAATTATTAAAAAATATAAATTAACCTTTTCTTCAATATTTAAAGATTCTCAATTCAATTAAAATTATGTTGTGCATTAAATGGCTACTTAAAATAACATGTTATTATTAAATTTATTATAATATAATGGTAGGGTCCATGAGTTCTTCTTGTGAGACTTCTTAGGCTGTCAGAGGGTTGTGTATAGCCTGACCTTAATTATTTACGTTGTATTATATTTATTTATTTTGCATTATATATATATATATGCACAGATATATGGATGAGTGGGTTGAGACTTAAGGGCCCTTACAATGTGTGTGGGTTATTCACCAATCCCTCATATACATATTAATAATTTGTATGTATACAGGGATTTTATTCCTCATAATTTCTTTAACTTTTATTTGTCCTTGTCCTAGGTATCAGAGGCAGGTTCGATCCTAGATAAATTTTTACTTCCATTCCAAAAGGTAATATTAACTAGTCTTTTATAAATTCTAGGAACCTTTATTAACTATTTATGGACATATGTAGATATCATCATGTATATGTTATTTTTCTTTTCAAAATCTAAATATATATTTATTCCCTTTTTAGCCTTCAAAATTATCGGGTGTTACAGTCGACCCACTAAACTTAGGGGGATTTATCTTTTGGAACTTTCGATGTAAATCCCCGGCTCCTTGCCGTGCTCCACCTTGTACAACTTGTTGCAAGGCTTGCGTTAAACCCTGGACAGTGCATTGCATCTCTCTCCACTGAGCTCTCTCAGCGGCCATTCTAGCCTACAAGAATAAGGTATGGATTAATGATATTCATATCTCGGCAGGTATCTAACGCGAATGTAACATATTTTATCATTTAACCCACAGCTCTGCCTAAATCTCACGGGGTTCCTATAGGATAACTGACAAGGAGAACTCAATCTAGGACATGGACTTAAGGACCTAGGGATTTAGAAAGCCTAGGCTCTGATACCACCTTCTGTCACGCCCCGAACCGATAGCAGCGGAACGTGTCGTTTGCTCGGAACGTGACAGTTAAATAGTCGATTCGATCAAAGCATAGTAATTTCCACAAAACATAATTTGGACAAATAACAAATTTAATTTCAAATATAAGTTCTTTACATATTCGGGCCCATAATAAACGAAAAGACTTAATAAAGAAAAATTACAATGAGACATAAGACGCAAGATAACTAAACTAGACGATTCATCTAGATGTCAGAGTTCTCTTCACTCTTGCCCTTGCCCATCATGTTCGGTCTCGTCGTCACTACAGTCATTACCTGAAAAACATTGGAAAACGTAGGGTGAGCGAACGCTCAGTCGGACTTATATCTCATGCTCCAAGCTAGCTTTAAGTCAGTTACAGTTTAACATGCTCATGCATGTCATGAAAGATATAGAAATCGAGAACTATAATGACACGAGATAAATTCAAGAACTATAAGAAACAAACGAGTAAGCAAGATGCTAGATACACTCATGAAGAGTAAGGACAATGACAATCAAGAGAGTATAGCAAGATCTTAACAAGTACTTTCTCAAGCTAGGTCAAGAGCATTCATGAGGAAATATAACATCCATCTCTCTATGACGAACACTATCACGAGAGCTTCAATGTATCCATTATTATGAAGGATCTTTGGGACAAGATAACATATACTATCATTGGGGGTAATTCAAGAACATTTATGATGATCGATATAGAAGTAGAACAATTACTTCTACAAGCACTATATAGCATTTGCCAAGACACTAAGGGAATATCACGACAATATGATAACCCTTCCAATAAGGCAATTCAAGATCTTTTCATGACGAACAATAAGTTGTGGAGAGATGTACTATGATGTGTAGACACGCCATTCCTGACGTCTCCTGAGAAAGTCTCATATTACTATACGACGCCCCGCGGCGGATTTCGTATTTTGAATCACTTGAGTGCTTCCTTTTCTTGGGTCTTCTTCTACCTTTTTCGGTATCCGGAATTATCTCGTCGCATCATTCGGACGGCATCAACACCAGTCAGACGCATCGGAAGGTCCCGAAACCAGGAAGGGTGCCTGTCGAGGAGCTGCCGACCCCTTTTCAGCGGACCCGGGGGGGTCTTAATGGAGGCGTCCAGGCCCCTGGACGCCTCCATCATTTTAATTTATTTTTTAAGACAAAAAATACATAAGAAATATATATATTAATGGAGGCATCCAGGCCCCTGGACGCCTCCATGAAAATAAAAATAAAAAATATGAAATGCCAGTTGGCATAAAAGACAAAACACAAAAAATAAAAATATATTTTCTTGGAGGCGTCCAGGCCCCTGGACGCCTCCATCAACTCACTATGGGCCCCGCCCACCGATCGACGGTTTGTCGTGTGTGAAAGAATCCAAATTGTGGAGACGTCCAGCTGGCTGGACGCGTCCATTTCCAAATCACAGGTCACCGTCCCAAAACCACGCGTTGTGTTAAACCGCGTGTGACTTTCGGTGGAGTTTGGTGGGACTTATGGAGGCGTCCGGGACCTTGGACTCCTCCATGAAAATATTCAAAAAAAATGAATAAAAATAGAATAAAATATATTTTTTGCCCTGATGGAGGTGTCCAGGGTCCTGGACGCCTCCACCCTCCGGAGCCCTATAAATAGAGGCCCACCCCCTCAGTTCTGGGGGAGCTTCTAAGAGATCCGATAGGTTGCCGGAGCCTAGAGGCTACCAGAGTCATTTCGAACCCGTGGGATCTTTTGTAGGTGGAGGTTCTGCCGACTTCTCGGGTGCCCACGCTCGCGAGAGGAAGGTCGTCTTCATCCACCGTGCTTCCACGTCGTCCCTACGCTGCCGGAGCTCCGCCGGATTTCACCATCGGCACATCCAATAAGCCAATCCTTTCCTTTTCTTCGTAGTTCTTTTGCATTCGTCATCTCGCATCCTCTATCCCCCTTCATAAGGGCGCCTCTTCTTATATACTTCTTGCATCCATCATCTCATTTTTCTCCTACTCGAGTCCGAGAGGGGTTTAAAAGATAACACCAACCAGGTGTGTGTCTTGCCATCATTTTTTTATTTTTATCGCAAGGATTTGAATACTACACCTTCATCTTTCTAATCCACTCGTTACTTGTTTGTCGTTGTTTTGCAAGGGTACCCAAGGAAAGCCCTCTCCATCGACCGGCCAAAGGGGGAGGAAGAAGCAACCCGCCATCTCCCGCTCTTGAGGTAGGCGCGATCACTTTCTTTATTTTGGGGTCTTTTGGCCCCTGGCGATCACATCTTGTTCTCGAGGCCGCGGCGAGTCACTTCCCCAATGGCCGTTTAAATTCTCGTTCTTATATTCTCTCTATATTCTGTTATATTCTGCTCATATTCTCGAGGCCGCGGCAAGTCACTTCCCCAATGACCGTTTAAATTCCCATTATTATATGTTATATTCTTATCTATTCATATTCTCAAGGCCGCGGCGAGTCACTTCCCCAATGGCCGTTTAAATTCCCGCTCTTATATTCTCTTTATATTTTGTTATATTCTTATCTATTCATATTCTCGAGGCCGCGGCGAGTCACTTCTCCAATGGCCGTTTAAATTTCCACTCTTTATATTCTCCTTATATTCTGTTATATTCTTATCTGCTCATATTCTCGAGGACGCGGCGAGTCACTTCCCCAATGGCCGTTTCAATTCTTGCTATTTAATTTCTGCACCATTCCCGTCCCCCCGAGGCCACGGCGAGTCACTTCCCGCTATGGCCGTTTAACCTCCATATCTTGCTATATTACATTTATCCCGCTCGCCCCGCCGGAGCAATCTCCCGTGGTGGCCCCTTCTCTTTTCTTTTATTTCTGTGTTGCAGCAAACAAAGAGGAGCCCGCGCGCTCCGCGTCCTCTTCGATCCCCGAACCGCGTGACGTCGCTCACAGATTGGCGATCACGGTGGGACCTCTACTGCTTCCTTTTGGCTACCCTTGCAAGTTCGGCACCGTCCGTGCCTCTCCACCTTGGCACCCTCGCGCGCCCCCGTTGTGCTCATAGCAGCACTGTCAATTTGATTGGTTGGGTGTTTATTATATGTTTGTTATTTCTGTTGTTTTCTTACTCTATATCTTTGTCAGCATTCCATTGCATACATCCATCCCTCTTTTATATCCTTTTTCATTTTTTCTAAGGATCACCCTTTCCCGGTGAAGGAAGGACTCTCCGTTTGAGAATTCCTCTCAATGGACTAGAATCTCCTCCACTGGGACCTCCGTAAGTCCCCGACATCGAAGAATCTCCTCTTCGTTCACTGGGCTGGTTGTACCATTGAAGTTCCCCGGAGTTAGTCATCCCATTCGTGGTGAGATGAGAGACCCTAGCTGACACAGCGGTGAAATAAAAATAAACTAGGGTCCCTATTTTGTGTGAACTTCGGATCTCGCTAAAAACAAAAAAATCATCAAAATCAAAACACAAAAAAAGGGCGTAAAGGCATCATCTTGTTTGATAATCTCTCCTACCTGCTTGCTAGTGTATGTTTTTGCGTTCTGGGAAAACTGTGAGCATGGCTCACGAGTCTTTTGAGGAGAACCACCCTAGTCGTGGTTTGTCAGCCGACCCGCGAGTCTATGCTATGGACTCGGGTCCCTCTCATGAGCCCTCGCATGAGGTGCAGGTTATTGCCGGGGACACATCCCCACCACAGGATATCTCTTCCTTACTGGGCGTCCTCGCCAACACGGAGCTTACCTCTGAACAGCTCCGGGCCTTCCAGGCCATTCTGAAGGGGAAATCTGTTTCCCCTACGCCCAAGGAATCAACTCCGACCATCGCACCTCTCCAAGAGTCCGTGCAGGCCATTCCATCTCCTTCATTGGCGCAAGCCATCCAGTCTCCCTCGCTTCAAGGACAAGCGAGCCAACAACCACCCTCATTCTAGTTCCCGTCACAATCTCAAACTCCCGTTGTTCCCCACATACCGCTTCAGCCGGGGCCGACTGTCGGTGGTCCAGCAGCTCCCTCTCATTCGGGGTTCCCCCCTTAAGTCTCCGGGAGACAGTTTCTCCCCCAGTGGCAAGTACCACCTTCACCTCCAGAGGAGCTCGCCCAATCGCTCCTCAATAGGTTCAATCGCATGGACGAGCAGTTTCAAAATCTGAGAAGGATGGTGGACGTGAAAGCCACCCCGGAGGTTGCTTTGCCAATCCTTCCCGTCATTCATCTTCCTCCCTCCGAAATGCCCACGTACCGCAGATACAATGGTACCGGCAACCCCTTCATTCACCTCAAGGATTTCATGTATGAGTCCTCCTATTTGCAAAACGATCAGAGGTCCCTGGCATACCTCTTTCGGAGATTATTGGATGGTCCCGCGCTTGAGTGGTTCTATTCCTTGGAGCCCCGCGAGGCCGAGAATTTTGAAATAGTCCAGAGAAGGTTCTTGCAGAAATATAGGGATAGGGTCGGTCCCTCACTCTCCATTACCGACCTAGTGGCCGAAAAGATGAAGCCCGACGAAGATTTTGTCCGCTATGCTGATAGATGGAGGTCTCTGGCGAAAAGAATAAGGGATACCCTCTCCGAGCCCGAACAAGTGAAGATGATTGTGTCTAATGCAACCCCACAGTTCAGACACGTCCTGGCCATGAATAAACTTACTACAATGGATGAACTCTATGAAAGGGCCCGGTACATTCAAACCCAGTTAAAAGACTCCCCCATTATGAACATGTTTGAGTCACCGAAGCCCAAAGTGGTCAGAAAGACAGGCGCTGGTGTCCCGGGCAGAGCCACAGAAGGGGTCGTGACAAATGAGCAAGTGGGTGCGGTCAACAATGCCAACTATGCAGTCAACCCAATGCCTCCACAAATGCCCCGACTTCCCCTCCAACCAGGTCCTTTCCCTCTTCGTCCTCCACCCCAAAATAATCCACCCCAGGATAATATGCCTCCATTATTTTTTTACGTCAACTCCAGCAACAACAACCACAACCTCAGCAACAACAACCACCGCTTCAGTACAACCAAGTTTCACCCCCGGGAAACTATGGTCCCCAACAGCAACAAAGGAGGCCGGTCGGTCCCAAGAGAGCCTACTATCCACCATTGCCAGAAACCTTAGCAGACATTTTTAATACCCTCATGGCATCAAACCAACTCGCCCTACCCAGAGAAAGGCCAGTGTGGCCCCCGAATGTTGATACCTCCAAATACTGCGTCTACCACAGGCAGCCAGGACACACAGTAGATTACTGCTTCCATTTCAAAGATTACATCCACGATATGAATGATGAACATCAAATAGATTGGGATGAAATGAGATGATACGTCGCCGCTCTCAAGGCTAGGAGACCTCCTCATAGACCACATCAGCAGTTATAACAGCAGCAGCAGCAGCAACCACAACAACAACAGCAGCCTCAGCAGGCCCCACAACAACAGCCCAACATGGGCATAATCCAGAATCCATTACCGGAGCACCAACAGCCCAATCATCAGGTTAACCCCATCTCCTCCTTCCCGGAAGTCGGGAGAGAGCAGGTGTGGCACCAGGAAAGTACCTCCATTCTTTCTACCGCCAATCCTATCATCATGCAACACCCTTGCCTTGCCCGGGTAGCACCTCTCTCTCATCAACCCGCGTCAGTATCGCCTTCACCATTTCCACTACCATTACGCCCTCTCATCCGTACCCCGATCCCCTATCAACCGACACTCTCCACTACGCCTTCACACCCTCTCATCTTCTCCCACTCCCCCACTTTACCATCCACCTCTACCACATTTACCCCTACGCCTTCTAAACCCCTTATCATCCGTCAACCATACATAACCCCGTCTTTCTCCACCATATCACCACTAATGCCTTCAAAACCACTCATTACCCATCACCCACCTCAAAATCATTGCCCGCTTCAAGCCCTACCCACTTCTACTTCGTCTCCACCTCCACCTTCCAGACCCCTTATCCTTCATAATCCGCGCGATATCCCCTCTACCTCCACCATGCCTCCACCTAACAAACCCCTCATCAGAATCCCTGCCCCGTCATCCCCCCTGCTTCATCAACCATTCCTCCACCACTACCCCTCAAATCCCTGTTAAAACCCACTGCTACCCCCATAGAGGTACAAAAGTCGCAGGCAATGGTGCTCCGGAGTGGAAGGATTTTCCACAGGATTTTCCCCCACAACAGTCAAAATCCTGAGCAATCTCAGCCAGAGAAGGATGATGGAGAACAACCAGAAAGGGCTATCCCTGGAACACAGTATGATCTATTGAAACACTTGGACAAGACGCCTGCTCGGATCTCCATCTTGGAGCTACTTCAAAGATCCACATCCCACCAGGCGGCCTTGATGGAATATCTTCAAAAAGTCATGGTTAATGAGGACATCCCCGTGGAGAAGATTTCGACCGTCCTGACCCCAACGGACACACAACCGGCCATCATGTTCCACAACTACGAGCTCGCTCCCAAGGAAGCTCGAAAATATGCACTGTGCATTTCAATAAAAATTAATGGGGTATCCATAAACCCGTGTCTTGTGGACACGGGTGCGTCCATAAATGTGATCTCCATGGACACCCTTCAGTTGTGTGGGGTCAACGAGGAACAAATAAGACCTTCCTCGATCACGGTCACGGCTTATGACAATAGCAAAAGGCCGCCGCAGGGGATGATTATTCTGAAGGCAAAACTAGGCCCCATGTCAATTCCCACGGAATTCCATGTCCTCGACATGGACCCCACATTCAAGGATATACTGGGTCGCCCTTACATCGAAGCCATGGACGCTGTGCCTTCCACCAACCATCAATGCCTGAAGTTTCCTTACAATGGGAGGATTATTAAAGTGGTCAGTACACATGTCCTTCACACAGTGGATGCTATCAACACCTCTCTGCCCTCTGTTTGGCCGTCTCATCGACCCATATTGTCACTACTGGACGTACGTGATTCATCTCACGTTCCACTAGCACCAAAGGAGCCGGTCAGGACAACCGCAACATCATATCTCCCTTTTCACTCCAAAGGGTGGGAGATTATGAGGAACATCGGCTACCAACAGGGTAAAGGTCTGGGTGCACAGTTACAGGGTAGGCTCAAACCGCCAAAGGAAATTAGGCCGAACCGCAGGTTTGGCCTAGGCTTCAAAGGACCGTTCAAGGCGGATTGGAAGCCCCTCACATGGACTCTATCAAACCACTTCAACAGAGGGCCCGTTGTTCAGATGGGAGATTACCCACGAGAAGCATATGGGAGATCACATGCTGTATATTTGGCTGAAAAATGTCCGAGGATCACCAAAAGAGGCAAGATCAAAGATCCGGAATGCGAGTGGAACAAATGGTTCGACATACGGGACATTTCCATTGCACTGGAAAGGATGTTCTCGTCTCCGCAGCTTGAAGGACCGCCATTGATCTCCGAAATACCAAAGAATATTACCACTCTTGCCAAGGTTCCAAACTATCCTCGTCCTCGCCAGAAGGACCCTGTCATCGACGGATCTTCATCCGTCCTCAACATTACCGTCGACGGCTCATTAGCCGCCATCTTGTCCATCCACTCGTCTCAGCCTTTGCCGATATCTTCTTCCTGGGCCAGACAATTGTCTGATGATCTTCCCAGATCCCCTTCTCTACTTACATACCTACGCGGGCTTCTCAACCCGCGTCAGGTCTTCAACCATGATCTGCTCTATGAGCCTCACAATTCTCTAGCCATAACCACTTTTCTCTCTCCTCCAATCTCTTTTCACTGCTTTGTCATTAAAAATGAAAACAAAAAAAAACGTCAATTTTCAAACTCCCCAACAACACATCTTCGTTGAGGAAACCTCCTACATCTCCCACGGGTGCGTACCGCCCTACGGACCACCCGTCCAAGGTCCGATGAGCGACCTTTTCTACCCCTCCTCTGAGGGGTCTTCTCCTGTACATTCTACACCATCCTTTTCGTCTTCCTCTTCTTCTGTAAATATTGTCAGTCAATCTAGGAATGATAGGCCAAGGGTAGTACCTAGGAAGAAATCCAAGGGTAGGCAGATCCCTCGTCGATTCCTTCTGGATTTAACCGCCAGGTGTCAAGCCCTTCTTGCCATCCCCCAGTTGTTAGAAAATCCCATCCGGCTACCGGAAATAGAATATGAGGGCGACTGTGCCTTTGATGAAGGGTATGGAGTCTACGAGATCACGGATGAAGAATGCCCCACTGACGATGAGGATGAAGAATATGAGGATGCGGCGGGTGCATACACTAGTGGAATAAAGAGATTCGACGAGCCGTCAACCGCCGTAGAAGAATCCACCAAAGAAGTCAACTTGGGAACTGAGGAAGACCCTAGGATCATCCTCATAAGTGACAATCTACCACCCTCTGAAGAAGAGGCATTAATTAAAATTCTCAAGGAATATAAGGACACGTTTGCATGGAGCTACGAGGATATGCCGGGGCTAGATTCAACCTTGGTCGAACACCGTTTAACCCTAAAACCAGGGTCCGTCTCGGTAAAACAAAGGTTAAGGCGTTTCCACCCTCAGATGGCTTTGAAAATGAAAGAAGAGGTCGATAAACTCCACAAAGTCAGGTTCATTAGAGTCATTCTTTATCCTTAATGGGTGGCGAACATTGTCCTAGTCATGAAAAAAGATGGGAAAGTCAGGATTTGTATCGACTTCCGAGACCTTAACCGGGCGTGTCCAAAAGACGATTTCCCCTTACCTCACATTGATGTGTTGATTGATAACACGGCAGGCTACGAAACCCTCTCATTCATGGATGGATTTTCAGGATACAATCAAATTCGTTTGGCAGAAGAGGATCAGGAAAAGACGTCATTCACTACCCCTTGGGGAACATATTGTTACGTGGTCATGCCGTTTGGGTTAAAGAATGCTGGAGCTACTTACCAAAGAGCGATGATGGCCATATTTCATGACATGATGCACATATATCTGGAAGTGTATGTGGATGACTTATTGGTGAAATCAAGGACCAGGATGGAACATCTAGAAGTTTTGGCTAAGCTCTTGCAGAGGTCAAGGGAGTTCCAATTGAAAATGAACCTGAAGAAGTGTGTGTTTGGTGTGTCGTCGGGTAAATTGCTAGGTTTCATTGTGAGTAAAAGAGGGATCGAGATAGATCCCGACAAAGTCAAGGCTATCAGGGATATGCCACCTCCCAAGAATTTGAGAGAAGTCCGAGGCTTAATCAGGAGGTTGCAGTTTATTCATCGGTTTGTGTCCCAACATTCACAAAGGTGTAGACCTCTCTACGAGTTGACCAAGCCAGGAGTAGAATTCCACTGGAATTCTAAATGTCAGAAAGCTTTTGAAGGGTTGAAGGAATATCTGACTAGTCCACCCGTTCTCATTCCACCTAAACCAGAAAAACCTCTGATCCTTTACATCTCAGTCTTGGATGACTCCGTGGGAGCCGTCCTCGCACAAGCTGATGAAGAAGACAAGGAACGGGCAACCTATTACTTGTCCAAACTTCTCAATCCCTGTGAGCAGAAGTACACCGTCATGGAGAAAACCTGTGCTGCCCTCGTTTGGGTAGTGCAGAAATTGAAGCACTACTTCTTGGCTCATGAGGTCCACTTGATTGCTCGAATGAATCCTATTAAATTCCTTCTAGAGAAATCCGTCCTTACGGATAGGCTAGCACGCTGGCAAAATTTTCTCTCTCAGTTCGACATCACCTACATCCAGCAAAAGGTGATTAAAGGATATGCCATAGCCGAGCATCTCGCACCATCCTCTTCCCAAGTTCGATCCCGTCCAGTCAGAGTTTCCAGATGAAGAACTAATGTCCGTCAACCAATCAGATGAGCCAATATGGACACTATATTTTGATGGATCTCTGAATTCTCAAGGGAGAGGAATTGGCGTCGCCCTCCTATCGCCTGAAGGCCTCACATTCCCATTGGCATAGCAGCTCAAATTTCCAGTTACCAACAATATAGCCGAATATGAAGCTCTTCTAGCTGGCCTAGAACTCGCTCATTCTTTTCGTATCACTGAGTTGCGAGTCGTAGGTGATAGTCAACTCATCCTTCGTCAGGTGCTCACTAAATATCGCACTCGCGATCCCAAACTCAAGCCATACCAAGAACTCACTGCTGCCTTTGCCAAACTATTCACCAAACTGATCTTTGTTCATGTCCCTCGTCATTAGAATATTCTCGCCGATGCCCTCGCCTCGTTGGCATCATCCATAAGGTTCCCTCTAGGAAGATGGTTTGAGTCCATTTCCATCTACAAACTTCACGCCCCTGCAATCGATGATGCTTCCTACGTAAATATCAAAGACAGGATAGCAAGGAAGATCCTGCAAGAAGATATCCTTGAGAAGAGGGAAATCATGTTGGCAGAAGCCGAAGAAGAACTGGCTGATGAAGAGAAACCATGGTTCTATGAAATCATCAAATACTGCCAAGATCAGTCTTATCCTGAAGGGGCCACCACAGAGGATAAGAAAGCCATAAGAAGGGTGGCTCAGAAATATACTTTGGTTGGAGGTCTACTCTATAGGAGGAGCCTTACTGGTATTCTGTTAAGATGTCTTGGTGACAATGAGGTTTGGAAATGTGTAGAGGAGACGCACTCGGGTGTGTGCGGTGGCCACGTGAATAGTCAGATGCTCGCCAAGAAGATCATTCGCCAAGGCTTTTATTGGCCCACTATGGAAGAGGATTGTGCTGTCTATGTCCGTAGGTGTGTCAAGTGTCAACTTCACGCCGATAAAATCCATTCACCATCTTCCTCACTTCATCTAATATCCTCCCCGTGGCCTTTCTCCATGTGGGCATTCGACATCATTGGTCTCCTAGGTGATCCCAATTCCCGCACCAAGCAGAAATCTTTCATCCTTACTACGACGGAATAATTTAGCAAATGGGCCGAAGCCGAAGCTTACGCAGAAATCAAGGCATCAACAATCTGCAAGTTCATCATGAAGAACATCCTCGCCAAATTCGGCGTCCCAAGCACAATCGTCACCGACAATGGGTCACAGTTCATTTCTCAGGACCTACAGGACCTCTGCAAAAGGTACGTAATTGCATTGCATCATTCATCACCTTATTACCCACAAGGTAACGGCCAAGCGGAGGCCACCAATAAAACATTGCTCAAAATCATCAAAAAATCCTGCGAGTCTAGTAAGTTTTCAGACTGGCCAGAAAAACTTATCGAAGCCCTATGGGCCTATCGCACTTCAATCCGTACCCCCACCGGGCAGACTCCATTTGCCCTTACTTATGGTATGGAAGCGGTAGTCCCGTATGAGACTCTGATCCCTTCTCTCAAGGTACAATTGGACGAGGAATTTCCCCTCGACGATCGTCGTAATTCACTCCTCGCCCAGTTGGAACTCTTGAATGAGAAGCGGCTGGCCGCTGCCGAACACGCGCGTGTGTATCAAAATAGACTCGCTCGCTTTTACCAAAAGAAAGTCGTTGAGAGAAAATTTAAAGTCGGTGAGATGGTCGTAAAAAGAATTTTTGTCAAACCTGGAGGGCCGCGTTCTAAGCTCCAACCCAATTGGGAAGGACCATTTGTAATTCAAGCCGTGTACCCTGGCAACGCCTACAAGCTAGTCAACGTCGAAGGACCAAGTTATCCCACCCTTGGAATGGGCTTTATCTTAAGAAATACTACCTTTAGCATAAAATAAAAAAAATGATGAAAAGATAAAAAATATCAAAAATAAAGAAATATTGAAAACCACTAAAAATATGGAAAATTCAAAATGCCAATGCCTGGTGGTCACCATGTAGTCAAGTCACTGCATCTAACCTTCATGTTAGGATAGGGCCCATTAGGCTTGGTAGGCACCAGGTCTTGGTTTGCCAGAACCGTGGAGATCCCTGTCCGGCCACGTCGGCCTATGCTCGCTCGAAGGAAGCTAACATGTGCTCACTTATGTATTTTATTCAAAAAAGTCGGTAGCATCACCTACGGTGGGGCCCCACCCAGAAGATCTCCGAAAGCTGTAATCTTTATTCTTTTCTCTTCGACCAAATGAGACAGTCGGCACCCTTAAAACGCTGAGCATGAGAAACCGAAACTCAAACCCCAAAGGCAAGAGTAGGATCTATTTCCTCGAGCATCGATCAGAGCACGAGAAGAGGGCAGTGTCCCCGCAGGCATACGAAAAGGGAGCCCACAAACGTCAAACGACTATATCTCACTCACAAAAAGAAATACAAAATCAAAATCAAGAGAAAAGCCTGGTCGTGACCGTGCCTGTTGCGATAAACGGAACCCCTCAAAGTAAAAGTCTGAATCCACAAAAGGGGCCGTGGAATGTAAATACTCGAGATTTGGTCCGAAGTTGTCTCAAAGGAAAGAGTTAAAGGGCCCTTATTCGCTCGCCGGGTTAACGGCTTTGCCGGTCCTCTAAGGAGGATTATCCCCTACACTCTTCCTTCTCCATCTAAAGATGAAGGTTCGATGGAGTTTCTCAAGGGTGAAAACTACCCAGGGTCTGCCACCTTATTTTAATATACACATTTGGTTGCCTACTTTGAAAGCAAAAGCTATCGCTGCGAAGGAGTCTCTGTGTTTCTGGCTGGTCAAGACCCCTGTTTATCACCTTGATGTCTTCTTGTTTAACCTCGGGCTTAGGCCAATGCAAGCGCGTCACCTATGGGTGCGACGGCGTCTGATTCCGGGTCAGCGTCGCGCGGTTGGTCATTTGGGTTCCAGGGTGTTCCATCATATACCATCTAGAGTTGTGAGGAAACAGACCCGGGTCGGGCAAATCTCTTACCTCAAACACCTTTTGGGTGAATCCATGTGGTCGGAAGCGACTGGGAGCCTAAGCATGGCATGACGGTATTGTCATCAGGGTAAGTCTTAGCCGGCGGGATCATCATTCGAGGGGTCTAGAGGTCCAAATCAACCTAGATGTGCACTTAGGATACCTGGGAGGTTAGTAAGAAACCCCTGTTCTCACGTAGGTTAGGTGCCATTTGGGTGCTTGCCTGGCGTTAGCAACAAAAAATTGAAATGATAAAAAAAAAAAAATGTACATATTTGCAAACAAAAAAATCTTTTTTATGATAAAACAAAAAAATGCCAAATATAAAAAAGAAAATAAATCAATTTTGCATGATTGCATTTGCGTGCAGCATCTCCCTTTTAATACCGCTTGCATTCATGTGCTTGCCTGTCGCATTTATCATCACCGCATCTTTCCCTTGCCTTCGCTAAATAAAGGCTTAGCCCCTTGACCAGTTATCAAGGACAGTCACAGTAACCATTTGCTTATTGAGCAAGGGGCCAAGTCAGAACAGAAATTCTGATTTGTTTGTTTCAGTGATGTGTGCAGGGATTCAGGCAACAGAAGCAAAGGTAAAAACCAAACCGAACCTTGTATTTTATTCTAAAAACCAAAAAAATTACATCAAGTTCCGCCCTCTCTCTCTGCATCACTCGTCCCACTACTCTCCGGGTAAAACGCTCTCAAGGGTGCTACCCAACTACGAAAAGCGGTACTCCTACCGCTCTGTATTCCCCTTCCTATTCCCACACACCGGCGTTGATCCACGGAAATAGCAGAGAAGCTACCAACACGAAAGCCACGCTCTCGTGCTCTTCGGTAGCGCTCCTCACCATCTCTCAGCCACTGTTCAGCAAGACCAAGGCTGGTTCGGAGTTCGAATAGGTGGGCCTCCATGGCCCTTCGTTCCTCCCTTTCAGTCAATCTATTGGCTCTTTCTCTCTCTGCGTCTCTTTCTCTCTCTGCCCGTTCTCTCTCACGGTCTTCCCTCTCCAACTGGAGAGTGATCCTCAGTTCCATAGCATCCCTGAAAGAGTCGTCATCAGGACGACGCCGCAGTTCCCTCTCCAGTTCTGCTATCCTAGCCTCCCTCTGCGCAGCTTGGGCAAGCGCTTCTTCCGTCTCCTTTTCCTGCCGAGTGTACCATCTCAGATACACGATAAGGCATAAACAAGGAGAACTCAACACTGAAACTTTTACCTGTATACAGAGCATCCCTTCTGCCTCCGCAGCACGCTGCGTGGCGTGAGCAAGTTGCTCATGAAGTAAGTCAAGTTCTGAGGTGGGAATCCACAAGCTGGAAGAGGCACCACCTACTCCCATCGCTGGGGAAGCCGCGCCAATCTGGGCATGCTACGACCGTGTGAATTATCAGCCAACATCTGGAATCTACGGTTTTATTTAGGAACGCACCGTACACCTACCAAGGCACTCGTAGCTCCGCGGGCATCGCCCAATTGTTGCTCCATCTCTGCCAAACGAGTTCGTAAATTCGCTATCTTGGCATCCCGGACATCCTGCAGCCATACGAGTCAGCATTTTCACCAGAAAACCAAAAAAAGGAGAAAGAAGAAAAGAGAAAAAGGGGAAATCTACCTCCACAAGTCCCCGGAGTTGGAGCCGCTCTGCGTACTTTGTCCTATATAGACGCAAGTAGTCCTAGCTATCCCACGCATGTGATTCTACAATCGTGCCACCCCGTTGCCAGTCTTCATACTGTTCGGGGAACCGCACGCGCTAGTCAATGCAGGTCGCCGGTCCTCGCGTCTCTCTCCCAACGTGAGGTGGCGCAGCTGAATCCACCCATTCTTGAGCCAGTCCCAAAGTCCTCATAACCAATCGTAGCCGAAGCGGCTCGATTTCATTCAGGCAGTGCATCCACAATTCCGGTCCGAACCGGGCACGACTTGCTAGAACCCACGGCTGGTCGGCATCGACCATGTCTGAGTAGGGTCTCCAGTTTACCATCGCTGTAGGGAACTCCTGTAGCTCCCGCCTTAGCACCATCAGTTGGTAGGTTAGGGGTGCCGCACTCATGATGGGTTCCCACCGCCTGGCTAGCGGCACCATCGCGGGTCGCCAATGCCGAGTTCTCCCCATGGGGAGGTAATAATAACTCCACAGCTGCTCGGCACAGGTCATCAGTACCTTGCAAAAATAAAAAAAAAATAAAAAATACAAAACAAGCAAAACCAAAAATACCTGGATGAATGGTGTAAAACCACTCACAGCCATCTCACGATCCGCTTCTTGGAACAGGCCTGCAAACAAGTGCGCCAGCATGGCAGCTCCCTAGGCGTAGTACCCTACTCTTTCAAGTCTGACAGCAGCTCCAAGAAGCGACATTGGATACCGTCCCCTTTCGAGCTCAATACCAATCTCCCCAAAAGGAAGAGGAGAAATCTCCTCAAATCTATGTTGCATCTTTCCCAGTTGCCGAAATCCGTGCAGTACACGGCACGGCATCCTATTTCCATCCTTTCCATGATTTCCTATGAGGATTCATCGTCCCGTAGACGAGTGTCAGTGAGCGCTAATGCATCCATGAGGGACGCCCTGGCTACCGACCTATTTTTCCGACCATCTAGGTCCAAACCCAGTAGCTTCCGAGCATCTTCTCAGTAATCCGCATAAGTGACCCCGGTCACTGCCTCGCCCTCCACCTTCAGGCTTGTGATCTGGACCACATCCTCCAAGCTGGGCACCATGTGCCCCCAGGGCATCAGGAATGCCCGACTCACTGGGTCCCATCTCTCACACAAGGCTTGGATCAGGACCAGGTCGAGCTCAAGAGGCACGATCCGGAGAAAGGTGCCAAATCCCATCACATCTAGCCTCGCCTTCTGAAAATCTGGGAGACCTCGGTATGCTGCCACTACCAACTCCCATGAGATCTGTGATTTCATCACACTCTACGCATGCAGGGAATGGAGAGGAGGTTTGGTCAGAAAGAAAGGAAGAAAAAAAGAATGGGAAAAAGGGCAGGAAAGCTCAGCTTACGAGTTGTGATTGGGCCCTTTCGCTGAAGTGCCCTTCGAGGTCCGAAAGCATCTGGGAACTACTACCACTGGACCTGCTTCTCTTCGAGGAGTGGGAAGATTCGCCCTCTGTTGAGACGGTGCGATCGATACAGAGGGGGGGTGAATGTATCCCCTTTAAGAATATTGCCCAAATTAAAACAATTCACCTGCTACTAGATACAATTGCAGAATAAAAGATATCGAGTTCAAATGGACATTTGATCGATCAAATGAGCTGCTGACTATACTAGTGGAACCTGATGAAGTCTAATGCCAAATGACAGTACAATGCAAACTAGACTCACTTACCAAGATGTAAAGCTCAAGGCCACTGTAACTCGAAACAAGACTATTCAAACAACCTGTGAAACAGATAGAAGATATGGAAGAGCACACCACAAGCAAACCACAGAACAACAAGGTTTTTTAGGTGGTTCGGTCCACAGACCTACGTCCACCCCTCACTCCCAACCGGAGTGAGGCTTCCACTAGCATAATGCTAGAACACTGCAGACTCAGTCTGCGAACAACATGCTGCCACACAGCTTGAACACCCAAGGGAAACAAATCCCTCAACCAAGCTCTGCTACCCACAGAACTTGAAACCTGTTCTAGCTACCAGCTAGAACACAACCGAAGAATCCTCTCCCTTCCTCCACACACCGGAGGGAAACTGTTAATGACAACCTGTCACTAACAACACCAGAGATCACCGATCTCTCTTCCTCTGCAACCTAGAGGGAAACAAACAAGTGACTTCTAGCCACTTGCAAACCAGAGGTCGCAGACCTCTCTTCCTCCAGACCAGGAGGGACCCGACCTCAGTCTAGAGGATCGGAAGAACACAGTAAATCAGATCGAATAAAAGGAAAAATAAGAAATGAAAATAACATAGCAAACACATGCTGTAAATGAAGGAACATCAGATGTGGCTCTCATCGGAGCTGACTGGCCTGGATTTGATCCACGGTCCAGTGGATAGATCTTCAGTCGAGACTACTTTCTTCTTCTCCACGAACTCTCACTATCTCTCTGCTCCTCCTCTTTTTCTCTTTCTTTTCCTGACACTCAATCGTGCAGCCTCTCTCTCTGTCTCTACTTTTTCTCTTCTTCTTCTTTTTCTTCTTCTGCCGCTGGTTTCTCACTGTATAGACTTTTCCCCTTTTTCTCTCTGCTTCTGTATATCTTCATCCGAAGACGAACCCTTCTATTTATATCAGCAGCGGCACTGGGCGCGTGTGGTCTCCACAGCTCCCGCCCAAACCTTGGACCACGTGGCAGCTCTCCAGCAAGCTTCAGCACACGTGTCACGATCCTGGGCCTTTATCCATTCTTGGATCACATGCTCTCATTAGTATGAATCCTCTACAGGCAGAGACAAATGAAAACATGACTAGTTAGTTCAGTCATACAACCACGACTGTATATACTTTAGAAACAACAACTGAGTAAGTGTGTACAATCGTGAGAGAGTGTATAGACTTAATGAATAAGCGGCAGTGTACAGACTTAAAAGATGCAGCGTGATAAGCAAACGAATGTATATACTTTAGAACAGCAAATCATGAAGTAAGTACACTGAGAGAGTGTATAGACTTGTAACATGCGCTCTCAGTGTATAGACTTGCTGATGAATGCATTATCATAACAAGATAGAATGTGTAGACTTCTGTGAAATGCATGAAGGAATCGGGTGTATAGACTTTAGGTAAAGCATGTAATGCAACACAGTGTATAGACTTGAAGCCTTGAGAACGAGTGTATAGACTTGGTGGATAAGCTTATGAAAGGCAGTGTATAGACATGTGATGAGCAATTCAAACAAGCTTTACCAATGTGTAAACTTTACAAAGCTTCAGCCACTGTATAGACTTCACGAAGTCTAACCAGTGTACAGACTTGGAACGAGTGTGCTGTGAGCACTGAAGACTCAAGTTAAAACAACCGAATGTATAGAGTTGTGGTCGAACAACACAATGTATAGACTTGAAGCAAGACTCTTCATAAGACGGTGAACAATGTATTGACTTGATGCCCAACGGTGATGTATAGACTTCGACGAGCTTGAGCCAGTGTATAGACTTTGCTAGAGTGAGACGATGCATGAGACACTCGGCTGTATAGACTTGCAAAGTTCTAAATGAGACGATCGGCTGTTAGATCGATGTACAGACTCTGAATGTGAAGGCAGGCTGTATAGACTTGAATCGCTTGAAGTGATGTACAGACTTGGTGAAGCCCAAGCACTGTACAGACTTGTGAAGGCTTCAGCGTTGTACAGACATGGAAGAACCACTGTGGATGTATGGACTTGAGCGAATGAAGCCGATGTACAGACTTGCCTAAGACGCAGCATGAGACGCTGGCTGAGACGGACGCTGTACAGACTTTGAAGAGCAGTTCAATGTACAGACTTGAAGCCCCTGAGCTAATGTATAGACTTCACGCTGTACAGACTTTGAGGCTTTGAACGTGTAAGCTGAAGTGATGTACAGACCTAGCGATGTATAGACTTGGCCAGAAAACGTAGGGAAAGATATGAGTGTATAGACTTGGCCAAGGGTAGGAAAAGATGAGGAGTGCATAGACTTGGCGTTGTATTAGGACCAGTGTATAAACTTCAGTTAGAAGGTGCCCGATGTACAGACTTGAAGAAGTTATGCAAATGTACAGACTTAGTAGATCAAGCTGGTGTATAGACTCGATGCCTTGAAGATCAATGTACATACTTTGAAGACCGACCTAGCAATATGTGTAGACTTAGAATGCAACCAGGATGTCTAGAATTGATGTGAGGCAATGCACAATGAACATGAACTAATGAATTGAATGCATATTGCAGACAAGAACTGAATGTATGCTGGAGAACTAATTAAAGCATTACCTGATCTGAGCATTCACCTTACCTGTCATGATTTGACTTTGACTTGGGTTAACTTCATGACCTGTGAGTCATCCTTAAACCTATTCTGACAGTTTCTCATAATGCAACAGGATTATATCATCAAGGATGTAAACATAATGAGGCATAATACTGTCATCATCAAAACTCCAGAACCACAGGGGACACATCAATCTCCCCCTTTTTGATGATGGCAATATCATGAGTCATTGCAATAGATTCATCATGATTATTATGAGATACCATATTTCATGCACCACAGAGTAGCTCAGTCAGAAATGAGTATGATGCAAATAATAAAAATGATGACTCACAAGAGTTCTCCCCCTTTGACAACATCAAAAAGGAGGGAATGTTCATTGACTGTTGAAGGAGCTATTATGCAATGCTGTGAGTTATAGTCATCAAAAGCAAACCACAGGGACATGCAAGAATTCTCCCCCTTAGATCAACAGTGATATGAGTGAAGCTCAGGAAATATAGAAGTCAACAGTTAGATCTGACATAATGGGGTCCAATGTGAGAGAGAAGGCACACAAAATGAATGAGAAAGGTTTTCAATGTGATATCAATTTCATAAATCTGATTAAATACGTATTTCAGACTCTTCTGTTATAGAGATTTATGAATGATCTTCATTGACAAGTCAGATCAGAATATGATGTATGCAAGGCTTGTTTATAAGTTTCCTGTACTCATATCTGAAATCAGTTTTAATAAAAGTGAACCTTGCTTTCATATTGATAGTTTTGTTTGATCTTCTTCTTTCTTACTCACTCAATTTCAAAAATTCCTTTAAGAGATGCAATCAATAGTAATGAAGTTAAACACATAAGAAAAACATTTGTTTCTGTCAAGGGTTCCAATAGAATATTTCTTTTGCACATATTTTTCAAATGGTATACTAGATTAGCAGCAATTTTCATAACATTCTTCATGAGCACTTGAGTTTAGTACACCCTTGTAACTAGAGGATACACGTTGTTTAGACGCCAGTATCCCTAAGCACTTGGATGGACTAACTGTCATGCTTCATAGGAACAAAGATTGCATTTACACTTCATGACACACTACAGATCATTTCTTTGATGAGTGAGATGTATTTCTCAGTGTGCATGCTATTGCTCTGCCAGATTATCAATCTTTTTTTTTAAAGCAGAGTTAACTATGGTACCTCATGACACAGTCCTTTGGACATGGTTTCTCAGTGACCAAGGTCATTGCTCTGACAGGATTTACCCTTAAACATAATCCATATTCTCAGATGTTTAAAAATCAATACTCATTTCATACATATCAATCAAGGAATATCATGATTTCAGAATTCAGAAGAGTTTAAAAGACTCAACATGAAAATGTTGGTTAAAGTTTATTAAGACCAACTCAGATATTTTCAAGATATGCTCAAAAGCAAACACAAGACATACATGAAACATCTACCGGCTGAAAGAATCAGACATTCATAATCCTATATAATAGAAGATTCCTCTTTAATTTATTTTTAGATTTATGATCAGGATATGTACAGAGAATACTTTCTGAGTTTTCAGGAAAAAGGCCGATACAATTTTTGGGAACAGCCAATTCAACAGATGATATGAATGAATAGGATGAGTGAAGGTGGCTGATAACAATTGAAGCAGGAAGCTGAAATGTGTTGCATTACACATTCATCACAGGGATTTAGGCAAGATAGCCGTTCAATCTGAAGATGGGAAGTTCAGATGGAAGAATATGAATAATGCTCCCCCTAAATTTATGCATGATCTAACATTCTTAAATGTATGCAACTCTGACCTATGGTACCAGGCAGAGGACTTGGTCTAAAGACTACCTCACACATTATAAGCACTTCCAGACAGAGTTCATCTGCCCTTTAGTATCTTACTATTTATATACCAAGAGTCATGCATGACAATCCAATGCATATGCAGTTCTACATGCATCTTTTAGCTAACACTATGCCACTTATATGCAATTGTGATGCATGTGCATGTCAAATGTGCAGATGAACATTTTTAAGCATGAAACATCATCCAAGCAGCAGACTTACTCAACTCACTTTTTCAGATTTTTTAGAATGTAATTTGTTTTTCAGAGATTATACATTTTAGCAAATATGAACTAACTGCAATTGACATATGTATGCATCAAATGCAGACATTCTTTAAACTCATGTATGCACCAGTGCATGATAAAAGAAAATTACAAAAGGCAGATGCGGTTCTGGACATGTATGCATTGACATATTAAGCATGATGTTCAATTAAAATAAAAATTCAGGTGAACAAACATTTAATCAGCAGAGTTGGGGTTTACCATACTTTGGATGCCTTGGTTTATTTGACCCCCTTTTTATTCCTCATCCCAAGACATACCTGCAAAGCACAGATCTCATTTTGTGTTTCTAGGTACCTAAGACTTCTTGGGTCCTACTTTGTTAGTAACACCTTTGATAGGTGCTTTCCACATTCTTTGGGCATGTAAGTCATCAGACTTCATTAACTTACACTCACTCATGGAGTGCCCAACCTGCCCACAATTATGACAGGAAACATCAGATCTTGAATTCTTTTTATGCACAACCTTGTTAGCATGGAATCTGTGTGCATTATTCTGGACATAAATTTTATGTGCATTGGCGTGAAGATTTCTGTTACTTGCATGAAATTTTGGTTTACCTTTACCTGCCCACCAGCATTCCAAAGCTCGGTGGCCAAATTTTTCACATTCAAAGCATGCCAGAATCTTTTCTTTAGAAACAGATTTATTTCTTCCAAAAACATTTCTATTTGCAGGGAGTTTTATATTTTGAAAGAATGTTCTTCCCTGAGCATGCCAACAGTCCTTGACTGTATGGCCATATTTTCCACAATGAGAACAATGAATTTTCTTTTCCCTAAGGACATGCTTTCTACCCTGATTATTTTGAACAGCTGCTAGGTCATCCTTTTCCATCAAATTACACTCATGCATCAAATGTCCATATTTGTGACAGTAGTGACAGATCATTTTCTTTCTAGATGCATGCGAGTGTGTGGGTGAAACATGCAGAGTGGGAAGAGGAACTTGTTGATTTTTTTTTCTATTTTTCTGTTGTTTTCTTTTGAACAGTTGACTGATAACTAGGAAGATTCTGAGGGCTTTGAGAAGTTGAACTGGACACAAAGGAAGTTTGAACTTTGTTTTGAAAACACTTCTTATTTGAGGGATTATAGCCCAACCATTCCTTCTGAAAATTTACCTTAGTTCCTAGAATTTTGTCCAGATTATCTTTCCCGTCCATAAATTTTGACAAGGAATTATTCAAATCTTCAATTTCATTTTCCAAAGAAATGATGTGCATTTCATAACTGGCAATCTCTTGTTCATTGCAATTTACACATTCGCTTAGTACCTTGTTTGTAATTTTACATTCCTCAATTTCTTGTTCCAGATTTCTCAATTTTTCAGACTCTTCAATGTAAACAGTTTTTCCTTTTTCTAAGAGAAGAAGTTTCTCTGACATAGCAGTGTTCAACTGCTTCAATCCTTCAACCTCTTGAATTAGTTTGTCATTTTTTGATTTCGGATTTTCAATTTCTTCAACAGAGTCTTTAACAATTTTTATTGAGTTCATTTTATCATTCAGCTCTTCCTCTATCTGTTCAAGCTCCAGAATCTTGTTTAACAGATCTTTGTTTTCTTCCTTTAGAGAAACAATAAACTCCTTATGCCATTCTAAATTTGAGTGAAGATTTTCATTTATTTCCTTGAGAAATGGACACTCATTGCATGCAGATTTAACCGAACATATTGTTTTAACCTGGAGTTTTTCACATTGTTTCTTAAGACATTCAGTTTTAGATTTTAGAACATTCAATTTAGCGTTAACAGAATCAAATTCTTTCAACAGTTTTTCATTCTGAACTAAATCATTAACATGAACCTGATCATTCTCAACCGAGCCAAATTTTTCTTTTAGTTTAGAGATTTCACATACAAGTTTTTGATTTTCTTCTTTAAATAGGCCAATTTGTTTCCTTGAACTTTCCAACCCAGCTTCAAACTCTTTTAATTCTTTTTGCTATTTTTCAAGGTCTTTCTGCAATTCCATGTTTACAGATTCTATGGCAATAGATTTTTCAGCAAACAAATTCTTCTCTTGCTCAAGTTTCTCAAATTTTTCTTCATTTTCTTTAACAGTTTTTCTAAGAAAGTCATTTTCAGATTTCAGTCTACTTAGTTCAGAGCAAACACATTTAAGTTCATTCATCAATTTTTCATTCTGGTTTTTATGCATATGGATATCTGACAAATAGGCATCATGAGATTGCTTCATATTTGAACAATTTTCACATGGTGAACTTGAACTACCCTGATCACTTTTCTTTTTCAAGTTCTTGTATCATTTTCTTAATTGTTCATGAGACTCAAACAGCTCAGCATATGCATTCTCCCAATCATCTAAAGAAAAATTCTCAAAGATGTTTACCTCCTCATCATCTTCTTCTTCATTTTGGCTGCTGCTATGAATACTTCCTTTAGCCATCATACAGTTGTCTTCATTTAACCTGTGAGTTAGCTTCAGCTCCTCCAGGATGTCTTTGGCAGACCTGCAATCATAAAAACAAGAGTGTAAGGCTCTGTTAGTGGCTGTTTTCATCAGATTGAAGGCTTTCTGATTTTCTCCATCCTTTGATCTGTGGCTGTTGGTCCATTTGGACACTTTCTTTGGTAATTTGTGTGGACCTTGTGAAATTAATTTCCATAGATCAGGATTAACTGCATCAACATAATTTCGTAGACTGATAAACCACGCATTAAAATTAGAACCATTGAAAACCGGTGGATCACCCATGAAAGCTGATTAGATAAATGCAACAGGAATAATGAAGCACCAAGACAGCATGATCGAATCTACAGATCGCTGGACCTTCTAAGCAGACAACCTGCTCTGATACCAATTGTTGAGACGGTGCGATCGATACAGATGGGGGGTGAATGTATCCCCTTCAAGAATATTGCCCAAATTAAAACAATTCACCTGCTACTAGATACAATTGTAGAATAAAAGCTATCGAGTTCAAATGGACATTTGATCGATCAAATGAGCTGCTGACTATACTAGTGGAACATGATGAAGTCTAATGCCAAATGACAGTACAACGCAAACTAGACTCACTTACCAAGATGTAAAGCTCAAGGCCACTGTAACTCGAAACAAGACTATTCAAACAACCTGTGAAACATATAGAAGATATGGAAGAGCACACCACAAGCAAACCACAGAACAGCAAGGTTTTTTAGGTGGTTCGGTCCACAGACCTACGTCCACCCCTCACTCCCACCGGAGTGAGGCTTCCACTAGCATAATGCTAGAACACTGCAGACTCAGTCTGTGAACAACATGCTGCCACACAGCTTGAACACCCAAGGGAAACAAATCCCTCAACCAAGCTCTGCTACCCACAGAACTTGAAACCTGTTCTAGCTACCAGCTAGAACATAACCGAGAATCCTCTCCCTTCCTCCACACACCAGAGGGAAACTGTTAATGACAACCTGTCACTAACAACACCAGAGATCACCGATCTCTCTTCCTCTGCAACTCAGAGGGAAACAAACAAGTGACTTCTAGCCACTTGCAAACCAGAGGTCGCAGACCACTCTTCCTCCAGACCAGGAGGGACCCGACCTCAGTCTAGAGGATCGGAAGAACACAGTAAATCAGATCGAATAAAAGGAAAAATAAGAAATGAAAATAACATAGCAAACACATGCTGTAAATGAAGGAACATCAGATGTGGCTCTCATCGGAGCTGACTGGCCTGGATTTGATCCACGGTCCAGTGGACAGATCTTCAGTCGAGACTACTTTCTTCTTCTCCACGAACTCTCACTATCTCTCTGCTCCTCCTCTTTTTCTCTTTCTTTTCCTGACACTCAATCGTGCAGCCTCTCTCTCTGTCTCTACTTTTTCTCTTCTTCTTCTTTTTCTTCTTCTGCCGCTGGTTTCTCACTGTATAGACTTTTCCCCCTTTTCTCTCTGCTTCTGTATATCTTCATCCGAAGACGAACCCTTCTATTTATATCTGCAGCAGCACTGGGCGCGTGTGGTCTCCATAGCTCCCGCCCAAACCTTGGACCACGTGGCAGCTCTCCAGCAAGCTTCAGCACACGTGTCACGATCCTGGGCCTTTATCCATTCTTGGATCACGTGCTCTCATTAGTCTGAATCCTCTGCAGGCAGAGACAAATGAAAACATGACTAGTTAGTTCAGTCATACAACCACGACTGTATATACTTTAGAAACAACAACTGAGTAAGTGTGTACAATCGTGAGAGAGTGTATAGACTTAATGAATAAGCGGCAGTGTACAGACTTAAAAGATGCAGTGTGATAAGCAAACGAATGTATATACTTTAGAATAGCAAATCATCAAGTAAGTACACTGAGAGAGTGTATAGACTTGTAACATGCGCTCTTAGTGTATAGACTTGCTGATGAATGCATTATCATAACAAGATAGAATGTGTAGACTTCTGTGAAATGCATGAAGGAATCGGGTGTATAGACTTTAGGTAAAGCATGTAATGCAACACAGTGTATAGACTTAAAGTCTTGAGAACGAGTGTATAGACTTGGTGGATAAGCTCATGAAAGGCAGTGTATAGACATGTGATGAGCAATTCAAACAAGCTTTACCAATGTGTAAACTTTACAAAGCTTCAGCCACTGTATAGACTTCACGAAGCCTAACCAGTGTACAGACTTGGAACGAGTGTGCTGTGAGCCCTGAAGACTCAAGTTAAAACAACCGAATGTATAGAGTTGTGGTCGAACAACACAATGTATAGACTTGAAGCAAGACTCTTCATAAGATGGTGAACAATGTATTGACTTGATGCCCAACGGTGATGTATAGACTTCGACGAGCTTGAGCCAGTGTATAGACTTTGCCAGAGTGAGACGATGCATGAGACGCTTGGCTGTACAGACTTGCAATGTTCTGAATGAGACGATCGGCTGTTGGACCGATGTACAGACTCTGAATGTGAAGGCAGGCTGTATAGACTTGAATCGCTTGAAGCGATGTACAGACTTGGTGAAGCCCAAGCACTGTATAGACTTGTGAAGGCTTCAGCATTGTACAGACATGGAAGAACCACTGTGGATGTATGGACTTGAGCGAATGAAGCCGATGTACAGACTTGCCTAAGACGCAGCATGAGACGCTGGCTGAGACGGACGCTGTACAGACTTTGAAGAGCAGTTCAATGTACAGACTTGAAGCCCCTGAGCTAATGTATAGACTTCACGCTGTACAGACTTTGAGGCTTTGAACGTGTAAGCTGAAGTGATGTACAGACCTAGCGATGTATAGACTTGGCCAGAAAACGTAGGGAAAGATATGAGTGTATAGACTTGGCCAAGCGTAGGAAAAGATGAGGAGTGTATAGACTTGGCGTTGTATTAGGACCAGTGTATAGACTTCAGTTAGAAGGTGCCCGATGTACAGACTTGAAGAAGTTATGCCAATGTACAAACTTAGTAGATCAAGCTGGTGTATAGACTCGATGCCTTGAAGATCAATGTACATACTTTGAAGACCGACCTAGCAGTATGTGTAGACTTAGAATGCAACCAGGATGTCTAGAATTGATGTGAGGCAATGCACAATGAACATGAACTAATGAATTGAATGCATATAGCAGACAAGAACTGAATGTATGCTGGAGAACTAATTAAAGCATTACCTGATCTGAGCATTCACCTTACCTGTCATGATTTGACTTTGACTTGGGTTAACTTCATGACCTGTGAGTCATCCTTAAACCTGTTCTGACAGTTTCTCATAATGCAACAGGATTATATCATCAAGGATGTAAACATAATGAGGCATAATACTGTCATCATCAAAACTCCAGAACCACAGGGGACACATCACCCTCTATCCAACTCTCGGAATTTTGAACTCCTCCTCTCCCGTGAGAACTTGTGCTCCTCGAGTTAGCTCTCGATATACCTGGGAGGATAAAAGGGACAAGAATTTATAGAAATGGAAGGAGTGCAGGCCAAGATTTCCTCCATCACCTTTAATGATAGCCCTCGCAATGAGGCACCTACCATGCGGTCCCGTGTGTCACTTCACCGCTCGTACAGGGTGATTGATTGGATGAAGAATATGACGACTAGCCCCCTATGTTGTCTAGGGATACCCTATCATGTTTTGGAGGACGTCTGCAAAATTTGACACAACATCCGGGAAAAGGGACTAGGGCCATCATTATTGACTTTGACGGCAGATTCCCGTGGAAAATGGTCACAACAAGACGCGATTCTCCGCTTGGGGTGGAGTCTCGACAGGCACATCACATGGGAACAGTGCAAAGGAGAAGAAGTGTAGGGAAGAAAGAACGCACAAGAGAACAAACAAGCAGCAGAAAATCAAATCACTCCATTCATAATTCTACATAAGCTGTCATAAACACTACAATCATAGAGATGAGGCGGGTCCACTGGCTCGCCAACTCGTGCCATTATCTTCATGCTCGTCCCTCTAGGCATCCCTCTCCTCTCCCCTGAGGTGAGGGTCCCTCAGAAGCCTCCGGGATCCCCGTGCAGTAGCACCCGCCTCGCCTCATGGCACCAGCTCCACAGTAATGACTCGCTGCTCCTCCCCTGGCGTGGTAAAGAAGCCACTAGCGGCAAAGCAACCAGACTGGCGCAGTCGCTCCCCGAACTCTCGTGCTCTCTCGTAGCGCGTCTCCATCCCTCCTAGCCTCTGCACGATGACCTGAAGGCTAAGCTGGAGCTCCCTCACTTGGGCCTCCAAGGCCCTCCTCTCCGTCTGATCCCGCTGTCGCTCGGACCTTCTCTCGGCTTTCTCTCTCTCTCTGCCTCTCTCCTCATCATCTGCAGAAGAACCCTTAACTCCAGGATGTCTAGAGAAGGTCTCTCCTCACCGTGATGTCGCAGCTCTGCTACAGTCGCCACCCAGGCATCACATTCCTCTTCCGCCCGGGCAGCCCGAGCCACCGCACCAGCAAGTTACTCCCGGAGGGAGGCAATCTCGAGAAAAGGGGCCGAGGAACTGGAAGATGCGCCACCGGTCACTCCCACCATCGCTGTCTACTGGGCACGCTGGAACAAACAAACAACAGCCGTCAGCTAAGCTCCACATTTAAAAATAGAAAATGCAGCACTTAGCTTACCAGGAGCGACAGTTCCTGTTGAGTGGCGGCCAGCTGCCGCCTGACCTCGGCTAATTGGGCACGCGACCCGTCGACGTCTCGCGTATCCCTGGCTTGGGGAAGCCCCGCATAACTCTCTCTCTGCCGCCGCAGGAAGTCGGCACTATCCTGCACCAGTACGCCCCCTTGCTGTCCAGGGAGACGTATGCGCCAGTCTTCAAGCTTCGCCTTGTCGCGACTCTCCTTCCTGACGCGGCTCGGCTCGTCTATACTCGCCCACTCATCGGCCAGGCCCAGGGTCCTCGCCATGTCCTGCACCAAGAAAGAAGGGCCTCGCATAATAACAAAGAACGCGTCCCCTGTCTAGGACGCGTCCATCATTTGAGTGCAACACTCGCCGAACCCTTTCCCCCTCGCACGGCTCGCTTCAAATCTCAAAATGGATCAAAGGAGAAGATCCGAGGACCTACCAGACCGTGTTCACCTCCTTCCGCACCATCAGGCCCCTCGGGTCCCTCGGGGGCCCGAAGCGGCCCTTCCTCCTCCATGGACGTCGTTCCGTGTTCTTGCGTGTCCCTCCTCGGGCGAGGAGTTCCTCGTCCCTCTCCACCTTCACCATGGTCGGGCCCACTGAACTCCATCGATCAAAAGAGGAGGAAGACGAAAAGGGGGCAAGCGAGTTTCGACGGAAGGCGGGCTCGTTTGCGGGTAAGGCACGGGAGAAGAAAGGCCCCCCGACGCTTTAAATTTGAATTCGAGGATTAAGACATGTCCTCGCGCCTGGACGCGCCCAAAAAAGGGAGAAAGGAAACAGAATCCCCGTGCAAAGCGTAGTTCCCCGCTGTTCAGGGCAAAGTCTCGTAAGGCATGCCTCGAAACAGCTCGGTGCAGCAGAAAAGTGAGAGAGGAAAGGTACACACAACACAAGAAAGCCATTTCATTTCATATAATAGTCGAAAGTACATCATGCAGTAAGGAGGGTGGAGCGTACAAGCAACTCTCTAACTCTCACCATCACCCTCCTGGTCATCTCTCTCCTCCCTCCTCTGACGGTGATCCCTAGGGGGCCTCTGCGACCTCTGTGAACCCTGAGAAGCCGTGCTCGCCTCCCCAGGGGGCACCATGCCAGCCTCCAAGGTGCGGCGACGCTCCTCGGCCGAAGAAACTAGAAAGCTGCCCACGGAAAAGGAACCAAACTGACGAAGTCGCGCCCCGCGCTCCTTCGCCCTCTGATACCGCTCCTCACTCTCCTGAAGTCTCCCCTCCGCCGTGTCAATACTCAGTCGGAGCTCCCTCACCTGGGCCTCCAAGGCCCTCCTCTCGTCCCAATCTCCATGTCGCTCTGCCTTCCTGTACTCCCTCTCTTTCTCCATGATCTCCCTATCCCTTCCCTCTCTCTCTCTAGGATCTCCCTATCTCTCTCCCTCTAGGATCTCCCTCTCCCTCTCCTCTCTCTCTCTCATCGCCTCTCTCCTCGATAGCTCGAGGGCAATCCGCAGATCCAACATGTCACGAGGGAGCTCCTCAGCCTCCCGTTGCCGCTCCTCCTCTAGCTCCACAATCCGGGCGTCACGCTCTGCCACCCGAGCATCGCGCTCCTGCTCGGCACGAACAGCACGGGCCAAGGTCTCCCGAATCTCGGCCACCTGTCCAAACACGCATACACCGTAAGAGAGCAGTGATAAAAGGAAAGCAGCTAGAAGGAGAGTCGGGGTCAGGCAGACACTCACTCGAGCCGCGCGGTCACGCTCGGCCTCCTCAGCCCTAGCCACCGCATATGCCAGCTGCTCCTGAAGGGTAGAGATCTCCGGGGGAGGGCCCCACGAACTGGAACCCGCTCCACCAGCGGTCCCGGCTGCTGCTGCCTGGTGGGCCCACTGAAACACGGGGCAAACGACAGTCAGAGGCTAAGCATCGAAATCCAGGTCACAAAAAAATGCATCGCATAAATTCACCAGGATCTCCAACTCCTGTCGAATGGCCACTAACTGCCGCCTGGCGTCTGCCAACTGGGCCCTCAGCTCAGCGATCATGTTGTCACGAGCATCCTGCATTACACATAAGTTAGTGCCACAAGCATATACATATAGAAGGGTGAAGCATTTTCATTTCACTTACCCCTGCCATACCACCAAGGAAGAGGCGATCCCCGTACGTAGCCCGGTACCGTCTCAGGTAATCAGTACTGTCCTATACATGGGACACCACTGGGACCCCGCCCTGCTGCCAGTCCTGGTACTGTGCCAGGAAGCGCGTACGCCAGTCCACGATCTTCGCCTTCCCCTTGGTCTTCCGCCCGATGCGGGCCGGCTCATCTACATCAACCCACTCCTGGGCTAGCCCCAACGTCCTCATAACCAGCCTCAGCCGAAGCGGCTCGATCTCGTTCAGGCAATGGACCCACACGTCCCGCCCGAAACAAGGAAGACCCGCTACAACCCAAGGCTGGCCAGCGTCGCCCATGCCCAGGTAGGGTCTCCACACCACCTGCATCACCATACATACATCATGTTAGTTACCATTCAGTCACATGCATAAAAATACAAAAAATCATACGCATCATACCATGGCCTCGGGATACTCGCTCAACTTCCCACGAAGTGACGCCAGCTGGTAGCTGTGTGGTGCCGCTACCACGACCGACCTCCACAGTCGCGCCAGAGGAATGGCTCTCATGTTCCCCTGCCTGGCCCTCCCCATCGGGAAGTAGTAATAACTCCACACCTGCATCCATCATACATCATTAGCACGAGTAATTGCATATTTGATGTGACACAACCTAGGACTCAACAAGCAAGCACAATTAAGCATTCAAAAACGGACCGATAATAGCAACCGCTCACCCGATGCTCACTAAGACCCGGGGTAACTTGGCAATGCCAAGGGGAGGTTGTGTGGGCTAGGCCCTTGCTGGTAGTGGGCCAGCAAGGCCAAGGTTTGATTCCCCAAGGGTACGGCTGCCCAAATCAAGGGTCCGACGAAGTGCCAAAGGGCACGGGTTCCACTCTCTTCCCACGATGATCACTTATAGCAAATGAGCTTAAGGATCGGGCTCTCGTCACGGCCAGCGGAGTTTATGAACTAATATTGAAAGAACAAGCATGAATTAGAGCAAAGTTTTGGAGAACTCACTCGACCGGTTTGAAGAAACTGGTCCCGCTCGGAGACGAGGGCGAGCGGGGAAGCGTGGGTTCTCCACACGCCGTGCCGGGGTAGCTTGACCTGTTTAAGCTATTACAACACTACACCCCATACAAGGGGGGGATCGTAGGGAAGGGAAGATCATAGTTACATCCAAACACTACCTCCACACAGGGAGGGGCCTTCAGCCGGCCAAGCGGGGAGGGGAAACTAGTGCTAAGAGTTATGAAGAAGTGATGACACCGAATCAACGTTCTCTCTGTAATAGCTGACAGATAGAGGGTGTAGACGCCGCAGAACTTTCTCTGGAATTTCTCTAAGGGTGATACCAGTGGGGATCTCTTCGTCTCTGGAACAGGAGTGCCTCTGAATTTTGCTAATTTCTTCAGGGGTTGCTAGCGGACTGGGCGGGAGTACGAACAGGGTTGCTGAATCTCGGACTGTCTGCAACAGACTATCAACAGCAGGAAGATGCGGCTGCCCCGACCGTTCCCGAACTCCGAATCAGTCGCCGTTGGAACCGTGGGTGCGTCCTCTTTACAGCAGAACAAACGGGGATGCCAAAAGATGCCGGTGAAGATCAGAGGACTCAGAAAAGTGAGGAGTGGTCGATGCAGACAGTGGGAAGTAGAGTCGAACGCCTGAGGAAGAAAATTGGTAACTTCTGCTACAAGATGCCAAACGGAGTTCCGCTTCTTGGTTCTGAAAGTAGACAGGGAGAGGAAGAACGTTTCAGAAGAGCTTGTGGCCTGATTCCTCCGGGGTTTGTCGTGGCGAAGCTTTCTCTCCGGATCAGGATCTCTGCAGAGCTAGCTCCTGGTTCCCAATAGCAGGTTGCAGAGGATGCCCCGACAGCTCCCGAACTCGGAATCGAGCACCGTCAGAGTCGTTGGAACCGTGGACAAGTCCTCTTCGTAGAAAAACTGACGGGGAGGCCAAATGATGTCGGAGAGGATTAGGGAACTCTGAACACTGTTGACAGGTCGGTGCAGACTGTGGGTAACAGGACTGATTCCTCCTGGGTTCGTCATGGTGAAGCTCTTTCTCCGGCTCAGAACCTCTGCCGGGGCAGATCTGCGTAGTCATGAAAGAATGGGCTTCCTGGGTAGCACCGAGCTCCGATGGAGACGAGACCACTGCCGTTGCGAAGAAGACAGGTAGATGCTTCCAACGATGGCTCTTGGGCTTCTAGGAACGTCCGGAGGAGGTCGGGGTCGCTGCTGCAAGCTTCAGGTCTTCTGCAGGTCCTCTTACTCTAGATGGTTGAAGGTGGGGGTGATGGAGGGGAACAAGGGAAGATGGAGAGGATGAGAGGGGGCCGCCCCTAACCAAAGGGGAGGGGTCTTGGGCGCCCTAGGGCTGTGGAGGGAAGGGGATTTTTGAATTCAAATGGCCTAGGGAAGTGGAGGGTTGCATGGGGGAGAGGGAAGGGTGCTTGGGAAAGGGATGAGGTGGTTGGAGGGTGGCTTAGTGATTGGGGATGCTCCCTTGGGACTAGGGGGTGGAGTAATGGGATGTGTGGGGAAGGGGAGTGGCCTTTAATGGGGGTAGGTGGGAGAGTGGTGGTTGGGAAGGGAGGAGAGAGAAAATTTTCAAAATTGGGTGTGGAGGAGAGAGAAAGTGGAGTGAAAAAGAGAGATTAAGAGAGGGAAGGGTGGGGAATCTCTCCCCTAGGGTCTCTCACCCAAAAAATGGAATCTCTCCACTAGATAAGAAGTGTAAACTCTCAAAATGGTAAGTTTTTCATTCATTGATTCATTAAGTTGAAATGGGGGGAATGGGGTCCTATATATAGGCAACCCACATTTTACAATAAGTCCCTGACAAAAGACTCAATGAAAAATAACCGAGGGGTAGGGGGTGCACTTGGGCCAAACCCAATGAATTGGGCCCAATAACTAACTAAACAACATAATGACTCTCAAACTTAGGGAAATAAGCACAAGACCTAGGGACATGACTCAAGTAAAATGAAAATTACATCAAATGACTCAAATAAAAATTACGTAGGACTCAAAATTAGATAACTAGACCATGCCGGATGCAACCGGGGCGAGGAGACGAGCTGTGAATGTGGGCATGGGAGGTGATGTCCCCATCATACTCCTGGGGTGCGGAGAACTCGACTCTGTCGAGTAAGTGTCCTTCCCCCCTTGGAGGGTGTAGAAGTGGTACAGCCCTTAGGTCTTCCGAATGAGACCGATCCATCCACCTGCCGAGATAGCGCTCGTATATCTTGCTCCGGGTGGTAGTGACTTGTTCATCTAATATTCGTTCAATGCGCTCACGCTGGGCTCTCTTGGCTGGTGGTCTCTCCTCACGGGTGGGTGCTCTCTCAACGGAGGGAATAGGCTCTATATCCTCACTAGGTACCACCGTGGGTCCCTTATAAGGCACTAGGTCAGCTACATTGAATGTGGGACTCACTCCATACTCCTCGGGGAGATCTAACTCATAGGCATTAGCGCCAATGCGCCTCAGGACCTAGAAGGGACCAGCCCCACGTGGCCTCAATTTGGAGATGACTCCCAGGGAGAGCCTCTCCTTCCTCACCATCACAAAGTCACCCACGTGGAATTCTTGGTGACGCCGAAGGGAGTCAGCCTGCCTCTTATAGATCTCATTTTCCTTGCTAATGTGCTTGCAAAGGTTTTCATGCAATTTTGTGAATGTTGACATTCTAGGGGTGATGGGTGGACCTGGGCAACCAAAAGTAGACCAATCATGCTTTGACGCCAAGAAGATTTTGATGGAATGGGGAGGACTGGGGCATCCATAGGTGATCCGATCATGCATGGGGGTGACAAATACTGGGGGACCCGGACATCCATGAATACTCCTATCATGCCTACGACTCATGATGAGTGAAGGTGGACCACTACATCCGAATTTGGATAACTCATGCTTTCTACTTGACATGTGGGTGATATGAATGAATGGACCCAACATAGTGTTCATGCCAAGGGGTGTGGTAAGCCTAGACACATGCATACTTTTCCCAAAGGTGACTTCCATGTGTATAGGTGTGGGACAACCTTTGAACTCCCATTGGAAAGGATCGAATGGATTTAAGAAGGTGGTCGTCATGGGGTGGGGCACAACCTTATTACCTAGGGATATGTGGCCCAAGGTCATGGCTCCCAAGGTGTAACCCGGGTCATGGATGAGGTGGGTTTGGCCCAATATGGTGGGTGAGGGTAGGAAAGGGTGGGTGGTTGGTAAGATGGTTGGGTCATATGAGTCCCTTGACTCCCATTGGAATGGATCATATGGATCATAAAATGGGTCACCTAGGGGGAGGAACTCCATGTCCTCAAGATCCTTAAAAGGTGCTAAGTCATCTTTCTCCATGATAGTTGGGCCAATGTTCTTGACAAGTGGGTCGGCCATGAGTGGAGGGCTTGGCTTTCTACCCGAGATAAGAAGCTCTAAATCGAGGAGAAGGTTGGGCTCATCGGGTGTAGGGAGGAATAGAAGGAGGTCGCTAGTGTAGCAACCAATGGTGCAAACCGAGGTGATAGACCCTATGCATAGGTGTAGGAGGCTAAGGCTCCTAGGTTGTTCGACCATAGGGGTCATCATGCTAGTCATCTCTAATTGCCATGCTATGCCCTTGAGAAGGTCCTCTAAGGTCTCCACTTGATAGGATGCTTGGATTGTGGTGTGATAGGAGAAGAAGGGCACTATGGGAAGGTCTCGTTCTATGGGAGGGAAAACATGGGCCGGGGTCTCTCGAATTGGGCTCTCCTTTAGCCAACTAACAATGGGTTCTCCTAAGATGAGCTCCGCCCCAACTAGAGAGGGTGGTGTAAGGTAAAGACCATCGTGTGAGGTTCCTTCTTCAGCTTGGACTTGGGTTTCCTCCAAAGTGGGGGGTGGGTTTGGAGTGCTCACAACTATTGGATTGGGTTTGAGTTCTGCTACCAAGGAGGTGAGAGAGTCTTTTGGGGTGATGAGGGTTTGTGTGTGGTGTTCCCAGGGTAGAGGGTAAAGGGAAACTTGGATTGGGATTGGTAGGATGTGGTTTGGGAGTGGAAGTAGTGGAGGTCTAGGTTGGGGTAGGATTGGGTTTGGAAGTGGAAGGTGGGTTGGGTGACAGGATTTGGGTTGGGTGGTGGTGGCCGTCATGGTTCTAGGTGGAGGGATGGACACGGGGTCTACTTGGGTTTGAATGGTGAGAATAGGGTGAGTGGTGGTCCTTTTTGGGGAAACCGGGTCGGTTAGGGGTCTCTTCCCCTTGGGATCGGGTGGTTGTGGAGGGGTGGTAGTGGGGCCCAATTGAGTTTGGATAGATAGGTTTGCGGAAGGAGGTTTTGGTTGGAGTGTGGGGATCCTCATGGGATTTGGTGGAGAGGTGGTTGTTTGATTTATTTGGGTCTTAAGGGAGAGGACTTGGTCGCGAAGTGTTGTTATGATGGTTGAGAGATGAATTGTTGGGGGTGGTGGGGGTGGAGACCAAAGGTCGATCTCAAGTTGGCCGGGTGGGGATGGAGGAGTGGTAGTGCTCCTCGGGTTAGGGGTGCTTGAGTAGGAGGGGTGGGAATATTTGGGGATGTAGATCTTTCTAAGTTATACCTTCATCTCTTCCCATGAGTGAATAGGTTCTTGTCTTCTAACCCTCCTTAAGCCCTCTATGTGTTCCCACTTACTTTTGGCTTGACCCCGAAGTCGTCCCTTGGCCTTTCGGACTCTCGCCGGTCCATATACCCAAGTCTTTTCGAAGTACTTTTCTATCGTAGCCTCCCACCTAAGATAGTCACTAGAATGTGATCCGTCAAAGGTAATATCCCTATCTAGGATGAAGTCTATGGGTGGTGAGTAGGCTAAGTAGGTGGTCATGATGAACGGGGGGATCAATGCATGGGTCGGATTGATGATGACACCAATGCAAGCATGCCCTAGGACTTGACTTGATAGAGACAAGTCAATGACTTGCTCTGATATCAATTGATGTGACACAACCTAGGACTCAACAAGCAAGCACAATTAAGCATTCAAAAATGGACCGATAATAGTAACCGCTCACCCGATGCTCACTAAGACCCGGGGTAACTTGGCAATGCCAAGGGGAGGTTGTGTGGGCTAGGCCCTTGCTGGTAGAGGGCCAGCAAGGCCAAGGTTTGATTCCCCAAGGGTACGGCTGCCCAAATCAAGGGTCCGACGAAGTGCCAAAGGGCACGGGTTCCACTCTCTTCCCACGATGATCACTTATAGCAAATGAGCTTAAGGATCGGGCTCTCGTCACGGCCAGCGGAGTTTATGAACTAATATTGAAAGAACAAGCATGAATTAGAGCAAAGTTTTGGAGCACTCACTCGACCGGTTTGAAGAAACCGGTCCCGCTCGGAGACGAGGGCGAGCGGGGAAGCGTGGGTTCCCCACACGCCGCGCCGGGGTAGCTTGACCTGTTTAAGCTATTACAACACTACACCCCATGCAAGGGGGGGATCGTGGGGAAGGGAAGATGATAGTTACATCCAAACACTACCTCCACATAGGGAGGGGCCTTCAGCCGGCCAAGCGGGGAGGGGAAACTAGTGCTAAGAGTGATGAAGAAGTGATGACACCGAATCAGCCTTCTCTCTGTAATAGCTGATAGATAGAGGGTGTGGATGCCGCAAAACTTTCTCTGGAATTTCTCTAAGAGTAAGACCAGTGGGGATCTCTTCGTCTCTGGAACAGGAGTGCCTCTGAATTTTGCCAATTTCTTCAGGGGTCACTGGCGGCCTGGGCGGGAGTACGAACAGGGTTGCTGAATCTCGGACTGTTTGCAACAGACTATCAACAGCAGGAAGACGCGGCTGCCCCGACCGTTTCCAAACTCTGAATCAGTCACCGTTGGAACCGTTGGAACCGTGGGTGCGTCCTCTTTACATCAGAACAAACGGGGATGCTAAAAGATGCCGGTGAAGATCAGAGGACTCAGAAAAGTGAGGAGTGGTCGATGCAGACAGTGGGAAGCAGAGTCGAACGCCTGAGGAAGAAAATTGGTAACTTCTGCTACAAGATACCAAACGGAGTTCCGCTTCTTGTATCTGAAAGTAGACAGGGAGAGGAAGAACGTTTCAGAAGAGCTCGTGGCCTGATTCCTCCAGAGTTTGTCGTGGTGAAGCTTTCTCTCTGGACCAGGATCTCTGCAGAGCTAGCTCCTGGTTCCTAACAGCAGGTTGCAGAGGATGCCCCGACAGCTCCCGAACTCGGAATCTAGCACCGTCAGAGTCGTTGGAACCGTGGACGAGTCCTCTTCGTAGAAAAACTGACGGGGAGGCCAAATGATGTCGGAGAGGATCAGGGAACTCTGAACATTGTTGACAGGTCGGTGCAGACTGTGGTAACAGGACTGATTCCTCCTGGGTTCGTCGTGGTGAAGCTCTTTCTCCGGCTCAGAACCTCTACCGGGGTAGATCTGCGTAGTCGTGGAAGAATGGGCTTCCTGGGCAGCACCGAGCTCCGATGGGGACGAGACCACTGCCGTTACGAAGAAGATAGGCAGACGCTTCCAACGATGGCTCTTGGGCTTCTAGGAACGTCCGGAGGAGGTCGGGGTCGCTGCTGCAAGCTTCAGGTCTTCTACAGGTCCTCTTACTCTAGATGGTTGAAGGTGGGGGTGATGGAGGGGAACAAGGGAAGATGGAGAGGATGAGAGGGGGCCGCCCCTAACCAAAGGGGAGGGGTCTTGGGCGCCCTAGGGCTATAGAGGGAAGGGGATTTTTGAATTCAAATGGCCTAGGGAAGTGGAGGGTTGCATGGGGGAGAGAGAAGGGTGCTTGGGAAAGGGATGAGGTGGTTGGAGGGTGGCTTAGTGATTGGGGATGCTCCCTTGGGACTAGGGGGTGGAGTAATGGGATGTGTGGGGAAGGGGAGTGGCCTTTAATGGGGGTAGGTGGGAGAGTGGTGGTTGGGAAGGGAGGAGAGAGAAAATTTTTAAAATTGGGTGTGGAGGAGAGAGAAAGTGGAGTGAAAAAGAGAGATTAAGAGAGGGAAGGGTGGGGAATCTCTCCCCTAGGGTCTCTCACCCAAAAAATGGAATCTCTCCACTAGATAAGAAGTGTAAACTCTCAAAATGGCAAGTTTTTCATTCATTGATTCATTAAGTTGAAATGGGGGGAATGGGGTCCTATATATAGGCAACCCACATTTTACAATAAGTCCCTGACAAAAGACTCAATGAAAAATAACCGAGGGGTAGGGGGTGCACTTGGGCCAAACCCAATGAATTGGGCCCAATAACTAACTAAACAACATAATGACTCTCAAACTTAGGGAAATAAGCACAAGACCTAGGGACATGACTCAAGTAAAATGAAAATTACATCAAATGACTCAAATAAAAATTACGTAGGACTCAAAATTAGATAACTAGACCATGCCGGATGCAACCGGGGCGAGGAGACGAGCTGTGAACGTGGGCATGGGAGGTGATGTCCCCATCAATATTTAACTACGGTAAAATGCATAAATAAATTATGTACCTGGAGAAAAGGTGTGAAGCCGCTGACTGTCGTCTCCCTCTCTGAAGGCTGGGAGAGATCTGCAATCAAATGGGCAAGCAGAGCCGCTCCCCACGCGTAGTTCCCCACTCTGTCAAGGTCCGCCAGGATCCCTAGGAAGCGGCAGTGGATGCCATCCCCCTTCGTCCCCAGCAGAAGGCGGCCCAGGAAGAAGAAAAGAAACCTCTGGAGGTCTAGATCCACCAGCTCCCGCTCGCTCGGGTCCTGGGTAAAAGCTGCACGGGCATCTCCCTCCAGTCGTGCCAGAAACTCCGCTCCAGTCTCGCTAACCCGCTGGCGCGGGTCGACGAATCCGATCGCCTCCATAATCTCCACTCGGTCGACTACCCTGCTATCTCTGTCGATCACGCTCGTCTCTAACCACAGCAGGTCCAGGGCACTCTCTCGGTAGTCGGGGTAGGTGACCCCGCTGACCGCCTCTCCGTCAACTCGTAGCCCGGTGATCCGAGCTACGTCTTCAAGCGTCGGCACCATGTGCCCCCAAGGCATCAGAAACGCCCGACTCGGCGCATGCCACCGCTCCCTTAATGCCTGGATAAGAGGAAGGTCGAGCCGGAAGGGCTCGATCCTGAGGAAGGCTCCAAAGCCCATGGCATCCACACGTGCCCTCTGGAAGTCTGGCAGCCCACGGTACGCTGCCACCACTAGAGACCAACTAATCCGGCCCTTCATCACGCCCTGCACACCACAAAACCAACAGGGCAACACATCAGCATCATGGATAGTAATAAACAATAACACTGTATATGCTACTTATTTATTTTATTTTATTTTATTTTTTTAAAAAAATATTTATGTTTTTTAGTGGCGTCCAACACCTTGGATGCCTCCTCTTTATTTTCTTTATTTTATTTTTAGAAAAACCCAAAAATAAAAACAAAAATAAATAATATATATATATATTATCATGGAGGCGTCCTAAGTCCTGGACGCCTCCTTATTTTTAATCCTATTTTTTTATTATTTTATTTATTTACGTGAATAAATAAATAAATAAAAAGAAAAAAAGAAAATGTGGAGGCGTCCAGGCCCCTGGACGCCTCCTTCCCTCACTCACCGACCCTCACCACACGGCCTCTCGTCCGCCTATCCAGCCTATTACACCAACAAATTGAAGTTCCAAAGGGCTTACCGGGTCGTGATCGTCCTCTCCCGCGTCGCCAGCATCTACTGCAGCCTCTACGGCCAAAGGAGGAGCCTCCTCCTCCACGGCAATCTCCTCCGCCGCAGCAGCCTCCTCGGCATCATCCCTCAACCTCCTCGGACGACGAGCCCGTCGTTTCCGCTTCTCTCCACCCTGGCTCGGCCCTCCTTGCTCCATTGGGACTAAGAATGGGTCGTCTGGTTTGACTGGGTCGTCTGAATGAACAGTAAATGAGCAAGGGGGGAGGCCCCCCATATATATAGAATCCACCTTATTTGGGGCGTCCAGGCGCCTGGACGCCCCCATGTTTTTTATTTTTTTTCAAAATTCAAAAAATTAGGGGCGTCCAGGCGCCTGGACGGCCCCAAAACAAAAACTAAAAAAATTAAAAAATAAAAAATTAGGGGCGTCCAGGACCCCGGACGCCCCCAAAAAAAATAAAATTTTCAAAACGAAAAATAAAAATTTAGGGGCGTCCAGGCCCCTGGACGCCCCCATAATAAAATTTTTAAAAAAATAATAAAAGAGAAATAAGACAAGAGTATGTATATAATCCAAAGAAAAGCACAAAGTATAAACACAAAGAAAAAGAAAAATCACCAAAAAATAATAATTAAGGGGACAAGGGTCCAAAACATCCAAATGCCAGATTTTATTCCATCAGAAAAGCAGAATGAGCTACATCAGGGGTTTAGGCGCCTTAGGCCTTAACTTCCCCAGTTCGGTTACATAAGCCCTCCACAGCTCGCACTCTTCCCCCACATGCGCTAAGGCCTTTCCCGCAACACTTGTCTTCCAGGGTGCTTTGACGACCTTCGCTTCCTTCGCGTCCGCTTCAGTGCCCAACTCCCTCTTCTTCAAAGGAACGATGCCAGTCGATATTGGGAATGAATGGCGTGGAATGCCGACCTGGAGGCAACATCGATGCGCGTTATAAAGGACGAACTCGGTTGCGCCGATCAGTTGGAGATCAACTTCAGAGGAAGGCCTCATGAGGAGCTCGAGCGAAAGTAGACATGCCGGTGCGCAAGTAAAGAAGCTTTGTGTCATGGTTCGAAAGTGGGACCGCCAGTCTTCACGTTTCTTCAGCCATGGAACACGGTTCGCTACAGTGCCACCAAAGCCTAACACGTCGGCTATGTGATGAAGCGGGCTTTGTTGGAAGAGCTTCGAAGCGGTTGGCATTCCCTCACGGTGATCAAACTTGAAATGCAAATCTAGCCAGTAATTCAGGACAAGTGCGCAACCAAAAGGAGGCTTACCCAGGCTCGAGGCAGTAAGGCCACTATATAGGTAGGCAAGGACAGCGGGTCCCACCCTCTTTCCACGCCAGATCCCGCAGATAGCACTCAGTTGGTCTTCCTCCACCATGTTGTCGGTATAAGGAAACAAGAGAGCACCCGCCAGACAAATGGTGAACCCTTTCATGATTCCCTCCAAATAGTCATCGTCTGGTAACCCTCTCAAGGCCTCCATGACCCATTCCGCGAGCTTTTACAAATCAATTCCCTTTTGAGTACGAACCTTTTGGGCTGCGTCGGGCGGCATGAAGCTTCCAAGGACGCTTTCGGAAGTCTCCTGTGTCAGCATCCGCATAGCCTTCACCTTCCCGTCACTCTTGAATTTCTTCAATCCGAGCAGAAGTTCCACCTCCTCGAGGAGGATGGTCGCCTCGAAGGTCGGGAAGACAAAAGTGTGGGTCTGGGGATGCCAGATCTCCACTAGTGCGCCCATAGCTGCCCAGTCCATACGAATCTTCTCGTAGTGTTTGGCGTGAATAAGAAGCCCCTGCAGATGCCACTTCGAGAGTATGGTCCTCATGCCAATGGAGATGTTGGAAGTTAGCTTTGAAATCCATGGCAGTTTGGAAAACTTCCTCGGACCTGGGAAGAGTGGATATGGCTGGAAGAGAAAAGAAAGAAGAAGAAATGAAGGAAGTAAGAAGAAGGTTCACGTGGAGAAATTTGGAAAGAATCAGCTTACCATATGCGACATGATCGTCCCACTCAGATGACCCTCGAGGTCGGAGAGTCGCCTGATCTCGCTGCTAGGCCTGCTCCTCTTCATAACGCGGGAGGACTCTCCTTCCATCATGAAATCTCTAGATTCTCCTCTCTTTCCTCTCCTGAGCTTCCAAAACCCACCTTGATGCTTTTGAATGAACTAGCCTAAGGGGAGTTCTTATAGGAAGGGTAGGGCGCTACAGGACGGAACATGTCACATCAGCGGTCAATGTCAGGATTTTGGCTAGATCTCCTTTCCATTGTGGTGCGATTCTGTTACGATTCTGTTACTTTCTGATGTTATTAATCCATGCTGGCCTGTGCAGGTTTTACTAACGGACGTCTTTGTCCTATCTCCTGTCCCACCTTTCAATGGTTGGTCCCACCATGTCATGCATCGTAGTATATGATACCTACGCTACTAGAACATGTCAAGGACCTTGCGGCCCGAACGAATCTGGGATTTGAGTTCCCCTTCAACAAAAATAGTGATGATCCCGGAAGAATTTGGGTTGTACGGATAGGCCGTTAACTTGTGGTAGCATAGGGACAACGGTTCCATTCAGTGAGTTGGTGCGCGGATAAACGGGCCCCAGCCCGGTGTCGGCTCACCGGATTGGTATCCTGACCCATTCTTAACAAGTTGACAATATTATCCTTGGCTATTTTCTATTTTAGTTTGTTTTAAATTTTTATTTAAACTGAGCATGCATTCATATAGGACTTTGATTTATTACGGAAGATCATTCAAGTGATTCGATTGTGAAAGCCGCTGTGCTTCAATTCATACAAATATGAGATATTCCACTCCGAATGAAATACTGAGTTTCCTTGAAACGGCCCTACACTGCACTTCCAAAGGAGACCCTTGTTTGGACAGATCCTCAGATATTCCTTTGCTTTTTACCTTGCTTGACCCACCTTGGCCGTAGCACTTCTACGTTGGCTGGTAACTGCTCCCCAAAGGTTAAACCTGCAGGTTTATAACCCAGGTACTTTCACACCGAGAAGTTGGTCTCTTTTTGTTTCGTGCCTGAGCGCACATCTCACCCTCCCTTATTTGATCTCCGTCCAAGCAAATCGTCAAAATTTGAAAGACCTCCTTCAAGGTCGCCTCATTGAAACTTCAGGAAATATTCCAAACAGTAACGTCAAAAGCGTGTCTCATCACACCTTGGCATCAACTTATCAATCCGCTCCCACTTCACTCCACTTCGATACCATTCCACTACGTGTCGCTCCCTTGCAAAGCAGACGCCAAGGCGGGGCAGCTGTAGACACGCCATTCCTGACGTCTCCTGAGAAAGTCTCATATTACTATACGACGCCCCGCATCGGATTTCGTATGTTGAATCACTTGAGTGCTTCCTTTTCTTGGGTCTTCTTCTACCTTTTTCAGTATCCGGAATTGTCTCGTCGCAGCATTCGGACGGCATCAACACCAGTCAGACGCATCGGAAGGTCCCAAAACCAGGAAGGGTGCCTGTCGGGGAGCTGCCGACGCCTTTTCAGCGGACCCGGGGGGGTCTTAATGGAGGTGTCCAGGCCCCTGGACGCCTCCATCATTTTAATTTATTTTTTTAAGACAAAAAATACATAAGAAATATATATATTAATGGAGGCGTCCAGGCCCCTGGACGCCTCCATGAAAACAAAAACATAAAATATAAAATGCCAGTTGGCATAAAAGACAAAACATAAAAAATAAAAATATATTTTCTTGGAGGCGTCCAGGCCCCTGGACGCCTCCATCAACTCACTCACGGACCCCGTCCACCGATCGACGGTTTGTCGTGTGTGAAAGAATCCAAATTGTGGAGACGTCCAGCTGACTGGACGCGCCCATTTCCAAATCACGGGTCACCGCCCCAAAACCACGCGTTGTGTTAAATCGCGTGCGACTTTCGGTGGAGTTCGGTGTGACTTATGGAGGCGTCCGAGGCCCTGGACGCCTCCATGAAAATATTCGAAAAAAATGAATAAAAATATAATAAAATATATTTTTTGCCCTGATGGAGGTGTCCAGGGTCCTGGACGCCTCCACCCTCCGGAGCCCTATAAATAGAGGCCCACCCCCTCAGTTCTGGGGGAGCTTCTAAGAGATCCGATAGGCTGCCGGAGCCCAGAGGCTACCGGAGTCATTTCTAACCCGTGGAGTCTTTTGTAGGTGGAGGTTTTGCCGACTTCTCGGGTGCCCACGCTCGCGAGAGGAAGGTCATCTTCATCCACCGCGCTTCCACGTCGTCCCTACGCTGCCGGAGCTCCGTCGGATTTCACCATCGGCACATCCAATAAGCCAATCCTTTCCTTTTCTTCGTAGTTCTTTTGCATTCATCATCTCGCATCCTCTATCCCCCTTCATAAGGGTGCCTGATGTGAAACCGACCTTAGACCTATTTGCAAGCATTCAAGTTTGAGCAGCGGACTCACACTAGCGAGCTCACCCGTATGGCACACACTAGTGCCCGATGGTGACTAGGCGATGTTGGAGAGGGTCTGAGGCGGGACCTTTAGGCTCCAATGGTTGGCTAGCTTGGGAAGAACCCCAAGTGGGCCTAGGATGCCCAAATCATGGGCGGCCAACACACCAAGGGTGTGGGTTAAGTGGATTCACTCTCAACTTGCCCGCGGTGGTCACTCACGGTACTAGCAATTTGGGCCGAGCTCTACCTCACCGTCCGACGAAGCAATAGCAATAATACTAAGCTAAGCAAGTGATTAAACCAGTCAAGAGAGTGACCGAGGCTCACCTAGCCGGCGTGAAGACGCCGACTCCGGCCGGAGACGGGGGCGAGCGGGGAGGCGAGGGTATGTACCCGCACGCCGCGTCGATTGAAGCTTCAAACCTGCGACTTAATAATTACATGAACTACACCCCATGCAAGGGGGGAGATATTGGGGTGGGGATTATGCTTAATACATCCAAAACTACCTCCACGCTGGGAGGGGCCTTCAGCCGGCCAAGCGGGGTGGGGAGATATGCAAAGAGAACCGACTTCCCGAGCTTTGCCGATTCTACCTAGCTTCTGTATTTCTGGACAGAGGGTCGATGTCGATGCTGCCAATAATTCCACCGAGCTCAGAATCTGATGAGACTTGCGCCAAAAGCTTGCTAACAGATTGAGGATGATTTCTGAATTTTGGCAGGAGCTCTGGAACTCAGGGCTGGTCGGGCCAGCGGCTGGAACAGGTCAGCAGCTTCTTCCTCTGGCTGGTGCAGAACTGGTACAGTAGGTTGCAGAGGGTACCACGGATGCTTCTAAACTCCAAATGTGAAGAGCCTGGCGGTGACGTCCTCGTGGTCAAAGTAGCTACGAGCAGGAGTTGACGGGGCTCCAATCGGAGGTCGGAGGGGAGAATGGTGGCCGGATATGTGAGGACAGGTCAAACCTGGACCTGCAGGTGGCTGGCTGCAACCTTCGACGAAGAAATTAGTAACTGATAGCTCCGGTGGCCGAATGAGGTCCTTCTTCTAGGAGGTGAAAGCTAACAGGAAGTAGTCTCTGCCCTCCAAAAATGGCGCTCAGAGCCTTCACGAGCTGGCCGTGGCAGCTTCTTCTTTCAGCTTCTGGTCTGCAGACTGGGACAGCAGATGCAGTTGGACGAGATCGGCTCCCCCGATCAGCTCCGACCTCGGAAGCCAGCGAAACCACCTCGGTTAGAAAGCTAACTTGCAGACGATTCCGGCAATGTAGGCCTTGCCACTTGAATCTCCGAGGGATGGTCGTGGCTGCTTCTGCAAGTCGCTGTAGTTCTGCTGCCTGAAACAGAGACAGATTAAGGGGAAGAAGAAGGTGTGGGGAAGGGGATGGCCAAGAGAGCAAGTGGTGGGAAGGGTGTCTAATGGCTAAAGGAGGGAGATGAGAGGAGTTTTAGGGGTTGTGAAGGCTAGGGAGATGGAGGTGGGGAGGGCGAAGTGGGGCTGGAGAGGGGGCTGGTCTGCTAGAGATGGTGGTGGGAAGGGGTGAGCACAAGGGAGAGAGGGAGGGGGAGGGAAGGTGGGGGCGAACTTGGCTTGAGGGGAGAGGAGGGGTGCGACCTAGGGAGCAAGGGGGGAAGGGGAGATGGGTGGGAGATTCAAATTTGGGCCTAGGAAAGAGATCCTTCAGCTTTGGGGAAGTGAGGAGGTGCTTAGGGAAGTGGAGGGAAGTAGGTGGTGGTTGGGAAGTAGGGCTTGGATTGGTGGAGGGTTGTTGGGACTAGGTGGAGAGTAAAGGAGGGTGTGGGAAGTTGTGGGGGAAATAATGGAGGTAGGTGGGGGTTGGATTTGAATGAGAGGGGGGGGGAGGAGAGAGGGGAGGTTCGCCCCTTTCCTTGGGGAGAGAGAGGGAGAGCTAGAGAGAGAGAGAGAGAAGTGGAGTAATGAGAGACTTGAAAGGGGTTTCTTCAATATTTCATCAAAATTGTTACATATGAGGAGTGGGGTGGCCTATTTATAGGCACATGACGTTTTTCACAAAGGACCCTAACAAAAGACACAATGACTAATAACCGAAGGGAAGGGGGTGTCCATGGGCCTAGCCCAATGATATGGGCCCAATAGCCTATCTAAACAACACAATGACTTAGGACATTGGTAGATAACCTACTAACCTAGGTACATGACTCAAATAAAGGGAAAATTACATGATTAAGACTCAAATAAAAAATAAGAAAATTACATGACTCGACTCACAAACACTTGAGGAACATAATGGCGCTTGCCGACGAACAATCTGAGTCCGGAGAAAATGTGGAGGGGCAAGGGATGCCCTCATCATACCCCCGGGGTGGGGAAAACTCGACCCCGTCGAGTATGGGTCCACCAGGGAAGTAGTATATCGAATTGCGGCTCTGGGCGATCCACGATCTCCATACTCAACCCGCGACCATAGTCGGGGAACGGCGCTTCAGCTCGACAAAGTGACTCGGTCATACCCTCATGCTGGCGATGGGATCTTGCTTGCCTAGTATTGCCGCTGTGTGCTCACGTCGGGCTCTCAGGCTATTTGTGGTGGCACTCCGAGGGTGTCTCTCACAAGGGTAGGTGTAAGCTGGAGGCACTCACTAGGATCCACCGCGGTGCCCTTATAAGGTGCTAGATCTGCCACATGAGAAATGGGGAGAATCCCAAAACCCTTTTTGAAAGTTCAACCCATAAGCCGTGTTGCCAAAGCCACTCGGAACTTGGCAAGGTCCAAGTCCTCGTGCCCTCAATTTGGAGGTGACCCTAAAGTAGAGCCACTCCAAAGCCATCATCGCCAAGTTATCAACTTGGAATTCAAAGTGGTGCTTAGGAGTTTGTGCTCGCTTCTTGTGAATCCCACCGCTTGTTACTTGATACTTGCTTGAATGCGTATGCCATGTGAGTTGACAATGTATGGTATGAAAAGGTGGTCCGGGGCAGCCACATGTAGATCGATCGTGCTTTGATGCTATGAAGATTGTGACAGACTCAGGGGGGCCGGGACATCCATAGATGAACCTTTTATGCATGGGTATGACAAATGTCGGGGGACCCGGACATCCCTGTATGCTCCTCTCATACTTAAGACTCATGATGAATGAGGGTGGGCCAATACATCCAAATACGGTCCACTTATGCTTCCTACTTGACATGTGGGTGATGTAAATGAATGTACCCGACTTATGAATCATGCCAAGTGGTGTTGTATGCCAAGACTTATGCACTCTTGTGACAAAGATGTCTCCTATGTGTGGGCCTTTGGACTTCCATTGGAATGGGTCGAAGGGGTCTAGAAAGGTGGATATCATGAGATGGGGCACTTCCTCGATCCCTAGGTGTATACCACCCAAAGTCATGGTTCCCATGGTGTAACCCGGGTCTGGGATGGGGTGGATTGGATCAAATATGGTGGGTTGGGGTAGGGAAAGGTAGGTGGTAGTTAAGGTGGTTGGGTTACTCGGGTTCCTTGACTCCCATTGGAATGGATCATAGGGATCATAAAGTGGGTTACCAAGGGACTCCATGTCCTCAAGGTCCTCAAAAGGTGATGAGTCGTCTTCTTCTAGTGGAATGGTTGGGCCGGTGTATGGGGTGGGCTGGTTGGTCAAGGTTTTAGGAATCACAATGGTAGGGGAGTGGACCAGGATAGGCTCTTCCACTATGGGGAGAAGGAAAAGGATGTCACTAGTGTAGCAACTAATAGTGCAAACCGAGGAGATAGACCCAATGCATGGATGGATGAGGTTAAGGCTCTTGGGTTGGTCCGCTCCTAGGGCCAATAAAGAAGTCAAGTCTGATTGCCACTTTAGACCTTTGAGGAGATCATCCCAATCTTCTACCTCATAGTAGGATTGGATTGTGGTGTGATAGGAGTGGAGGGGAACAATTTGGGATGGATATCCCAAAGGTGAGAGAGGTGGGGGTGAGCTAGGAAGGGTGGGTCCTTACTTGAGCCATTGGAGTATATGCTCATTCATGGTGAAGGTGGGTGACTCTTGAGGATCCGGGCTATTTGAAGTGGTAAAGGGTTGAGGCTTTTTTTTACCATTGGTGTGATCTTGGGCTTCCTTATGGGTGGGAATGGATTCCGGACTAGCATCTACTCCCATGTGGAGGGTTGTGGAGGTTTCTATTCCTAGTGTTAATGGGTTGGGTAGGTCTAATGTGGGAGAATTGGTGATAGCTGGAGCATGGTGCACTTGGGGTGGTGGGCAAGGGTGGACTTGGATCGGAAGGGGAAGTAGAGGAGGCCTAGGTTGGGGAAAGATTGGTGTAGGAAGCGGGAGGTGAGTTGGGTGAGGGGTGTTGGGTTTGGGGATGGTGGCCATTATGGGCCTTGGTGGAGGGGTGGACACGGTGTCCACATGGTTTTTAATGGTGAGGGTTGGATGAGTGGTGGTCACCATGGAGGGAATTGGGTCGGTTAGGGGTCTCTTGCCCTTGGGATTATTTGGGGTGGAAGTGGGGGCTAAAGAGGCTTGACTAGTGTAGGTTAGTGAAGGGGGTTTTGGTTGGGGTGTGGGGGCCCTCATGGGACCAGGTGGGGAGGTGGAGGCCTTGGAGACTTGGGTTCTAGTGATAAGGGTTTGGACGGGTGGGTTTGGAGGAGTGAGAGTGCTCCTCGAATTTTGGTAACCCGGGTAGGAAGGGGACATATATTTTGCTCTAAGTTGCTCCTTCATGTCCTTCCAAGTGGTGATGGGAGTTTCCCTTCTAAGTATCTTTAGCCCGACAATTTGCATCCAATAAGTTTCCGCCCGTTTGGTAAGTTGCATTTTGGCAACCAATGCCTTTTCATCCTCGGATATATGATACCAAGTGAAGTATGGTCCATTGTAGCTTCCCAATCTAAATATTCTCTAGGAGAGGTTCCATCAAAGGTGGGAAGTGGGAAAGGGACCATTCTATCATCTGTCCTTGGGGCGGGCCTATTTTCTCCAAGTTGGTTGAGTCGGCCCGATATGTTATCAAGCCGCTCATTGGCATAGGTCAAGGCTTTCATGAAGTAGTTGACATGGCCAGGGAAGTTATGGGTGTTAGTGGTAGGCATCTCTTGGTGGCTTGGACTTATGGAGTGGGCCGATTGGTAAGGTCGATATGAGGTGGCCATACTAGGGGGACAAGAGTGATGCACTTGAAGACTCTAAATGCATAGACATGCCCTAGGACCAACTTGATAGAGACAAGTTATGAACTTGCTCTGATACCACTTGATGTGAAATCGACCTTAGACCTATTTGCAAGCATTCAAGTTTGAGCAGCGGACTCACACTAGCGAGCTCACCCGTATGGCACACACTAGTGCCCGATGGTGACTAGGTGATGTTGGAGAGGGTCCGAGGCGGGGCCTTTAGGCTCCAATGGTTGGCTAGCTTAGGAAGAACCCCAAGTGGGCCTAGGATGCCCAAATCATGGGCGGCCAACACACCAAAGGTGTGGGTTAAGTGGATTCACTCTCAACTTGCCCGCGGTGGTCACTCACGGTACTAGCAATTTGGGCCGAGCTCTCACTCACCGTCCGACGAAGCACTAGCAATAATACTAAGCTAAGCAAGTGATTAAACCAGTCAAGAGAGTGACCGAGGCTCACCTAGCCGGCGTGAAGACGCCGACTCCGGCCGGAGACGGGGGCGAGCGGGGAGGTGAGGGTATGTACCCGCACGCCGCGTCGATTGAAGCTTTAAACCTGTGACTTAATAATTACATGAACTACACCCCATGCAAGGGGGGGGGGGGATATTGGGGTGGGGATTATGCTTAATACATCCAAAACTACCTCCACGCAGGGAGGGCCTTCAGCCGGCCAAGCGGTGTGCGGAGATATGCAAAGAGAACCGACTTCCCGAGCTTTGCCGATTCTGCCTAGCTTCTGTATTTCTGGACAGAGGGTCGATGTCGATGCTGCCAATAATTCCACCGAGCTCAAAATCTGATGAGACTTGCGCCAAAAGCTTGCTAACAGATTGAGGATGATGTCTGAATTTTGGCAGGAGCTCTGGAACTCAGGGCTGGTCGGGCCAGCAGCTGGAACAGGTCAGCAGCTTCTTCCTCTGGCTGGTGCAGAACTGGTACAGCAGGTTGCAGAGGGTACCACGGACGCTTCTGAACTCCAAATGTGACGAGCCTGGCGGTGACGTCCTCGTGGTCGGAGTAGCTACGAGCAGGAGTTGACGGGGCCCCAATCGGAGGTCGGAGGGGAGAATGGTGGCCGGATATGTGAGGACAGGTTAAACCTGGACCCGCAGGTGGCTGGCTGCAACCTTCGACGAAGAAATTAGTAACTGATAGCTCCGGTGGCCGAATGAGGTCCTTCTTCTTGGAGGAGAAAGCTAACAGGAAGTAGTCTCTGCCCTCCAAAACGGAGCTCAGAGCCTTCACGAGCTGGCCGTGGCAGCTTCTTCTTTCAGCTTCTGGTCTGCAGACTGGGACAGCAGACGTAGTTGGACGAGATCGGCTCCCCCGATCAGCTCCGACCTCGGAAGCCAGCGAAACCACCTCGGTTGGAAAGCTAACTTGCAGACGATTCCGGCGATGTAGTCCTTGCCACTTGAATCTCCTAGGGATGGTCGTGGCTGCTTCTGCAAGTCGCTGTAGTTCTGTTGCCTGAAACAGAGACAGATTAAGGGGAAGAAGAAGGTGTGGGGAAGGGGATGGCCAAGAGAGCAAGTGGTGGGAAGGGTGTCTAATGGCTAAAGGAGGGAGATGAGAGGAGTTTTAGGGGTTGTGAAGGCTAGGGAGATGGAGGTGGGGAGGGCGAAGTGGGGCTGGAGAGGGGGCTGGTCTGCTAGAGATGGTGGTGGGAAGGGGTGAGCACAAGGGAGAGAGGGAGGGGGAGGGAAGGTGGGGGCGAACTTGGCTTGAGGGGAGAGGAGGGGTGCGACCTAGGGAGCAAGGGGGGAAGGGGAGATGGGTGGGAGATTCAAATTTGGGCCTAGGAAAGAGATCCTTCAGCCTTGGGGAAGTGAGGAGGTGCTTAGGTAAGTGGAGGGAAGTAGGTGGTGGTTGGGAAGTAGGGCTTGGATTGGTGGAGGGTTGTTGGGACTAGGTGGAGAGTAAAGGAGGGTGTGGGAAGTTGTGGGGGTTATAATGGAGGTAGGTGGGGGTTGGATTTGAATGAGAGGGGGGGGAGGAGAGAGGGGAGGTTCGCCCCTTTCCTTGGGGAGGGAGAGGGAGAGCTAGAGAGAGAGAGAGAGAAGTGGAGTAATGAGAGACTTGAAAGGGGTTTCTTCAATATTTCATCAAAATTGTTACATATGAGGAGTGGGGTGGCCTATTTATAGGCACATGACTTTTTTCACAAAGGACCCTAACAAAAGACACAATGACTAATAACCGAAGGGAAGGGGGTGTCCATGGGCCTAGCTCAATGAGATGGGCCCAATAGCCTATCTAAACAACACAATGACTTAGAACATTGGTAGATAACCTACTAACCTAGGTACATGACTCAAATAAAGGGAAAATTACATGATTAAGACTCAAATAAAAAATAAGAAAATTACATGACTCGACTCACAAACACTTGAGGAACATAATGGCGCTTGCCAACGAACAATCCGAGTCCGGAGAAAATGTGGAGGGGCAAGGGATGCCCTCATCAGTGCCTCTTCTTATATACTTCTTGCATCCATCATCTCATTTTCCTCCTACTCGAGTCCGAGAGGGGTTTAAAAGATAACACCAACCAGGTGTGTGTCTTGCCATCATTTCGTTATTTTTATCGCAAGGATTTGAATACTACACCTTCATCTTTCTAATCCACTCATTACTTGTTTGTCGTTGTTTTGCAAGGGTACCCAAGGAAAGCCCTCTCCATCGGCCAGCCGAAGGGGGAGGAAGAAGCAACCCGTCATCTCCCGCTCTTGAGATAGGCGCGATCACTTTTTTTATTTTAGGGTCTATTGGCCCCTAGCGATCACATCTTGTTCTCGAGGCCGCGGTGAGTCACTTCCCCAATGGCCGTTTAAATTCCCGTTCTTATATTCTTTCTATATTCTGTTATATTCTGCTCATATTCTCAATGCCGCGGCGAGTCACTTCCCCAATGGCCGTTTAAATTCCCATTCTTATATGTTATATTCTTATCTATTCATATTCTCGAGGCCGCGGTGGGTCACTTCCCCAATGGCCGTTTAAATTCCCGCTCTTATATTCTCTTTATATTTTGTTATATTCTTATCTATTCATATTCTCGAGGCCTCGGTGAGTCACTTCCCCAATGGCCGTTTAAATTCCCGCTCTTTATATTCTCCTTATATTCTGTTATATTCTTATCTGCTCATATTCTCGAGGCCGCGGCGAGTCACTTCCCCAATGGCCGTTTCAATTCTTGCTATTTAATTTCTGCACCATTCCCGTTCCCCCGAGGCCGCGGCGAGTCACTTCCCGCTATGGCCATTTAACCCCCATATCTTGCTATATTACATTTGTCCCGCTTGCCCCGCCGGAGCAATCTCCCATGGTGGCCCCTTCTATTTTCTTTTATTTCTGTGTTGCAGCAAACAAAGAGGAGCCCGCGCGCTCCGCGTCCTCTTCGCTCCCCGAACCGCGTGACGTCGCTCACATGATGGCAGTACTCCTGATCATCACTATCACAAGAGCGTTTGCACACCTAGCACTATATAGGATTGTGTACTAAGATTGCAATTACTCCCGATCATCACTATCACGAGAGAGTTTACACATCTAGCACTACATAGGATTGGCCAATGCACTAAGGGGAAAATCACGACGATATGACCACCCCTCATGGAAATAAGTTATAGACGACTATAGGTGGTGAATGCCAGCACCCGATCATCATATACCGGTAATGTTTGGACTTTGCCTTGCCCAATAGGGTCAGATCAGGACCCGTAGCATTTAAAAAATCATTTTAGTGTGACCCATAGCCCCTGACATTTAGTCTAGACTAATTCCATATTAATGGCCAAGAATTTCAAGGATCAAGCATGTAAGAACATTAAGATAGATTTCATGGAACATAGAGTTCAAGGATAGAACTTGTAATAAGGATGATATATCAATAAACCATATGAAAACCATGACATTCTAGAAATCTAGGTGATTAGGTATAACCAGCTCAGTCGGCCTTGAGGGAATCCAAGGCTGCAAGGAGACTTACGGAGGTCCCAATGACTAACTTACAAGTCTGAAGGAACGGAATGTCCAACGGAGGACTCGTATGTCACCGAGAGTTGAGGTATATAACATGAACCAATCATGAAACAGGGACTCCATCTACGGACGTGAGATGAGAGTGCCAAAAAACCCGAGGTATGGGTCAAAACTGGAAGAAAACGGTGAGAACATAAATGCGTTAATTATAGAATTCACGTCCATCCAATTCTATAATTAACTATAATTAAATAAACTTATATTAATTGACGCCCGTGGGTGGCGTCATTTATTAATTAGCGTCCTCTTGGAGAGACGTTAATTTTATGATTTTTAACTTAATTCATTTAACAAGAATTCACATTAATATCTATTTAATTGAATAATTTCAAAAATATACATTCAAAGACATATTTATTTATATAAAATAATTTAGAAAAATAGAATATATGATAATTAGGAGAAAAATTCAAGGATTCCAAAAATATATTTTTTATAATTTTATGTTACATAGTTTAGTAGATATGGATTTTCAAAGATATAATTACAAGTTATATGTGTGTGTATATATATATATATATATATATATATATATATATATATATATATATATATAATTCAACGACTTTGCACGATGCCGTCAAAAGAATTTGACGCCATTGAGCTTGTCGTCATTTCAATAAAAGTGTCAATCATCCACCCTCCGGTTCTCGACGTACACACGTCGGAATCACGCGTTCTATATATCGAAATGACGGGCTCGAAAAACTCTATCTAACTGGACGTTCAAAATAATTTTTCATTGAGAGATGGAGGATCTTGAGATAGGGGGCACAAAAAATGATGCAACCACTCTCACTACCTCGGTCTCTACCTCAATAACGCTCCCATAAAATTTCATGGCCAAAGGATGCTCTGGCGCCTACTAACAAGTTATTAAGGCAAAAACTTCATAACTGACTGCTACAGTGTTAACCAAAACAACGTAATATCATGTAGGTGATGCTTAATATTGAGGCAGAACTATCGAGATCATGCTAGATTTGATCGCTTAATAGTTTGGCTTGGGAGATTGCCTACCTTTTGGATCGATTGGATGATGAATAATGGCTTCGGGGGTGTATAACGTGCTCTATTTTGAACAGGGGATGAAGATGGCAGGAGAATAATGCCTTGGCTTTCTTCTTGCTGTTGGTAGGATCGCAGGAGGAAGAGGAGGTTCGAAGAAGATGTTACTTTCTTCCTCACGTATGGGACGAAGCCACCAGCAGTAGCACACCATCGCAGAACAACCCCTCGAGCACGTCAGCAGTAATAGCCTTGGCACATTCGATTGGCTGGTTATTTATAGGGAGATAACTTCTAGTGGAGTCGTGATCGATCAAGGAATCTTACTGGGGTTTGGAATAGAATGGTAGCAAGTTTCCTAGCTTTGATCCATGAATTCCTCTAATTGCTAAAACTATAGCCACTTGCCATATTGGCTTAAAACCCTAAGCCTTCACCCTAAACAAGTTCGATCATGGAAAGGTTTTGAGGTTACTTCGTATGCACATGGGTGAAAGCCCATTAAGGTTCTTATGTGTATATATGCGTGTGTGGGTGTGTTTAGCCCATTTAGCATATGTATATGTCTTTGTCCATTAATACCCTATACGTGTATAGCCCATTTAACTACATTATGTGAGTTTAAAAGTCCAATTCAAGTTATGATGGGTTTTTATATGGTTTTTAGCTTTGAATCTTGTATGAGGCCCATTTATGTTTAGAGATATTTTTGGTTTAGGTTCATAGGACTATTAACATTTATGTATTTATGTATATTCTTTTAAGAGCTCAATAATTATCATTAAGGCCCATTCTTATTTTTAAAGCCCATTTCCAATTGCGAGTTTGCTTAAGGTATATAAAGATCTTATCCCTCACAGTTTTATTTACTATAACTACATTTTTAGTCATTGCTCTGGGTATCAGAGTCGGGTTTAATCCTACGAAAATCTTTATATGTATGTGTACGTATTTATTCTTCAATTATAAGTTTAATTTGAAACTAAAATAGATAATGGTTATAATAATTCTGATTTATTTACTTATACTTTTGTTAACGTTTAGCTAATTATCACTTTTCTTTTATCAAAATTTCATTTTTATGACGAATATCTATAGTTATTCTATATATATAAATTTTTATTTTATATTTAAATTTTTGGGGTGATACACCCTCCCCCACTTAAAAGAATTTGGTCCCCAAATTCACATAGTTTCCTTTCCAAAATTTGTGGGGGTAAGATCACCATATCTAAAGCATGTATTCTGGTTAGATCATTCACATATCATTCTAAGTACTTAAGGTCCTATCCGATTCATGCAAGTTTTAGATGAGATAGGTTTATAGGGTTACCTTCTGTTGCTTGCGATGCTTCTTCCTTTAAGAGTGGACATCGAGTAATTTTGTGATCTCTGCTTCCACAATAGATGTATTTTCTAAGTTTATACTAACACTCGTCCGGATTGTGCCTTCCCTTCTTACAATGCTTACATTTCCCCTTGGCCGGAATAATTTGTCGATCATTATTCCGAGGTTTCTTATTTTCATAGAATTTGTTGCCTCCATTAAATCTCTTCTTGCCGTTCACATTTTCCTTGTTCTTGGATCCATTTGGTCAGTCCTTCTTGGCGGCCTTTCCTTTGATTCTTTCCATCATATCCATCGCATCTTCCAAGAGTTGAGCTTTTCTAACCATCTCCGTATATGTTTGAATTTCTAGTGGAGCTAGTTGAGGTATAAGTTCCACCTTCAAGCCATTCATAAATCTCTTTGCTCTCATTTTCTCCGTGCAAACCAAGTGTGGTGCATATCGGGCCAATCTAGAAAACCTCGCCTCATACTCGGCGACTGACAGACTACGTTACTTCAAAGCCGCAAATTCCATAGCTTTCTTCTCGCGAATTCTTTCTGAGAAATACTTCTCGTTAAAGAGTTCTAAAAACGCATCCCAAGAAACTTGATCGTTAGGCAAAATGGCTTCCACGGATCCCCACCATACTCGGGCATCCTTCTTTAATTGATATGTTCCTAATAGTACCTTCTCTTCATTGGTGCATTGCATCACCTTAAAGGTCCTCTCTATTTCTTGCACTCAATTCTCCGCTTCATCTAGGTCAATCGACCCACTAAACTTAGGGGGATTTATCTTTTGGAACTTCCGATGCAAATCCCCGGCTCCATGCCGTGCTCCACCTTGTGCAACTTATTGCAAGGCTTGCGTTAAACCCTGGACAGTGCGTTGCATCTCTCTCCACTGAGCTCTCTCAGCGGCCATTCTAGCCTACAAGAATAAGGTATGGATTAATGATATTCATATCTCGGCAGGTATCTAACGCGAATGTAACATATTTTATCATTTAACCCACAGCTCTACCCAAATCTCACGGGGTTCCTATAGGATAACTAACAAAGAGAACTCAATCTAGGACTTGGACTTAAAGACCTAGGGATTTAAAAAGCCTAGGCTATGATACCACCTTCTGTCACGCCCTGAACCGATAGCAGCGGAACGTGTCGTTTGCTCGGAACGTGGCTGTTAAATATTCGATTCGATCAGAGCATAGTCATTTTCACAATACATAATTTGGACAAATAACAAATTTAATTTCAAATATAAGTTCTGTACATATCCGGGCCCATAATAAACGAAAAGACTTAATAAAGAAAAACTACAATGAGACATAAGACGCAAGATAACTAAACTAGATGATTCATCTAGATGTCAGAGTTCTCTTCACTCTTGCCCTTGCCCATCATGTTCGGTCCCGTCGTCACTAAGGTCATTACCTGAAAAATATTGGAAAACGCAGGGTGAGTGAACGCTCAGTAGGACTTAATATCTCATGCTCCAAGCTAGCTTCAAATCAATTACAGTTTAACATGCTCATGTAGGTCATGAAAGATATAGAAATCGAGAACTATAATGACACGAGATAAATTCAAGAACTATGAGAAACAAACGAGTAAGCAAGATGCTAGATACACTCATGAAGAGTAAGGACAATGACAATCAAGAGAGTATAGCAAGATCTTAACAAGTAGTTTCTCAAGCTAGGTCAAGAGCATTCATGAGGAAATATAACATTCATCTCTCTATGACGAACACTATCACGAGAGCTTCAATGTATCCATTATTATGAAGGATCTTTGGGACAAGATAACGTATACTATCATTGGGGGTAATTCAAGAACATTTATGATGATCGATATAGAAGTAGAACAATTACTTCTAAAAGCACTATATAGCATTTGCCAAGACACTAAGGGAATATCACGACAATATGATAACCCTTCCAATAAGGCAATTCAAGATCTTTTCATGACGAACAATAAGTTGTGGAGAGATGTACTATGATGGCAGTACTCCCGATCATCACTATCACAAGAGCGTTTGCACACCTAGCACTATATAGGATTGTGTACTAAGATGGCAATTACTCCCGATCATCACTATCACGAGAGCGTTTGCACATCTAGCACTACATAGGATTGGCCAATGCATTAAGGGAAAAATCACGATGATATGACCACCCCTCATGGAAATAAGTTATAGACGACTATAGGTGGTGAATGCCAGCACCCGATCATCGTATACCAGTAATGTTTGGACTTTGCCTCGCCCAATAGGGTCAGATCAGGACCCGTAGCATTTAAAATATCATTTTAGTGGGACCATAGCCCCTGACATTTAGTCTAGACTAATTCCATATTAATGACCAAGAATTTCAAGGATCAAGCATGTAAGAACATTAAGATAGATTTCATGGAACATCGAGTTCAAGGATAGAACTTGTAATAAGAATGAATATCAATAAACCATATGAAAACCATGACATTCTGGAAATCTGGGTAATTAGGTACAACCAGCTCAGTCGGCCTTGAGGGAATCAAAGGCTGCGAGGAGACTTACGGAGGTCCCAATGACTAACTTGCCAGTCCGAAGGAATGGAATGTCCAACGGAGGGCTCGTATGTCACCGAGAGTTGAGGTATATAACGTGAACCAATCATGAAACATGGACTCCATCTACGGACGTGAGATGAGAGTGCCAAAAGACCCGAGGTATGGGTCAAAACTGGAAAAAAACGGTGAGAACATGAATGTGTTAATTATAGAATTCACGTCCATCCAATTCTATAATTAACTATAATTAAATAAACTTATATTAATTGACGTCCGTGGGTGGCGTCATTTATTAATTAGTGTCCTCTTGGAGGGACGTTAATTTTATGATTTTTAACTTAATTCATTTAACAAGAATTCACATTAATATCTATTTAATTGAATAATTTCAAAAATATACATTCAAAGACATATTTATTTATATAAAATAATTTAGAAAAATAGAATATATGATAATTAGGAGAAAAATTCAAGGATTCCAAAAATATATTTTTTATAATTTTATGTTGCATAGTTTAGTAGATATGGATTTTCAAAGATATAATTACAAGTTATATGTATATATATATATATATATATATATATATATATATATATATATATATAATAATTCAACGACTTTGCACGATGCCGTCAAAAGAATTTGACGCCATTGAGCTTGTCGTCATTTCAATAAAAGTGTCAATCTTCAACTCTCCGATTCTCGACGTACACACGTCGGAATCACGCGTTCTATATATCAAAATGACGGGCTCGAAAAACTCTATCTAACTGGACGTTCAAAATAATTTTTTATTGAGAGATGGATATATATATATATATATGTGTGTATATATATATATATATATGTATATATATATATATATATATATGTATATATATATATAAAATAATTCAACGACTTTGCACGATGCCGTCAAAAGAATTTGACGCCATTGAGCTTGTCGTCATTTCAATAAAAGTGTCAATCTTCAACTCTCCGATTCTCGACGTACACACGTCGGAATCACGCGTTCTATATATCAAAATGACGGGCTCGAAAAACTCTATCTAACTGGACGTTCAAAATAATTTTTTATTGAGAGATGGAGGATCTTGAGAAAGGGGGCACGAAAAATGATGCAACCACTCTCACTACCTCAGTCTCTACCTCAATAACGCTCCCATAAAATTTCACGGCCAAAGGATGCTCCGGCGCCTACTAACAAGTTATTAAGGCAAAAACTTCATAACTGACTGCTACAGTGTTAACCAAAATAACGTAATATCATGTAGGTGATGCTTAATATTGAGGCAGAACTATCGAGATCATACTAGATTTGATCGCTTAATAGTTTGGCTTGGGAGATTGCCTACCTTTTGGATCGATTGGATGATGAACAATTGCTTCAGGGGTGTATAACGTGCTCTGTTTTGAACAGGGGATGAAGATGGCAGGAGAATAACGCCTTGGCTTTCTTCTTGTTGTTGGCAGGATCGCAGGAGGAAGAAGAGGTTCGAAGAAGATGTTACTTTCTTCTTGTGGAGTGGAAAAGAATAGAATGGTAGATAATTATAGGGAGATAACTTCTAGTTGTTCTTCTAAGAGCTCAATAATTATCATTAAGGCCCATTATTATTTTTAAAACCCATTTCCAATTATGAGTTTGCTTAAGGTATATAGAGATCTTATCCCTCACAGTTTTATTTACTATAACTACATTTTTAGTCATTGCTCTGGGTATCAGAGTCGGGTTTGATCCTGTGAAAATCTTTATATGTATGTGTACGTATTTATTCTTGAATTATAAGTTTAATTTGAAACTAAAATAGATAGTGGTTATACTAATTCTGATTTATTTACTTATACTTTTGTTAACATTTAGCTAATTATCACTTTTCTTTTATCAAAATTTAATTTTTATGACGAATATCTATAGTTATTCTATATATATAAATTTTTATTTTATATTTAAATTTTCGGGGTGCTACACCACGTGTCAGGCTGTGAGAGTTTGCAGTCCACGTGCCCAATCATTAGTTCCTGGGATCAGGAGCCCATTAGATAATTCCTGGAGCACGTGCTTCAGTTAATCATTCGCGAACAAGAGTCATACCGTGTTTAATTCCCTGTAAAGAGAAAAATAATGAGTCAATAAGTATGGTCAAAGTTAAGTCAATATCCTCAGACTATTGTATACTTATACAGACATCGACCAACATTGCCCCGACCGAGGCTACAGGAAATAGCACGGAATTTGTAGGCACAAAACTACACTGACCTTAGCATAGATACGTGCACAGATCTACTATGCAGAGTGAACAGGGATTTGTACAGACCTTTATGTGAGCATGAACATAATATACACTGAGGCAAGGTTTGCACCAACCCTATTATGCCTTAAACACCTAAGATATTGTTTGAACAATCACGAGCACCGGAGCAAAACATGCACTGAGGCAAGGACTTGCACCGAGTGTACATATGCACCAACGTTATGAGCCTTAGGATAGAAGATGCACTGACCATGAATAGTGATTTGTACATACCCTGACAAGCACCGATGTGAATATACTGAATCAACTAAATATACACAAATATGACTATATGCAAGATGTGCACCGACTCTAGGTGTATGTGAGACGCTAGATGAGACGCACACTTGCACTGACTTCAGGCCACCATGAGACGCAGAATAAGACGTAGAGACACGTGAGGCACATGAGACATAGAGACAGAATGCATGAAGATAGAATGCATGAGACGCAATGCATTGTGCAAGAGAGACATAATCTGATACGCAGCCATGGACTCACATAGCATGTGAGACGCAATATGAGACGTATCTACGCAAGAGATGCAGCCATAGTCAATGCAAATAGAGATGCTAAGACTTAGACGCATGAGACACTGGGTGTGCTAAGACGTGATAGAGACGCAGCCAGAGACACAAGTGCAAATGAGATGCAATGCAACGTGCTCAGACAAAACATTGCATTGACCTTGTTTGTGCTCCCTTAGACATATCATGAGACGCAAACTGAGACGCATCACATGCACTGAGACATAAATGCATCATCCTTAGATAGATTAGCACCGACATTATGTTTTGCCTTAAAGAATTAACCCTGCACTGACTTAAACATCGAAGAGCACTGACTTAGCCTGCTGAACCATGAGTATGCATCGACATAATGTGCTGAATATAAGTGAATGCATTGACCTTGAAATGCACATTGATGAGGTCTGCACGGACCTTGATCCCTACAATGCTTATGAGCTAAAGTGCAGCCAACAAACTATACCGAGATGCATTGACACTGAACAATTTGCACTGGCCTAACATGTATTCAGACTGAACAGTGGATATGCAAAATACACAATCAATACATATCAATCAGTCGCTTATTTCATGCAGAAATCTACTGACTCATAGTGTTTGCTATCATCAAAACCACAGGGGCACAACACTAGTTTCTACACGTCCTGTGCTAAACCAGCGACTTCTCGCCCTTCATTCTCCCTAATCTCTTGACCTAAATCCATGAAATTTGGAGAGTAGATAAAAGATATAAAGCGGAACAAATAGTTCTAAGGACATAACTCGAACTAACCTCCTTTAGGGCTTCTAATCTCTTGAGCTCGAACTAACCTCCTTTAGGGCTTCTAATCTCTTGATCTTCACTAGACCTGCGCACTGGTTCCTGCACCGTCTGCAGCGAGATAGAAATTTTGGGGGCTTGTATCTCTTCAAGGACTCGACCTCCTAGTATGAAAATTTGAGAAAAGTTAGACAATAGTAAGGAGAATAAAATCGTTAAAAGGTCTATCTTGAGACAGAGCCTCCTTACCCTTGAAAAACACGATCAAACATTAGGGTTCGCGTCGGTTAGAACTGAACTCAATTTATAGGGTTCACATAGGGTTTAAGAGATTAGATCGAACCTAGAGTCCTAAATTGGAGTAGAATTGATCCCTAGAGAGTCTTCTATACCAGGTAGCTTCGATCTAAGGTGATTTGGTCGCCAAAGATCTAAGCTTTTCACGTTTCTATAACTCACGGATCTAGGGTTGTTTAGCGGTCATAACCAGACCGTTAAGGCGCACTTGACGGTCTCATGATAGACCGCTACGTGGCGCTTACTCCGAAAAATTTAGATTTTCCTATTTATCTCTTTACTTGGCCTAATTATCTAGAAATTAATCCCTATTACGATTCTATAATTGGGCTTGGGCCTAAAGGGTTAGATTTTGTTATTTAGGTGGATTTAAATCTAACAGAATATATGGGTCTTTAAATAATTATTAAATAGACCTTTACTTCTTAAATAGCCCATTAAGTCTACTTAATGCATAATATTTATATTAACTCCTCAGAAAATTCTTAGAAAATTTTTGGGCGTTACACCCTCCCCCACTTAAAAGAATTTTATCCCCAAATTCAATGCATGGGTTTTTATGGAGAGTATACTTACAATCGAATAATTCTGGAAATCTTTTACGCATAGCTTCTTCCGTCTCCCATGTTGCTTCGTGCGGACAAGATTTGCTCCATTGGATCTTGACCATAGGAATATTTTTATTTCGAAGCTGACGTACCTCTTGGTCAATTATCTTGAGTGACTTCTACTTGTACGTCAAGTCTTCCTATATTTCCAAGTTATCATAAGTGATGACGTGGAACGGATCATGGACGTACCTTTTTAGCATCGAGACGTGGAAGACATCATGAACTCTTGCTAATTGAGGAGGTAAGGCTAGTCGATAAGCAACCTCACCAACCCTTTCAAGAATTTCAAAAGGGCCTATAAACCTTGGAGTAAGTTTTCCTTTGATGTTGAATCTTCGGATACCTCGACCTAGGGAAACCTTGAGGAACAAATGGTCTCCTATTTGAAATTCCAGGTCACGCCTTCGATTATCAGCATAAGACTTTTACCTATCTTGAGGCACCTTGAGTCTTTCCTGAATCAGCTTAACTTTTTCAATAGTATCCCAAATGAGTTCCGGGCCTAGAAATTGCTTTTCCCTGATCTCGCTCCAGCATATAGCTGAGCGACAACTCATGCCGTATAGAGCTTCAAATACTTAATGCTAGCTTGATAGCTATTATTATAGAAAATTTTCACTAAAGGTAAGTGGTCGTGCCAATGCCCACCAAAATCAAGTACTGTTGTGTCCCTATGATTTTGATGATGTCTCACACTATAAATCATTTCTTTATCTCAAGATAATCTCATGTTTCATCATGTAAGTGAATGGGTTATACAGTAAGGGAATGTCCTGTTCAATTGAACAATTTGACCAAATGAATTTTAGTGTTGCCTGAGTCTTAATGTCTTGATGGTTTCAACACTATGAATTTTTGTGAACAAAAATGTTTCTCTGTGTTAACGTAAATCCTCGAGCCACTTCAGGTAATTTTGGGAATTATTTTCGTGTCACTTAAGCCACACTTCGTGTTGCTTTCCCTCACCAACACGAAATGATTTCGTGTCGTCTGAGCGTACAACACTTCGTGTTGATTTCCATGCTTGACAGGAAAACTTGTATGAGGTAATACTTCGAGTTGTTCTTCTGCTTCCACAGTTTCATCACGTGTTGTTGAAGAACGTGTCTATCTCATGTCTTCGTGTCGTGTTTTCTAGACCTCGTGTCTTTGTCGCTTTGTGACCTCATCTCGTGTCATTTTTTCTCTCTGCTTGTTTAACTTCGTGTCACCTACTGTTGCTCCTCGAGTCGTTTTGTTTTAGTGTCACTGCTTCATCACGTGTCGCGATAGCCGTGTCACTCTTCTGACTTCGTGCTGTTTTCTGTACCACCCCGTGTTACCCTTATGTCTTCGAGTCCTCTGTATTCGTGTCATTTATAGTTATTTGTCTTCGTGTCGTGGTCAGCCCGTGTCGCCTCGTCTTCGAGTCGTTCATTCGAGCTATTTTGTGCTCGAGTTGTTTTTCTTATGTTTTCAAGTGTTGTTTCACTTCGTGTCGTCTTTTGTTGCCGTTTGTTAGTTCGTGTTGTCTTTCTGACCCAGTGTACTTTTTGCCTTGTGACCACACCTAGTGTTGGTTTCTGTTTTTCGTCTTCGAGTTGGTTTCAGTCCGTGTTGTCCTCGTCTTCATATCGTTAGTTGTTTCTTCGCGTACTGAACACTGCAGCACCTCGTGCTGTTGAATGTACCACCTCGTGTCACCCTTATGTCTTCGTGTTGCCTTTCCTAGACCTCGTGTCCTTCTTGTTTTATAACCTCACTTCGTGTCGTTCTCCTCGTTGTGTCTGTTCTGTTACAGTGTATCTCGTGTCGTTCTTTTCCTATCTCGTGTACTGGTCACGTCGTGCTGTTATCATATACCTCATGCAGCTTTAGTTTTAGTGGCCATACTGCGTGTTAATGGTTTTTATCTTCTTACAGGTACGAGGAAGATTATTCCCAAATAAAGGGGGTGCACGTGATCCAAGACAAGAGGAACCAATCCAATGAGGTCACGTGGCAGGAAGGTTCTGGATCGAGCGTGGGAGGCACACGCGTTTTGTGCCCTATCCACCTGCTGCCGCTATAAATAGAAACCTTCGTCCACCGATGAAGGTGATCAGAGCCAAGAAAGAAAAGGCAGTATTGCAGAGAGCTCGATCCAGCAGTAAAGAGAAAGAAAAAGAGAGATAGCAGTGGAGAGAAAGAAAAAGAGAGATAGCAGTGAAGAGAGAAAGAGAGTTTGCAGTATCGGGTTTCTGAAATTGCTTCCCAGGAAGCTACATTTGTATTAACTCTCAGTATCGAATGTTTTCTCGATCAGTCTTTAGTTTCTTTTCTGATTTTCTTTATGTGTTCTTCGTCTATTTCTGATCTGTTCCCCTCCGGTGTGTGGAGGAAGGGAGTCTAACTCCGGTTTCCCTCTGGGTTGCAGAGGAAGAGAGATCGCTGATCTCTGGTGTTGCTAGTGACGGGTTGTCATTAGCAGGTTCCCTCCGGTGTGTGGAGGAAGGGAGAGGCACTCTCCGGTTCTGTTCGTGCTGGGTGCTAGAACAGGTTACAAGCTCTGTGGGTAGCAGAGCTTGGTTGAGGGATTTGTCTCCCTTGGGTTTTCAAGCTGTTTGGCAGCAAGTTGTTCGCAGACTGAGTCTGCTGTGCTCTAGCAGTGGCTAGTGGAATCCTCACTCTAGTTGGAGTGAGGGGTGGATGTAGATTGCGGACTGCAGTCGAACCACCTAAAAACCGGTTGTCTTCTCTGTGGTTTGCGATCTTTATCAGCGCTCTCTATCTGCTTGTCTCTTCGACTAGTTGTGTGTTCAGCTCTTAATCATCATTTTCTTATTCGATCTTGATTGGTACCTGCATTTGCAATTCTTTGTGTGCTAGTTTAGAAGGGGCATAAGCGGTAGATTTATTTTCTCGCCTAAGCTTTGCAAATTGGGAGTGATCTATTCATCCCCCCCCTTCTATATCACTCTCGCTGCGCTAACATTTGGTATCAGAGCAGGTTTACGCCATGTGGACGAACAATCAAGCAAATGGCAGTGGTCCTAGAACCTTCATGGCCGAAGGTCAATCCATTAGTCGCCCTCCGTTTTTTGATGGTAATAACTATCTGTTTTGGAAGAACAGGATGGAAGTGTTCATCAGGGCTCAGAGTCACAAACTGTGGAGAGTAATCACGGTGGGGCCATATGATCTGCCACCAAACGAAGACGCTTGGACAGATGACCATGTCAAGCTATCCTCTCTCAACTGGACGGCACTGAACATCATCCAGTGTGCTGTTCATCCGGAAGAATATGCCCGTATCTCAGCCTATAAGACGGCCAAGCGAATGTGGGATGAGCTGCAATTGATCTATGAAGGTACAGCTCAAGTGAAAGCTTCGAAGGTAAATCTCTACACCTCCAAGTATGAAATGTTTAAGATGAATGCAGATGAGAATATAACCGAAATGTATGCCAGGTTATCCTTGATCACTAACACTCTTAAAGGGCTAGGGAAGGATCTTGCTGAGGCAGATATAGTCAGGAAAATCCTTAGATCTTTATCCCCGGCATGGCACACTAAGGCCATTGTGATTGAGGAGTCAAAAGATTTGACTGTCTTAACTGTGAATGAACTCATAGGATCCCTGATGACCTATGAGATGAACTTCCAAGGAGGTGGAGAAGGTAGTGAGAGGAAGGGTAAAAATGTAGCTCTAAGAGCTTCCCGCAACAAGGGTAGTAAAAGTGGGAGCAGCAGCAGTAGCCCCGAGTCTGAGTCCGAGCTTGAAGGTTTTTCAGATCTCGACCAGGGGGAGCAGGCTATGCTCACTCGTCAGTTCAGAAAGTTTCTGAGGACAAAGGGGAAGACCTTTAGGAAGAAGAACCCACACTCTTTTAACAAGAATGCTGAGTTTACCAATTACAGGGATAGAAATCCTAAGAAACTGACTTGTTTTAACTGTAACAAACAGGGACACATGAAAGGCGAATGCCCAGAACTCCAGAAGAAAGGTCCCTATCTTCAGAAGAAGTTCACAAAGGTGCAGAAGAAGAAAAAGCCACAGGCGATGGTCTGCACATGGAGCGAGGAAGAAGAAAATCCCGAAGACACTTCCTCGGAGGAATATGAAGAAGGAATTTGTCTTATGGCAAACAGTGAAGAGGAGGTAATAAACGTTTTTGAAAATTTCTCAATTGATGACTGGGAGGATGCTTATGGTGACTTGCTAGATAAATTTAATTCACTTAGCAAAGAGCACAGAGTTCTGAAAAGAAAATTTAACACAAATGTTGAAGAACAAACTCTGGTCTGTGAGGAAAATGCAAAGCTAAAAGAACAACTAGAAGAAATGACCTCACAAAGGAAAGAGAATGATAAGCTTAGGGGAGAAATCCAAGAAAGTAAAAAATAGCTCAATGAATTCAAAACTAAAATTGAAGAAAGCATGAGTGAAATCAGAATGAATTCAGAGAAATATGAAGCTGTGAAGAAAGTAAATGCTGAACTCCTAAAGAATTCTGAGTTTCTTCAAAAGGAGCTGGAAGACAAACAGAAAGTCTTAGAGAAGTTTGTCCAAGGAAAGACTAGCCTAGATGCTATACTAGGAACTAGGGTCAATTTCAATAAGGAAGGTCTAGGCTATGACCCAACCAACAAGAGACCCTTGCAATTCAAGACCATCACCTTCTGTCCAGAGAAGGGAAAAGAAAAGCTGGACACACCATCCAGCTCAAACAGCTCTAAGAAAACTCAAAGTCCTAAAGAGAACACAACAACCAGTACTGGACAACCATTCAAGATTGGAATGAACTTTATGAAGAATAACATTAAGTCCATTCACCAGAACACAAATGGTAGCTGGACCAAGAAAACAAATCAGAATAAGAGCTGGAATTATAACAATCAGATGGGTCCAAACAAGACCTACTGGAGGAACAACTTTCATGGTCAAAGATATACCAATCAACAAGCCTACAGGAAATTTCCTAGGAATAGGAAGACCAATGAAAGGAATAGAACTCATTTCCCCAGTTCAGCTGGATTGAACTTTAATAAACCAGAAAGGAGGGTGCCAGAGAAAACCATGCTGAAACAAATCTGGGTACCCAAACACTTGATCAGAGATTTAAACAATGTACTTGGACCCAACTCATCTTGGGTTCCAAATCACTCTGCTTGATATACTTGTGTAGGTCGGCCTGGCAGCTGAAGACAACAAGTGGTACCTCGACAGTGGCTGCTCCAGGCATATGACAGGAGACCGATCCAAGTTCAGCAAGATAGAGATGAAGCCAGGAGGTCTGGTCAAGTTTGGAGGAAAGAACAAAGGTAAAATAATTGGAGTTGGCACAGTAGGTAAGTCTTCCACAAACTCCATTGAAAAAGTCTTACTTGTGGAAGGGCTACAACATAATCTGATCAGCATCAGTCAGTTATGTGACAAGGGTCACAAGGTTGTTTTTGATGATACTTCATGCAAAATCTTTGAAATAAATTCTGATGAGGTTAAATTTGTAGCCAACCGGATTAATAATGTCTACATTGTAGACTTAAATGAGAAATCTGAATCTACTATTTGTTTATCTGCTAACTCTGAAATTGATGCTTTTGAATGGCATAGACGTCTAGGTCATGCTAGCTTTTCTACTTTAAATAAACTGGTCAAACTTGATTTAGTTAAAGGCATGCCTAGAATTAAATTTAATTCCATTTCAAAATCATGTGATGCCTGTGCTCTAGGCAAACAGACCAGAAACTCTTTCAAATTAAGATCTGAGCCATTGTCTTCTAGACCAATGGAACTTCTTCATATGGATCTCTTCGGTCCAACCAGAACTCAGAGTCTTAATGGTAACAGGTTTGGCTATGTCATCATAGATGACTTCTCCAGATATTCATGGATATTTTTCTTAGCAAATAAGAGTGATGCATTTCAAAAGTTTAATCTATTTTTCAATAAGGTCAAACAAGAAGGAAAGTTCAAGGTTAGTTCTATTCAATCTGATCATGGAGGTGAGTTTGAAAATTCCATGTTTACTGAACTTTGTGACAAAGAAGGACTAACTCACAGGTTTTCCTCTCCCAGGACACCTGAACAGAATGGGATCGTGGAGAGAAGAAATAGAACAGTGGTGGAGATGGCCCGAACCATGTTGATTGAAAGTAAGTTACCTAGAAGGTTTTGGGCAGAAGCGGCCAATACAGCAACCTACATAATCAACAGGGCCATGGTAAGACCCATACACAAGAAAACACCCTATGAGCTTCTAAAAGGTAAGAAACCAAACTTGTTTCATTTCAGAATTTTTGGAGCAAAATGTTTTATTCATAACAATGATAAGAAAGATTTAGACAAGTTTGAAGCCAAGAGTTCACCTGGAATATTCTTGGGTTACTCAGAAGTGTCAAGGGCATATAGGGTATTTAATGTATCAGATCAGAAAGTGGAAGAATCTCCACACATTCTTTTTAGTGAAAAGAAAGATGTTTCTAATGTTGAAAATCTTGACAGGGACTCCAATCATGGTGGAGATTTTCTGGAAAACCAACAAGAAGAAGAGAAGACTCAGCAGAATGGAGAAACAAATTCCCAAAATCAGGAAGGTCAAAGAGAAACAGGTGAGTCTTCAACAAATATTAGATTCCTTAAAGACCATCCGTTAGATAATGTCATAGGCAATCCTGAAGAACCTCTAAGGACTAGATCTCATTTTAGAAATGTGAATAATGACGACCTAATTGCTTTAGTCTCACAAATTGAACCCAAAACAGTAGAAGAGGCCTTAGCTGATCAAGGTTGGGTAAATGCTATGAGTGAGGAATTAGGTCAGTTTGAAAGGAATAATGTCTGGGAGCTTGTCCCAAGACCAGATGGTATTAATGTCATAGGAACCAAGTGGGTGTTCAAAAATAAGATGAATGAAGATGGAATCATCTCGAGGAACAAGGCCAGACTAGTAGCCAAAGGCTACTGTCAGAATTCGGTGTAGACTTTGATGAATCTTATGCACCAGTTGCTAGGATGGAAGCCATAAGATTGTTGCTTGCCTTTGCATGCTCAAAGAACATTAAACTCCAACAAATGGATGTTAAAAGTGCTTTTTTAAATGGAGTTATTAAAGAAGAAGTCTTTGTTGAACAACCTCTGGATTTCAATTTTCTCCTCAACCTAACCAAGTTTTCAGGTTAAACAAAGCCTTGTATGGTCTAAAGCAGGCTCCAAGAGCTTGGTATGAAAGATTATCTGAATTTCTGATCAGCAAGGGCTACAAAAGAGGTAAAGTTGATCAGACTTTATTCACCAAGGGCATGAGTAAAGATCTCATCATAGTTCAGGTATATGTAGATGACATTGTATTTGGATCAACTAGGCATGAACTATGTGATGAATTTTCTACCATGATGTCTGCTGAATTTGAGATGAGCTTGGTTGGTGAACTAAAATATTTTCTTGGATTGCAGGTACAGCAGCTAGAAGATGGGTGCTTCATCAACCAAACCAAATACACAATGGAATTGTTCAAAAGGTTTGGCATGGAAAACTTAAAGCACATTACTACACCCATGGGCACCAATACATCATTGGATGCAGATGAGACAGGTAAAGAAGTAAATGCCAAACTTTATAGAGGTATGATTGGATCACTTCTTTACTTAACAGCCTCTAGACCTGATATACAATTCAGTGTAGGAATGTGTGCAAGATATCAGTCTAGACCCACTGAACTACACTTAGCTGCAGTTAAAAGAATCTTCAGATATTTGTCAGCTAGTCACTCTCTTGGTTTATGGTTTCCTGCTTCTCGCACATTGAATCTAGTAGCATACACAGATGCTGACTATGCAGGCTGTAAACTAGACAGGAAAAGCACAAGTGGCCATTGTGAATTCTTGGGTGAGTGTTTAGTATCTTGGGGCTCCAAGAAACAACATTATGTGGTCCTCTCCACTGCAGAAGCTGAATATGTGGCTGCAGGGAGTTGTGGAACACAAGTAATATGGATTAAACACCAACTTCAGGACTACCAAGTAGACCTGGGGTGCACACCTACTTACTGTGATAATACAAGTGCCATCAATCTTGCTAAAAATCCTGTTTTGCATTCTCGAACAAAACATATAGAGATAAGACATCATTTTATAAGAGATGAGGTGTCTAAGAATAATTTTGAACTGATTCATGTAGGAACAGATAATCAGATTGCTGATATTTTCACAAAACCTCTGGATAATGAAAAGTTCACTACATTAAGAAGAGAGTTAGGCTTATACAAAGTGTCTTAATTATGAAGTTTGTTCCTATTGTGAGGGGGAGGTTTGTCTATCTGTTGGTTAGCCTTCTTGCTTGCTGGTTTAAGGGGGAGTTCGGAATGCTCACTGGTTAGCTTTCAGAATGCTCTAAATTGAGGGAAGCCTTGAGATTTTGCTGAAATGTTTTATTGAGGTATGCTATGTCTTAGGGGGAGCTGAGTTGTAATGTGAGAAGAGAAGTTCTTTGACAAACTCAAAAGGAGTGTCCAGATGTGTATCTCTGCTGGTTTTTCATGACTAATCTAGTGTAGTTCTCTCAGACAGTAGAGTGTCACTTATCTCTTAAGTCAATAAGTCAGTGTCTCTAAAATCCAATTAGAATCTTTCCTTTGGCACTCACTCAAAGATCTGGACTAATTGCATAAAGTATATCTTCCTACATTGTCATTGATTATGGTTCAGGCCAAAAACACGTATGTCTTGATATCTGACCCAATCAACTTGAAATCTAGACTTCAAGACTCTATACAAGAAAAGTCCTTCTCTTTTGGTATTGTCTTCAATCATTCTATCTCTTTAACTCAAGGGCTTAACTGAACAAACATGTTCTGTTTTTGATCACTGAGAAACTGGGAGCTTCATCAATGAAATGAATATTTCTCCCAAGTCATGAGGTGTCAGATACTTAAAATAAATGAAAAGTCATGACAGAGCAATGGTGGCTTGCTGGTGAGTAACTGGGGACTCTGGCCTCTAATCAAGGTGTCTCCTCATGTCAAAAGCCACAGTTACTAACTCTGTTCCTTAAAAACAAAAAAAACAAAAAGGGGAAGTAATGAGGTACTCACTCTGAGTAACTGGGGATTCAGGCCTCTGATCAAGGTGTCTCTCTAATGTCAAAAGAAGTGATCTACCAACTTACTCATTGATCTTCTTGGAAATCATCTCCAACAAACATTCCTTGTTGTTATGCAACTAATGGATTGCTTGTCCTCAATACCTTGAGAACACCTCTCTGATTTAGACTCTTGCTGTCTTGTGGAATAGTTGAATGATCAGCTCTATTTTGCCATACATGTCAACTCCTGCTCTACATCATACACTATGTATGCTGATATACTCTTCATAATTCTATTTCTCCATTGTGTACTGAAGCTTAAAGAATCTTCTCTTGATGTTAGAACCTCACTTATTTTCTTAAGACCTATTCGTGACTTTCTGCACTAAGATCGTTACTGCACTTCTTCTTCATGTCTCCAGCATTGTTATGTCTTCTGCATTTCTTTTTGCTGATGTCAAAGGGGGAGAGAGGTTCTGCTATATCAATGATTTAATCAGTTGGTTGTGGCTAGTCGCCTTGGGGAAGTTCCTGATTATGAGTTGTGGGGGAAATGAGAGTGAGTTAATGAGAGTGAGTTGTAGGGTTTGTCTAATTCATTTGCATGAGCATTCTAATTCATTTGCATGAGCATGCTTTGAATTTAATCTGTTGTTGCAGATGGTATTGATTTCATGTTACATCCTGATAAACCTTGATATTGCCTGATTCATAGTGTTGCCATCATCAAAAAGGGGGAGATTGTTGTCCCTATGATTTTGATGATGTCTCACACTATAAATCATTTCTTTATCTCAAGATAATCTCATGTTTCATCATGTAAGTGAATGGGTTATACAGTAAGGGAATGTTCTGTTCAATTGAACAATTTGACCAAATGAATTTTAGTGTTGCCTGAGTCTTAATGTCTTGATGGTTTCAACACTATGAATTTTTGTGAACAAAAATGTTTCTCTGTGTTAACGTAAATCCTCGAGCCACTTCAGGTAATTTTGGGAATTGTTTTCGTGTCACTTAAGCCACACTTCGTGTTGCTTTCCCTCACCAACACGAAATGATTTCGTGTCATCTGAGCGTACAACACTTCGTGTTGATTTCTATGCTTGACAGGAAAACTTGTATGAGGTAATACTTCGAGTTGTTCTTCTGCTTCCACAGTTTCATCACGTGTTGTTGAAGAACGTGTCTATCACATGTCTTCGTGTCGTGTTTTTTAGACCTCGTGTCTTTGTCGCTTTGTGACCTCATCTCGTGTCATTTTTTTCTCTCTGCTTGTTTAACTTCGTGTCACCTACTGTTGCTCCTCGAGTCGTTTTGTTTTAGTGTCACTGCTTCATCACGTGTCGCGATAGCCGTGTCACTCTTCTGACTTCGTGCTATTTTCTGTACCACCCCGTGTTACCCTTATGTCTTCGAGTCCTCTGTATTCATGTCATTTATAGTTATTTGTCTTCGTGTCGTGGTCAGCCCGTGTCACCTCATCTTCGAGTCGTTCATTCGAGCTATTTTGTGCTCGAGTTGTTTTTCTTATGTTTTCAAGTGTTGTTTCACTTCGTGTCGTCTTTTGTTGCCGTTTGTTAGTACGTGTTGTCTTTCTGACCCAGTGTACTTTTTGCCTTGTGACCACACCTAGTGTTGGTTTCTATTTTTCATCTTCGAGTTGGTTTCAGTCCGTGTTGTCCTCGTCTTCATATCGTTAGTTGTTTCTTCGCGTACTGAACATTGCAGCACCTCGTGCTGTTAAATGTACCACCTCGTGTCACCCTTATGTCTTCGTGTTGCCTTTCCTAGACCTCGTGTCCTTCTTGTTTTATAACCTCACCTCGTGTCGTTCTCCTCGTTGTGTCTGTTCTGTTACAGTGTATCTCGTGTCGTTCTTTTCCTATCTCGTGTACTGGTCACGTCGTGCTGTTATTATATACCTCATGCAGCTTTAGTTTTAGTGGCCATACTGCGTGTTAATGGTTTTTATCTTCTTACAGGTACGAGGAAGATTATTCCCAAATAAAGGGGGTGCACGTGATCCAAGACAAGAGGAACCAATCCAATAAGGTCACGTGGCAGGAAGGTTCTGGATCGAGCGTGGGAGGCACACGCGTTTTGTGCCCTATCCACCTGCTGCCGCTTTAAATAGAAACCTTCGTCCACCGATGAAGGTGATCAGAGCCAAGAAAGAAAAGGTAGTATTGCAGAGAGCTCGATCCAGCAGTAGAGAGAGAAAGAAAAAGAGAGATAGCAGTGGAGAGAAAGAAAAAGAGAGATAGCAGTGAAGAGAGAAAGAGAGTTTGCAGTATCAGGTTTCTGAAATTGCTTCCCAGGAAGCTACATTTGTATTAACTCTCAGTATCGAATGTTTTCTCGATCAGTCTTTAGTTTCTTTTCTGATTTTCTTTATGTGTTCTTCGTCTATTTCTGATCTATTCCCCTCCGGTGTGTGGAGGAAGGGAGTCTAACTCTGGTTTCCCTCTGTGTTGCAGAGGAAGAGAGATCGCTGATCTCTGGTGTTGCTAGTGACGGGTTGTCATTAGCAGGTTCCCTCCGGTGTGTGGAGGAAGGGAGAGGCACTCTCCGGTTCTATTCGTGCTGGGTGCTAGAACAGGTTACAAGCTCTGTGGGTAGCAGAGCTTGGTTGAGGGATTTGTCTCCCTTGGGTTTTCAAGCTGTTTGGCAGCAAGTTGTTCGCAGACTGAGTCTGTTGTGCTCTAGCAGTGGCTAGTGGAATCCTCACTCTAGTTGGAGTGAGGGGTGGATGTAGAAATTGGACTGCAGTCGAACCACCTAAAAACCGGTTGTCTTCTCTGTGGTTTACGATCTTTATCAGCGCTCTCTATCTGCTTGTCTCTTCGACTAGTTGTGTGTTCAGGTCTTAATCATCATTTTCTTGTTCGATCTTGATTGGTACCTGCATTTGCAATTCTTTGTGTGCTAGTTTAGAAGGGGCATAAGCGGTAGATTTATTTTCTCGCCTAAGCTTTGCAAATTGGGAGTGATCTATTCATCCCCCCCCCTTCTATATCACTCTTGCTGCGCTAACAAGTACACATGCTCGGAGCATATCTTCCACCACCTGATTGGTTCTTTCAGTTCGCCCATCAGTTTGTGGGTGGAATGCGGTGCTAAAATTCAACCGGGTCTCTAATGAATGTTGTAGACCCTTCCAGAATTGAGATGTAAATCGAGGGTCTCGATCAGATATAATGGTGATAGGGACTCCATGCAGTTTCACAATCTCTTTTACATATAAGGCAGCCAAGATATCCACGGACCATCGACTCTTAATGGGTAGGAAGTGAGTCGACTTGGTCAAGCGGTCAATAATCAACCAAATGCCGTCATGTCCTCCTTTTGATTTAGGTAGACCCATGACAAAATCCATCCCTATACTTTCCCATTTTCACTTGGGAATATTTAAGGGATGTAACTTTCCAGCGGATTTTTGATGTTCTACCTTAACTTGTTGACAAGTGAGACAACGTGACACATAGTCTGCTACTTCTATTTTCATATTAGGCCACCAATAATGTTTTTTAAGGTCTTGGTATATCTTAGTAGCCCTAGGGTGAATGGCATACCTTGATTTATGTGCTTCATCCATAACCAACTTCTTAGTATCAATATGATCTGGGACACAGATTCGACCTCGGAATAGCAATCTTCCGTTTGTGGTCATAGAGAAATTGGGCCGTTGATCAATATTATCCTTGACCTCCATCAGTGCCAGATCATTCTCTTGCAACTTGACCAGGTCTTCTATGAATGTGGGTTGTGACCGAATATTGGCAATAAAGCATTCTTCTTTCTCCTCACAAATATCTAGGTTTAGTTGGGCAAACTTAGTAATGAGATTAGTCATACCTTTCATAAGGCTTGATAACATTCCCATTAGTTTCCTGCTGAGCACGTCGGCTACAACATTTACCTTGCCCGGATGATATTGGATGGCGAAATCGAAGTCCTTAAGATATTCCATCCATCACCTTTGTCTCATGTTTAGCTCCTTCTAAGAAAAGAGATATTTCAGACTTTTACGGTCTGAATACACCATGAACTTCTCTCCATAAAGATAGTGACGCCAGATCTTTAGAGCAAATATAACGGCAGCTAGTTCCAGATCATGAACTGGATAATTCTCCTCGTGCCACTTCAGTTGCTTGGAAGCATAGCAAATTAGAATGCCATTTTGCATAAGAACGCACCCAAGGCCAATGCCTGATGCATCCGTGTATACTTTGAATCCACCGCCTTCGACAGGCAGTGCCAAAATAGGGGCAGTGGTGAGATGTTCCTTGAGAGTCAAGAAACTATCCTCGCACTCTGTAGTCCATACAAATGGATTTTTCTTTCTAGTGAGTCTTGTTAAAGGCACAGTGATTTTGGAGAAATCTTTGATGAACCGCCGATAATAACCAGCCAGACCAAGAAAACTTCTAATTTCAGATATAGTCATCGGTCGGCTCTAGTTCTTGACAACTTCTACTTTAGAAGGATCCACGACAATTCCTTCTTTGGAAATAGCATGGCCAAGGAAAGAAACCTCCTTTAGCCAGAATTCACATTTATTTAGCATGGCATACAATTGATGTTCCCTTAATGTTTGTAAAGTAGTTCTCAGATGTTCCTCATGTTCTTTTTTTGTTTTAGAATAGATAAGGATGTCATCAATTAATATGACCACAAAGCGGTCGAGATATAGCCTGAAGACATTGTTAATGAGTTGCATAAATGCTACGGGGGCGTTGGTTAACCTGAATGGCATAACCACAAATTCATATTGTCCGTATCTAGTACGGAAAGCTATCTTGTGGAAGTCCTCTTCCTTAATCTTTAGCTGATGATAGCCAGACCTGAGGTCAATTTTGGAGAAATATTCCGCACCGGAGATCTGGTGGAACAGCTCATCAATATGCGGCAGCGGATACTTGTTCTTGATGGTGAGTTGATTCAACTGCCAGTAATCGATGCACAGCCTGAGGGATCCATCCTTCTTCCTGACAAATAAGACCGGCGCACCCTAAGGGGATGTGCTAGGTCAAATAAAACCTTTTTCTAGCAACTCTTGAAGTTACTTTTTCAATTCCTTGAGCTCCGTGGGGGACATCCTGTAAGGGGCCTTTGACACAAGTGCTGCTCCAGGTGTGAGTTCAATGGAAAAGTTAACCTTCCTCTCGGGTGCTATACCGGGTAAGTCTGAAGAAAAGATGTCCGAAAATTCTTTTACAACGAGCATTTCTTCTATAAGGATTTCCTTGGACTCGGTAATGACAACGGAAGCAAGAAAAGATTCACACTCTTGTGAGATGAGTTTACAGGCGTAAAGTGAAGAAACAAGAATAGGGTGCTTCCTATACTTAATGCTAAGGAACAAAAACTTTGGAAAATCTAGTTTATGAAAGAAATCTGCCTATTACGATAATTAATGTCAGCATAATGGTCACAAAGCCAATCTACTCCCAATATGGCATTGTAGCCCTCTATATCGAGGCATACGAGATTTGCAGGGAGATTGTGGCCTTCGATGATAACCTCACTATCGGGGAGATAAGTTTCAAGTTCTGTTCCCGAACCTAAGGGCATGCTTATAATTAAATTTGAAAGTAATGGGACAGGTGAAATTGGCAAGATTTTTGTAAAAGTACTAGAAACGAAGGAATGAGAGGCACCAGTATCAAACAACACAAATGCAGGGTGCGAGTAAATTTAGACGGTACCTTCCATCACTTCCCCTTTTTCGGTAGCTTCCTCGTCCACAACCGCATTGAGACGAGCCTGACGCCTTCGCCCGCCGTCATTCTTTGAAGGTTGTTCTTTTATCAAGGGGCAATCGGGCATGCGATGCTCCCGACATCCCCCTCTTAAGCAAGTGCCATGACGCTTCCAACATTCCTCGGCCGTATGGCCGAATTTCTCACAAAATGTGCAAGCCGCCATGACTTGCTTATCTTCCTCCTTCATCCTCTTATTCTTGTAGTAACTGCTTCCACTCCCATTCTGGGATCTCTTCTTACTATCACGGGATTTGTAGGGTTCCGTGATGCTGAACTTCTCCTTCCTTCTGCGCCGATCCATCTTTCGGCTTGATTTCTCTTCTTTGCCTTTAAGCTTCTCGACCTTTTCCAAGGTTCTTTCATATAAATTGGCTCGTTGGACCATCTCTGCATAGGTCCGAATATTTTACGAGCCTAGTTGTTGAATGAAGACGGGCCTCAACCCATCTAGAAAATGGTTAGCTTTTAGTATATATGTGCTCACCAGATGTTCGGCATAAGGGGCCAAACGGGAGAATTGGAGTTCGTATTCCGCCACGGACATCATGCCTTGGTGTAGAGAAGTAAATTCTGCAGTCTTCCTCTTCTTTACGTGTTTGGAGAAGTATTTTGCCCGAAAGAGTGTAAGGAACTCATTCCACGTAGGCTGAGCATTCTGGAGTTGAGCCGAAATGGTTTTCCACCACGTACGTGCATCCTTGTTTAACTCGAAGGTGGCAAGACGGACCTTTTCTTGATCTGCACACTGCATGACATTAAAGATTCTCTCTATCTCATCTATCCAATTCTTTGCTTCGTCTGGATTAGCGGAGCCAGAAAACCGTGAAGGATTCAAGCTTCAAAAATTGCGGTGTAAATCGCGAGCATCGACCCTTGCGCCAGCTTGGGGCATGTTCTGTAAAGCCTGGGTAAGACCAGAAAGCATTTGTTGCATTGCATCCCAGTTGACACGGTGAGCCATTGTAATAATAAGGTACCTGTGAAAATAACCAATAGTAAATTCCTTATGGAATTAAGGAAGGTTAATCTAGAGAAATTTGCTTAATTTAATATCTTAGCCCAGCTCTACCCAATCTCACATGGGTTGAAAATTTCTTCCTAGTCCATAGGTATGGATCCTTAACCTTGGACTTAGCCTATGACATTTTCCTAGGAATAGGTAAGTCCTGAGACCTAGGCTCTGATATCAACTTAACTGTCACGCCCCGAGCCATATGTGTACATCGAAAGTAGTCTCGGGAACGTGAATAGCCGGCAATACGCCTCAAGCTAGCAATCGAGATCAGAGCGCAATAGACATCCACATAAGATGGAATACACAATATTTGACCAAATTTCTATCTTTCATTGATAATAATGATTCAAGTATATAATGATGACTCTAGACTCAAGAAAAGTGAAAATTACATAATGACTCAATAAAGAGAAAATTACATGACAAGACTTTAGACCATCCTAATGACTAAGGACAACTATGTCTTCTCTCGATCATCATTCATCATCACTCTCGGACCCGTTACTAGAATAATCTGAATCTGACTCACTTGAATTTTCTGAAAAGATTTAAAAAGTAGGGTATGAGCACACTTGCCCAGTAGGTATCTTCGCATCAACATGGAGGCATGCTTTAACTAATTACATTTTTTCCGCTTTAATGAATAAGGTAAAAGAGATGCGACAAAACACCCGACAAAGTCTAAATAACAAGATAGGAAATATAAAGATATGAAGAATATGAACGGCCAATAGAACCAGATCAATCAAGATAATAAGACAAGTGGCCTTTCATTTAACAAGAATGTACTTCATAACCATAAAGGCTATGCACTAGAAAGTCACGAGCAAGAATGTACAAGCAAGCATGTAATTATTTGGATATTACCTCATAGTTTTCACCCGTCTATAAAAAAAAAGTACTCTCAGCGCAATGCGACGCTAGTATTCATCATACCCCATGGTTTTCAGCACGTTTTCGGCTATCTGCCGAGGGAGCTAGCTTGGAGCCCTTGGACACTGTCTGTGCCCGCTCTTGCGTCTTCAAGTTACAGATCAAGCTACTTCCATGAGAATATAATAATGTTTCGGCCAATAATGTGCATTTCAACAATAGTTCCATGATAAGGTAACCAAGGTAAAGAACGCATCGAAGTAAGACCATGAGAGTTCGAAGAAAGATTTAAATCAAGGTTGGGCCACGGAAAGAATTCGGCAGCATAACGGTACATTCTTAGATTTCCATAAGTCATTAATACTTTATTGACAAGTGCTAGGCTCCAGATAATCATTAGACCATCTAGTAACTTAGGAAAGCCAACCCAAAGGTTAAACCTTGGGTTAGAGAGGAATTTGATATAGGCGGTTGTTTACTGGACCGTGTTGATATGTTATTCCTCCTCGAGTTAAATAATATTGAAGAGATAAAAAAAGAAAAGGAGGAAAGATGAAGCTGTTGACCGTGATCGCCACCCGGTGAAAGCGCCGGGACTCGGAAGCTACGGGAGAATGCGGGTCCGTTCCTCCACTCCTCCTGGCCGGCCAGAGGGTGCGGGCCTCGTGCTTTTGGTTGCTGACCTGAAAGTAAACGGTGAAACACACAGATAAACGGAGATTAGCTAAATGATAGTGTAGTAGGTGTACTAATTGAAAGAAAGCAAAGGAAGAACATGGCCCGGCGATACCTGGAGGTTTTGAAACCCCGTTTAGGGCGCCGGAAACAGTAGGAAAGATAAGAAATGCCAACGAAATGATGTATGTGATGTGTGATGCAGTGAAGAAAAGACGTGTGTGTGGTGAGCAAACAGGGAAGGACTAGAAACACAAAAACATGAAGCGTGAAGTTCCCTGCACCGGGGGCCTGCGAGGGATGTAGAAGGCCCCCACTCCCTGACGAACGGGCGTATGCTGTATGAGATTTGGCGATGGAATTCGACAGCACTTCGTGATGGTCCCCCCTCTCTCAGAACCCGTGAGCTATATATAGAGCCCAGGGCTTCGAGCTTAATCAGGGATTAACACTGAATGATGTCGGTCAAGGACCGGTATATGATAGCATCGTGTCAATATTGCCAACGACATTCTCCTCTTAATTCGCCTGGAATCACGGGGTCTAATCTGGGTGGCCGTAACAATGACGGTCGTAAGGAGGCCGCCAAACAACTATGACGGTCTGGGAGAGGCCGTCCAATAACTATGACGGTCCTGTAAAGACCGTTCTGCTTAAAGGCGAGTCAATGCCCGGACAAACAACTTTTCGTGAAGCACGTGGCTATGACTGACTGTCGGGCCTCTAACCCCTTTTCTTGTCGGCAAATAATGACGGTCCATAGACGACCGCTATATTGACCATAACGGTTGTCATGGAGCCGTTGTTCAAAGCATATCACGAGATACAAATAACCCGGGGCAGCGTAACACAACAGCCCAATGGGGACCATTCTATTGAAAAAAACGGTTTATAACAGACCGTTAAACACAATGAGAGGGAGGGAGGCCTTCTTTGCTGGGAAGAGCCCAAAATACTGCCAGAAGAATAATCTCTCATGTGATTGACTGCTTGGGACAATAATTGAGGCGAAGGAAATGATTCGATTTATCGGTTAAAAAACGGGTGTCAACAGATGCCCCTCCTTAACGTCCGCCTTGCAAGGGAACGAGCGGAGGTGTAGTGAAGGCGTCATGGAACATGGAGTTGTAACGGAGATGAAGCGGAGTGGACTGCAAAAGCGGGCGTTAAGGCAATACGACACCCGTTTCATACCAATAAGCCATAGAAATCTTCGGGCAACCTTCGAACCAATTTGCAAGGTACTGTGGGACTGAGTGTTAAACCTGAATCTGGAGGAACTAAGGTAAAAGAGCAAGGAGCGGCCTCGTCGGCGGAAGCTGTGGTCCTAAATGAGGCGATATAGAAGCTGGCAATAGCGAAATTAAAAGGATTTTAAAACTCCAGACGAGGGAAACACTTAATTCATCAGAACCGAACAATTAGGTCCAAAGAAACACCTTCTAATTTTGGAGTGGAATTATTCCTTCGGTGGGACATGGAACACAGAAAGCAGTCAATCACACGCAAGATCATTTCTCAGGCAGACCGTAGGTCGTGAATGCTCAAAAGGTGCTTGTGATGCATGCTGGGCTAAAAGAAAGAACCATGTAAAATCGAATGCAAACCAAGGATAAAAATATAAAATACTCGAGAATATTATTGCAGAACTGAATGAGTCAGGGTCAGGACACTTCTTGCAACCACAGCGTGCAAGAGAGAACCGTCGTCCCCTGACTTCTTCCAACTTAGCGGCCTTTCCGAAGATTAGACACGCATACCTAGATCATCATGTGTTTTTGTTGACGGGGAACGTCAGATCCTGGGATGCGTGAAGAATCGACTGGTTCTCGAGATAGATATTTATTACCATATAGTAATGCAATAAGAGTTTTGAGGGATTGAGGGCCATACCTGACTTACCTGTGCAGGCGTAACGGCGGGACATTGACGTTGTTTAGCTTTAACTGCAATCAAAACTCATTGGCACATGAATTTCACAACAATGATACATTCAACAGTTAAACGGCTCAGAGGGGACCGTGCTTAAGTTGGACGGCTCATGGTAAACCGCCATATGGATTTATTAACGGTCATAGGAAGGCCGTTATTTGGTGCTGGCCGACTGAAGAACGACGGTCCATGGTAGACCGCGGACATGAGAATAGCGGTCGCCATTGGGCCGTGCTTACATGAATGACGGTCTATCGTACGACCGCCAATTAGCACGATCTTATAAGCCAAATTGAATTCCCTTTAAGCCCATTCAATCCTGGTGTGCTCTCGTGCATCATGCGTTCCAGTGGAGCGAAACACGGGATGAGACCTCCTATAAGTAAGGGGTGCTCTGCCTTCAGCCTGAACCCAACCTCTTCTTCTTCTTCTTAAGTTTCTTCCCTCTAAATCACCACCAAATCATCATGAAGAGGAGTTTTGGTGAGCATTCTTTGGGTGAGGGAAGCTATTCAGGCCCGAAGGCTGCGAGGAAGGAGCGAGAGGAGATTACACGTTTGGGTTCTATTCCTCGACACCTCAGTTCAAATCCTTCTAGAGAGGTATGTTTAAATCACTTCCAACTTGGTTCATTTGATTCTATTTCAGCTGATATCTCTTCTTTTCTGCATTATTCTCCTTGTTTCCTCCTTTTTAGCTCCTTCCTGGCTCTCGTCGATACTCTTCTCTTAAGTGGGTGGCTCCCATGGTTCGTGCCTTGCCCCTAGGGGTAACCCATATCCTTAGTTTTTGGCATTTGCAATCCTTGCTGTTCTTAGGTCGTAACTTCCAAAAGATTTCCTTTGACTGGCACAGTATTTCAGCCCTTGTAGAAATGTGGCACCCACAGACCCACACTTTTATCTTTCCATCCTTTGAGGCCACTGTCCTTTTAGAGGAAGTAGAGGCTTATCTGTCTCTCCCTAAGTCTAGGGTTGGGGAGGAGGATCTAGTGTGTCACACAGTTGCCCCTATAGATCCAGTTGCCATCTTTAGCGAGTTCATAGAAGACCCGAGTGAGATCAAGACCTTTGTGGGACCCCGTCATGTTCACCTTCTTCCTCTCAGCCAGTGGGTGGTGGCACATTGTAAGAACAAATGCGGGTGGCATGAGGCTATTGCCAAGGCTGCATCCATTTGCTTGTGTGGTGCTATCCTTTTTCCGTCAGCCGACCACGTGTTAGATCTTCCCGTCCTTAGCACCATCAGTGGTTTATGGAGAGGGCTTTCTATTTCCCAGGCTATCTTAGCCTATTTTTATGAAGGGCTTAGCTCTGCTGCCCTGAGTGGTCCACTGTTTGGTTCTATGATTCTCTTAGAGTGTTGGGTGGGCGTGAGACTGAAGTTTATCCCTAGGGCAGGCATAGAGACTGAGAGTAGGATCTTCGGGAGCCATCCACTTTCCTTTATCGGTGGCGGGTTTGGTTTCTCTTCGCAGGTGGAGTGCCGTATGGGGGATATGCGGACCAGAGAAGAATGGCGCAGGTACCTGAGTCGGCTACCCGTGGAGAGGTTCGTGATGCGGCCTAACTTCTTGGTGACTACGGAGGTCAGACTGCCCAGAGGACAGGGTCTGGATTTGAGGCTAGTGAGTGATACCGTACTGGCCGTGTATTATCCACACAGGTGCCATTTGCAGGTCGGTGTACCGCGGACCCTGCTTCCTCCGTTGTCGCACTTCCCTTCTCTTCAGGCTAGACAGATTGGCACTGAGCACGATGAGCAGAGTGTGAGGAGTGCACTAGCGATGTGGGGAATCAGCAAGGTGCGTGCCTTGCCAGCAGAGGTGGAAGAGGCGACCGAGACTCGTCAGGCGTATATCAGAGAACTGAGAGAGATGTGCCCCTGCGGGAATGCCCAGGGGAGGATTGAGTGATTGTACTTTCCCTTCCTTTTTATGATGCTTGATAAGTGAGAGTGACTTGTTTGAGAGTGAGAATTGTTTGTATCAGGAATAAAAGTTGGAGTGACCGATTTTGCCCCTTGCAGTTGTTCTGTTGTTACTTCGTCTTCTTGCTCCATCGTCCTGCACACTATTAGCAATGAAACAGGTTAAATCTGTTTTAGGCTTAGCCCCTTGCCTTGTGACAAGTGCGGAGGTAACCAGTGCTTGATTTTTGGTCAAGGGGCAAGCCTTATTAAATAAGCAAAGGAAAAGAGAAATGATAACAATGCAATGCATGCATGCCATGAATGCAAGTCATGAATATTTTTGGATTTTTTTTTAATATTTTTGGATTTTGAAATATTCAATGTTTTTGGGTTTTAAGTTTTTTTTTTTTTAAAAAAAAAACAAAAAAATATTTGTTGTTTTTGGATTTTGAAATATTTGTTGTTTTTGGATTTTGAAATATTTGTTGTTTTTTTGGGTTTTGAAATATTTGATTTTTTTTGGATTTTGAAATATTCAATGTTTTTGGATTTTGAAAACCGATGCTTCCGTAACAAGACATGCCTCCCTCGTAACCTGAGGATTCCTCCTGAGATCGGCGTGTGATTGAAGGGACCCTCCTGGCCCGAACTTTTATTTGCCTGACGGTGTTCTGCCAGGGCCACCCCCAGGGTACTCAGCTTTGTCCTGAAAAGAAAAAGAATATGGAGACAAGCTTACACCCGTCATGTGAGTTTTTAAGACTTGAATTCTTTCCTGGGTGCCCCTCAAAGCTTCGGTCTGTTGTGTCGGGGTTTTGGTGTTCGTCATCGAACCTTAAGCCACCACATTTGTCATTCTTGCTATGCCTAGTTGTTCCAATTTCCCAAATATTTTCATTCATTCATTTTTCCTTTTTGTTCTTCTTCTCTCTTTTTCTTTCTTTTTCGTGTGGCTTCAGGTCATAACGAACTGCCCCTATTTGAGACTTATCTCGTATTAGGGTACCCAGGTCAGGCATCGCCTCCTTATTTACTCCTCATTCTTGGGTTCAGCCGAAGCAAGAAACGTACAGGGACTACAACTTTCCTCCAGAGTGTGGCCCCGGGAAACGGTGTTTGGCGGAACTGGGGACAGGACCAAAGGGTCGTGTTTGTGTGTTCAGCTTCTCTCAGTGATTCTTATGAACAGGGGAAGCTTGCATTGCTAGGGAAGCACGTGGTTAGACTCTTTTTTAGGGATAGAAGCGTTTGAGATATAACCCGTTCCACGGATTTGCCAGTTCTTCTCCTTCTGAGTTCGTCAACCGATAGGCATTACCTGGATAGACTTCCTTGATGACGAACGGCCCTTCCCAGTTTGGCTGCAACTTAGCCCTTGGACCACCTGTTCGGATGAATTTCCTTTTCAAAACCATATTACCTATTTCAAACTTTCTTTCGATTACCTTCTTTTGAAAATGACGTGAGACCCGCTTTTGATAAACAGAAGCGTGATTGGCCGCATTTAACCTCTTCTCATCTAACAGTTCCAGCTGTGCTAGTAACGCCTCTCGACGCTCGTCGAGATTAAGTTCCTTATCTAGCTGCACTCTTAGGGAAGGGATGAGAATCTCATACGGGAGTACCGCCTCCATCCCATAGGTGAGAGCAAAGGGAGTCTGCCCTGTGGGAGTTCGGACAGAGGTGCGATAAGCCCATAGAGCGTCTATCAATTTATCAGCCCAATCAGCGTGCCGGTGGGATTCACACGTTTTCTTGATGATTTTAAGAAGGGTTTTATTGGTGGCTTCGGCTTGACCGTTGCCTTGTGGATAATATGGTGATGAATGATGCAATGCAATACCAAATTTCTTACAGAGGTCCTGGAGTTCTTGAGACACAAATTGTGGCCCATTGTCGGTGACAATGTCGCTTGGTACCCCGAACCGCGAGATGATGTTCTTTGTGATGAAGCGGCAAACTGTGGTAGCTTTGATCTCTGCATAGGCTTCAGCTTCCGCCCACTTCGTGAAATACTCTGTAGCGGTGAGGATGAAGGATTTCTGTTTTACTTGGGCGTTAGGGTCACCTAACGGACTGACAATATCAAAGGCCCACATGGAGAAAGGCCATGGGGCGGATAGTGGGCGAAGAGATGAAGCAGGGGCGTGGATTTTGTCAGCATGGAACTGGCACTGAAGGCACCTACGGACGTAGGTAGAACAATCTTCCTCTAGGGTTGGCCAATAGTAGCCCTGCCTAAGGATCTTCTTAGCCAATGCCTGTCCATTCACGTGACCTCCACATTCACCGGAGTGAGCAGCTTCCACTACTTTCCAAGCTTCATTGTCGTCTAAACACCGCAATAGAACTCCATTGAGAGCACGCCTGTACAATTCTCCTGCAATGATTGTATACCTCGAGGCGACTCTTCTGATAGCTTTCCTTTGTGTAGCATTGGCTTCCTCGGGGAAAGAACCATCCCGACAATATTGCTCAATCTCATGGAACCACGGCAATTCGCCTTTGCCCAATATTTCTTCCAATTCTGCTAAGGATACTTCCTTAACCTCTTCTTTAGCCGCCTTCTCTTCCACAATCTTCCTAAGGTTAGCAAACCAAGGATCTTGCAAAGAGGGAGCGTCCATCCGCTGGACCACAATGGTCTCAGTGGAACGACTAAGGGAGAAGGATAAAGAGGAAGCGAGAGATGCTAATGAATCAGCAAGAATATTTTGAGATCGGGGAACATGAACGTAGATGAGTTTGCTAAATTGTCTAGCCAAGAGTGTGACCAAATCTTGATATGGCTTCAGTTTGGGGTCACGGGTGCGATAAGTTGACAGAACTTGACGCAGCACCAATTGAGAATCTCCCATGATGTTGAGGTATCGTGCGCCTAGGAGGTAGGCGTGCTTTAGTCCAGCTAGGAGAGCCTCATACTCGGCTATGTTGTTGGTGGCAGAGAAAGAGAGCTGGTAGGCAAAAGGGACAGTGATACCTTCGGGAGTAAGGAGGACAGCGCCGATGCCACGGCCCTGGGAATTGAGCGCACCATCGAAATGTAGAGACCAAAAGGGAGGCGGATGAGAGATAACTGCAAGGTGTTCATCAGGGAATTCGTCCTGGATTGAATCAGTGTAGGGGATAGGAGAATGAGCAAGATGCTCAGCAATAGCATACCCCTTTATGGCCTTCTGGACGACGAAGGTGATATCAAATTGAGAGAGAAAGCTCTGCCAGCGAGCTAATCGACTAGAGAGGACGGGTTTCTCGAGGAGGTAGCGGATTGGGTTCATTCTAGAGATTAGCCTTACCTCATGGGCTAGGAAATAGTGTTTTAACTTCTGAACTACCCATACCAATGCTGCACTAGTCTTCTCCATGGCAGTGTACCGGGATTCGGCAGAATTGAACAATCGGGAGAGATAATATGCTGCCCTCTCTCTTCCTTCATCATCCACTTGTGCCAGGACAGCACCTAGGGAATCCTCAGCGACAGAAATGTATAGGATCAAAGGCTTTCCGGGGACAGGAGGTTGCAAGACAGGAGGGTTGGACAGATAAACCTTAAGCTCCTCATAGGCCTTCTGACATTGTTCGTTCCATTTAAACTCGGCCCCAGCCTTTAATAAGTCGTAGAATGGGCGGCATCTTTGAGAGTGTTGAGATATGAATCTTCTAACGAACTGCAAACGCCCAATCAGACCACGAAGCTCCTTAAGATTCTTAGGCGGTGGCATTTCCATTACGGCCTTTGCCTTATTAGGATCAATCTGAATCCCTCGTTTGCTAACCATGAACCCAAGTAATTTCCCGGATGCGACTCCAAAGACACATTTCTTAGGATTCATCTTCAATTGGTATTCCCTAGCCCTTTGCAACACTTTGGCTAAAATGGCGGGGTGTTCTTCTTTTGTCCTCGACTTCACCAGAATATCATCCACATAGGCCTCCATGTAGACGTGCATCATGTCGTGGAAGATGGCCACCATTGCCCGTTGATAGGTAGCACCTGCGTTCTTCAATCCAAATGGCATGACGACATAGCAGTAGGTGCCCCAAGGCGTGGTGAAGGAGGTTTTCTCTTGATCTTCTAGAGCAAGACGGATTTGGTTGTATCCTGAATACCCGTCCATGAACGAGAGAGCCTCAAACCCAGCGGTATTATCTACCAAAACATCGATGTGAGGAAGCGGGAAATCGTCTTTCGGACATGCTTTGTTTAAGTCCCTGAAATCAATACAAATTCTGACTTTGCCATCTTTTTTTATTACCGGGACTATATTGGCCACCCACTGTGGATAAAGCACAACCCTGATGAATCTGGCCTTATGTAATTTGTCCACCTCTTCTTTCATTCTCAAGGCCATATGTGGGTGGAATCTTCTGAGCTTTTGTTTAACAGGAATCGCCCCTGGCTTTAAGATTAACCTGTGTTCCACTAAAGCGGGGTCGAGACCCGGCATGTCCTCGTAGGACCAGGCAAAAGAATCGCTGTACTCTCTCAAAACCTTGATGAGCTCCTCTTCTACCTTAGGAGGGAGATCAGCTGCAATAGATATGGGCCTGGGATCCTCTTCGGTCCCTAAATTGATTTCTTTAGTGGGTTCATCCACTGCTGACGAGGGTTCGTCGAACCTTCTCAATCCTTGTGCGTATAGGTCAGCGATGTCCTCCACATCACTTTCCTCATCATCCGCTGGGTCTTTCTCGTCTACAATTTCATACACTCCTAGTCCGTCATTGCTCCACACCCGGCCTTCTGAATCCTCATCCTCTTTCAAGGAGACGGTGGTGGCTATGAATTCTGGGCATCTGAGGAGGGCCTGGCATCTCAAGGCCAGATCCTGTAGGAACCTATCGGGAATGGAACGGGAGTGACATGCCAGTGGTGGCGTTGCAGAGGTGGATGGGCTATCTAAGGGAGAACATGCTTCTACCCTGACTGACTCGACTAACCTAGGAGACTCAACTACCTGTACATCTACCCTAGGAGACAGAAAATCTAGTGGAAAAGGAGCAGGGGTTTGGTGCCCCTGGGGAGTGGATGAGCAGAAGACAGCATAGTCTTCGACTGAAATGTAAGTTTGAAAGTTGACGTTTTTTTTTGGGTATCTTCTACTACCAGAAGAGAGCAAGAAGAATCAGAAGGTGGAGGCAGAGGAAGGAGTTTTTTTGTGAAGAATTGAGGAAAGAGAGAGAAGAAGGTATCGGGGGAGAACCGCATCCCGCGAACTCGGGGGTTAGGAGAAGGAGGTGAAGATAGATCGAGTAGATCAATGGGCGGACAGTGCCCGCAATTGGAGGGAATGAATAGAATTTTTGACGGTCTCCCCGTAAAACACGGTTTGACCAGTATTGGAGGGGATCGAATCACAAAGTTTGGGTAAACTGTTGAGGCCAAATGAGCAGGAGGAATAAAGAAGGAAATGTCGGAGCTTCCTGCCTCTCGTATCTTCTGTGGCCTTATCAGAGCATGCCTAACCATGGGCATCTCTGTCTCCTTCATTTGAGTGGCTGGATCAGTAAACAGACTTGACATTTCAGCAAAATAATCTTCAAGATCCCCTACCAACCCCTGCAGAGGCGGCGGTGGGTCAGCAACAATATTAACAATGGGAGCATCTTTCTTTTCTTCCTTGGGTTGTGGCTTATTTGCGGTGCCGGGCTGTAGTGGACCCTTTACAAAGTGTTGCCGGTAGTCCCAGGTTAGTGGCCCAGAATCTGCCTGAATGGTAGTGTTATGATAGCCTAAGCCCTGACGACCCATCTTCTTGCTTTCAGAGATGGGTTTGGTCTTTCCCTGTAACCGCGCGCCGAGACCAAGGCCTGGCTGATAGCCTAGCTTCATGATCATGTCCCAGCCTTTAGAATTTTTGGGTTTAGGCTTAGCTCCGGCATTCTTGCGTGTTGTAATGGGTTTGCCTGCCGCATAAGCCCATGGGTAATTTATGTCCATGACTGACAATACTGGCCTATTGCTCGGCCATAGAGTGGGGAGAACCTGATCAGTGATGGCATCCACTGCCTGGACGGTGGAGACACTCTTGACTTTGACCACTCGCCCCTGGAAGGAGAATTTCAGGCACTGATGGGCGGTGGAAGGTACCGCTTGCAGAGCATTTATCCATGGACGACCCAGAATAGCCTTGAACATCGGATCTATGTCTAGGACGTAGAATTCCACCTCTATTTGTAACGGCCCTAGCTCAGCCTGTAATGTGATGACCCCGTGACATGCCCTTCTGGAATTGTCATAGGCGGCAATGGTTGTCGGTGTCGGCTTCAGCATACTTTCAGAAATGTTGCAGGCACGCAGAGTACTTAATGGACAAACATTTATTGAAGCCCCAGTGTCCACTAGCACTGAGTCTACCACTACCTGGTTCAAGGTGATGGTGACGCATAGCGGCATTTGGCGTGCTTCAGGGGGCGCGAGTTCGGCCTCAGAGAATGTGATAGCGGGCCCTTTGGTAACAGTAGCCAACACTGACGGCAAGCTGTCTACCGCCACATCTTCGTTCACTATGACCCTTTGCAGAAACGTCCTTAATGCTTCTTGGTGTAGAGGTGAACGTCTGATCAACTCCAAGACAGAGATCTTTGCCGGCATCCGGTCAAGATGTTGCAACAGGTCGTATGTGGAACCGGGCGCGGGGTCAACTTCATTGTCTTGTGCTGCTGAGGCTGAGATGGAGGGTATTTGGGGAGGTGCACTGGTAGAGGGGTAAGTCCTTTAAAATAACCGCCCGCTCCTGAGGGCAAGGTTTTGTGCTGGCATGGCTGTAGGTGGGCTCCCGCTTGACCCAGTGGGGTGAATGAGAATGGAAGGGATGGCAGTCTTGGTGATGGAGGATATGATAGGCATAGTAAGCGAAGGTTGTGGTGAAGGTAAAATGGGCGATGGGTGAGGTAAAGGGGCGGTTAGTGGACTGCAGTGATTGGTGGACAAGATAGTGGAGGGTATAGTAGGTGGGGAAGTATAATGTTGTGGGGGGATAGGCGAGAGAATATGGCTTCTCGGAGTGGTAAGTATGGTGGAAGGATGGATGACGGGGGAAGTTGTGGAAGGCATGGAAGGCCGAAGGATGGAAAAGACGGCGGGTGAGGTAGAGTGCGTAGGGATGTGGCGTAAGGTTAACAGGTGTGCGGGATCGTCAATGGTCCACCCTGCGTCAGGAGCCGGGTGGCGTAACATGTTGACTTGGGCCGGTGCCGGCGGCTGCTGTTGTTGTTGAGGAGCGGGTGCATGTACTGGCATGGGATTTTGGTGGATCCCTAAGTTTGGCTGCTGCTGCTGTTGCTGTGGCTGCTGTGGCTGGAATTGCTGAGGTTGTTGCTGAAACTGCTGTTGCTGTGGTGCTGCCTGTTGCGGCCTTGCTGGCCCTCTTCTCAGATCTTCAATCAGCTTCCTCATCTGAGCCCAATCGATCCTGTGACCTTCGTGCAGGTCGTATACCAGGTCCCTAAAATGATAACACCTCTCAATGGTGTGCCCCGGCTGCCGGTGATATACACAATATCGGGACAGATCGGCGGCCGGATTCATGTTCGGGCGCTCAGGTGGCAATTGTAAATCGCCAGTATGCATCAGCGCTGCAAAGACATTAGTGAGCGTCTCTGGGAGAGGAGGATAGCTGGCTCTTTTAGCAACCGGACGAGCAGGTGCGTAGGTAGCAGGCGGGGGAGTGTTATGGTATTGCAGTGGTTGCTGGGGCTGTTGTGGTGGTGGCGGAGATTGTTGTTGAGGGTGTTGCTGCGTGGGAAAGGAAGGGCGAGGTGATGCGGAGAAATGGGGGTTGCTTTGCTGGGGGAAGTGGGAGGTGGCAGTCTGGCTAACTACCTGCACCTGCTCGTTTGTTTGGACTCCCTCGGTAACAGGGACCTGTCGGGAGGGGTCATCATTTCTTTGACCCTTTCGATCCCCTCCCTAGTGAGCCTCTCGACCCATATTCTTTTCCCCACCTTGTCGAGGAGGTCCACTATCATACACTACCTAGGCCTTCTAGTCAACACCTCACCTTACCGGCATCCAAATGCCCAAGCTTAGGAGGCCAGGGACACATGTCTCTTCCCCATGTTTCTTCATGTCCACCATCATATAGGGGTTTGTCTCATATAGGGAATGTCATGAGTGAGTTTGGGCAATTTAGTCCCCATGAGTCTACCACATTCCGTAGGACACCCATGCATGATAGATACAACTTTGGTTGTCCTGGTCCTCCCCGTGTTGTCCAGTCATGTAGGAGTCATAGGCATGCTAGGTCTGTGTTTGGATGTCCAGGACCACCACTGCATTCACATAGGTATGAGTCAACACAGCTAGTTCGGAGTTTGCATCATCACCACCTCGAGGCCAGCAACGCACGTTACAAGGAGTTAGCTGACGCGCACAGACGCACACGTGAGTTCCGCGAGGGAGAGTACGTCATGGTCCGGGTTAGACCGGAACGGTTTCCTTCGGGAGCCGTAAAGAAACTCCAAGACCGCGGTACAGGACCATTCAGAGTGTTGAGGCGTATTGGGCCGAACGCGTATGAGATCGAGCTTCCAGACGACTACGGGATCAGTTCGACGTTCAATGTCTCTGATCTGGTAGCTTATAAGGATCCCGCGGTGATACCCAGCGAGTTATTTGGGCCTGACCCTCCTGTTGTGAGTGATACACCTACTGAGAGTCCACCTCCTCCAGCCCCATTACATACACGCGAGCATATAGATTGCATACTGGATGAGCAGGTGACTACTACCAGGAGCGGAGCCTACCAACGCTTCCTAGTGCGTTGGAGAGGGCGCCCCGAGTCGGACAACACCTGGATTACACGTGGAGAGCTGGAGCGGATCGATCCGGACTTGCTGGAGCGGTACCTCAGCGACCGTGACCCCTACTCGACGGGGTCGAGTTCTTCCCACCCGGGGAGAATTGGTGAGGACACACGGCGCTATCCTCGACGGAGCACCCGGCACACCGCTACTTCCTTGTGGCTCGGCGATGGCGGCATCTTCTAGCTATCTTCTCTGCTTGCTCAGGCCATGTGGGCCTTGGATTAGTCCCTGCGTGGACATGTTATCTAGTTTTATTGCTATCAGACTATGTGTAGGGATAATGGGTCCTTTTTTTTCTTTTACTATTGGGCTTGGCCTTGGCCCATAGTGTTTGGATTAGGGTTAGGGTTTGGGGCGCATTCCCCCTTCCCCATCCAAGGTGGCTGCGCCACCTTCCCCACCTTGCCTCCTCTTCTTTCCTTTTTGGGCACACCCCTTTCCCATTCCACCTCCCTCACCTTTCTTCTTTGGGCGCCCCCCTCCCCTTGATCCCTCCTTGATTGGAGGAGGCTTGGCCGCCCCCCCCCTTGAATGGGGAAGGTCCTGGTCGCACCCCTCCTCCCTTGGCTGGGTGAAACCCTAATTCCCCTCCCCCGATATATAAGGCATGTAATTTCCTTTTGTGAGAATTGAATGAATGAATGAATTTTGAAGATTGTGCTTGAAGGTGGCTGCGCCCCCCTCTCTCTTTCTCTCTTCTCCTGCGACGGGAGATCGGCGAGGTGCGACGCCTCAGCCCCCGGTGGACTCCGGGGTTCCCCTTTACCCTCTTCTTCTTCGTCTACGGTTCGTGTGCGGAAGATCAGATTTCTACACCGACTTGCAGCAGATCTCGCCCCCTCTCTTGGACGAGTTTGGCTCCCTCCTATTTTCTGGAGATACGTTGGCGGATCAGCTTCGCGTTGGCGCTGGTTTCGCGTCAATCGGAGGTCGGCACCGCCCGTACCGATTTTCTCCGTCGACCTGCGCCAGCACCCCCTTCTCTGCTCGCCCAGCAGGGAGGCCCTTCTTGCGAATTTTCCCCAGGCCTCCACGCTGCGCCTTTTACCCTGGTTTCTTCAGGGTTCGTAGATCTCCAGGTCCTCTGTCCGACGCCGCCGACGGCGTCACGTTTCGACGTCGTCACCGTCCGTGGCAGTCGTTCTAGTGGGCTTGCGCCGGCGGGCCTGCACAGTCCGGCCAGCGAATCAACACCAACTTCCAGCGGCTCCTGCGACTAGTACCGGCGTCATCTGCCCGCGCCGTTTGACCGAGGACGACTTCTACCAGTCAGCTTCCACCTCCAACCGGCCTGGACCTGTTCGGATACCAGAAGGCCGTTTTCCGGATTTTACCGTCGGCGTGCGCTGTTCTGCGACCCCAGAACCAGACCTGAGTTGCAGCAGCGCCCACGGCCACCACCGGCGGAACCAGCGCGTCCCCTCTGACCGGAGCGTACCTGCAGCAGTCAGTGACACGTCCTCCCTGACGGCACCTCATTCGGACGTCGCCTCAGCCCGTGGGACCCATCTTCGTCCAGGCGCGCGCGATACCGATTCTGCAGCATCGTGCCGTCACCGAGTGCGGCCCGTCAACCCGTGCCCGGCAACCCGAATGCTTTGTTTGTAGCCTGTTACCTCCCTGCGAGGAGTGGGCCGTTATTGGGTTGTATTTTATTGGTCTTCAGTGTATCGGGTTGTTGGTCCACGGCCGGGGTTCCTTTCCCACGCCTTGGCGTGGAGGTACGCGTTCCGACTCCTCTCCTGTTGCTTGCTCTTTTAGTATGCTTTTGACTATGCCGCGTGAGAGAGAGTAGGCGCCTAGCTATTTGTTATCATCACTGCGGATTGTGAGTGAGAGCATCCTTCCCTAGCACTAATCAAGCATCGAGTTAGGACTCGATTCCCCTAGTCTTTGGGGTTTGACTACACGCCTAGGCACGTGCGCCTCCCTCATTGGGACGGCCGCGGTCGGAGTGTCTGTTGAGAGACGTCCCTCCATCTGTGGGATATCACGGTGGTCAGCCATTTGGCGACCCTTGTGCGTACTATTGCTGGCCCAGTTAGAGTCTTTGTGACTCTTAGTCCGTGTCGGTCCCCGTCCCCCATCAAAGTGGTATCAGAGCATATTGTCCCGCATCAAATTTTGGTATCAGAGCATATTGTCCCGCATCAGTGTTGCTGCGTGGGAAAGGAAGGGCGAGGTGATGCGGAGAAATGGGGGTTGCTTTGCTGGGGGAAGTGGGAGGTGGCAGTCTGGCTAACTACCTGCACCTGCTCGTTTGTTTGGACTCCCTCGGTAACAGGGCCCTGTGGTTTTCTGGAACTCTTGGGCTTCTGGGCTTCGAAGAGAGAATGAATGGGGGAGTCCTTAAACTGGGTCTGGATAAACCGGGCCCGACTGTACAGTTGATGCATACTGGTGATGTCATTCAACATTAGGACATTCCGGAAGAGAGGGGTTGCATTAGAAACGAGCAGTTTGATCTTCTCTTCTTCCGGAATCTGCCCGGGCACACGGGAGGCTATCTGCCTCCACCTATCAGCATAGGTAGCGAAGTCTTCATCAGCTTTCATCTTCTCGGCCACTAAGTCCGTGAATGAGTATTCGGGTCCGACCCGATCTTGGAATCTTTGCACGAATTTCTCCTTGATCGTCTTGAAGCTCCCAACCTCCTCCAGTGGCAGAGCGTAAAACCATTCGAGTGCCACCCCGTCCAGGGATCGCCGGAATAGATATGCAAGGAGGTGATCGTCATGCTGGTATGGTCCCGACTCGTACAGGAATTCCTTGATGTGGATGAACGGGTTGCCGTTCCCGTTGTACTTTCGGTATGTCGGGAGCTCCGACTGAGAAGGGAATCGGATGTCCCGGAAATTAGGAGTGAGAGCATCTGCGAAGGATGGTGGGCCAACCCTCTTATTGAGGAGATCGATCTGCTGTTGGAGCACTGCCAAGCGATCGTCACTTCCTTGTTGAGGTAGAGGGACTTGAGGTGGAACTGAAGGGTAGTGAGAGGCAGCTGGATGGACAGTAGAAGCCGAGGGATAATGGGAGACAGCCGGATGGATAGTGGGGGCCATGAGCCCGTAAGATGGATGTTGAGTCCAAAAAGGACCCACATCAGCGTAAGTGAGTTGAGCTATTCCGGGCTGCAGCCGAGTAGAATCCACTTGGGCCAGAGGGGCCGGTGGTGCTGATGAGACGGCCGCGTGGGCACTAGCACGAGGAGATAAGGGAATTTGACTCTTCCCTTTGTCTGCAGGAGGGTGGGCTGAGGTAGAAGCCTGGCCAGATTGATATATTGGAAACTGGAGGACCTGTGGGCGAATAGGGGTATGGTCCACTGGGGCAACAGACGGTGCTCCGGACCTCTCAGCAGGATGGGTGGAAGAGACAGGAAGGGTTACAGCGGGCGGGACCTCTGCCCCGAGGGCTTGCTTGAATATCTGGAGTTGATCCTGGTCAAGTTGGGACATGAGTTGGAGTAGTTGGCTCGCCGAAGGGGAGCCAAACTGAGGGAGCGTGGGTGGCGCAACCTCAGCGATGGAGGAAGGGGGAACAAAGACGAACCCCTCCCCATTCAGGGAGGAGGCAACCCCGGAGACGTCCTCGAGGAGCCCCTGAGGAAGAGAATCCTCGCGGGCGGGGATGGACCCGAAAGAAGACATGCTGGATGATGATGAGTTGAATAAAGGGTTGCAATAGAGGGAGAGTAGAGAATCGCCCCTAGGAGATGATCCCGAGGGAGGGGAGCAATGCTGCATGCAATGGGATGCACAGACTAGAGAGACTTAAGACCAAAGTACACAAGTAGAAGCAAAACAATCACACAATGAAAGGTGGAGACGAGAAGGGAGTCAACCAAGTATGCACACACTTTGAATGATACCGCAAGTTTTCAGAATTCTTTTCTCTTAGGCTTAGTGTTTTGGTTAAAATGTAGAGTTCGCTCGGACACTTGGGAGCCTAATAACGGTATGATGGGGGAACTGGCTGACTCTAAGGGGGATCACACTCCACGTATGCGGAACCTAGACACGGTGTGGCGATGGTACAACCGGCCCGGCGTCCGTGTGGGAATCCACGGCTCACGGGGGCTTACGGAGGTCCTCGGCAAGATTCTCTAGTCGGCTCCAAGGAATATGGAGACGAGAGGAAATCCTACTTCGGTAGGAAATGCAACTACAGTATGAAGTGAATGATCCTAGGTGCACCGGAGTGCATGCAAAGCCTAACCTAGAAATCTAGCAATCACATATGAAATCAAATGATAAAATCATGAAGCAATCAATAATATGATAGAAAATAACAAGTGGACAGCAGGGGGACCAATGCTGGGAACAACAATTAGGGATAACAAGTGCCAGCCGCAGACTCTGCGCCACAATAACGGTCTACTGGAGACCGCGGAAATGACTATAACGGCTCTGTAAGAGCCGCTAAAGTACAGAGCTGCAGAACGGGAATGGCGGCCTGATGATGACCGCTACACAAGTATGACGGCACTATGAAGGCCGTTAAATGAGCAGAGCACGGCAGTGATAATTGCGGAGAATACCAGATAACGACGGCTGAAAGAGAACCGTTTTACACAGAACGACGGCTGTTACAGAACCGCTGAACTTCACAGAGACAGAGATTGGTCAGCAAACCAGAAGCACGACGGGCATCAGAAGTCCCACCGTGATCGCCAAAAAAGGAGAGGTGTTGATATGTTATTCCTCCTCGAGTTAAATAATATTGAAGAGATAAAAAAAGAAAAGGAGGAAAGATGAAGCTGTTGACCGTGATCGCCACCCGGTGAAAGCGCCGGGACTCGGAAGCTACGGGAGAATGCGGGTCCGTTCCTCCACTCCTCCTGGCCGGCCAGAGGGTGCGGGCCTCGTGCTTTTGGTTGCTGACCTGAAAGCAAACGGTGAAACACACAGATAAACGGAGATTAGCTAAATGATAGTGTAGTAGGTGTACTAATTGAAAGAAAGCAAAGGAAGAACATGGCCCGGCGATACCTGGAGGTTTTGAAACCCCGTTTAGGGCGCCGGAAACAGTAGGAAAGATAAGAAATGCCAACGAAATGATGTATGTGATGTGTGATGCAGTGAAGAAAAGACGTGTGTGTGGTGAGCAAACAGGGAAGGACTAGAAACACAAAAACATGAAGCGTGAAGTTCCCTGCACCGGGGGCCTACGAGGGATGTAGAAGGCCCCCACTCCCTGACGAACGGGCGTATGCTGTATGAGATTTGGCGATGGAATTCGACAGCACTTCGTGATGGTCCCCCCTCTCTCAGAACCCGTGAGCTATATATAGAGCCCAGGGCTTCGAGCTTAATCAGGGATTAACACTGAATGATGTCGGTCAAGGACCGGTATATGATAGCATCGTGTCAATATTGCCAACGACATTCTCCTCTTAATTCGCCTGGAATCACGGGGTCTAATCTGGGTGGCCGTAACAATGACGGTCGTAAGGAGGCCGCCAAACAACTATGACGGTCTGGGAGAGGCCGTCCAATAACTATGACGGTCCTGTAAAGACCGTTCTGCTTAAAGGCGAGTCAATGCCCGGACAAACAACTTTTCGTGAAGCACGTGGCTATGACTGACTGTCGGGCCTCTAACCCCTTTTCTTGTCGGCAAATAATGACGGTCCATAGACGACCGCTATATTGACCATAACGGTTGTCATGGAGCCGTTGTTCAAAGCATATCACGAGATACAAATAACCCGGGGCAGCGTAACACAACGGCCCAATGGGGACCGTTCTATTGAAAAAAACGGTTTATAACAGACCGTTAAACACAATGAGAGGGAGGGAGGCCTTCTTTGCTGGGAAGAGCCCAAAATACTGCCAGAAGAATAATCTCTCATGTGATTGACTGCTTGGGACAATAATTGAGGCGAAGGAAATGATTCGATTTATCGGTTAAAAAACGGGTGTCAACAGACCGTTTCTGGGAAAAAAAGGGGTCAAGACAGGATCGTTTATACGCTAGACTGAGGAAGAGTCAGTGTAGTGAATGAACTAGGCTATGCGATCATGGCAAGGCCGCTAGATGTCATGGGAGGTCAAGCAAATGGCCGCTACTAGACTCTTGTGGTCTCCAGAGGGCCGCTAAAGATTAGAACACAGAAAACTCTAAAAGAGTACTTTCTAGACAATGGGGTTTTTAGGGTACAACCAGCTCGACGTCCTAGTGGGAATCCCAAGCTCACGGAGACTTACGGAGGCCTTGAAACAAGATCACCTAGTCCGGTGGAAGAAATATCCAACGGAGAGGATCACAAGTCCAAAAATATGTGCCTATAAGTGCAAAGTGTATCTAATGACATCATAATGGAATACGTGCTATGTACTTAAGAAAAGGCTCAGAGATAAGAAGGGATCATATAAAACATCGATCAAACCTCACTAAAGCAAGATCACCTATCATTTGAAGTATGAATTTAATACAAGAGTATAGTGTTTTGGCATGAAACTAGCTTAAGTTTAAAATAATTTCTAAGTGCATAAGGAACATGAAATCTACTAAGATAATCCATTATCATAACCAAGTTCATGAATATTGTACTTAAAACAGAGATAAAACCTAATTACCTAGGCTTATCATATGATAAATAGGGCTATTCTGCATTATGTTTCAAGTTAACAATAATACAGAAACTCAGAAAACTTAGCGGTCTCCTGAGGACTATTTACTAGCTTTAGCGGTCTATCGCAGGGCCGCTAAAGAACTCTAGCAGTCTGGTGACGACCGTTTCTTCGCCTATAGCAGAAAATATAAAAACCGAAGAACAAGCCTAATCCAAAGTAATTAGATGCATGGAAAATAGGGCAGTAGATGAGTAAGACCTGATACGACCTACAAAAACATGGAGATGCATGGGAGTGCATAATTTAAGACAAATTATAACTCTTCTCTTAAGGTGTAAAAGGTAAGCATGCAGACTTAACCTAGATGCGTAGTCAAGATAAAACATGAAATACTACTAGTAGGAATCATGAAATGGAATGAAATCTAAGGGCTTTTATCCCTAACATGTTGTTCTTGCCATCCACGAGATAACCTACCTCTGGAAGTGCTCCTATGAATTAAATTTCTGACTGGAAGAAGGTCCTAATTTCTGCATGTCCTGTGCTACACCAGCGACTTATCACCCTTCGTTCTCCCAAATCTCTTGACTTAAATCTATCAAATTTGGAGAGTAGGTAGAAGATATAAATGAGAACAAATAGTTATAAGGACATAACTTGAACTAACCTCGTTTAGGACTTCTAATCTCTTGATCATAATTGGACCGGTGCACTGGTTCCTGCACCGTCTACAGTGAGACAGTAATTTTGGGGGCTTCTGTCTCCTCAAGGACTCGACCTCCTAGCACGAAAATTTGAGAAAAGTTAGACAATAGTAAGGAGAATAAAATCCTTAAAAGGTCCATCCTGAGATAGAGCCTCCTTACCATTAAAAAAAGCGATCCAACATTAGGGTTCGCATGGGTTAGAACTGAACTCTATTTATAGGGTTCACCTAGGTTTTAAGAGATTAGATCGAACCTAAAGTTCTAATTTGGAGTAGAGTTGATCCCTAGAGAGTTCTAGAGAGTCTTCTATGCCAGGTAGCTTCGATCCAAGGTTATTTGGCCGCCAAAGATCCAAGCTTTTCACGTTTCTATAACTCACGGATCTAGGGTTGTTTAGCGGTCATAATCGGACCGCTAAGGTGCACTTGGCTGTCTCGCGATAGATCGTTAGGTGGTGCTTACTCTGAAAAATTCAGATTTTCCTATTTATCTCTTTACTTGGCCTAATCATCTAGAAATTAATCCCTATTACGATTTTATAATTGGGCTTGGGCCTAAAGGGTTAGATTTTGTGTCACGCCCCAAACCGTTAGCAGCAGAACGCGTTCGTTTACTCGGAACGTGGCAGTAAAAAGTCGAGTCGATCTGAGCAAAATATAATTTGACACATATAATTTAACAAGATAGAATTTTATTTCAAATATGAGTTTATTACAAACTGGACCCATTAAAAGAAAAGACTCAATAAATGAGAAGTTACAATGGACTCTCTAACTAGACTTGACAGAAACATAATAATAAAGACCACAAGGGTCATCTAGGTTGTTGAAGCACTCTTCACTCTTGCCCTTGCCCATCTTGTGTGGTCTCGTCATCGCTAAGGTCATTACCTGAAAATCATTGGGAATAAACTAGGTGAGCGAACGCTCAGTAGGACTTAATATCTCATGCTCCAAGCTAGCTTTAAGTGATTAACAATTTATCATGCTCATTTAGGTTATGCAAGAAGTAAAGCAGAACGAGAATTATAATGACATGAGTTGTAACTATAAAGCAATGATGATTAAGATCACAAGGACGAGTAAGCAAGATGCTAGATACATTTATGAAATATAGAGACAATGGTAACAAGAGAGTATAGCAAGAACTTTCATGTCAGAATATCAAGTACTTCTCATAATGAGGAAACAATAACAATCTTCCCTTTATGACGAGCATTGTCACGAGGGCGGTTAATGACACTAGTACAATATTCTCTTTATGACGGCGTTATCACAAGAGCTTTCATGTAACTAGCACTATGAAGGATTGGCCTTACGTTAAGGGGTGCACACGAATATATGATTGCCCCTCATGGATTAGCACTAGGTAGACTTTGGTCATACACTTAGGAGTTCTCACGACTTTATGATTACCCCTAAATGCCGTTAACCGAGTTGGTGAATGCCAACACCTGATCATCATAATACCGGTATATGTTTGGACTTTGCCTCTCCTGTGGGATCAGATCAGGACCCCATAACACTAGCATTTAAATGTCATTTAATTGGGACCCATAGCCCCTGACATTTGACTTGACTAATTCCACTTTAATGGCCAAGAATTCCAAGGATCAAGCATGTACGAACAATAGGGTAGATTTCATTGAACAAAGATTCGAGATAGATGGCACACAAAATCGAGATAATGCGAGAAACCTGAGAAATTGGCGTCCACTGCGGGAGCCGCAGATTAGAGTTAGCATCCATAGCAATGGGCGCTTATTCTAGAATTAAGTTTCAACGTACGAAGAAATAGCGTCCTACATCACGGGCGCTATTCATGAATAGCGTCCACTATACTGGACGTAAATTCCAGAAAGTAACATTTTCTCAAAAATGCCAGAAACAACACTATTTGAGGGTCAGATCGTCATGTTTTCTTCAGAGGGACATGACTGTGAAACTGTGTAATGGGTTTTTAGGGTACAACCTGCTCAGCTTCCTTGAGGGAATCCAAGGCTAGCGTGGACTTACAGATGTCTCTATGATGAAATCACCAGTCCGAAGGAACGGAATGTCCAGCGGAGGGTTCAATCATCACGGAGAGTTAAGGGTGAACGATATAAATCAAAAACGGGGACCTCATCCACGGAATGGGACGAGAGTGCCAAGCGATGCCCCACGGTGGGGGTTGAAAATGCAGGAAATCGTCGATTAAGAAAACAGCGTCCTGCCTGGAGGGCTCTATATCAAATAGCGTATGCTATGAAAGGCGCAATTTACATTTTTATTTTTCATTTAATACAAATGACGTCCTTTCAAGAAGGCGCTCGTTAGTTCATTTCGTTTTATCTAGAATTGTTAAATTTATATTCCCAGTATATGGCGTCCATGTAGGCGGACGTTAATTTCTCATGTTTTTAATTAAACAAAAATTTACGTCTATCTTTAAAGACATCATTTCATTTTTAATAAGTTTAGAAAAGAACATCTCTTTAAAAGGACACCTATTATTTAATGAAAAATTTTAAAAATAAAATATATGATAATTAAGAGAAAATTTCAAGGATTCTCAATATATAATTTTTATAATTTTATGTTACATAATTTAGTAGATATGGATTTTCAAACATATAATTACAAGTTATATATATATATATATATATCAAAAGGAAAGGGCGGTGCTGGCAGTGAACGTGGATTTTAAATAGTTAACTTTTTAATTTTTTAAATCCACCTGTTTCTCGACGTAACTACGTTTGAATCGCGCATATAATATACTGAAATGATGGGCTCGAAAAACTCTACTTAATCGGGTGTTCAAAACAATTTTTCGTTGAGAGATGGGGGATCTTGAGATATGGGACACGAAAAACAGTGCTACCACACTCACTACCTTGGTCACCATCCTAATAACACGCCCATAAAATGTCATGTTTAAAGGACACTCTGACGCCTAAAAATGAGCCATCTCAAAAATAAACTCTAACTATGGTACTACAGTGGTATCCTGGATTCACCGTGTTAACGAAATAATACTATTAAATTATTAATAAGTTAAATTGTCAATTTATATTATCACAAATGGTATAAAACTTACAGAAAAATATGGGGAGTTCCGTCATATACACCTTGTGATTTTTAGACATACAGTTTCATGAATAATTTTTTTTAAAAATATGTTTCCCATATTAATTAACTAGGGATAATATATGCAACTATAGTATAAAGCACGTACAATCATGCGGCAAGAAAATTTTGGGAGATATCTATATGTTCTACTTAATATAACATGAAAATTTATCTAGTATTTTGTTTGAGAGATTGACTACCTCGACGATGCTTTAACCGGGATAGAGGAAGAATAAGTAGCAGAGAAAGAAGAAGACTACAGGAAATCTTCTTTACGTACACCGCGTATAGCTTGCAGTAGGAGGAAGGTAACAGAGGAAGAAAACTTTCGGCAGGGGAAGCTTCTCTCGTTGACGACGAAGAGCAGCAGCGTCGACAGGCCTTGCCTGTTCGTCGAGGGTGAGTTTTTATGAAGGAGCTGAGGTTCTGGAGGGTTTAATATCCATACAAGGAAAAAGTGTCGTGCGTTTCTCCATAAATCCCGTAACCCAACCATTGTTTTGTAGCCGCTTGTTATTTCTTGCGTGGTGAAACCCTAAGCCTAAGCATTGAAGGCATCAGGGTCAAAAAGGCCAGCTCACGTTGAGCCCATTCGTGGGTTTAGCTTGTACGGGTCGATTGACCTTTTCTTCGTGGATGTGTATAAAAGAGGTTGGTCGTTGTGGGTTTGAGATTAAATGGTTTTGTTGGTTCATGTTTGGATACATGTATATATATAGGCTTGTCTGTATGGGCTTTATTGTGTGTATGTGTGGGTAAAAGCCCATTAGCCCATGTGTTAATATGCAAAGGGTTGATTAGGTTTCTTCTTAATGAGTTAGGCTTAATTGGGTTCATACGGGTTTCCTTGTATCAAACACTCGTTATTTACTTGATGACTTTCTAACACATAGGTTTATTAAAGAAGCTACGGGTTTTCTTTTGAACAGCTTTGGGTCTTATTAGAAAAACTTCTCGGTAATACAGTTATATATATAACACGTTATATGTGTTTATGTATATTCTTTTTTAAAAGTCCAATAATTATCATTAAGGCTCATTATTCTTTTAAAGCCCATTTAGTATAACTCTTAGCTTAATATATTGGGTTGGGTCTTTCTTTTTACAAATTAACATGGGTTAATTCTTAAACCTTGATTAAGGCCCACTAATTAAATTTGTTTGAATTATAATGTGTTTTAGCTTATTTGTTAGGCTAATCTTAATAATAAAATAGTTTCAAGCCCATTGTAAATCATTACTAAATTTCAGATTTAAGTTGAAATTTCAAATATATTTATCTATATTATTGTTATTACTCTCATTTATTTATCTACCTTATTAATTTTACCTTTGTCTTGGATATTAGAGTCGGGTTCGATTGTATGACACTTTACTCAGTTATTTACTGTATCTCTATTGAGGCCCATTATCTATTTTGGCTATTTTTACTATCGAAATTTTCATTCTCTACAATTATTCCATGATTAGTATTTACGGTTCTTTTTATTTATCTCCTATTTAAATTTTCAGGGTGCTACACTCTCCCATACTTAAAAGAATTTGATTCTCAAATTCAACTGATTTTTTTTCCAAAATTAGTGGGGTAAAATTTACTTTATCCAAAACATGTATTCTAGCTAAGGTCACCGTATTCAATTCATGTAATCTTGGAGGAGATAGGGTCATAGAGTTACCTTCTAACGTCTGCGGCGTTTCTTCATGTAAGAGTGGACAATGGGTGATCTTATGATCTTTGTTTCCACAACGGATGCACTTTCCGAGTTTATACAAACACTCGTCCGGATTATGCCTTCCCTTCTTGCAATGCTCGCATTTCCCCTTGGCCAGAATAATTTGTTGATCATTATTCCGAGATTTCTTATTTTCATAGAATTTGTTACCTCCATTAAATCTCTTCTTGTCGTTCACGTTTTTCTTGTTCTTGGATCCATTTGGTAAGTCCTTCTTGGCGGCCTTTTCTTTGATTCTTTCTATCATATCCATAACATCTTCCAAGAGTTGAGCTTTTCTAACCATCTCCGTATATATTTGAATTTCTAGTGGAGCTAGTTGAGGTATAAGTTCCACCTTCAAACCATTCATAAATCTCTTTCCTCTCATTTTCTCCGTACAAATCAAGTGTGGTGCATATCGGGCCAATCTAGAAAACTTCGCTTCATACTCGATGACTGACAGACTACGTTGCTTCAAAGCCGCAAATTCCATAGCCTTCTTCTCGCGAATTCTTTCTGAGAAATATTTCACATGAAAGTGTTCTAAAAATTCCACCCATGTTACTTGTTCGTTGGGCAAGATTGCTTCCATAGATGCCCACCAAGTTCGAGCATCCCTCTCTAGTTGGTAGGTCCCTAGTAGTACCTTCTCTTTGTCGGTACACTATATCACCTTAAAAGTCCTCTCTATTTCTTGTATCTAATTCTCTGCTTCATCCGGGTCGGTAGACCCACTAAACTTCAGGGGATTCATTTTTTGGAACTTCCTATGCAGATCCCCGGCTCCATGCCGTGCTCCACCGTATGCAACTTGTTGCAAGGCTTGTGTTAATCCCTGGACAGTGCGTTGCATCTCTCTCCACTGAGCTCTCTCGGTGGCCATTCTAGCCTACAAAAAAAGTTTTTAAATTAATGATTACCCAAATATTAACATTAATCTAGCGTAAACGGGCAAATTTTATTGATTAGCCCATAGCTCTACCCAAATCTCACGGAATTCCTATATGATGAATGACAAGGATACTCAACCTATATCTTGGACTTGGTGCCCTAAGGATTTGAAAGCCGAAGCTCTGATACCACCTTCTGTCACGTCCCGAACCGATAGCAGCGGAATGTGTTCGTTTGCTCGGAACGTGGCAGTTAAACAGTCGAGTCGATCAGAGCAAAATATAATTTGACACATATAATTGAACAAGAAAGAATTTTATTTCAAATACAAGTTTATTACAAACTGGACCCATTAAAAGAAAAGACTCAATAAATGAAAAGTTACAATGGACTCTCTAACTAGACTTGACAGGAACATAATAATAAAGACCATGAGGTTCATCTAGGTTGCTGAAGCACTCTTCACTCTTGCCCTTGCCCATCTTGTGTGATCTCATCGTCGCTAAGGTCATTACCTGAAAATCATTGAGAATAAACTGGGTGAGCGAACGCTCAGTAGGACTTAATATCTCATGCTCCAAGCTAGCTTTAAGTGATTAACAATTTATCATGCTCATGCAGGTTATGCAAAAAGTAAAGCAGAACGAGAATTATAATGGCATGAGTTGTAACTATAAAGCAATGATGATTAAGATCACAAGGACGAGTAAGAAAGATGTTAGATACATTTATGAAATATAGACACAATGATAACAAGAGAGTATAGCAAGAACTTTCATGTCAGAATATCAAGTACTTCTCATAATGAGGAAACAATAACAATCTTCCCTTTATCACGAGCATTGTCACGAGGGCGGTTAATGACACAAGTACAATATTCTCTTTATGACGGCGTTATCACAAGAGCTTTCATGTAACTAGCACTATGAAGGATTGGCCTTACGTTAAGGGGTGCTCACGAATATATGATTGCCCCTCATGGATTAGCACTAGGTAGACTTTGGTCATATAATTAGGAGTTCTCACGATCTTATGATTACCCCTAAATATCGTTAACCGAGTTGGTGAATGCCGACACCTAATCATCATAATACCGGTATATGTTTGGACTTTGCCTCTCCCGTGAGATCAGATCAAGATCCCATAACACTAGCATTTAAATGTCATTTAATTGGGACCCATAGCCCCTAACATTTGACTAGACTAATTCCACTTTAATGGCCAAGAATTCCAAGAATCAAGCATGTACGAACAATATGGTGGATTTCATTGAATATAGATTCGAGATAGATGGCACACACAATCGAGATAATGTGAGAAACCTGGGAAATTGACGTCCACTGCGGGAGCCGCAGATTAGAGTTAGCGTTCATAGCAATGGGCGCTTATTCTAGAATTAAGATTCAAGGTACGAAGAAATAGCGTCCTACATCACGGGTGCTATTCATGAATAGCGTCCACTATATTGGACGCAAATTCTGGAATTCATGAATAGTGTCCACTATATTGGATGCAAATTCCGGAAAGTAACATTTTCTCAAAAATGCCAGAAA